>CM076573.1:205290156-206027656 GCA_034641835.2 Pinus albicaulis | reverse complement strand
TGTCATCAATTTACCAATTTATAAATCAACAAGGCTTCCTAGTTGAGTGCATTAATGACATTGACCCCAATTCAAAAAACATATATGTACTTCTTATATTTCCAATAAAAATTAAAGGGATTTATATGGGAAAGAGAGACAAGACATATAGCCCATCAACTAATTTTTAGAGGTCAATGAAGGTATCTAGTGAAATGGAAAAGGTCAGAGAAGGCTCAACCAATACAAGTTTTAATCATGTGGGAAAATGCTTGGAACACTTTATTGTACTCAAGTAATCTTAAGATTGATTTTGATCTCTACATACTCTTGCTTGAGTGAAAAAATTTCCAATGGGAAGAAGATATATTTTCAATCCAACTAACCATATCAATTGAGCTCTATTTGAAAAAAGAGTAAAGAAAAGCTAACATGCCAACAAAACATGTCAGTAAAATAACATTCGTGGTTGTCATTTTTTATTGGAATAGCTAAATCATATTAAGGATTATCCATCCAAAAACAATTTCAATGAAAGGAATCCTTAATATGATTTAGCTATTCCAATAAAAAATAACAACCAAGGATGTTATTTTGTTGGTTTTTTGGTTTTTTTTAATTTTTTTTCAAATAGAGCTCAATTAATATGGTTAGTTGTATTGAAAAGCTATGTTCTTTCCATTGGAAATTTTTTCACTCAAACAAAAGTATGTCGAGATCAAAAACAATCTTAAGATTACTTTCAAGTACAATCAAGTGTTCCAAACATTTTCCCACATGATGATACCTTCATTGACCTCTAAAAAGTAGTTGATGGGCTATATGTTGTGCCTCTTTCCCATATAAATCCCTTTAATTTTGATTGGAAATATATTAAGTAGATATATGTTTGTTGAATTGGGGTCAATGTCATTAATACACTCAACTAGGTAGCCTTGTTGATTTATAAATTGGTAAATTGATGACATTCAGTTAATTACATTCTAGAACATATATATATATATATATATATATATATATATATATATATATATATATATATATCCAATATGTGCAACATTTTCCATCAAAGCACATAGAAAAGCTACTTTCAATTAATTTCTTAGAACATATCCGACCATTGGATAGACAAATTTTGTACTATATTTTCTATCAGCAATGGAGATGTGGGTCAAATCCCACCAAAATTCTCCATAGTGCTCTGAGTCTCTTGTCTGAAAGGAATATTTTCACAAAACTATACTATGGATGATTTATTTACATTCCATACTTTTTACCAGAAAATCCCATGAGAAAAACTAGTCACATTTAGTCTGTGTAAATCAAATACATGTAACATTTTCAACTCAATGCACATAGAAAAACTACTTTCAAGCACTTCATTCTAGAACATATATATTCAAGACATGAAACATTTTTCATCAATGCACATATAGTAAAACTACTTGAACAAGCACTGTATTCTAGAACACACACACACACACACACACACACACACATATATATATCATATACATGCAACATTTTTCATCAATGCATGTACATAGAAAAGCTACTTTCAGTTGATCCTAGTGTGCATGTACCAAAACAATTTGTACATGTAAAAAAACTTGCACAGATAACATAACAAGGAAGGTAAATTTTTAGTTGAGTTCTAGAACTTATAAAACATTTAAGCCAAAGAGAAGAAATTGTTGGGCAGTTCAATCAAAAAAATTCCAATGGCATGCCATCTTCAATTATCCATTCATGATCGGATTTTGACATTTTCCATTTCTTAATTTTTGTTTTCTTCTTTGATTGAACCTCTATCAACTTTATGCGTGCTGCACACACCAGGTGACTATATTGACAACTTATGACATTAGGTTCATAGTCTTCAAAGTAAAAAAAATCCCCACTTTGATTAGTTTGTCTGAAAAAATATCATTTCACTATAATAGATCCTCTTTCATATGGAAACCCGTGATCATTACAGTTTTCTAATAATTTAATTTTTCATTCAGTGCAACGCATCAAATAATAATTCACATTTCATCGTTGTCAATAGGTGCAATTACAATAAAAAAATCTCCTGCACAATAAAATAAACTTAACAAACTTATGTATTTAAATTTATTTCTAGATCTTTATCATTTGAAAGAAATTCAAATGTTACCTTCTCTAACAAGATCAGAAACTCGATCACCATCGGATGATATTGTAGTCTCCTCTGATTGCATTTCTTCAAATGTTGCAATGGACATTTTTCCCTTTGTATTTAGCTCTGTATGTTTCCAATCTTTTACATACATTTTGTTTTAACAAACATCATGGGATTTTGTGTTGTTTATGCAAACATGACAAAAAAAAGAATATTTTCTTTTATCCAATGCGAACACATTTGTGGACAACTTTGTTTTAATTGAATACAATTTTGGAGTCCATTTTATTGTTTCAACGTCTTTTCCAATTGATCTATCTACTTCTTCGATCCCAATATGCCAAAAAATTCTTTATATGGAAAATTCAAAGAAGAATGTAAATATGATATCAAAATACAATAAAAGAGAATTAATCAGAGATAATAAAATTGTGATAAATGTACATTGTTTAAAATTCGATATCCAATAAAAATTAAAATGAATGTACCTTCGCACTTCCCTTGATTGGTTAGTTTCATGGCTTAGAGCAACGATGCACCATTGAAAAAAATCTTTAGCGTCCACAAGTTGGCTTGCAGAGAGATTCATTTGATATCTTTGAAGTGCTCGTTTTATGCATGCCCCTGCACCGTCATGTTCTCCTTTTCCATGACCAGTCTCGAAGAAATTCCAACAATGTTTAATGCAGGTTTTCTTATGAAGACAACACAACCAAAATAATGATTGTGCATATTTGAATTGACCTGCGCATCCCTCTGACCATATCCAATGTTCATTGAATGTTATTCCCCAATTTTTCAAGGAATCATAAATCTTTCCAAAACAATGTTGTACAAAATATGTATCATGTTTACAATAATCACTGGTATAAAAGTGATATTCTTTAATAACATGCCAATTTTCACTAGTGCTTTCTATATGATCGACATTTTGTTCAGCATGTCTATATAGAATAGGGACAAGCATGGAGACTTGGTCAAAATGATAATATTCACTCTGAATTTATTTTTGTGGAACAAATGTGTAGTTTTCTGCAAAATCAATTACTAACAAAATGGTCCCTGGTGGAAAAAATTCATGGATTTTTTTGAATTGCAAGTCTTTTCATCGAGCTCTATGGGAATGCTTGGTATATTTATAAATTTCTGCCTCAAACTTTCTCAAAATTTTATCAAATATTTTCTTCTTCTCGTAATTCAATTCTTTTAGCACTATTTGCACCTTGAATCGATGTATGGATATATTCATATCTCTTCCATTTCACTTTCATGTTGGACAATTATTGATCATTTATATCAATACGATATTTATTTTGAAATTTAGTCAAAATTTCCACAATCATCACATTTTTTACCACCAACACATTTCTTTTTGTAAAATAGATCATCGCTTTGTCTTTCACATATAATTTGAGATATGAAATCATGGATAGTGGAAGGAGGAGGTAAATCCTTCCAAAATGTTCTACCAAAATTAAGGAATGTATCATAATATAACTCAAATTCCACATGATAACGACAACAACAAGTGTCTCATACGGTGATAGGTTTTACATACCATGGTTTTTGTTGAACAAAAGCAATGATTGACACATGAATTTCACGATTCTCTTCTTTGAACTTGTTGAACAACTCTATGTGAGTGGTTTGTAAGAAATGTTTTTCATGTTCTTCGTACTAATTTCGTGCTATTCTTCTTTGCATAACATCCCTTGCATTTGGCGAAACACGTGAATTTTTCTTCCAATATTCATATATTATTTTTTTAACATGTTCTCTAAGTCTATCTTTGTATGGTTTCCTATAAATAGCTCTCCAACAAGTGAGTTTATCATTTACATCTATTTGCAACTGAAATTTCTGATGTTTGTGCAAATTTTTTCGTGAGGTTCCTAATGCTCGTGCCATAGATTTTACCAAGCTATTCTCTTTAGTACTTGATGAAACCACTACCATATGTATTGTTCTATGTACAGCTGAAACATTTTTCTGTCTAGATATTCTAATTGAATTTATAGCGCTATTTATATTTTGTATCACATTTTCCTTCATTTTTTATCTTTGGTTGATTTTTGAATACCCAATAAAGTCATAGATTCTTTTAATTTCCTTAATGATAGGAGACCTTTCAACATTTGGGCTTGAACTGTCACATTTTCCTTTATGAAGTACGTATTAAAAATGTGGTTAACAGGATATTGTATATGATGGTTAGCTTTTTTATCTCCATATATGTGAGTGTCAACATTTTCTAACATCTCATCATCGACATTGATTTCATCTGTACATATTCGAATGAATAGTAAATATAATAAGTTTACATATTCAATAAATAACTAAATTAATAAATATTTGTATAATTTCAATAATATGTGCATTTTTTCAACACACACATATATATACATACCTTGTGATTCAATTTCTTCAGTTGAATTTCTTTCAACATTTTCAACATATTCAATCATTGGTTCAATATCTCTTTCACTTTCTCTTTCAAAATTTTGTATCTCATCATCAATGTTTTGAGGAATATCTCTATCTGTTTACATTGCAAAAAAAATTTCAAATTAGTCCATCAAATAAAAATTAAGCTTCACATTTTACACTTGGAAAATTTTAAATATATCAAACTCGTAATATTTACATTTACATACCTGCTTCAACTTCTAGTTGAGGTTCATTTTCCCCTTCAATATTTGAGAGTGCTTCTATCTTTCTTTTGCGAGATTGTCTGGTCTCTTCTCTACGTTCCTCAAGGTCTCTTTTTCGATCATATTTTCTTGTACAATTCCTTCGATTTCCCATGATAATAGAGTATGAAGTTCAAAAAAATTCCCTCAAAAATTTAGACAAAAACTTAATTAAAAAAAAAAAACATCACAAAAGATTTAATTTTAAAAAAACTCATTTTAAAAATTTTCCAAAAACTACATACTTCAAAAAATCCGAGAAAAAAATGTCTTATAAAAATGAAACGAAGCACAAAATATTTCCTTCGAAGTCCTACAAAAATATTTCATTTAAAAATTTAGACAAAAACTCATTTTAGAAAATTATTTTAAAAGATTTACTTCAACCCAAAACATGTACTCTAAAAAAATGTCACTTCAAAAAGTGCCTCCAAAAAATGTCTATTGAAAATTAATTCCAACTTCTTAAAAAATGCCACTTTAAAAAATACTTCAAAAAAGCCTCTAAAAAAATTTCACCTTAAAAAATACTTCCAAAAAATGTCCTTTGAATATTAAGCCTAAAAAGAGTCTTTTCGAAATTAAGCTCAAATCCATACCTTCAAAAAACATGATGCCCAAAAAACATCAAAAAAATGTATCACATACCTCCATGAAAATTAAGCCCAAATCCATACTTTCAAAAAAAATAAAGCCCAAAAACATCCAAAAAATGTATCACATACCTCCAGAAATGTCCTTTGAATGTTCCTCCAAGAAATTTTTTTAAACCCAATGTTCTTTGAATGTACCCCCAAGAAAAGTCCTAAAACCCAAGACAATCTAAAACCCAAAACAATTATTTATCAGACCAAGACCCAAGGCCTTAATAAAATCAGACCAAATGTGTGAAAATATGCGAAAATAATGAATGATTTCACAGAAATTTATATTGCTGCGAAATGTTTTTTTGGAGGGGCTCCGCAGTATTTTCTGGCCAACATAGATTTAGGTAAAATTTCAGCCGAACTTTTATAAAAAAATTCGACCAAACTTTTATGTCGTTAGACTTGACAGGCCGTCGGCACAAAATGTAATTCGGCCAAACTTTTTTTAAGAGTTCGGCCAAGCTAACGCGTCAGCAATTACACAAAGCCAAGATCTAAATACGTATCTACAACTTTGGGCTGATTAAACTCCATGAAACATTCTAAATTAACTATCAAAACCAAGACAAGCATTTTCCGAATTGAATCTACTTTCAGGAAATATAACTTTAATGGAATTTTATAAATATTTACTAATTTTAATTAATTTTGGAATAAAAAAGGTGTAAACAATTTCTGAAGGTCATTATGATTAAGTGAAATCATAATTCTGTATATTCCAAAATACATTGTAAAAAAAATTGAAAAAATTATGGTGCATTACATTGGTTTGTCATCTCTAATGGGTAGATTTTAGTTTTTTAGTTTATAACTTATATGTTAAGAAATTTCTTATGTCGCAAAACATATTCAAAATATGCAGTCTTTTCATATTGGACCAGTTCAAAAAATTCTAGTAATTATGATATGCATCCATTGGAATTTTAAATACGAAAAACCCGAAGTAGACTTTGTCTAAATTTTTGTAACACAGTTTGTTTCTCAAAAACACAAATTTTCAAAGAATATAGCATTGTGTATTAACATGACTTCTTATGAATCCCTTGATTATTAAAAAACACACACTCAAAGAAATTCTAAGTTGACATATCAAATGTGTATAAAAAAATTCCAAAAAAAAGTAATAGAAAGCTAACAAAATTTCTGACAACTTTTATTTTTATCGTAAAATGAAATTCTAAACAAAAAAATTGTTTTAGCTTACAGAAAGTTGAAGAACCGAAAAAAATGAAATTCTTTTCTCAAAAAAAGGGCCAAAAGCGTAACTCAACTTCACATTTTCACCCATATATCACAATATACAAAATGTTGTGAATTATATAATAAGAGTCATGTGATATACCTATAATAGCATAAGTTTTTCATAATGTACCATACTATACCATTATATGAATTTAATAATATAACTCATAACATTATAATGTAATATTTTCAATTTCTATTTGGAGGTTTAAAACATGTTCCATAATATAGACCTTCTTACCATCATTCAAGTGTGATCACAGTTTGTTTATATGGTTATACCATAGATCAATGACATAGCAATATTTGTAAATACAAAACACATTATTCGATTACATTACATTAACTAAGGTGATGCACAATCAATATAAGAGTTATCACAAGTTTTGAACCATATTCTAAATTGTGAGCTATACCACATGTGATTAAGGTTTTTCACTAATCCCCCTTTCCATAAAGAATTCCAAGTTTGAATACTCTTGCTAAGTTCTAGATGAAGAATCTTGGTCAGAAAAATCGATATACTTTATCTTGAGGAATGTTTGTGTGTGTGTGTGTGTGCATTATTTTGAGCCAAAAAAAATAATTAAGTAGGATTGTTTCCTGATGGATGACTAACTAATATCTTTTGGTATGTAAATTTAGGTTGTGATTATTGTATGTGGTGTATTGAATTTTTTTTTTTAAATACATTTTGGCTATAACCACCTAGGGATGGCACATTCCATAGACCTTAACTATGAAACTCATTATTTTTAGTATATTTAAATGTCATCAAAGCACATCAAAAGTGGAATTTTATTCTTAAGAAAATCAAAATCATTAGTTTTTTTTTTTTTTTTTTGGAGCATTGCTTATGGTTATGTTTATCTTAAAATATCCTCTTATAATACTTGTTTATATGATTATATTTACAATAGTAGTAGTAATAATAGTAGTCTAATTTTAGGGTAACAACAAGATAGATACCAAATTGGTGTATGATACCCCTTGTTTGTGGGACAAAGAATCCTCTTTAGTGCAACAATTTGACTACTAAAGTCTAAGTAGTTGTACATACAATACATTGTTCTAGTTTTGAACTTTCATATTTCCAATGATGTATATCTTTTTTTATTTCTTTTCATTAAATCTTTGTGGAAAAAACACTACTTGACTCACACTTTTTATTTATTTTTTTCAGTTTATTTTAGATTGATTAACTAGAAAATTCTTAATACTAAAATCCAGTCTAGTTGCCAAGAAAAATGAAATACATTCAATTCATAATACTAAAATCCAATGGATTTTGTCAAACATAATAGAATACATCCAATTCATAATACTAAAATCCAACTCAGTTTCCAAAACAAAATGAAATGCATCAAACTCATAATACTAAAATTCAGTCCAAATGGCAAAACAAAATGAAATACATCCGATTCATAATACTAAAATCCACTCTAGTTGCTCAAAAAAATGACATACATCCAATTCATAATACTAAAATCCATTCTAATTAAATAGAATATCAAAGAAAATGATTACCCATACAAAATAAAATACATTCATTTTGTAGAAAAAAATAAAATAAAATAAAATAATAAGAAATAGAATGGTGATAAAATCTTTCGGTCAACGAAAGCATATTTCCCACTTGCGGCCTTGCCATCAGTGCTACGGTTATTTTGCTTGAATGTTACATGTGCTACGAGCAGTACAGCTTTAATCTTTAATTAGTATCAACATGGGGCGATACTAATATCCTGAAATAAATCCCCAAGGAATCTAATCTCGAGTGTAGCCATTGATGTTAGTCCATTTTTATCATTTAAAATAAAAATGTAATTCAAACACTCTAAATATGGCAAAAAAACTGAGCTATTTTGTTGTGTCCTTAAACAATTCTTATTACTTATTTCATTATTTAGATCTATATCTCTATATATTCTTAAATATTTTGGCTTTCCGACTCCGTCTAAAAAGGCAACATTAATTTTCATAAATGATTTTTTTAAATATAAATAATCTTTGGTAGGGTTATGTTTAAATCTAGTTTCCTAGTTGTCAATATTTTTATTGACACTGCTATCTAATATTTTTGAATTTAAACCTCTTAAAATAAAACTTCGTTATTTATTTTTCACATGTTAAATTTCATATTATGTTTAGAATATTTTGTTGATTTAAAGGGAAAAATGATTTTTTTTAAATATTTACTATATGAGAAGTTATTGGTTTATGTAAAGTGATTTTTTAGAATTTTTTTTAAATACAGTATTAGTGTAGATTCATTTTAACTCTAAATTCATGAGTATCTCAAAAAGGAGAGATCTCTCACAATGTTCAGATCTCTCCAAATACAAATTTTTTTACAATGCAAAACTTGAAAAAATGTTTTCACTTAAAAAAAATTGATCTCTCTTTAGACTTATAGACCCACAATTGTAATGGAATTAAACATCTCCTTCATTTTAAACAAACTAGTAATTAAATGTTAGAATCATATTTATTTATTTTTCAATTATTTTATATAGTATATACTTAGTTAACATTAAAATGTTTTATTCAAAATGAGCTTCTAATATTTTATTTTTTGTACACATTCCCACATTCAAAAGTTTTGTTAATATATTTTTAAATATATGCCCTAGTTATATCTTTGTATGTGTTTGGTATGACAACACTCTCTATCTAAGGGTTTACCTTAAATTTTTTTATTAATAACTTACGTTGAAATATTTTTTTAAACAATTATTACTGTGTATTAAAAATGAAATAAATTAAACATCTTTTTTATCTAGAAATAATTGAATATTTTTACATTCCATTAAGTTTGATTCCAAATGGGTGTTGGAATATTTTATTTATGGTCAACCTTAAATATCTATATGAAATTGATATTGAAATATATATGTTAAGATGAACATTCAAATATTTTATGTGATATATATATCTATATATATATATATATATATATATATATATATATATATATATAAAAGAATTTTGAGTTTTAAATTAAATATATAAATATAATGAATTTGATATTGAAATATTTTTGTTAGCAAGAAAATTCAAATATTTGATCTACAATCTCTATTCAAATATTTTATATATACATATATATAAAATCCACATGAAAGTAAATTTTAAACATTTATTTCTTACTCAATTATAAATAGAGTCAATTAAATATTCCTCCTAGGAAATATTTGACTTTTTTTTACATTCATATATATATATATATATTCATGAAAAAAACTTATATTTCATTGATGAAAATATACATTCTGATGACCTGTTCCGCATAAAAATTCTCCAAAGAACCAACATAAAATATCCACCATATCCTCCAAAACACTCTAGATGCCTAAAAATACTTAATCCTATTTACCAAAAGACAAATACTATAGAATATATATTTCTTCCATAAAAAAAAATATAACTTTCATATAAATTCATGATCCCATTAGATTAGTTTAGAAGACAAGAATAACATTATGACTCGGATTGACTGAAAACTATATTATACAAAAACTCAAACATCTCTAAAGTATCTCGTTGAATATGCAACACTTCGTTAGAAAGGGGATATATGAGAGTCTCCAACTCCCTCAAAATGTGATTTCTTTCAAACCATTTAAGATTTTGATCCTCCTTCTTCCTTTACTGAATGATTTCGGTGACAAGCCACAAGAGAAAACCATCTCGAACCAAATCAAGAAGAAGTACCAAGTCTCGCGCAAGAGTCGAGGCTTCGTTTTCAATGAAATAAACAACCCCGTAGTACGCTTCAAAACGCTCATCTTGGCCTGCAAGATGATGTGCAAGTGCATACCTAAGGATGTACCCGTGAACGTCATTACTCTCATTGGACGGTGTGAGAAGGGGGTTATTTATAACTAGTTCCGCTATCTATGTAATGAGTTCCTCGAAAATGCGCATGAAGCACAGGAGTAAGGTAAGAAGTTTCATTACGCTTGGATTTTATTGTTGATCACGCTAATTGGGTGGAATACCCCCAAATACAACTAGTTCCCGGAGATCGGGCCTCATATCTGCGAGGCTATGCACTAGGCCACATTGTGGACCTCTTTAGACCTGGTGTGTGCCAAGGAAAACAAGATATTTTTGGATCTTTATGATGCCACTCTTTATCAAGCGATAGAATCAAAGTCGTGATTTTCACCTAAACTATATGATCAATATAAGATCATAGCTAAATTCAAACCTACATTCCACAACATGCATATCCGCCCAAAGCGCATTGTGGAAGGAGTATGGTATGAGTTACCTTACTTAGTAATAGAGGATGATTGGCTAAGATGAGCATTGGTTGGCCCCTATCACACCAACAAAGCTGCCCACTAGCAGCCAAACAATGAAACCAACAAAGAAGGTTTCAAAGAAAGAAGCAACACCAACTACCACTAGTGAACCCATCGACCTGGAAAAAGAAACATAGCCTGAGAATAATGGATCTTGTTAGAAAATTATATATTACAGAGCATGAAACACACAAAATATGAGGAAACACAAACATAGAAAACATATAAAATAAGAGAGACACATGTATACGTGGTTCACCCAATTTGGGCTACATCCACCCCAAACATCCAGTCTTTCCTTTCTATTATCCAATAAGATGAAGAGACACAACCTACAGTAGATCCGTTGTAATATCCTTTGTTATCTCACACAATCTCTCTTACAGTCTCCCTATCTGTTCCTCACTCTGATAATACACATGCAATACACAGCCGCAATAAAATAACCTCATACAAAACGAGGGGTTACTTTCTAGGGAAAAAAAACTTAAATTAAACATAACTTGTACCATCACATCATCTGCCTAATGAAGGGCCAAAATTGACTGGAAATTTCAATACTTTTACAAGGAAATTTTACATCTGTTTTTAGCTTCGAGGGCGCTGCCCCCAAAACCCCCATCACATCTGCCCCCCCTGGACACCCAGACAGCATTCAATTATGGGCGTCATTGATGCCATGTTAAAAACAGGGGTCCAACGCTCTGATACATCTAAATAAAGAAGATAATTAGGCTCCACACCCAATAATCTCCCACTTGGAAACTAATTGTAGCAATTCCTTTGCTACTTCATTTTTTTGAAAATTACTCCACTTTGGACCTGGTTATTTCTCATCTTCATTATAATACTTGAAGACCAATTTAAACTGAGTATAATCTTAGTTTCTCCCTGGTTACAAATTTTGTTATCATATCTGCAGGATTCTGGCTAGTGTGTATCTTTTCTAGCTTCAACTATCCATCTTCCAATATTGACCGTATGAAATGGTACTTGGGTTGTATGTGCTTAGTTCTCGAATGAAATGTTGAGCTCTTTGCAAGGTGAATGGCACTTTGGTTGTCACTGTATAACATGTCCATCTCATGCTTCTTACCCAATTCATCCATGAACCTTTGTAACCAAATCATTTCTTTACTAGCCTCTGTAGCAACAACATACTCTGCTTCTGTTGTTGAAAGTGGAACAAAGCTTTGGATTTTTTAAACCCAACTGATAGTTGTTCCACCTATAATAAATACGTACCCTGTAGTGCTCCTCTTATTATCTCCATCACCTACCATATCTACATCAACATATCCCTGTAGAGCAATGTTTGAACCACCAAAGAATAATACTTTATTTGTGGAACCTCTCAAATATCTGAGAATCCATTTCACTACCATCCAATTTTATTTTCCTAGATTGTTCATCTACCTTCTTAAACTCCCACTGCATGTGAAATATCAGGCCTTGTGCCAACCATTGTATACATTAAGCTTCCACCTGCTGATGAATATGTAACTTTAGACATATAATCCATTTCTTCTTGGGTCTTGGGGAACATCTCCTTATTAAGTTTGAAATGGCTAGCAAAAGGTGTACTAACTGGTTTTGCATTTTTAATATTAAATCATTTCAACACATTTTGTATGTACTCATTCTAACACAATGTAATTTGTGATTTTTCCTGTCTCTAGTTATTCTCATACCAAGGATTTATTTTGCAGCTCCCAAATCCTTCATTGCAAATGAATTTTCCAATTTTATTTTGAGTACATTTATTTCCTTCATGTTAGACCCTACAACAAGCATGTCATCTACATTCAATAATAATATAACATAGCTTGCATCATTTTTTTTTTTCCATATAAACACAATGATCAGAGTGACATCTAGTATAATCTTGTTCAGACATAAACCTATCAAATTTTAGATAGCATTGCCTTGGAGTCTGTTTTAAGACATACAAGCTCTTCTTAAACCTGCACACTAATTTTTCTTTCCCTTTGACCTCATATCCTTATGGTTGTTGCAGATAGGTCTCTTCCTCCAAATCTCCATGGAGAAATGTTGTATTTACATCTAACTATTCAAGATGAAAAATTTTCGCTGCTACAAGACTTGAAATAGTTCTGATTGAAGTCATCTTAAAAACAAGAGAAAATATTTCATCAAAATCAATACCTTTCTTCTGTTCAAACCCCTTCACCACAAGTCTATATTTGTACCTCTGTTTTCCTCCATCTTCTTCCTTCAGCCTGTAAACCCATTTATTCTGCAATGTTGTTTTACCTGCAGGAAACCTGACTAAGTCCAAGTCTGGTTATGTATTAAGGAGTCCATCTCTTATTTCATGGATAGCTCCCACTTCTTCCTATTTTTGACCTGCATTACTTCTTCATAACATTCAGGTTCACCAGACTCAGTCAACAATAAATAATATAATGAAGGAGAGTATCGTTCAGGGGGTCTACTTATCTGGGTAGATCTTCTAACACCACTTTTAGGCGTTTGAGGTGCCCATTGTTGTTGTGGTGGTTGTTGTTGTTGTGTTTTTCAATTATTATTATTTCCAAGAACCTTTAATTTTTCTGTGATCTCATCAAGAACTGTGCATTATTTGTTTTTTTTTCTTGCTTCTCTTCCTGCAACTAATTCTTATACAAGACCTTTTCATTGAATATTACATCTCTGCTCCTAATGATTTTTTGATTTTCATAATCATATAAGCGATAACCAAAATCATTAACACTATATCTAATAAAGGTACATTTCTTTTATTTTTTCTCAAGATTTGTTCTATTTTATTTATTAATATGGACAAAGGCCTCACAACCGAAAGGCTTTAAAAAAGAGTAGTTTACCTTTTTACCTGTCCATGCCTCCACTGGAATACCACAGTCCAAGGAACTTGAAGGTCATCTATTTATTAGATAAGCAACAATATCTACAACATCTGCCCAAAATTGTAAAGACAATCCAACATGCAATATCATGCACCTTGCACTCTCCATGATTGTTCTGTTCATCCTTTCTGACACGCCATTTTCTTGTGGTGTTGTTGGAAATGTCTTCTCTCTACGAATTATATGCTTTGAACAATACCTATAAAACTATTTGTTGCAATATTCACCTCCATTGTCTGATCTCAGACACTTCAACTTCTTTCCTGTCTCAATCACAACCAAAGCTTTCCATTTCTTGAAAGTATCAAATACATCAGATTTATTCAGAATAAATAAATCCAAGTTTTTCTAGTTTCGTCATCAATAAAAGTAACATAATAATGACAGCCACTGAGAGATGATACATGAGCAGGTCCCAATACATATATATTCACAAGATCTAATTTTTTTTCTCCTCTTTTCTTTCCCAACTCTAAGAAATCTGGCTCTCTTCGATTTTCCATAGATACAATTATCACAGAAATCCAAATCAATATTCTTCAAACTCAGCAATAAATTTCTTGAGTGAAGAATCTTCATCCCCTTCTCACTTATCTGTCTGAGCCTATGATTCCATAATGTTGCACCTGCTCCTTTGGAAGTTAAAGCATTAACAAATTTAGAAATACCATTGCATGAATACAATGTACCAACATTTTCGCTTTTTTCCATTACCAGGGCTCCTTTAGTGACCTTCCAAGTTTTATCTATGAAAGTTGTCACACAACCTTTACCGCCTAACTGATATAGAACATGCCTTACCTCCTTTAATAACCTCTGATTTCCATTCTACTATTATACAAGAACTTTACCCATTCCAACAATTTTACATGATTTATCATCACCTAAACGAACTTGTCCAAAATCTCCTTGAACATATTCATGAGAATATTTCTTATCAGGTGTGGCATGGAATGAGGCCCCTGAATCTACCACCCAGGAATCAGTAACATTTTCTAAAGAAAGAATTAAAGCATCTTGTAACACATCACCTGTCACATTTGCTTCATGATTGTTTTCTTGTTGTGCGTTCCCTTCCGAGATCTACAATATTTCTTCACGTGTCCTTTATTTCCACATTTCCAGAACACTTTCCCTTATGTGGACTTAGATATTTCTTCCCTTGATTTACTACAATATCATGAGCTCTTTCCTCTTTCCATTTTTCTTCCCCTAGTCTCTGCACTCAAATCATTACCCGATGTCTCACCAGAGCTTTTCTGTCACATTTCCTCGCTAAAGATAGCACCGAAAACATCATCAAACTTGAAAGTAATAGATTCAGAGACAAAGTTACTAATGGCCATAACTAGACCATTCTAACTTTCTAACAATGAGCACATAAATAACAGAGCCCTAACTTCATCATCAAAGTTTACCCCTATAGAAATTAACTAATTGGTAACCGTACTAAAATAATATAAATGGTCAGTTTCATATAGGGGTTTTTCATATAGTTTCACCAATGCCTTAATTAAACCCTTTGTTGTTGTTTCCTTCAAAATATTGAATGCTACCGACGCTACGAGGCACATCTGTATTGTTCCAAGTGTCTTTCTATCATGAATCTCCCATTCTGTGTCTTTCATGCTCGTCAGCTTCTTTGTTTCTCCGGTCAATGGTAGGTACAGATATTTCTGATACATATAATCTTCCATATGCATCTTCCACAACTAGTACTTTTTGCGGTTATGTTTCTCAGCACTAAAATTACCATCTTCTGCCACTTCTCTCACTCAAACCAGGAACCCTTCTTTCCTGCGAGTTTATCATCCAAACAGACCTTTATTTCTGATACCAGTTGTTAGGAAATTATATATTACAGAGAAATGTAGCACATAAAATATGTGGAAACACAAACACAGAAAACATATAAAACAAGAGAGACACACATATACGTGGTTCACCCAATTTGGGCTACGTCCACCCCGAACATCCAGTCCTTCCTTTGAATTATCTAAAAAAATGAAGAGACACAACCTACAACAGATCCGTTGTAATATCCTATATTCTCTCTCATATTCTTCCTATCTATTTCTCGCTCTCAGAATACACATACAATAAAATACCCTCATACAAAACGAGAGTTTTCCTTCTAGAGGAAAACCCCCTAAATTAAACGTAACTTATACCATCAGATCATCCACCTAATGAAAGGCCCATATTGACTATAAATTACAATAATTTTACAAGGAAATTTTACATTTGTTTTTAGCTTCGTGGGCATTGCCCTAGAAACCCCCCACACAACTGCCTCCCCCGGACCCACCAACAAGTGTTCAATAACGGGCGGCGTTGTTGCCCCATTAAGAAAAAGGGTCCAACGCTGTGATACATCTAAATAAAGAAGATAATCAGGCTCCACACCCAACATGTCTGCACTGAAGGACACAGGAGAAGCAAAAACCTCTAAGGGAACCAAGCTTGGCTCTCAGGTTGTTGGGGGATCACGAAAGAAGAGGAAGCGGTCCAAAGAGGTTGGCATGAGGTCTTGACATTGACAAAAGATGATCTGCATGCAATTTCTAACACTATCACATCTGTGACCGAGTGTTAGGTCCCTATATTACTAGTATAGTCTCTTATTCTTGTTAGTGTAACCCCCTTATTGTTATTATTGTAACCCTGTTAACCCCCATATTGCTATTATTGTGCCCTTAAATTATTATTTTTAGGTTGGCTAGGATTACATTGTGGCCCCACTAAGATTACATTGTGGCCCCATGGACTCCTATATATAGAAAGGAGGTTTTGTAATTTGTATCATCCAAGAATTGTTCATTTATGTAATGTATTGGAGGTTGCCCCCTCAAAGTGGCTTATTTATAAGGCATTGATATCACTTTTCTTCTATTTTTGGAGTTGGTTTCACAACATTTGGTATCAGAGCTTTGAGATTCTAGGGTTTCGCTGCTCCAAATAGATCATTGTAGCATTTTCTCCATAAAAATTTTTATACGAAGTTTCAGAAGCTAAAATTTTTAGGGTGTGAATCTGAAATTTGGAGGAAAATCGTCCCAAAATTTTAGAGCTTGGTTCGCAATATTTTAGGATATATGGGTGGAAACATGAAGCTGGGTTACACTTTTGTGAGAATCGGGGGCCGAAATTTTTTTTCAACAATAGTTCGGCCGAACATTTTTCAAAGTTCGGCCGAACTTTCTTATAAAGTTTGGTCGAACTCGTGATTCCGTTTAGATTGACGGCACACTGACGGCGTGGGCAAACAGAATTTTTGCCGAAGGTTGGAAAACCGACAAAAAAATTTCGGCCGAACTATGAGTTCGACCAAACTTTTACTTTTAAAATAGTTCGGCCGAACTATTTTCTATAAATAAATCGCCCGCGAAAGTTTATAGTTTACTGTTTCATTGTTCCCGCGGTTTCACTGTGGTTTATCATTTTCGCTGTGTTCGGGCTATTGCTGCTGCCGCCGCACTGGTGCTCCTGCCGTCTGGGCTCGTCGACTTCGTCGGGTAAGTCTCCATATGCCTGTGAAATAATTTTTGTGCGTTGAAATAAAAAAAGGTGTCTGTATTTTAGTAAAAGTCTATGTATTAAAATGTGTGTGTTTGAAATGACTGTATTTTAAATGTCTTTTAAATCTTGATACAAAACGTCTCTTGACGAATATATAGTATATAATGAACTTACAATCTTTGTGCTATATAATGAACTTACAATCTTTGTGATTAACGAAAATTTCGTAGAATTTCTTTAAGAGGTTTTAAAGAAGGAAAACCAAGAATCAGTCCACCTACTTGTGTAAATCCACCTGCAAATGTCACTTGCAGTGTATCAAACACCTATCGAATTTCTTTGTATCATAATGACTTTTACTTTCAACAATTTGAACAAAGCTACCGAAATAATGATTAAATTTGTCTCAATGTGCCATTTAACTCTGTTAAAATACAATGGCATATCCCTTTTATGGGATTTTGCTCCGCCTTACTATGACTCTTGCTTTAAAAAATATATATTTCTTTCTGGTTAGGATAGTGAAGCATGCCATTATACAACGCCTTTGTGTTAGGAAGGAGATTTGTTGGCTGAGACATTGTCGGAAATTCTACAGAATGTATTGATGTAATTTATTACGTTGATATTCAGAAGAATTCACCATTATTCCCTTGGCCAATCATAGTCTGCATCTATAGGTATTCTTCTGCATTCTTCGTTCTTGCAGCTGCTATCCATTAAATGTCCGAGAAAAAATATTTTCTTCATCATCCTTGAATTTCTACCTACAAAAGTTTCTGTCATTATTTTTACTACACGTGAGGGAGGGAAGAATAATACAGAGATGATATATTACTGAAAAACAAGGACATGAACTATAGGTATCGTCCTCCTTGTTTAGCCATCATTTGCAACAGAATTTCTGGGACATCTTTAACAAAAAGAAAAACCTACAGCATTAAAGCTAGCTTACTGAACTATGGTAAAAGTCTTGACTGTGTTTATAAACAAACCATCTTTCTTCTTAGTGACAAAATCCTTATTTGAAGCTCTCCATTTTTATATAAAAGGATTTTTTTCTTGTATATTTTTATGCTCTTTGCCATATAGTAATGTCATAGTGTAGGAAGTTTTAAATTGTTTTTATTATTTTTATTATATGTTGGATGTGATTTTGATTGAAAATGCTTCTTTTTTATTTATTAATTAAAAAAATTTATTAGAAAATTTATTGTTTTAAGCCTTGGAATTTACAATCAAAATTAGAAAGTGTATTTATATCTAAACTATTTATGAAAAGTTTAATATTGTTTGATTTTCTCTACCATGTCCTTTTTACATATATCTAGAATAATATTATTTGTAGTTTCCGGTTTTTTTGTAACATTTTACTACCATAATCAAAATCTATAGAAATAATAATCTAACATTATAATATCTTGAAATGGAGCTAGCTAACTCAAATATAGTATTGCAAATCCCTGGCTAAGTTAGATGAGGAGGCAATGTATTACTTAGTATTTTATCCATATAGGAGTTGCAAGTTCTATGGGTTCAAAAGAACACTTGCAAACAATTTGTTTTCCATATGACCTCTCTTTTTCATAGATAAATTTCATTCTTTTAGCCATTATGGATTTGAGAAAAATACATCCTGATAGGCCAATAAAAAGCCTTAACGATGAATTAAACATGAACAACTATTAAATATGGGTAACCAAGTAGCATCAAAACAAACAACTAAATCAGCAAGGCTAGTAGTGATAAATAATAAACATTCTAGGATACTTAAAAATTCAATGTAAATAATTTTTTTTACCTAAAATCACTAGATGGTGAGGCCCATAGCAACAACTTCAAAAGCAATGCAATATAACCAATCAAACTACACTAACAAAACATATGGTCTTGAATGAGGTTTTGGATTCTTTAGATATAAATGTACACAGTGGCAATGTATCTTATATAAAACTTTAATCCATGTCCTTAACCTTAACATTGACACAAATGGAATACAATTTTACTCATTTCTTTATGATATAGAAAAATATTCGGATGAGTATTGCCCACATATCTGAAGACAAAAGGGATAGATTAAAAAGGGATGCTCCAGTCATCTATAAAAGATAAATTAAAGAAGCATGACATGACATATTAGTAATGCAAATTAGATATGCGTACCAATTATGTTCATATAACACAACAAATAAATGATTCAATACAAATGTCACATAGAAGTCATATTTATCTCATGGGCCTTCAACTTAAATTATATATCTGGCATAACATTAAGCTATAGGAGATAAATCAAAGAAGCATTTGAATGTAAATTAAACATGTGTAATAATTATGTCCTTTAGTTCAATAAATAGATAATAATTTTCAAATTCCATCTCTAAGATATATTTCATCTAATTAGTTTTCAATTTAAACTTATATCTAATGTTAAATTATATAAAACAATAACAGTAATTCAAACTTCAAAATAATATTTAGAGTTAGTATAAATTGTGACATAATTTTCCTGCGTGGAAAAACATAGTTATTGAGAGTTCAAAACTCATGCATTTGAATAGAAAGTGGGTATACGAATGAGCAAGTAGATTTTTTCTAGAAATGAGGAAGTGAAGGTTGATAGAGAGCCACACAAAATTGCAAATTCATACCTCAACAAAATTGTTAGATCCTTTTAAAGAAAACATATTTAATCAACTTTCATTGAAATATATGATAAACTCAACCCAATTTTATGAAAAGTAGTATACGATTTTTTACATAATTTCACATAATACAAATAGATAAAAAAAAATTAAGTACTGTTATAAAGATTTAACTACCCATCAAGAGATGGCCAAGTGATTGAGACAGGGCATCATCACAATAAAAAACCAAGTACAAATTGTAGTAATCCTAGAATCATGCTTTACATGAGGTAAAATTGGGGAACTCATGACTTGTACTATAGATAAAAAAAAAATTTACCCTTACCAAAAAATATATGATAAAAATTGACAAACTACATAAGCTTAAGCTTAAGGGGATATAATCCTTCTTTCCTTCCATATAGATAATGAAAATGATTGTTCCAAGTGTCACATGTTGCTTCTCATGTCATTTTATAAACCTTGATTGGAAAGAAAAATAGGAGGGCAGAAATGTAAGAAATATAAAACATAATGAAACACAATGTAAGAAATAGAGAACATAATGAAACACACACATAAATATCTCTAGACAGTCAACACAATTGTTTTCCTAGGAAATCCTTATATGGGAGACAAGCAACCCTAAAAATTAATGATGCTCTAGACTCCTTTTTCCCTAGGAAATCCTTATGGGAGAAAAACAACACTAAAATGTAAACATGCTCTACTCTCTCTTTT
Source organism: Pinus albicaulis (assembly GCA_034641835.2). Classification (NCBI taxonomy): domain Eukaryota; kingdom Viridiplantae; phylum Streptophyta; class Pinopsida; order Pinales; family Pinaceae; genus Pinus; species Pinus albicaulis. The sequence continues at coordinate 206,006,873 of CM076573.1, read as the reverse complement.
CTGGTATGGAAAATATGTGAGTACAAAGAAAGAGGTAATCTCTCTAGAGTTAGCTTAAGACTTTTAGCATGTAAGGTTGCTATAAAAACTTAACTTCATACATTTTTCTCTCTAACTTCACACTCCTAGTTGTATTTTCAACTATGGAACAAAATACAATAACACAAAATGGAACTCTTATTCCTCCTAGTGGCCAAGTATTTAACCTAGTGTGATAGCCAACTAGGTGTAAGATTTGACTCTGTCAACCATTAACGAGGTTTGTAATATACCTTTTAGAGTCTTGTTAAAATTCCACATGTAGCTAGCTTTCCATGCATGAGTAATGGGGCTAAGATGTCATTCTCTCGTACCATGGTGGTCAACGTGATAGGTCAACTTACTATAGGCATAAATTTTGAATGAACTTCGTTTGATGTTTTTCTTGCCCCATTGGATATGTCTTTAAGTGTAAAATAATGGTCAAGATTTCAGCACAAGGGATAATCGTTTGACCCCTAGAAATGTCATTTAACGCCTCAAAATGACTCCAAAAGGTTTTAGACCCCAATTCTCCACCCACCATTAAAATGACCCTACAAGTTGATTCTTTAAGTTTTTTCACTCTATAAGCATCATTTGAATATATGAAAAATAATATAATTATCCAATCTAGATCATTATTTAATAATTTGTTAAAATTATGAGTAAGATATACATCATGGAATTTAAATAAATAGCGTTAATTCATTGAACACCCTTGTACATGTTCCTTGTTGATACTTTAAAAGTAATACTTTTTGAAAAATAATTTGTTTATGGATTCTATTTTCCACATTCTCTCAACCATATCAAAAACATTCTTATAATATTTGAAATCGAAGGTCTTTCCCATACCAAAGTATGTTCTTTTAAAACATGTTTTCTTGGTGATATGGGTGATTTAGAAGTTGGAAGAGCGAAATTCCTTGAATTTAATATGTACAATATGTTTGGTTCATGCCACTAAGCCAAGAATTTTAAATTCAACTGACTTTTAATATAACCAAATAAATCCCGCAAAAAAAGAATAAAAAAATTTATGTTAGGATTGTGGATTCAGGGATTGAAACAACATACCATGATATTTCAAATTTAAAAATAATGGTTCGAGTCCTAGGTAGCTCAGAATCCTATTTGTTTTCAAAATAAGGATGCACTCCCATTTGATTCTCATGATTAGGTTTTAATCATGAGGCTCTCTCTCAAGAGTGGACCTTCCCAAAATCTTGTGACGTCTTGTCACAAACAAAACCATAAAACTGAAAACATAGATCATGCAAGAAACATAGCTCGCTAAAATATCATTTTTCTCCTTCAAAGAAAAAAAATTCACATCATGTGAATATCTCCATGTACTCTTACATATTGGTGTACAAAACCATCAACCAAACACAAATTGACAAAACATGCATCTTCAAACAACAGACTCTCAAGTCAAATAATAGAGCTCAGGTACAAATTTCCATATTTGTTGCATTTAAGTGTGTCAACCTAACTCTACTTTCAACATCTTGCTTCATGCAACATGCACCATACTTTGAATTTGCAAAGAAATTCATGAAACATCAAAATACATGCAAGGCCTTAATTAGATAAGAAATCTAACCATCTGTTAGCAAACCATTTCAATGACGCATCTTTTAGCTGCACTTCATCATGTGAATCATCTTGACCCTCATCGATTATGGAATCCTCTTTTCCATTCTTGTCGTTATCTCTTTCCACCACCTTCAAATGTTGTGGATGACTTGCTGGATACAAAGTCCAACACTTGTCCACAAGGTGACCTTTCTTATGGCAATGAGTAATAAACAATTGCATCTTATTTTCAACATCATTTTCCTTGTCCAATGGGCCTTTGGCTTTTTGCCTCATTTATTTAGAAAGTTTCAATGTGTATGGATATCTTCTTCCAACATCTATAAACATTATGATTATTCAAACCACAAAAGGAACATGCAAGTTCTTTTCCAAATCTTATGTGAATATTTACCATATTTATCATAATCAAAATAAATTTGATTAGGGGCAAATTTATACCTTGAACATTCATCGTTGTCGCCTTCTTGAGGGTGAATTTGATGAGGTAGTGGCTCTCCTCTGAATACTAGAAATGAATTCAATGAATCTAGAGCTTTCAACATCCTCTTCTTTTACATTCTCATTAGCTGCATGATTATTAACATCTTCTTGGAAAGTGGGTGTCAAACTTTTCCATTCATCATGAACACAAACTTCACAAGCTTGAGGTAATGAACACGAAATAAAATTCCTTCTTGGAACAGCTTCATGTGCCTCCTTGTCTTTGGAGCATTTTCCATGTTTTCCATAACCAAGACCCAAATAATTAGGCCCTTCCTGAAGAACATTTGGCTCAACTACTATGTACATGCTTGCCTTTGTCCTTTACTTTCATACGCACATTTCATCAAATTTGGACACTTATTCCTCTCCTTCTTGATGAGTTGATGAGGTAGTGGCTCTCCTACGAATACTAGCAATGAATTCAATGACTCTAGAGCTTTCATCCTCTTATTTTACATTCTCATTAGCTGCATGATTATTAACATCTTCTTGCAAATTGTCAAACTTTCCGTCATCATGAACACAAACTTCTAAGCTTGTGGTAATGAACAAGTAAAATTCCTTCTTGGAACAGCTTCATGTGCCTCCTTGGCTTTGGAGCATTTTCCATGTTTTCCATAACCAAGACCCAAATAATTAGGCCCTTCCTAAAGAACATTTGGCTCAACTATGCCTTGTACTCAACTATGCCTTGTACGTGTTTGCCTTTAAAATCCTTTACTTTCATAACACATTTTCATCAAACATTTGGACCTTATTCCTCTAGCATCTCTCAAAAGCACGTACACATTCATTTTCAGAGGAAATTGAAGACAGAAACCAATAGCTAATTCTTCTAACTAACCTTGACTAAAATGAGCTAAATTGTACTTTGATACCAACTTGATTTGAATATGGACAAACTAGTTTTGTTGGGGAAGGGGTTTAGTGTCAAGATTTTTGTATTTTGTGAGAAAGTTATGAGTTAATTAGATTTTAAAAACTCGTTTACACATTTATAAAATGAAAAAAATTTATTTCTAGGAGAATTTTTTCCCTCAATCCAAATTCTGATCATTGGACATGTAAGAGGAAGAAAGAGGGAATTCACTTTTCAAATTCTAGACCTTGTCTAAACCAAAATAAACTAGAGGTTTGGTTTTCAAATACATTCACTTATTTGTAAAAGTTCTAGCTACCAAAATTCCATATGCCAATCTGCCTCCCAAGAAATCCATTTAGTACACCATTGGTTAGTTTTGTCTTCCTATATTCTTTATCAACCTCTTCTAGTGATTCTTGAAAGGTGGATACTTAAATCCTTCCTAAAAATTTGAGGTCTAAAATGAGATACAAGGTCATTTTAAGTCATTCTTCTATCCAATTATAAAAACCAAGTGAATATTGAAATACATATTGATTTTTGTCCCATAGAACAACAAAATCTAAAACCTCTTCAAGGTCTTCAATCTTCTCGTAAAGTTAATTTACATTTCTTGATCAAGTCCAACAACAAAGAAACATTCAGTGACAGTTCACCAAAATCTACAACTTCTTCAACATATTCTAAACCATCTTCAAGGTCAATATTGTGTGCATCAAATTCCTCAGCAAGGTCATTAATGGAGTCATCAATGGTGCATCAAATTCATGCACCATACTTTGAATTTATAGAGAAATTCATGAAACATCAAAATACATGCAAGGCCTTAATTGGATAAGAAATCTAACCATCTATTAGCAAACCAATTGCATCTTATTTTCAACATCATTTTCCTTGTCCAATGGGCCTTTGAATTTTTGCCTCATTTATTTAAAAACTCATGTTTACACATTTATAAAATGCAAAATTTTTCTTTCTAGGAAAATCTTTTCCCTCAATCCAAATTTTGATCATTGGACATGTAAGAGGAAGAAAGAGGGATTTCACTTTTCAAATTCTAGACCTTGTCTAAACCAAAATAAACTAGAGGTTTATTTGAGCTCTAAAATGAGATACCAAGCCTAATTTCATAAAAATTAAGTTGGGGATGATCACATTGACTTGCTTGATGACATGTCTATGAAGATTAACTACCTTGAACTATTTTCTTGCGTATGGAAAGAGACATGACATTCCCATGTCTGAGCATGAAAACATTCTTTGATATTGTTAATGCCTCTAGTGTTTACTTCTACAATTTCTATAGGCAGAGTCTGTAAAGGGCCAGGTAGCCTCTGGATCTCATCTTTTATGAAAGGTGACATATCTAGTAAATGCCCCTACAGTCAATCTCTGGAATGGATCTAAATAGAAGTTCTTCATTTTAATATTCATAAAACACAACAACTTTAAGGTAAACTATGTATGTGTGTCATTTATCCCACAAACTAAAGTGTATAAGTAGTAAATTTTATACCAAGTGTGCTCCCACCATGTAAAGCGCAATTTGGTGAACTTATCATTTTTATAATATCTTTTTTCGATTAAATTTAGTTTCACACATGATCAATTATTGCTTTGAAAGTTGTGTTCTACATAATTTGTGTACACTAAATTACAAATTGATTTTTTGAAATCTATTTTGTGTAAATTTCGACCAATAGATATATATCATGGAAGATGAACCATGAAGATCAGCCAAATCCCATATGGAGGTTCAAGGATCGAGGAATGTTCATGGTATTTAAATATAAGATCTTAAATCTCCATACATGTGTGTACATATCGAATTGATTTTTTTATTAACTTTGTGATTTAATTTAGTTGTTAATAAGTTTCATATTTTAATTTTTAGGAGGTAAGAGGAGAAGGGTTTCAACTCCATCCATGGAGCGTGGCCAAGGTTCAACCAGTCGAGGTATGAGTGGTAGCAGGTTGCAGGAAGGGGGTGATATTTATTCCCCTGAAGGCCAATCAACCGCTGTTGGTTCTCAGCAGCGTCATTCTGGGGCTGGTTCTCAACAGCGTCATTCTGGGGCTGGTTCTCAGCAGGGTCATGTTGGAGAAGACGTTAACCAAAAACATCAAGGTTGCCATCAATTTCAATATTTTTTCATTAAATTTGTATAATTTTTTTTACACGTTTTTTTTCTAATATACGAAATTATATATATATATTGATGCAGAGGCCGAAAATGTTCGAGCCAGTGGTCAAAATAGACGCAGGGCAGTGCGCTACATTCAAGAAGAAGGTTTTCAACCCAACACAACTTATCCAGCTGAGATTACTGATATACCATGGGAAACCAACATTGCGGAATGCACCTTACAAAGGTGTGAAAGCCTTCATGCAAAATTGCGAAGAGATCTCATGGCTTTTTCTCTACCTGCTGAGAGTAGAAAAAGCCTTGAAATAGCTACACATTCACTGAGTGAAATGGTAAAAGTGTACAGAAATTTGGGGCCAACGACTGATACGTTTGTAGAACTTATGAGAAAGAGAAACGAAACAGTGATAGGTCCCGATAAATGGCATGACATAAAACAAAGAGTTACAAGAGAAGATGCCAAGTCAATGTTTAATTATAAGGAAGGGCTAAAAAGAAAAATGTTGAAGGTGCAGTATTTCAAGCACCTAGACAAAGTTGGTTACTTGTATGATCGACATCTTGCGGCCTTTGGAAGGCTTCCATGGAATGATGAGGTTCCTGTTTATTTTGCACAAATGTTTTATGCAGAATTTTTTTTGGGTATGAAACCCGACTACAATGACCTTCCTTCAGAATTTTTTGGCCCGGGGAGAGGTAGATTATATCAACGTAAGGGCGCTAAGCGAGATGTGGAGTTGCCTCGCCCTGAGCCACCATTGGTGAGTCGACCGTTTCGAGTCGAAACTCTGCGATCAGAGTTGGATGCGACTTCTCAAATAAGTCGAGAAGCAAGAGATGTTATGATCGACAATGTTCAGAGCGGATTGAGTGGAGTCGATCTTTGTTTAAATCGACAAAGAGCACGTGCCAATTTTGTTTATCGTACAGATGAGGAGATTTACAACATGAATGTTGAAGATCTCCGAACATATGCAATAAATTGTCGCAATGGTCTGCAAGACCTAATTCTTCATGAGGAAGAGGGCACCGGAATGGTATGTGTTAGTGACCATAGGGTTTGAAATTATTTTTACATATACATGTGTACAATTTGTAATAAATACATGTGTATGTACATGTATACATTTATTTGTATGTGTACATTAATCTAACAAAAATGTATGATTATATGTTAAAACACCATTTGCAGTTCTCAGGCATGATGCGTGATGAAAATGTTAATATTACGTTCAGGACCTCCGGTTCAAACGATGCAGATGGGTCTGACCATCATGATATGTTGGCACATGTTAGTGTTTTTTAAGTGACTCTAAAATAAATAATTGTTGCCACACATGTACATGTATGTATATATATAATTTGATAAAATGTTTTAACAGGTACCGATTCCGTCTGATGTTTTTGGGATGGTGGTACCTTCTTCTTCCTTAGGAGATGTACCTTCTACTTCATTGGGAGATGAGCCACAAGTATGGACAATTTTTCACAAGTTTAAAATTTATGTTTAAAAGTTATATATATATATATATATATATATATTCTACTTCAAAAAGTTCCATTAAAAATTGAGATATATATATATATATATATATATATATTCTACCTCAAAAAGTTCCATTAAAAATTGAGATATATATATATATATATATATATATATTGAGTTATTTAAAATTTTTTGAATTTAGGTTCCTATAGAAGATTTCTTTAATCCGGGGACTCTAGCGACGGAGATAGGAACATCCACAGCATTTGAACAAGTTGTCTTTAGTTCCTTTTTTTAATATTATTGAAAATAAGTTTATATATGTACATGTGCATTTTCATTTGAAAGTTTTTAATTTATATCTATATATATATATATATATATATTTACATTTAATTGTACATGTATATTGTACAGTTTACCACTGCAGATGTTTCTATCGGAGAACCTATTCATCAAATGGAGAGGGAACCTTACGAGGTATTGCATGATTTTTTTGTTATATTTTGGTTTTTAAATTAAGTTCTAGATCTATATATTCTCATTCATTTTTAAAACTTCAAATTTTAATGTTCAAGTACATGTGCATTGTGTATGTAGGTTTCCTATTCACATGATAGGGCGCGGGCTGATACGCTAGATCCTCCATTTGATGGACATGATTTACAGTAGATTTGATTTCAAAATTTAGATGGTTTTAAAATTTGTTAAACTTGATATAGTTTGATACTTGTGAGATTTACAATTTTTGGACATATTTTATTACATTGTTATTATATAATTTGTTTTATTTAATTTTTGGATGGTTTTAGTACTTTTGGCATGTGAATGTGAAGTAATGTTGTCATATGAACTACATTTGGCATGTGATATTTAATGTTAAATGTTTTTGTTGGATAGTTGAATTATAATTGGCATGGCATGTGAAGTTTTTAAAACTCAAGTTTTGGATGGTTTCAATCTACATTTTTCATGTGATATTTAATGAATTTTAAATGTTTAATGTTTTAATGTTGCACAATATATAATCAAAAGGGTTTTAAAACTTAAAGTTTTGGATGGTTTCAATCTACAACTTAAAGTTTTGGATGGTTTCAACCTACATTTGCACGTGCTAAATTGAAATTATGTTAGTTGTAACAAGACAATCCCCATTGATTTCATTGTATATGTTGATTTCTAATTTGATATAATTGCATGTATGATGGTACATTACTTGTAAAGTCATTGGATTAATAGTGTTCATTGATTTCAGTGTAAGCACAAAAAATTATTGACAATGTAGAACGATTTTTGTGTTATAATAATTAAACCTAATAATATTGGAGAGCAAGAGAGATAAGGTATGGTGTTTACTACAAGAGTTCGAGCTAAATATTTAAATGGTTTAAATGATTTATGATTTTTACTTTCTTTTGAGATTGATCAAGTCATTTTAATTTAAAGTATTGCTTTTGATCTCTCCATGTAGTTTTCTTTGAATGAAAAAATTTCAATTGAGCTCTAATGTATCAGTTGAGCTCTAATTGAAAAAAGAGTTTTTCAATGCAACTAACCATGTATCAATTGAGCTCTAATTGAAAAAAGAGTTTTTCAATGCAACTAACCGTGATGCAAGCAGATCGAGAAACTTCTCGCAGATGCAGAGCAGGGAAACTAAACTTCAGATAGACTCTAAGACTTTCGAATTTTTCCGAATGCCAAATGATCTTACAAAGCTAGTATTTATAATATCCTAGTAGGTCATTCGGTGACAACTTTTACCGAAAACTTGAAACAAAGAAAATCTATCCTTGGCTAGGACATCATGTAAGATGCCTGCCATAAACAGTAAAATTGTACTTAAAAGCTGAGATTCGGGAAAGTGGGGACAACCACTTGTTATCTCATCCCTTGGAGGCTAGGCCATATGGGGACCAAATCTGACCTTACAAAATAAAGTGAAATAATTTGTACCATACGGTCGGAAAACATATACAAGAACAATTAATATACAAGAACAATTAATTTCATTCTAGAATATATATATCCAATACATATAACATTTTTCATCAATGCACATGTATAGAAAAACTACTTTCAGTTGATACTAGAGCACGTGCTTGTACCCAAACAATTTTTAACATGTGCAAACCACAAATAACATAAGCAGCTCAATTTTTAGTTGAGTACTGGAAGTTCTAAAACATATTTAATCCAAAGATAATAAATTGTTGGACACTTCACTCAAAAAAATTCTAATGGAATTCCATCTTCAATAATCCATTCATGATCGGATTTTGACATTTTCCATTTCTTAATTTTTGATTTTTTCTTTGATTGAACTTCTATCAACTTTATGCATGCTGCACACACCAAGTGACTATACTGACAACTTATGGAATCAGGTTCATAGTCTTCAAAGTAAACAAAGTCTCCACTTTGACAAGTTTGTTTGAAAAAATAACCTTTCAGTATAATAGACCCTTTGTCATACTGAAATCCGTGATCATTATAGTCTTGTAATAATTTCATTTTTCGTTCAGTGCAACGCATCAAATAATACTTCACATTTTCATCGTTGTCAATAGGTGCAATTACAGCAAAAACATCTTCTGCACAATAAAATAAATTTAACATTTAATTATGCATATTTAAATTTATTTCTAGATCTTTAAATCATTAGAAAGTAATTCAAATGTTACCTTCTCTAACAAGATCAAAAACTCGATCACCATCGGATGATATTGTAGTTTCCTCTGATTGCATTTCTTCAAACATTGCAACAGACATTTTTCCCTTTTTATTTAGCTCTGTATGTTTCCAATCGTTCACATACATTTTGTTTTCACAGACGTCATTAGATTTTGTGTTGTCTATGCAAACATCACAAAAACAAGAATATTTTCTTTTATCCAATGCAAACACATTTGTGGACAACTTTGTTTGAATTGAATGCAATTTTCGAGTCCCTTTTATTGTTTCAACGTCATTTGCAATTGATCTATCTACGTCTTCGATTCCAATATGCCAGAAAAACCTTTATATGGAAAATTAGAAAAAGAATTTGTAAATATGATATCAAAATACAATTACAAATAATCATTGCATGATAAATGTACAATGTGTTTAAAATTAGATTTCCAATATAAATTAAATTGAATGTACCTTCGCACTTCTCTTGATGGGTTAATCTCATGGCTTAGAGCAGTGTTGCACCATTGAACAACTTCTTCAGCATTCACAAGTAGGCGTGCAGATTGGTTCATTTGATATCTTCGAAGTACTCATTTTATGCATGCTCCTGCACCGTCATGTTCTCCTTTTCCATGGCCAGTCTCAAAGAAATTCCAACAATGTTTAATGCAGGTTTTCTTATGAAGATAACACAACCAAAAAAATGATCGTGCAGATTTGAATTGACCTGCGCATCCGTCTGACCTTATCCAATGTTCATTGAATGTTATTCCACGATTTTTCAATGAATCATAAATTCTTCCAAAACAATGTTCTACAAAACATGTACCATGTGTACGATCGTCACTGATATAAAAGTGATATTCTTTAATGATATATCAATTTTCACTCGTGCTTTCTATATGATTGACATTTTTTTCATCATGTCTATATAGAATATGGACGAGCATGGTGACTTGGTCAGAGTGATAGTATTCACTCTGAATTTCTTTTTGTGGAACAAATGTGTAGTTTTCTGCAAAATCAATCACTGACAAAATGGTCCCTGGTGGAAAAAATTCACGAGATATTTTGAATTTCAAGTCTTGCCATCGAGCTCTATGTGAATGCTTGGTGTATTTGTAAATTTCTGCGTCAAACTTTCTCAAAAATTCTATCAGAGAAATTTTGTCTTCTCGTAATTCGATTCTTTTAACACTATCTGCACCTTGAATCGATGTACCGATATATTCATATCTCTTCCATTTCACTTTCATGTTGGACAATGATTGATCATTTATATCAATATGATATTTTTTTTGAAATTTAGTCAAATTTCCACAATCATCGCATTTTTTACCACCAACACATTTCTTTTTGTAAAATAGTTCATCGCTTTCTCTTTCACATAGAATTTGAGATATGAAATCACAGATAGTGGAAGGATGAGGTGAATCCTTCCATAATGTTCTACCAAAATCAAGGAATGTGTCATAATATAACTCAAATTCCACATGATAACGGCAACAACAAGTGTCGCATACGGTGATAGGTTTTACATACCATGGTTTTTGTTGAACAAAAGCACTGAGTGAAACATGAATTTGACGATTCTCTTCTCTGAACTTGTTGAATAACTCTATTTGAGTGGTTTCCAAGAGATGTTTTTCATGTTCTTCGTATTGATTTCGTGCTATTCTTCTTCGCATCACATGTCTTGCAGTTGGTGAAACATGCGAATTGTTCTTCCAATATTCATATATTATTTTTTTAACATATTCTCCAAGTCTATCCTTGTATGGTTTCCTACAAAGAGCTCTCCAACAAGCGAGTTCATCATTTACATCTATTTGCAGTCGAAATTTTCGATGTTTGTGTAGAGTTTTTCGCGAGGTTCCCAATGCTCATGCCATAGATGTTATCAAATGATTCTCTTGAGTACTTGGTGAAACCATTGCCATCTGTATTCCTCTACGTATATTTTAAACATATTTATCTCTAGATCTCTTAATTGACTTTATAGCACTACTCATATTTTTTATCACCTCTTCCTTCATTTTTTAATCTTTGGTTGATTTTCGAATACCCAATAGTGTCATCGCTTCTTTTAATTTCCTTGATGATAGGAGACCTTTCAACATTTGAGCCTGAACTATCACTTGCTCATTTAAGAAATAATCTTAAAAAATGCAGTCGACACGATATCGTATAACATGGTCAGGTTTTTTATCTCCATATGTGTGAGTGTCAACATTTTCTAATATCTCATTATCGATAGTGATTTCATCTGTACATATTCGAAAAAATAGTACATATTCAATAAATCACTAAATTAATAAATATGTCAATAAATATTAGGAAAATTTTAAATATATCAACAGATCATAATATTTACATTTACATACCCGCTTCAATTTCTGCTTGAGGTTGATTTTCTTCTTCAATATTTTGAGGAGTATCTCTGTCTGTTCACATTAAACAAAATATTTTTCAAATTAGTTCATCAAATAAAAATTAAGCTTCACATTTTACATTAGAAAAATTTTAAATATATCTATAGATCATAATATTTACATTTACATACCTGCTTCAATTTCTGCTTGAGGTTGATTTTCTTCTTCAATATTTTGAGGAATATCTCTGTCTGTTCACATTAAACAAAATATTTTTCAAACTAATTCATCAAATAAAAATTAAGCTTCACATTTTACATTATGAAAATTTTAAATATATATCAATAGATCATAATATTTACATTTACATACCTACTTCAATTTCTGCTTGAGGTTGATTTTCCTCTTGAGGTTGATTTTCCTCCTCAATATTTGAGAGGGCTTCTAACTTTCTTTTGCGAGATTGTCTCGTCTTTTCTCTACATGCCTTAGGGTCTCTTTTTCGATCATATTTTCTCGCACAAGTTCTTCGATTTCCCATGATAATAGGGTATGAAGTTCAAAAAAATTCCTTCAAAAAATTAGACAATAACTCAATTACAAAAAATATCACAAAAGATTTAATTTTAAAAAATCAAGTGTAAATTTTTTGTAAAAAATACATACTCCAATCCAAAAAACAGACTTTAAAAAATTCGAGAGAAAAATGTCTTATAAAAATGAAACTAAGTTCAAAAAATTTAATTTAACGCAAGACATGTACATACCTCCAAGAAATGTCTTTTGAATGTATGCCCAAGAATTTTTTTACAATTTTTTCCAAAATCACGTCGCCTCCACGAAATGTCCTCCAAAAAAATTCTGCAAACCCAAAATTGTAAAATCAATTTGCTTCTGAGAAATGCTCTTAAACTCAAACTTTGAAGAAAATTTTTGAATCCAAACCAAGATTTTGTAAAATCAATTTGCTTCCAAGAAATGCTCTTAAACCAAAACCTTGAAGAAAAGCTTTTGAACCCAAACCAAGAATTTGCTTCCAAGAAATGCTCTTAAACCCAAACTTTGAAGAAAAGCTTTTGAACCCAAACCAAGATCTTTGTAAAATGAGATGAAGTGTGCGAAATGTGCGAAAATTGTGAATTATTTCACGGCAATTTATATTGACGCGAAATGTGTTTTTAGTAGGGGGCTCCACAAAACTTTCCGGCCAACGGAGAGTTACACAATAGGTCGGCCGAACTTTTGATAAAAATTTCAGCCGAACTATTAAGACGTTAGATTTAACGACTCGTAAGCGGAAAACATAGTTCGTCCGAACTTGGACTAAAAGTTCGGTTGAACTAACGCGTCACCAATTACGCAAGAACCAGGCTCTGAAAACGGTTCTACAACTTTGGACTGATTAAACTCCATGAAAGGTTGTTAATTAACTGTCGGAACCAAGACAAGCATTTTCAGAATTGAATCTACTTTCAGGAAATATAACTTATATGGAATTTCATAAACGATTATTAATTTTAATTATTTTTCTAATAAAATAGGTGCAAACAATTTCTGAGGGTCATTGTGATTCAGTGAAATCAAAATTTTGTATCTCCCAAAATACATTGTAAAAAAAATTGAAAAAATTATGGGGCATTACATTGGTTCGTCGTCTCTAATGGGTAGCTTTTATATTTTTAGTTTATAACTTATATGTTTAAAAATTTCTTGCGACACGAAAAATATCCAAAATACGCATTTTTTTGTATTGGACCAGTTCAAAAAATTCTAGTAATTATGATATGCATCCATTGGCTTTGTAAATATGACAAAAACAAAATAGACTCTGTCTAGATTGTTGTAACACATTTTGTTTTTTCAAAAACACAAATTTTCAATGAATATAACATTGCGTCATAACATGACTTCTTATGAATCCTTTGATTGTTAAGAAACACACACTCAAAGAAACACTAAGTTGACATATCAAATCTACATAAAATAAATTCAAAAAATAAGTAATATAAAGCTAACAAAATTTCTCACAACTTTTATTTTTATCACAAAATGAAATTATACACAGAAAAATTGTTATAGTTTGCAGAAAGTTGAAGAACCGAAAAAAAATGAAATTTTTTTCTCAAAAAAGGGCAAAAAGTGTAACCCAGCTTCACATTTTCACCCATTATATGATCTGTGGAAGTTAGGTCTTTTTGCAGGCTCCTTAATTTAATCTAAACAGGTCATCATGGAATTTGCGCTATAAATTTTTTTCTACGAATGTTCATAATCTAAAATGTTTAGGGCATGAAGCTAAAATCCTAAGGAAACGCATTGCAAAATTTCAGATCTTGGTTCGAAATATTTTCGGAGATGTGATCTGTGGAAGGTAGTGCTTTTTCAGGCTCCTAAATTTCATCTCAAAGAGGTGATCATGGGAAAAGCTTCATAACTCTCTCTCTGAGCATCGGATTGGATTATCGTAAAAAGTGGCCACAAGTACACGGACTATAGCTTCTTTTCTATAAATTTTAGAGCTAAAATATGAAACAGTGACACGTGGCAAGTCGTACAAGTTCGATCTACTGAAACAATCCATAATTAGGTCATTGTGGGATATTGGACATAAATTTATCTTGAAGAATCAAAATCAGCTCAGACATGTGGCATTCAAAATAGGATTCAGAAGGCTACCTTAGTGCCAAATTTTAGATATTGAAGAGTTGTAAGCACAGAGATAATCCAATTTAAATATCTAGCTCTTAAAAATCAAGAAAAAGGTGTGTAAGTTTTTCTAAATTGCATAAGTCTTGTTTGAAGAATCAATTTGAATTGATTCCAAGGGCATATTGTAGAATAGATATCAGTATTGGGTTCTAAAAAATTCCCCGTAAAAATAATTCAACACCCATTAAGCCTTCAGAAGGCTCTACTATGACTCATGGAGATGAAGAATTGCAATATGAACTATCAAAATTACAAGAGCAAGTGCACCAAATTTCGCTCTCGCAAAGAGCAACAAAAAATGAAATGGAAGTTTTGAAGAAAGGCATGGAAGTGAAGATGGATGGTTTGAAGAAAGGCGTGGAAGCTAAGATGGATGGCATGGAAGCTAAGATGGATGACATGAAAGACAACATCAAAAACATGAAGAATGATCTAAAAGCAGACATGGAAGGTTTGACAAAGTTGATACAAGAAATGTTTCCTAATGGTGAAAAGATAGTAGAGGAAACAAATGATGAGAACAAAATAAATGTTAATCGTGACTTCATAAACTCTAATGTTGGTGGGAAGTACTACCATATTCCAAAAATGGATATGAGGAAGTTTCATGGAAAGGATCTTGTAACATGGATACTATAGATGGAGCAATATTTTGATCTCCATAATGTGCAAAACACACAAAAGGTATGCATTGCAACTTTACATTTAGAAAAAAATACATTTGTATGGTATTGATGGCTTTGCTTCCATAAAAAAAATGTCACTTGGTCCATTTTTACAGAGGAAATGATAGCACATTTTGAGGATACAAAGAGCAACACCTTCTTTAGCCAATTGATAAATCTCAAACAAAAGGGTTTAGTGGGGCAGCACATTGAGGACTTCCAAAAATTGAATATAAGGGTAACTGATATTCCATAGGAACACAGGATTCATCTCTTCATAGGTACTTTAAAGGATAGCATCCAACATGAAGTTCGCATTTTGGAACCTAATTCATTGGAGAAGGCATTCAGGTTGGCAAGTAAAATTGAATGTAAAATTATGGCGACAAGGAAGCCTACCACTCACTTCTATAAAGAAGGAAGTGTTGCAATGCCTAGATTTCCACAACCTACAAGGTTGACACCACAACAATTGGAAGAAAAAAGAGAAAAAGGGCTTTGTTATAGTTGTGATAGCAAATACACTAAAGGTCATAAGTGTGCTGAGAAGAAATTATTTTACATATATTGTGAAGAGGAAGAAGAAAATGAACAAGAAGAGGATATACACCAGGAACCAGCCCTAGAAAAGGAAGAAAAGAGTCCGACCATATTGTGTAATGCATTGGCAGGAATTACCACTCCTCAAACTCTCAAGATAGAAGGACAAAGAAGTATGGACACTCATTCAAAAGTTGTAGCAAGATCCTAGTACATCTGATACATTTAGTTAGAAAAATGATTCCTTATGGTACAAAGATCGCTTATATCTTTGTAAGAATTCCCAACTAAAACAAAATATTCTTTTGGAATTGCACACTTCTCCTTTAGGACAACACTCAAGATTTTTAAAAACTTACCACATGGTGAAGAAAGAATTTTTTTGGGATGGCCTTAAATCTGATATTCAAAAGTTTGTGGCAGAATGTTTGGTTTTCCAGAAAAATAAAGTTGAGATAATTAAGACCATGGGTCTTCTACAACCTTTATCCATTCCAAGTCAACGTTGGGAGGAGATTTCAATGGATTTGATCACAATTTTGACCTAAGTCCGAAGCTAAGAGTGTCATCATGGTGGTAGTTGATAGACTTACCAAGCATGCACACTTTTGTGCATTATCTCATCCATTTAAAGCAAGTACAATTGCTACTACATTTATGGAAACAATTCAAAATTTACATGGAAACCCAAAGGTTATTGTGAGCGACAGAGATCCCATATTTACTGGAAATTTTTTGACGGAGTTATTTTATTGTTTGGGTACTCAATTAGCTCATAGCTCATCTTATCATCCTCAATCCGATGGTCAAACTGAGATAGTGAATAATTGTTTGGAAGGATGTCTTCGTTGTTTTGTATCTGATAAACAAACACAATGGGTCAAGTGGTTACCTCTCGTTGAATGGTGGTATAACACTTCCTTCCATACTACAACAAAAATGACCCCATTTATGGCACTTTATGGATATCATCCACCATCCATCACATCATATTTAAGAGAAAATTGTAAGGTTCAAGAAGTGGAAGATCACATCAAGCATCAACAAGAAGTTCTCCAACTCTTAAAGGATAACCTAAATTTGGCACAAAATTGAATGAAACAACAATTAGATCAACATCGTAGCGAGAGAATTTTTGATGTAGGAGATTGGGTATTTTTACAGCTACAACCATACAAACAAATGTCCCTTAAGAAAGATAAGAAGGATAATAAATTATCGCCAAAGTAATATGGTCCTTACAAGGTGTTGCAAAAGATTGGTACTATGGCATACCAATTGGAGCTTCCTGCTTCTTCACGAGTGCATCTATTTTTCCATGTTTCATGCTTAAAGAAGGTTATAGGTGAAAATATTCCAGTTCAAACAATATTGCTAGAACTTGATGAGGAAGGAAAAATCATATTGGAACCTGAAGTGGTCACAGAAACAAGAACTCGACAACTATGAAATCGATCAATTTCAGAGTATCTCATCAAGTGGAAGAACTTAGCCACTGAAGATTCTACATGGGAGGACGAGAATTTTATACAGAAGCACCCAGAGCTACTCAAGCATTGAGGACAAAACTTTTTTTAAGGAGAGGGCCATGTTAGGTCCCTATATTACTAGTATAGTCCCTTATTGTTGTTAGTGTAACCCCCTTATTGTTATTATTGTAACCTTATAACCCCCATATTGTTATTATTGTGCCCTTAAATTATTATTTTTAGGTTGGCTAGGATTACACTATGGCCCCACTAGGATTACATTGTGGCCCCATGGACTCCTATATATAGAAAGGAGGTTTTGTAACTTGCATCATCCAATAATTGTTCATTCATGTAATGTGTTGGAGATTGACCCCTCGAAGTGGCTTATTTATAAGGTGTTAATATCTCTTTTCTTCTATTTTTGGATCTGGTTTCACAACACCGAGGATCCCTGGACCAACATGAAGGTGCAGTACAAGACTATGTTGGAGCTTGTTCAGGTTGGAATCCAAGAGCTAAAGATGCACGTGAGCCAAATACAAGCAAGTGTAGCTTAGGCAAGCCAGACCAATGCACAATTCATAATCGCACAACCATTAGATGTTGCATTAACAACCACCTGGGATGCCAGCCTTGTCCAATTCCCCATGCCACCATTCAGGTTGACACCAACTTGCGTGCCCAATTCCATGGAATGGATGATATAAATTTTAATCTTTCTGTGTTACTTGCAGGGAAGCTACACTTAATGCATTCGATGATCACTAATGAACATCAGTATAGAGAGGCTATTGCTCACACCCATAACATGGAATCTCAGAAGCAGGCGGAAGTAGCCCACCAAAAAAAGCAAGAAGCTAAAGCAACATTCCACATCGTCGAAGGCCAATGCGCTGCGATGCAGGAAAAAATCCATCAAGTCATTCAATATGTTCTAGTTGTCCTAGCCATAGCTATGCGAGCAAAAAAATTAGAAGGATTGGTTGCTGCGTTGAAAGCTTCATGCGCTGAAGTGCAGACAGTCAGAAAATACTATGAACAACAAATTGTAGATCTATAGACAAAGTTGCAGCCGGAGACTCCACCAAAATTTCGTGCCTAACGAGCAGCTGAAGTGAAGCAAGCCCAATACAGTATCATTGTTGCAGTCACTCAGTGTGACAGTCTCTTAGATGAAACTATGAGTGTATGGACATCAGTATGAAATGATCCATCAATTCAGAAAGTGTGCGACACGTTGCAACAGAAGGAACGACAGTTTGAAGAGATCAGTATAATGGTGCCAACCTTGGTTCTTACTCAGTGCCTCACTCATCTAAAGGAGTGTTGGATGATACAAACAGAGATTGAAGAGTTGTGCCACAAAGAAAATTTTTTGGAAGTATGCATACAACCATTCGTTGAGGAGGCCCTTCAGCTTTCACAGATGATGGATAACACTTTGAACACTATTCAATAGACAAAATGCAACATTGAGACAGCCACTAAAGGGCCCACTACAGAAAAGTTAGTTTAGCAAGCGCAGGGAGCTGCAGCGCAAAGTTTGAAATTAGTGCTCCCTCTGAAATCTTCTGTCAGTGCGCTCCAATCCAAGATCAAGGAGAAGGCACCTCAGTTACTTGAGACGAGTCACATGTTTATGTTGGGGGCCTATTGGATCAGGGTACCCTTAGGCACACTTTTTGATGAAATTTTTTATAAGTCTGGTATACGCATGATGTGCAAATGAGTCAAGGTATTTTGAGTGGGTTCAAAGTCCCTAATTTTGATGTACATGGGTTTAAGGGTAAACTTTAGGCCTAAAACAATGGTTTGACGCCATAGTATCTACGTGAAATAGGAATATAAATAGATAAATCGAGTCTAAGGAAAGTAGTCATGAAAGGTAATGTTTTGGATCTAATTTTATGCGTCTGTAATATGTTGTGAAGTGTTTTTTTGGGTTGGGTGAAAGGCTCCTATTGGCTGTGTGCACAGAGACCTAATCCTAACTGTGTGTGGATTCCGTTGGCTATGTGCACGGAAAGGTCATGTAAGGGAAAACATGATATGTATTGAAAGGATATGATGTTAATATAAAGAAAAATTTTGGCAAACTTGTTGTGATTGATCTGAGTTATTTAGTGTTTTTGTTCTATTGGATCACACTATTTTTGTGTTTCTTATTGCATGAAGATATCAGTCATGTTTATGCATGCTTATTGATCATTGATAAATCTTCTTAAGTAATTTCATTTTTTAGATCTGGATTTCGTTATGTTATGCTCATTTGCGCTATATCAATCAACGACTTTGTCTTGTTATGTTAAGGGTTGTGCATGTTCTCTGATTCTGCCTTATTCTATTGCGTGCATCTGTTTATGATTGATACAAGTATACAGTCGATTTTCTTAGGACCACTTGATTATTTCCTCCCTCAAGGTGCAGAAAACTCGTTCCAGCACACCCCATACTACTCCAAGTTAGACTTTGATCTATACAAACAATTCATTGCCGAAAGCGCTAGTAGTTGTAGGGTTTGATGGTTTCTCCATAAACTCTGAACTTGGGTGAAGACCCCTCAAGAGAACAAAACCAATACCCATTTTTGAGTGGAAATTTGAAATTCTTTCAAATTACAAAATGAATATGTAGAGCGTAACCATAATAAATTTCAATAATTGTGACATGTTAATTTGATGCCATTAATACCCCACACTTACCACAATTGATGCATGGATTTTTCTTATATGACTTTTCAAAAATTGAAACTCATGTGATACATCTTCAATGGTACATTTTGGAACACCGAGAGGGTCATGCTTATAAGTATTTTCATCCCCCTTTCCATGAAGGAAGAAGTCCATGTTTGAACACCCTTGGTACACTCTAGATGAATAATCTTCTTTTAAAATTTGATCTATTTTATGATGAGGAATGGGAACTTGTGTGTTTTTGTTTATGTGTGTTAGTTCTATTTTTAGCAAAAGTATACTAAGGAAGTATGTTCTTTTCCTTGTGAATGGTTATGAAATATCCTTGAATATGTAAATATGGATAGTGATTTATTTATGTGGTACATTAAAAAAAAAAAATCTTTTTTTAATACATTTTGCTTGTAACTACCTAGGGATGGTACACCCTATAGATCTTAACTATGAAACTCATTATTTCGAGTATATCTAAATGCTATCAAAGGATATGACAAGTGGACTTTTATTTTTTCTATTAAAAAAGTTACAATATATATTTTTGTTGGTTTAAAGAAAAAAAAAAAAAAAAAAAACCTAAGATTTGTCTTATTTAGAGTAATGTTTATGGCTTGTTTGTCATAAAATATCTTCTTATAATAATTCTTCATCTTTTGTATTACACCAATTTTTTTTGTTGGACAAAGGACCCTTCTCCATGCAACAATTTGACTCTTAAAGTCTACGTAGGTATACATATTGTACCACCTTCTAGATTTCAACCTCCATGTTTTCATGGATGTACATCATTTCTTCTTTGATTTTCATTAAATATTTGTGGAAAAAACACTATGTAATACTCTACTATTACTTCTTATTTATTTTTTCAATTCATTTTATATTTATTAATTACAATTCTTAAATATGATGTCAATAATACATGAAATGCAAGTCAAAATTTTCAACAATTTTTCAGGTGGAAATAAGCCAAAACATGATAAGAAATCAAAGCAATTCATAATGAAAATCTAGTGGACTTGCCCAACAAAATCAAATATACCAAATTCATAATACTAAAATTCAGTCCACTTGGTCAAACAAAATGAAATACACACAATTCATAACACTAAAATCCAATCCACTTGTCCAAAAAAAATGAAATCATAATACTAAAATCCAATTCACTTGCCCCAACAAAATGAAATATGCTCAATTAGTAAGTTGCCCAAAATAATTAAATACATCCAATTCATTATACTAAAATCAAGTCTTTTTAAACAAATACAATTAAATACATCGAATTGGTAATAATAAAATCGAGTCCAATTAGGTAGGATGATTTGAAAGAAAATGATTACCCATACAAAATGATATCCATCCATTCCATAGTGCTAAATTGGTGTCCAATTTAGTAAAGATGACATTGAAATTTTTATGGATGATTATCCATACAAAATGATATATATCCATTTCATAGTGAAAAATTCCTATCCAATTTAGTAAAGATAATATTAAATAAAAAAATTATTATTATAAAAAAGAAATACATTCACCTTATAATACAATTAAAATATATTTCAGCAATTAATTTTTTTTTCTAAATCAATTTCTGAAATATTCTTAACATTAAAAATTATATTACCATATGGAATAATAACCATATGAAACTACTAACACTTATTAGTGTTGAATATGAATTATATAATAAAAAATAGTTTCCTAAAGAAATCCAATTCATAATACAATGGAAATACATTTAGACAATTAATTTTATTATTTAAAATCAAATCTTGAAATACCGGTATAATTTAAAATTCTATTACACAATATTGAAATATTGAAATCCAATAGATAGTTGAGTAAGAATGATATTAAAAAAATAATTTGCCTATCCCAAATGAAAAAGAAAAAGAATAGCAGTCTGTATCCAAAATGAAGCTCTCCATGCGTAGCATGAAACCACCAACATGGTTGACGTCACGGAGGTGTCTTAAGCGGAATAGGAGTACGAGTCATTATCATATTCTGTGACCATCATCGTTGACATGTTACACAACCAGGTCCACGTGCTCTGAGGGCTATAAAACGGGGGCGTCCTCACCACATTCATAAGTAATGCAAGAACGTTTGGCATTCAAACGAATTTTTAAGGATTGCAATAATGTTGGGCATTTCAAGGGATTGTTATTATTATTATTTGTTATTTGGTATTTGGTATTTGAAGGTATTATTATTATTATTATTATTATTATTATTATTATTATTATTATTATTATGTTGGAAAAAATTGTTATGAGGATGGAATCATTTCACATTTAAAGGAATTGTTATTATTATCTCATTTGAAGAAAATTTTATAACGATAACGCCATTCGGCATCTGAAAAGATTATTGTTATTATTATTATTATTAATTGTTACTATTGTTACTATGATGACGTCATTTGGATTTGCTTTAGCTCTAATAGTTGCACTTGCACTAGAAGTCGTGGGCTCCCCAGATACAAACTTGCCAAACTTGATGTGGTACAATTGTAATGCGACGAAATTCTCATCCGACACTGCAAGGCACATCCATATCATTCCAAGTACTGCAAGGCACATCCATATCATTCCAAGTGACTTTTGATTGAGAATCTCCCATTATGTGTCTGTCATGCCCATTGGCTTCTTTGTTTTTCTGCTCAATGGTAGGTATCGATCTTTTTGACACAAATAATCTTCCATCTGCATCTTCCACAGCAGGTAGTTTTGGCCGTTAAATTTCTCGACCCTAAACTTACCATTTTCTACCACTACTCCCACTCAAACTAGGAACCCTTCTTTCCTGCGATTTTATCAGCCAAACAGACCTTTGGCTTTGATACCAGTTATTAGAAAAATATATAATACATAGAAATGCAGCACATAAAATATTTGGAAACACAAAAACAGAAAACATATAAAACAAGAGAGACACACATTTACGTGGTTCACCCAATTTGGGCTGCGTCCACCCCGAACAGCCAGTCCTTCCTTTCTATTATCTAACAAAATGAAGAGACACAACCTACACCAGATCCATTATAATATCCTTTGTTCTCTTTCATAGTCTCCCTATCTGTTTCTCACTCTGAGAATACACATGCAATACAATACCCTCACACAAAACGAGGGGTTTCCTTTTAGGAAAAAAAAACCTAAATTAAACATAACTTCTACCGTCAGATCATCCGCCTAATGAAAGGCCTAGATTGACTAGAAATTACAGTACTTTTACAAGGAAATTTACATTTTTTTAGCTTCGAGGACACTGCCCCAGAATCCCCCCATGCAGCTGCCCCCCCTGGACCCACCAACCAATGTTCAATTACGGGCGGCGTTGTCGCCCCATTAAGAACAGGGGTCCAACACTGTGATACATCTAAATAAAGAAGATAATCAGGCTCCACACCCAACAAGTTTGCGTCAATTAGCCGAAGTGAAGCAAGCAAGCCTGCCTAATGGTTCCACCAAGCGTCGATTAGTCGATAATCAGACTCCACCAAAAGTTCATGCCTAATGATTAGCCGAAGTGAAGCAAGCCTGAGACAGTATTGCCATTGCAGTCATGCAGTGTGACAGTCTATTAAATGAAGCTATGAGTGTATGGACATCAGTACAAAATGATCCAGCAATTCAGCAGGTGCACGATGCATTACAACATAAGGAATGACATTTTGAAGAGATTGGCACAGTGGCGCCAACCTTGGTTCTTACTCAACTCCTCGCTCATCTAAAGTAATGTCAGACGATACAAAAAGTGATTGAAGAGTTGTGTTGCAAAGAAAAATTGTTGGAAGCACACATGCAACCATGGGTCGAGGAGGCCCTTTAGCTTTCACAGACGTTGGATAACGCTTTGAAGACTATTCAACAGACAGTGCAATATTGATATGGTCATTAAAGGGCCCACTACAGAAAATTTAGTTCAGCAAGTGCAGGGAGTTGCAATGCAAAGTCTAGAATTAATGCTCCGTCTAAAATCTTCTTTCAGCACGCTCCAAGCAAAGATCAAGGAGCAGGTGCCTCAGTGACTCAGGACGAGTCACATGTTTGTGTTGGGGGCCTGTTGGAGCAGAGTCCCTTGAGGCACACTTTTTGATGTAATTTTGTATAAGTCAAGTATAAGCACGCTGTGAAAATGAGTCAACGGACTTTGGGGTGGGTCAAAGTCGCTAATTTTGATGTAAATGGGTTTAAGGGTAAACTGTGGGGAAACTAGTCATGAAAAGTAATGTTTTGGATCTAAGTTTAGGCGTCTATAATACATTGTCAAGGGTTTAATTCGGGTTCGGTGAAAGATTCTCGCTGGCTGTGTAGGCAAAGACCTAATTCTAACTATGTATACATTTAAAGAGATTATTATTATTATTAATTGGTACTAGAATGAGTCATTTGGCTTTGCTTTAGCTCTCATACTCGCATTCGCACTGGCAGTGGTGGACTCGCTGGATACAAACTTGTCGAACTTGCCATGGTATGGCTATAATGAGATGAAATTCCCATCCACCGATCCTTTCTTCGAAAATCTCGTAAACCTGCTCAGAGATCTACAATCAAACACAACCTATCACGGTTACATCTACTCGACGTCGAGTCCAGGCATCAGGGGTTCACCCACCGCCTATAGGACAGCAGTGTGCGGCTCTCCGAGTGAGTGCAATGTCGGCCTTGTTTCGCTAGTCAACGAAATCATGTTTCCCACTTTCTTCCTTGCCATCGATTCTACGGTTATATTGCGTGGATGTTACCTACGCTACGGGAAGTACAGGTTTAATATTTAATTAGTATCAACATGGGGTGATGCCCAAGCATCTTCTTATATGCTTCCTGAAATAAAACCCCAAGTAATCTAATCTCGACTGTATTCGTTGATGTTAATCCATTTTTATCATTAAAAAAAATATAATTCAAACATTCTAAAAAAAATTTATCGTATTTTGGCAAAAAAAAAAAAAAAAAAAAACCTGAGCTATTATGTTGTGTCCGTAAACTATTCCTATTATTTGTTATCTTTATTTGATTGTGTATAGATACACATTTCTGTATGTTCTTAAATATTGTAGTTTTGTGACTCAGTTTAATAAGGCAATATTAATTTCCATAAATGATTATTTTTATATATAAATAATCTTTAGCAGGATTATGTTTAAATCTACTTTCTTAGTTGTCAATATTTTAATTTTCACTGATATTTGATATTTAATATTGTTGAATTTAAATCTTTTAAAATAAGAAAGGAAAAATTAATTTAAGATAAAGTAGAGTAGTTACATTTTAATAAGAGGAAAATGTGTAACTAATTCAATTTTTAATATAAAATATTAATAATGATAAACTATTAAAATATACAATTTAAACAATTAAAAATTTCCACATAGATCTATAGTAATCACATATTTACCAAGCAGCAAAATGTATTAATTGACTTATAATTTTTTTTTTCAAGTGAAATTTGATTACTCTAGGCTCTTGGTAGATCTGCAGTTAAAATGTGTCTATATTGTTTCTAGAGCCCAATGTACTGTGTCTAGAGCCCAGTGTGAAGGCCACACTCCGTCACTCCTAAGATAAAAATAAATCATCCTTCTTGAAATAAAAATAGAATATTTTCAACTTACCATATATATATATATTCTAAATAGAAAAACAATGTCAACTATAATAAAAATGAAAAAAAAAATATGCTATTCATTTTTAATTAGTTGTCCATATGACAAAAATATTTGAATATATGATAAAATCAAATATCAAAAGTGAGTTATGAACAAACTATTTTAATATGAAATAATAGAAAATGACTCAATACACATGTTATGTAATCTCTATAACATTCCAAAGTGCAATTTAAACAATAAAAAATTACACATTGTTTTTTGTATTCTAAAATAAATTTGCAAAAAAAGAAATTTGGTCCCTCTAGGCTCATGTTAGATCCATCTTCGAGATGGATCTATGCTAGTGTTAAGAGTAAAATGATTCTTACCTACTCCCATCTCCATTTACCTACTCCGCCCATCTTCATCTATGTGATAAGAAATATTATTAAAAGTCAAATTTAAAATATATATAGAAGATAAAAGATATTATTAAACGTCAAATTTAAAATATATATAGAAGATAAAAGATATTATTAAACGTCAAATTTAAAATATATACAGTTTGAGTGGGCTTAATGGTTAAGAGTATGTGTTTCTTCCTAAAAAATTACAAGTTCAAAATTGCCTAATGATTAAGAGCATGTATTTCTTCCTAAAAAGTTACAAGTTAAAAACCAAAAAATTAAAATATGTATGCTTTCGTAAACTTAACAATGAATCACTAACCAAAACTCAATCTACCTCTGTCACACAACAAATTTTCCTTATCCAAAGTTATGAAAGTGAAAGGCCTCGATTTATTCCTGGATCTGGGTGGGGAAGCCCCCTTCGCTTTCGGGCCAGCCCCCTTCTCTCCACTGACTGAAGGATGATTTGTATGAACTGCGTATGTGATTTCTCTTTACCAGTTCGTCCTCCTAAATCACTGCTGTGGTTTTCCTCTTCTTCACAAGTGTGCAAATTTCGCTGAAAGTGCATGAGAATAGATTCCTCATGTACCTGCTATCAGGACAATCACACAAAATTTTATAAATAAAATCAAAACCCCCGTGCCTTCCTGTCAAGAAACGAGAAACAAAATGGTATTTTATCTCTTAAAATGGTCGCTGGTGTCTATCTCTATCTGTCTATGTGTATCTTTCATTCGCCATTAGAGCTGCAAACGCAAACTACTTTTAAACTATATAATACTTGGGCACAGAATAGTCCGTCTTTAACAAGCCTGATTTATAGATATATATCTAAAAATAAATACCATTTTTGGAGTTTTCAAACTCCAAGATCTTAGCACAATTCCGAGTTATAAATCATTTTTTCATTGAGCCCAAATCTGAACTCAACATTTTTTTTCATTGACCCCAAATCTAAACTCAACTTGAAAAAGAAAAAATATTTTCATACAACAAATACAAATACAGCGTTGTATGCCAATGGCCAAAACTTGCCAGAATGAGCTCTTCGTAATCTTTAGAAACATCTTCCTTGCCTGCAGTGCTACTAAGACCTCTAATATGATGACACACTATAATATAATATCATATTATTAGAAACATATGATGACAAACATGGTTAAAATGACTTTCCCAAACTTCTATTATTAAGTATTAATCGATTATTAACTTGAAATGATAGTTAATAGCTATTAACTTACTATTAATTTTAATTGGATGATTGATATTGTTCAACCATATAACATTAGGTGTAGAGTAGTGCAAAGTAGTACTCGGAAAAGTTTTTCTCGAAAAGATAGCACTTGGAAATGTTTTTCTCCAAGAGAATGTTTTATGACATGCTTAGATTATTGTTCAATCATCTAACATTAAATTTGAAGGTGCATAGTACATTAAATATGAAGGTGTAGAGTGGTGTAAGGTAGCACTTGAAAAGTCTTTCTGGAACATCTAAGACATAATTAGATTAATTTTTAAATAAGGCCTACATTAGATTAAAAATGTTAAATATTAAGTTTAGGTTTACAACTTTACCTAATATCTATCTCCATACTGAGTCCACAATAATCTGTTAATTTAAAACGAATAATGAATGTTTTTTTAATATCCCTTATATTTTGCCAGTTGAAAAGTTATTAGCTCATGCAAAATGACTTTGTAAACTTTTTTTTTTTTTTTTACTCAACATGGTATTGACATATTTTATTTATACACTACATTGTTCAAAAGAAACACTATATCTTTTTTAAAATTATGTCGTTATATATCTATATGTATTTGATATTTTTCCAGTTCTCTCTATATATCTAGTACATTGAAGCATTTTCCTTAATATTTATATTAAAATATTTTATTAATAATCCATATTAAAATATTTTTTAAAACATTTATTTCCTACTCCATATTAAAATTTAAGTGTATTAATTAAAAAAATATATTATTATTTTTTCTTTTCTTTTTAAGTTTGTTAAGTTTTTTTTTCCAAATGTGTATTGGAATATTTTACTTCTACTTAGATTCTTACAACGTTATTCTAGGCTCTACTTTTACCAAAGTAGAAATGGCGTCAGTCATAGTTACAAGAGGAAAATTTTGCAGGTATAATTTGCATATTTTATATGTTAATTTTCGTTAATCTAAAATTTAGAATATTTCAAATGAATATTATGAATTAACAATAAATAATCCAAAAATAATTATTTTTGGAATGATTATCTATACAGAATAATATACATCCATTTCATAGTGTCCAATTTAGCAAAAATAATGCTAAAAAAAAATGATTATTATTGAAAAGAAATACATTTAAAATTGAAATATATTTTAGCAATTAATTTTATTTTCCAAATCAATTTTTGAAAAATTCCTAAAATTTAAAGTTCTGTTATCTTTAACCATATAGAATAATAACTATATGAAACTACTAATATTTAATAATATAATAAAAAAGTAGTTATCTATACAAAAGGAAAGAAATCCAGTTCATAATACAATGGAAATACATTTAGACAATTGCTTTTACTATTTAAAATCAAATCTTGAAATACGAGTATAATTTAAAATTCTATTAAGACAATATTTTTTATTTTATTATTTAAAATCAAATCTTGAAATAGAGATATAGACATTACGACATTATTGAAATCCAATAGACAATAGATAGTTGAGTAAGAATGATATTAAAAAAAGATAGTTGCCTATACCAAATGAAAATGAAACACCTGAGCTTCATCACACTAAAATCTCTCGTCCTTAATTTTATGGTAATTTTGAGAATGCGGTGTGTGTGAGGAAATGAATGACGGCTTATTTCTCTCTCCGACAAAGCGTGGCAGGAAACCACCATCATCGTTGACGTGTTACACAGTCATGTGCATGTGCCGCGGTTTTTTTTAAATATCGATTATATTAGAAATTATTGGTTTATGTAAAGTGATTTTTTAGATTTTTTTAAATACTATATTAGTGTAGATTCATGTTAATTTAAATTTATCGGGATCTTAAAAAGAAGAGGTCTCTCCCATGCAAAACTTGGAGACAATGCAAAACTTGAAAAATTATTTGCACTTTGACACTAGATATTTTCACTTTAAAGATGTGATCTTTTTTGGACTTATAGACTCACAATTATAATGAAATTAAACATTTCCCTAATTTTAAACAAACTATTAATAAAATGTTAGAATCATATTTATTTATTTTCAATTATTTTATATAATATATACTTAATGTTTTATTCAAGATGAGCTTCTAATATTTTATATATTGTGCACATTCTCACATTGAAGTCATTTTTTGTTAATATATTTTTAAATATATGTCGTAGTTATATCTTTGTATGTGTTTCGTATGTCAAGAGTCTCTATCTAAGGGTGTATCTTAAATTTTTGTATTAAAAACTTAAGTTGAAATATTTTTCTAAACAATTATCTTCTACTATATATTAAAAATTAAATAGATTAAACACTTTTTTTATCTAGAAATAAATGAATATTTTTACATTCCATTAAATTTGATTCCAAATGCCTATTGAAATATTTTATTTATGGTCAACCTTAAATATATTAATGTATATGCAATTGATATTCAAATATGTATGTTAAAGTGAGCATTCAAATATTTTATGTTATATTAACATTAAAATATTTTTTTAGAAATAAAAGAATTTTAAATATTAAATTAAATAGATAAATATAATGAATTTGATATTGAAATACTTTTGTTAGTATGAAAATTCAAATATTTGACCTACCATCTCCATTCAAATATTTTTATTTTCAAAAGAATTATATATATATATATATATATATATATTATTTCACATTAGAATATTTTTAAATATTTATTTATTACTCTCTATTATAAATAGAGTCAATTGCATATTCATCCGAGAATATATATATATATATATATATATATATATATATATATATATATATATATATATATCCATGAAAAAAACTTATATTTAGTTGATGAAAATATACATTCTGATGACCTGTTCCCCATAAAAATTGTCTAAAGAACCAAGATAAAATATCCACCATGTCCTCTAAAACACTCTAGATGCCTAAAAATACTTCATATTTACGAAAAGACAAACACTATAGAATATATATTTTTTCGATACAAAAAATATAAATTTCATAGAACTTCATGATCCCATTAGATTAGTTTAGAAGACAAGAATAACATTATGACTCGGATTGAATGAAAACTATATTATACAAAAAATCAAACATCTCTAAAATATCTCGTTGAATATGCAACACTTCGTTAGAAAGGGGACATATGAGAGTCTTCAACTCCCTCAAAATCTGATTTCTTTCAAACCATTTAATTTTTTGATCCTCCTTCTTCCTTTATCGAATGATTTCGGCGATAAGGCGCAAGAGAAAACCATTGCGGACCAAATCAAGAAGAAGTACCAAGTCTCGTGCAAGAGTCGAGGCTTCATTGTTGATGAAATAAATGACCTCGCAATATGCTTCAACACGCTCATTTTGGCCTGCAAAATGATGTGCAAGTGAAAACCAAAGGAGGTGCCTGTGCATGTCATTGCTCTCGATGGACGGTGCGACAAGGGGGTTATTTATAACTGGTACAGCTATCTATGTAACGAGTTCCTCAAAAATGTGCATGAAGCACAGGAGGAAGGTAAGAAGTTTCATTACGCTTCGCTTTTATTGTTGATCGCGCTAATTGGGTGGAATACCCCCAAAGATCGAGCCTCATATGTGTGAGGCTACGCGCTAGGCCACATTGTGGAACTCTTCAGGCCCGGTGCGCGCTAAGGAAAAAAAGATCTTTTGGGATATTTATGATGCCACTCTTTATCAAGTGGTACAATCAAAGCTGTGACTATCACCTGCACTATATGATCAATATAATATGGTAGCTAAATTCAAAGCTACATTTCACAACATGCATATCCACGCAAAGGACGATGTGGAAGGAGTATGGTATGATTTACATTACTTAGTAATAGAGGATTATTTGCTTAAAGTGATGACAGAATGGTCACCTACATGGTTGGCCCCTATCACACCAATGAAGTCGCGCACTGGCATCCAAACAGTGAAACCAACAAAAAAGGTGACAGAGAAAGAAGAAACACCAACAACCACTGGCGAACCCGTCGACCTGGAAAAAGAAACAGAGCCTGAGAAGAATGGGTCTTGTTAGAAAATTATATATTACATAGGAATGCAACAGATAAAATGTTTGGAAACACAAACACATAAAACATATAAAACAAGAGAGACACAGATATATGTGGTTCACCCAATTTGGGCTACGTCCACCCCGAACAGCCAGTCCTTCCTTTCTATTATCCAACAAAATGAAGAGACACAACCTACAGCAGATTCGATGTAATATCCTTTGTTCCCTCTCATAGTATACCTATCTGCTTCTCTCTCTGAGAATACATATGCAATACACACCCACAATACAATACCCTCATACAAAACAAGGGATTTCCTTCTAGGGAAAATTAACCATAAATTAAAAATAACTTCTACCATCACATCATCCGCCTAATGAATGGCCCAAATTGTCTAGAAATTACAACACTTTTACAAGGCAGTTTTACATATGTTTTTAGCTTCGGGGGCATTGCCCCCGAAACCCCCTATGTAGCCGCCCCCCCTGGACCCCCCAAACAACATTCAATTATAGGCGGCGTTGCTGCCCCATTAAGAACAGGTGTCCAACATTGTGATACATCTAAATAAAGAAGATAATCAAGCTCCACACCCAAAAATATCCCACTTGGAGACTGATTGTAGCAACTCCTCTATTGTTTCATTTGTTGGACAATTACTCCACTTTGGACCTGGTTGTTTCTCATCTTCACCATTATACTTGTAAACCAATTTAAACTGAGCATAATCTCAATTTCTCCCTGGTTACAAATTTTTTTAGCATATCTGCAGGATCTTGGCTAGTGTGTATCTTTTCCAGCTTCAACTGTCCATCTTCCAATACTGACCGTATGAAATGGTACTTTAGTTGCATGTGTTTAGTTCTGGAATGAAATGCTAAGTTATTTTCAAGGTGGATGGCACTTTGGCTGTCACTGTATAACATGCCCATCTCATGCTTCTTACCCAATTCATCCATAAACCTTTGTAACCAAATCATTTCTTTACTAGCCTTTGTAGCAGCAACATACTCTGCTTCTATTGTTTAAAGTGCAACAACACTTTGTATTTTTGAAACCCAACTGACAATTGTTCCACCTACAGTAAATACATACCCTGTAGTGGTCCTCTGGTTATCTCTATCACCTGCCATATCTGCAACAACATATCCTTGTAGAGAAATGATTGAACCACAAAAGCATAATACTTGATTTGTGGTCCCTCTCAAATATCTGAGAATCCATTTCACTACCATCCAATGTTCTTTTCCTAGATTGTTCATGTACCTGCTTACAACTCCCTCTACATGTGCAATATCAAGCCTTGTGTAGACCATTGCATACAAAAAGCTTCCAATTGCTAATGCATATGAACTTTAGACATATAATTCATTTCTTCTTCGGTGTTGGGGCACATCTTCTTACTAAGTTTGAAATGGCTAGCAAAATGTGTACTAACTGGTTTTGGATTCTGCATATTAAATCATTTCAACACATTTTGTATATACTCATTCTGTGACAATGTCAATTTGCAATTTTTCCTGTCTCTAGTTATTCTCATACCAAGGATTTGTTTTGCAGCTCCCAAATCCTTCATTGCAAATAAATTTTCCAATTTTATTTTGAGCACATTTATTTCCTGCATGTTAGACCCTGCAACAAGCATGTCATCTACATACAATAACAATATAATATAGTTGCCATCATTTTTCTTTTTCAGATAAACACAATGAGCAGAGTGATATCTAGTATAACCTTGTTCAAACATAAACCTGTCAAATTTTAGATAACATTGTCTTGGAGCCTGTTTTAAGCCATACAAGCTTTTCTTGAACCTGCACACTAATTTTTCTTTCCCTTTGACCTCATATCCTTGTGGTTGCTGCATATAGATCTCTTCCTCCAAATCTCCATGGAGAAATGTTGTCTTTACATCTAATTGTTCAAGATGAAAATATTCCGCTGCTACAAGACTTAAAATAGTTTTGATTGAAGTCATCTTAACAACAGGAGAAAATATTTCATCAAAATCAATACCTTTCTTCTGTGCAAACCCCTTCACCACAAGTCTAGCTTTGTACCTCTATTTTTCCTCCATCTTCTTCCTTCAGCCTGTAAACCCTTTTATTCTGTAATATTGTTTTACCTGCAAGCAACCTGACTAAGTCCCAAGTATGGTTATGTATTAAGGAGTCCATCTCTTCTATCATGGCTAGCTCCCACTTCCTCCTAGTTTCCACCTTCATTGCTTCTTCATAACATTTGGGTTCACCAGAATTAGTCAACAATAAATAATATAATGAAGGAGAGTATTTTTCAGGGGGTCTACTTATCCTAGTAGATATTCTGACACCACTTTCAAGTGTTTGAGGTGCCTGTTGTTGTTGTGGTGTTTGTTATTGTTGTGGTTGTTGATTATTATTATTTTTAGACACCTTTAATTTTTCTGTGATCTCATCAAGAACAGTGTATTATTTGTTTTTTTTTTCTTGTTTCTTTTCCTACAAGTGATTCTTATACAAGACCTTTTCATTGAATATTATATCTCTTCTCCTAATGATTTTGTGATTTTCATAATCATATAAACGATAACCAAAATCATTAACACCATATCCAATAAAGGTACCTTTCTTTGATTTTTCCTCAAGCTTTATTCTATTTTCATTATTAATATGGACAAAGGCCTCACAACTGAAAGGCTTTAAAAAAGAGTAGTTTACCTTTTTACCTGTCCATGCCTCCTCTGGGATACCACCATCCAAGGAACTTGAAGGCCCTCTGTTTATTAGATAAATAGAAGTATCTACAGTATCTACCCAAAATTGTAAAGACAATCCAACATGCAATATCATGCACCTTGCATGCTCCATTATTGTTCTGTTCATCCTTTCTGACACACCATTTTCTTATGGTATTCTTGGAACTATATTCTCTCTACGAATTCCATGCTCTGAACAGTACCTATCAAACTCTTTTATGCAATATTCACCTCCATTATTTGATCTCAGACACTTCAATTTCTTTCTTGTCTCAATCTCAACCAAAGCTTTCCATTTCTTGAAAGTATCAAATACATCAGATTTATTATGAATACAATAAATCCAAGTTTTTCTATATGCATCATCAATAAAAGTAACATAATAATGAAATCCATTGAGAGATGGTACCTAAGTAGGTCCCCATACATCTGTATGCATAAGCTCTAATTTTTTCACTCTTCTTTTCTTTCCCAACTCTAAGTGATGAAAAGCGAAACCCACTACAAGCAGGTTCACCCTTCCTTTTTCTAAATGAACCTGCAAACTCAAACTATATCAAATTGCAGACTCATAAAACCGATACTTCGATTCGATCCTGAGACCTGTGGGTTATTGGCCCACTTCACTTTCGCAACGCCACTCTGATTTCTCCATATATATCCCTATATTTGTCGGGGCACTTAACAAAAAAATCGAGTTTTTTTATTTGGCAAGACATGCGCCCTTGCTAAGATTAAACCCAAAAGTTTCTCATTACAAGGTCACCGGAAGCACCTAACCATAAATCACATCCCGAACCCAAATTGTTGATTCCGCTTTAATACATAACATCGGAACTCAACCTCCAATTGCAATCTATTTCTTCGAAAACCACTTATATCACAAAAGAAATGCGAAACTGGCAGGTTTGTTCCACAAAAACACCATTTTCAAGTCCATTATTGGACTGCGTTTAACTCAGGAATTTCACAGCAATTTAATTTGTTTCTTTCAACTCGTCCTCTTTGCTTTGATGCTGTGAATCGATCTCAGTCGATATCACTTCAAGAAACCAGAATTCTGATTCAGATTAACAAGTTCAAAATTCAGAGCTTAACATGCTTGTGTCCTTCATCAAAATGACCGAACTGATCGATTTCTACTTAATCCTCCACACAGGATTAATGCATGCAATTTATACACGGCCGCATAGAAATTCTTTACCCAGAACTAATATGTATTCAATTCTCACAGGATTAGCACACATTTATTTAAACTGGCTACTCTCGAAATCTTCAAAACCAACGTAGCTTTAATTCCATCATCTCTGCAATGAATCATATGCCATGATATTATATTACACTTGGTTCCTTCCACGTTGATTATACAGGGGTTAATGTAATTGAAACCGTCATGCTCTACGTCTATTCTATACCATCATATAAACATTAAATTGCCATCGATCCTGTAAGGATCGATGGTCAATAAACCATTGAAATCACGACATGAATTCATAACATTAAATCAATAATAACCCACAATAACACACAGAAAAATCTATCTAACAATCCTTCGATTATAAACAGAATCAGTTACAACCTAAGCATTATATCTAAGGCATTTCAGCCTTAGCTCAAATTCTCTTACGACTACATTACGTTCTCTCCCCTGTTCATAACACATTTCACATCCGCTATTATATAGAATTTACAAAATATCGTGGATCGGTTGAGATCCAAAAAATCTCTCTGACTTCCTCAATGCACACATGGAAGGCGCACATGGTAAATCAATTACATAAGTTTCAGCATCGGTTTTAACAAATTTTTCCCCAAACCTGCATGACTGTTCGCATACCCATCTCTTCAGCTTCAAATTCAAATTTGAATTCGAATCGCTCAGATTCCCTTGCATCACTAAGAAATCCGACTCTCTTCTGTTTTTGATAAATACAATTCTCACATAAATCCAAAACAATATTCTTCAAACCCAAGAACAAATTTCTTGAGTGAAGAATATTCATCCCCTTCTCACTCATGTGTCTGAGCCTATGATGCCATAATGTTGCATCTGCTCCTTTGGAAGTTAAAGCATTAACAGAGTTAGAAATACCATTGCATAAATACAATGTACCGAAATTTTTACCTTTTTCCATTGCCAGGGCTCCTTTAGTGACCTTCCAAGTTTTATCTATGAAATTTTTCACACAACCTTCACCGCCTAACTGCCCTGTTGAAATAAGATTTTTCTTCAAATCTGGAACATGCCTTAGCTCCTTTAATAACCATTGGTTTCCATTCTGCTGTTACACAAGAACTTTACCCATTCCAACAATTTTACATGGTTTATCATCACCCAAATGAACTTGTACAAAATCTCCTCGAACATAGTCATGAAAATATTTATTATCGGGTGTGGCATGGAATGAAGCCCCTGAATCTACCACCTAGGAATCAGTAACATTTTCTAAAGAAAGAATCAAAGCATCTTGTAACACATCACCTGTCACATTTGCTTCGTTATTTTTTTCTTGTAGTGAGTCTCCTTCTTTTCCCTTCTGAGATCTACAATCTTTCTTCAGGTGTCCTTTCTTTCCGCATTTCCATCACACTATCCCCGATCTAGACTTTGATTTGCCTTTCCTTGATTTACTGCGATATCCTAAGCTCTTTCCTCTTTCCACTTTTCTTCCCGTAGTCTCTACACTCAAAGCATTACCCGATGTCTCACCGAAGCTTTTCCGTCACATTTCCTCACTAAGGATAGCATTGACAACATCATCAAACTTTAAAGTACTAGATCCAGAGATAGAGTTACTAATGGCCATGACTAAACCATTATAACTTTCTAGCAATGAGCACAGAAATAACAAAGCCCTAACTCCATCATCAAATTTTATCCCTACAGAACTTAACTCATTGGTAACCATATTAAAATCATTTAAATGGTCAGCAATAGATCCACCTTCTGACATCTTCATATTAAATTAACGTTTCATAAGAAATACATTATTTGAGGCCAAGGGTTTTTCATATATTTTCGCCAATGCCTTATTTAAACACTCTTTTGTTGTTTCCTTCAAAATATTGAAGGCTACCGACACTGCAAGGCACATCCATACTGTTCCAAATGCATTTCTATTGAGAATATCCCATTCTATGTCTGTCATGCTCATCGGCTTCTTTGCTTTTCCACTCAATGGTAGGTACAGATCTTT
Organism: Pinus albicaulis; assembly: GCA_034641835.2. Lineage (NCBI taxonomy): Eukaryota > Viridiplantae > Streptophyta > Pinopsida > Pinales > Pinaceae > Pinus > Pinus albicaulis. Next base: position 205,969,999 of record CM076573.1, on the reverse strand, counting down.
CTGATACAGATAATCTTCCATCTACATCTTCCACATAAGGTAGTTTTGGACATTAAATTTATCGACCCTAAACTTACCATCTTCTGCCACTACTCCCACTCAAACCAGGAACCCTTATTTCCTGCGAGTTTGTCAGTCAAACAGAGCAATTCAGCACACTAGTTGTTAAAAAATTATATATTGCAAAGCAATGCAACACATAAAATATGCAGAAACACAAACACAAAAAACATATAAAACAAGAGAGACACAGATATACGTGGTTCACACAATTTGGGCTACGTCCACCCCAAACAGCCAGTCCTTCCTTTCTATTATCCAGAAAAATGAAGAGACATAACCTACAATAGATCCGTTGTAATATCCTATGTTCTTTCTAACAGTCTCCCTATCTGTTTCTCACTCTGAGAATACACATACAATACAATACCCTCATTCAAAATGAGCGGTTTCTTTCTAGGGAAAAAAAAACCCTAAATTAAACATAACTTCTACCGTCAGATCATCCACCTAATGAAAGGCCCAAATTGACTAGAAATTACAATACTTTTACAAGGCAATTTTACATTTTTTTTAAGCTTCGGGAGCGCTACCACCAAAACCCCACATGCAACCACCCCCCCCTAAACCCACCAGGCAATTTTCAATTACATATGCCATTGTTGCACCATTAAGAATAGGGTTCAAACATTGTGATACATCTAAATAAAGAATATATTCAGGCTCCACACCTAACAGGTCTACCCCGAAGGACACAGGAGAAGAAAAAACCTCTAAGGGAACCAAGTGTGGCTCTCAGGTTGTTGGGGGATCACGAAGGAAGAGGAAGGGGTCCAAAGAGGTTGGACATGAGGTCTTGATGTCGACAAAATATTATCTGCATGCAATTTCCAACACTATCACGTCTGTGACTGAGGATCCCTCGACCGACATGGAGGTGCAGTACAAGACTATGTTGGAGCTTGTTCAGGTTGGAATCTAAGAGCTGAAGATGCAAGCGAGCCAAATATAAGCAAGTGTAACTCAGGCATGCCAAACCAGCATGCAAGTCACAAGCGCACAACCATTAGATGTTGCATTACCAACCACCGGGGATGTCTACCTTGTCCAAATCCCCGTGCCATCCATTCAAGTGGATGCCAACTGGCATGCCCAATTCCGTGGACCAGGTGATATAAATATTAATCTTTCTATGTTACCTGCAGGGAATCTGCAGTCAATGCATTCAATGATCACTGATGAACTTCAATACATAGAGGCCACTACTCACATCCACACCATGGAATCTCGAAAGCAGGCGGAAGTAGCCCACCAAAAATAGCAAGAAGTCGAAGCAAAATAACACACCGTCGAAGGAAAGTGCGATGCACTAGAGGAAAAAATCCATCAAGTCTGTCAATATGTTCCAGCTGTCCTGGCCACAGTTGCGCCAACAGAAAAATTAGAAGGATTGGCTACCGCGTTGAAAGCTTCGCACGCTAAGGTGCAGACAGTCAGAAAATACTATGAATAACAAATTGCAGATCTACAGACAAAGTTGCAGCCGGAGACTCCATCAAAATTTTGCACCTAACGAGCAACCAAAGTGAAGCAAGCCCGAGGCAGTATCTTTGTTATAGTCACGCAGTGTGACAATCTGTTAGATGAAGCTATGAGTGTATGGACATTCGTACAAATTAATCCATCAATTCAACAGGTGTGTGACACGTTGCAACAGAAGGAAAAACAATTTGAAGAGATCAGGACAGTGGCGCCAACCTTGGTTCTTACTCAGCGCCTCGCTCATCTAAAGGAGTGTCAGACGATACAAACAGAGATTGAAGAGTTTTGCCACAAAGAAAAATTGTTGGAAGCACGCATGCAACCATGGTTCAAGGAGGCCCTTCAGCTTTCACAAACGGTGGATAACACTTTGAAGACTATTCAGCAGACACAACACAACATTGAGGTGGCCACTAAAGGGCCCACTACAGAAAAGTTAGTTTAGCAAGTGCAGGGAGCTGCAGCGCAAAGTCTGGAATTAGTGCTCCCTCTGAAATATTTTGCCAATGCTCTCCAAGCCAATATCAAGGAGCAGGCCCCTTAGTGACTTGAGACGAGTCTGATGTTTTTGTTGGGGGCCTGTTGGATCGGGGTCCCCTTAGGCACACTTTTTTACATAATTTTGTATAAGTCTGATATACGCGCGATGTGCGAATGAGTCAAGGGGCTTTGGGGTGGATTTAAGTCCCTAATTTTGAAGTAAATGGTTTTAAGGGTAAACTATAGGCCTCAAACCATGGTTTGAGACCATAGTATTTGTGCGAAAGAGGAATATAAATAGATAAATCGAGTCTAAGGAAAGTATTCATGAAATGTAATGATTTCGATCTAATTTTACGCTTCTGTAATACGTTTTGAAGGGTTTTGTTTGGGTTGGGTGAAAGGCTCCTGCTGGATATGTGCACGGAGACCTGGTCCTAACTATGTGCGGACTGCACTGGCTGTGTGCGCGGAAGGGTTACGTAAGGGAAAACATGATATGTATTGAAAGGATCTGAAGTTAATATAAGGAAAAATTTTGGCAAACTTGTTGTGATTGATTTGAGTTATTTAGTGGTTCTGTTTGGTTGAGATCGCATTGTTTCTGTGCTTCTTATTGCATGAAGATAATAGTTATGTTTATGCATGCTTATTGATTATTGATAAATATTCTTAAGTAATTGCATTGTTTGGATCTGGATTTGGTTCTATTATGCTTATCTACAATGGAGCGATCTGCTACGTTGTCTTGTTCTGTTAAGAGTTGTGCACGTTCTCTGATTCTGCCTTATTCTATTGGGTGCATCTGTTTATGATTGATACAAGTATGCAGTCAATTTTCTTAGGACCACTTCATTATTTCCTCCCTCAGGGTGCAGAAACCTGGTTCCAGCACACCCCCATACTGCTCCGGGTGAGACTTTTATCTGCGAAAGCAAGTCATTACCAAAAGGGCTAGTAGTTGGAGGGTTTGTTGGTTTCTCTATAAACTCTAAACCTGGGTCAGGACCCCTCAAGTCAACAGAACCAATAACCATTCTTGAGTGGAAATTTTAAATTCTTTCAAATTACCAAACGAATATGTAGAGCGTAACCATAATAAATTTCAATAATTGTGACATGTTAATTTGATGCCATTAATAGCCCACTCTTATCACAATTGATGCATGGATTTTGCTTATATGACTTTTGGAACACAAGGAGGGTCATGCTTATAAGTATTTTCATCCCCCTTTCCATGAAGGAATAATTCCATGTTTGAACACTCTTGGTACACTGTTGATGAATAATCTTGTTTAAAAATTTTGATCTATTTTATGTTGAGGAATGGGAACATGTGTGTTAGTTCTATTTTTAGCAAAATATACTAAGGAAGCATGTTTTTTTTCCCAGTGAATGGTTATGAAATATCCTTGAATATGTAAATGTGGGTATTGATTTATTTATGTGGTACATTAAAAAAAAAAATCTTGTTTTAATACATTTTGCATGTAACTACCTAGGGATGGTACACCCTATAGATGGTAACTATGAAACTCATTATTTGGAGTATATTTAAATGCTATAGGGGATATGACAAGTGGAATTTTTTTTCTATTAAAAAGTTACAATATATATTTTTGTTGGTTTAAAGAAAAAAAACCTAAGATTTGTCTTATTTAGAGTAATGTTTATGGCTTGTTTGTCATAAAATCTCTTCTTATAATAATTCTTGATTTGGTGTATGACACCACTTTGTTTGTTGGACAAAGGAACCTTCTTCATGCAACAATTTGACTCCTAAATTCTATGTAGGTACACATATTGTACGGCCTTCTAGATTTGAACCTCCATGTTTGCATGGATGTACTTCATTTCTTCTTTTATTTTCATTAAAACTTTGTGGGAAAAACACTATGTAATACTCTACTATTTATTATTTATTTTTGCAATTCATTTTATATTGATTAAGTACAATTCTTAAATATGATGTCAATAATACATGAATTTCAAGTCAAAATTTCCAACAAATTTTCAGGTGGAAATAAGCCCAAACATAATAAGCATCTAGTGTAGCAGACACCTAATTCATAATGCAAATCACACTTGCCCATGAAAATCAAATATACCAAATTCATAATACTAAAATTCAGTCCACTTGATCAAACAAAATGAATACAGGTAATTCATAACACTAAAATCCAATCCACTTGTCCAAACAAAATGAAATCATAATACTAAAATCCAATCCACTTGCCCAAACAAAATAAAATATACCCAATTAGTAAGTTGCCAAACACAAGTAAATACATCCAATTCATTATACTAAAATCAAGTCTTGTTACAGAAACAAAATTAAATACATCTAATTGGTAATAATAAAATCCAAGGTAAGTAGGATGATTTTAAAGAAAATGATTACCCATACAAAATGATATACATCCATTTCATAGTGCTAAATTCGTGTCCAATTTAGTAAAGATGATATTAAAATTTTTATGAATGATTATCTATACAAAATGATATACATCCATTTAGTGCAAAATTCCTGTCCAATTTAGTAAAGATAATATTAAAAAAAATTGATTATTATAAAAAAGGAATACATTCACCTTATAATGCAATTAAAATATACTTTAACAATTAAAAAAATAACTCCCTATTCCAAATGAAAATGAAAATGAAAATGAATATGAATATGAATATAATATGAATAGTAGTCTCCAAAATGAAGCTCTCCTCACCACATTCATATTGCAATAAAGTTTGGCATTCGAACAGATTTTTAAAGATTGCAATAATGTTTGGCATTTGAAGGGATTGTTATTATTATTATTTTATTGTTATGATGATAAATTTATTTGGTATTTAAAGGGATTATTATTATTTCATTGGAAAGAATTATTACAACAATTGAATAATTTGGTATTTGAAAAAATTGTTATTCTTATTATTATTTCATTTGAAGAGATTGTTATGACGAGAAAGCCATTTGGAATTTGAAGAGATTAATATTATTTTTATTATTAATAGTTACGATTGCATTGCTTTGCTTTAGCTTTAATATTCGCACTCGCACTTTCAGTGGTGAGCTTGCCGGATACAAACTTGTCGTGGTATGGTTGTAATGAGACGAAATTCCTATCTTCGAAACTCTCGTAAACCTGCTCAAAGATCCTTTAAAATATCTACTATATTAAAAGCCATTGGTTTATGTAAAGTGATTTTTTAGATTTTTTTAAATACGGTATTAGTGTAGATTTATGTTAATTTTAAATTTATCAGAATCTTAAAAAAGGAGAGATCTCTCAAAATGTTCAGATCTTTCTAAATATAATTTTTTTTACAATACAAAATTTGAAAAAATATTTGTATTTTGAGGTTAGATATTTTCATTTCAAAAGATTTGATTTCTCTTTGGACTTATACACCCACAATTATAATGGAATTAAGCATTTCCTTCATTTTAAACAAACTAGTAATAAAATGTTAGAATCATATTTATTTATTTTTCAATTATTTTATATAATATATATTAGTTGACATTAAAATGTTTTATTCAAGAAGAGTTTCTAATATTTTATTTATTGTACACATTCCCACATTCAAATCATTTTTTTGTTAATATATTTTTAAATATCTGTCCTACATATATCTTTGTATGTGTTTGGTATGTCAACACTCTCTATCTAAGGGTTTATCTTAAATTTTTTTATTAATAACTTAGGTTGAAATATTTTTGTAAACAATTATCTCCTACTCTATATTAAAAATTAAATAAATTAAACAACTTTATTAAAAGAATTATATATATATATATATATATATATATATATATATTATATATATATATATATATATATATATATATATATATATATATATATATATAAAATCAAATATTTCCTTAGAGGAATATGTAATTGACTCTATTTATAATAGAGTAAGAAATAAATATTTAAAAAATATTTTAATGTGGATCATATATATATATATATGAAAAAAAAATTATATTTCGTTGATGAAAATATACATTCTAATGACCTATTCCCTATAAAAATTGTCTAAAGAACCAAGATAAAATATCCACCAACTCTAGATGCCTAAAAATACTTGATCCTATTTACCAAAAGACAAACACTATAGAATATATTTTTTTTCCATACAGAAAATATAAATTTCATAGAACTTCATGATCCCATTAGATTAGTTTAGAAGACAAGAATAACATTATGACTCGGATTGAATGAAAACTAAATTAAATAAAAACTCAAAAATCTCTAAAGTATCTCGTTGAATATGCAACACTTCATTAGAAAGGGGATATACGAGAGTCTTCAACTCCCTCAAAATGTGATTTCTTTCAAACCATTTAATTTTTTGATCCTCCTTCTTCCTTTACCGAATGATTTCGGCGGTAAGGCACAAGAGAAAACCATCGTGGACCAAATCAATAAGAAGTACCAAGTTTCGCGCAAGAGTCGAGGCTTCATTGTCGATGAAATAAACGACCCCGGAGTACGCTTCAACACACTCATCTTGGCCTGCAAGATGAAGCACAAGTGCAAACCAAATGAGGTGCTTGTGCGCGTCATTGCTCTCGCTGGACAGTGTGAGAAGGGGGTTATTTATGACTGGTCCAACTATCTATGTAACGAGTTCCTCAAAAATGTGCACGAAGCATAGGAGGAAGGTAAGCAGTTTCATTACGCTTGGCTTTTATTGTTGATCTCGTTAATTGGGTGGAATACCCCCAAAGGCACCCAGTTCCTAGAGATCAAGCCTCAGATATGTGAGGCTACGAACTATGCCACTTTGTGGAACTCTTCAGACCCTGTGCACATCAAAGAAAACAAGATTTTTTGGGTTCTTTATGATGCCACCCTTTATCAAGCAGTACAATCAAAGCCGCGACTATCACCTACACTATATGATCAATATAAGATGGTAGCTAAATTAAAAGCTACATTTCACAACATGCATATCTACACAAAGGGCGCCGTGGAAGGAGTATGGAATGAGTTACTTTACTTAGTAACAGAGGATGATTTTCTTAAAGTGATGACATAATGGTCGCCCACATGGTTGGCCTCTATTACACCAACGAAGTCGCGCACTGGCAGCCAAATAGTGAAACCAACAAAGAAGGTGACATAGAAAGAAGCAACACCAACTACCACTGGTGAACCCATCGACCTGGAAAAAGAAACAGAGCCTGAGAAGAATGGGTCATGTTAGAAAATTATACATTACACAGCAATGCAGCACATAAAATATGCGGAAACATAAACACAAAAAATATATAAAACAGGAGAGATACAGATATACGTGGTTCACCCAATTTGGGCTACGTCCACCCTTAACAACCAATCCTTCCTTTCTATTATCCAACATAATGAAGAGACGCAACCTACAGCAGATCCGTTGTAATATCATATGTTCTCTCTCACAGTCTCCCTATATGTTTCTCGCTCTGAGAATACACATGCAATACACAGCCGTAATACAATACCCTCATACAAAACGAGGGGTTTCCTTCTAGGGAAAAAAACCCTAAATTAAACATAACTTCTACTGTCAAATCATCCACCTAATGAATGTCCAAAATTGACTAGAAATTAAAACAATTTTACAAGGAAATTTTACATCTGTTTTTAGCTTCGGGGGCGCTGCCCCCGAAACCCCCTGCGTAGCCGCCCCCCTGGACACCCCAGGCAGTGTTCAATTACGCGCAGTGTTGCCACCCTGTTAAGAACAGGGGTCCAATGTTGTGATATATCTAAATAAAGAATATAATCAGGCTCCACATCCAACAGGTATGCATCAAAGGACACAAGATAAGAAAAAACCTCTAAGTGAACCTAGTGTGGCTCTCAAGTCATTGGGGGATCACGAAAGAAGAGGAAGGGGTCTAAAGAGGCTGGGCATGAGGTCTTGACGTTGACAGAAGATGATCTGAATGAAATTTCCAACACTGTCACGTCCAAGGATCCCTGGACTAACATGGAGGTGCAGTACAAGACTGTGTTGGAGCTTGTTCAAGTTGGAATCTAAGAGCTGAAGAAGCAAGCGAGCCAAATACAAACGAGTGTAGCTCAGGCAAGCCAAACTAACGCGCAAGTCACAAGCGCACAACCATTAGATGTCGCATTACCAACCACCGGGTATTCTTTCCTTGTCCAAATTCCCATGCCATCCATTCAGGTGGACGCCATCTGGCGTGCCCATTTCTGTGGACCAGGTGAAATAAATATTAATATTTCTATGTTACCTACAAGGAAGCTGCACTTCATGCACTCGATGATCACTGATGAACTTCAGTACAGATAAGCTACTGCTCACACCCATACCATGGAATCTCAGAAGCAGGTGGAAGCAGCCCAGCAAAAACAGCAAGAAGCCAAAGCGACATTCCACGTTTCCGAAGGTCAGTGCGCTACACTAGAGGCAAAAATCCATCAAGTCAGTCAAGATATTCCATTTGTCCTGGCCACAGCTGCGCCAACAGTAAAATTATAGGGATTGGCTGTCGTGTTGAAAGCTTCTGATGTTGAGGTGCAAACAGTTAGAAAATACTATGAACAACAAATTGTAGATCTACAGACAAAGTTTCATTTGGATACTCCCCCAAATTTCCGCGCCTAACGAGCAGTCAAAGTGAAGCAAGCCCAGGACAGTATCACTGTTGCAGTCACGCAGTGTGATAGTCTGTTAAATGAAGCTATGAGTGACATATGGACATCATTAAAAAATGACCCACCAATTCAGTAGCTGCACGACGTGTTGCAACAGAAGGAACGAAAATATGAAGAGATCATGACAGTGGCGCCAACCTTGGTTCTTCCTTAGCACCTCACTCATCTAAAGGAGTGTCAAACTATACAAACAGAGATTGAAGAGGTATGCCGCAAAGAACAATTTTTGGAAGCACACATGAAACCATGGGCCAAGGAGGCCCTTAAGCTTTCACAGACATTGGATAACACTTTGAAGACTATTCAGCAGACACAGCGCAACATTGAGATGGCCACTAAAGGGCCCACTACATAAAATTTAGTTCAACAAGCACATGGAGCTGTAGTGCAAAGTCTAGAATTAGTGCTCCCTCTGAAATCTTCTGTTAGTGCGCTCCAAGCCAAGATCAAGGAGCAGGCGCCTCCGTGACTCAAGATAAGTCACATGTTTTTTTTGGGGGCCTGTTGGAGCGGGGTCCCCTGAGGCACACTTTTTGATGTAATTTTGTATAAGTATAGTATACACGGGTTGCGCGAATGAGTCAAGGGGCTTTGGGGTGGGTCAAAGTCCCTAATTTTGATGTAAATGGGTTTAAGGTTAAACTGTAGGCATCAAACCATAGTTTGAGACCATATTATCTGTGCGAAAGATGAATATAAATAGATAAATTGAGTCTAAGGAAAGTAGTCATGAAAGGTAATGTTTTGGATCTAAGCTTATGCGTCTGTAATACGTTGTGAAGGGTTTTGTTTGGGTTGGGTGAAAGGCTCCTGCTCACTGTGTGCACGGAGACCTAGCCCTAATTGTGTGTGGACTCCGCTGACTGTGTGCGTGAAATAGTTATGTAAGGGAAATCATGATATATATTAAAGGATTTGAAGTTAATATAAGGAAAAATTTTGGCAAACTTGTTGTGATTGATCTGATTTATTTACTGTTAATGTTCTATTGAGATCGCACTGTTTCTATGTTGCTTATTTCTTATTGCATGAAAATATCAATTATGGTTATGCATGCTTATTGATGATTGATAAATCTTCTTAAGTAATTGCATTATTTAGATCTGGATTTTGTTCTATTATGCTTATCTATGCTGGATCGATCTACGACTCTGTCTTGTTTTGTTAAGGGTTGTACACGTTCTGTGATTCTACCTTATTCTATTGCGTGCATCTTTTTATGATTGATACAAGTATGAAGTCAATTTTCTTAGGACCACTTCATATTTCCTCCCTAAGGGTGCAGAAACCTGGTTCCACTGCACCCCCATATTGCTCCGGGTGAGACTTTGATCTGCGCAAGCAGGTCATTTCCGAAAGGGCCAGTAGTTGGAGGGTTTTTTGGTTTCTCCATAAACTCTGAACCTAGGTGAGGACCCCTCAAGCCAACAAAATCAATACCCATTTTGAGTGGAAATTTGAAATTCGTTTAAATTACCAAATGAATATATAGAGCATAACAATAATAAATTTCAATAATTTTGACATGATAATTTGATTTCATTAATACCCCACTCTTATCACAATTGATGCATGGATTTTTCTTATATGCCATGTTCCTAACACACGCTTCTGACCTCAACAACCTTCATATAACATGCCACATCAAACATATATCATTTATCATCAGGAAATGCCATTAACTAGGCTATACCAATACATGTGTCATTTATCCCATAACCTTGTAGGCAAAATTTAAGGCATGTGTCATTTCTATGTCATTTCTATTTTAAACTCTAGGCACTTTGGAAAACTTTAAGGCATGTCATTTCTAGATGTGATTTCTCTTTCTATGTCATTTATATCTTAAACTCTAGGCACTTGGGAAAACTTTAAGGCATGTCATTTCTAGATGTGATTTCTCCCATAAACTTTAAGGAAAACCATGCACATGCCATTTCTCCCACAAAATAAAGGCTTTCCCTCATTAATTTAAGGCAAACTTTAAGGCCTAAAAATTGAACCTAAAGTGGCTGAACTCTCATAGGATTTTGAGCTTCCATAGGATTTTATTCTATCTGTTGAGTGTTAACTTCTACAAGTTATAAAGGCAAAGTCTGTAAAGGGCCAAGTAGACTCTAGATCTCATCTTTCCTCAAAGGTGGCATATCCATTAAATTCCCCTACAGTCAATCTCTGGAACAGAAATAGAAGTTCTTCATTTTACTATCCATAAACCACTACAACTTTAAGGCAAACATTGTACATTTGTCATTTCTCTCTTCTCCCATAAACTTTTAGGAAAAATTTAAGGCATGTGTCATTTCTATTTCATTTCTCCCATAAACTATAAGGCAATTTTTCATTTCTCCCACAAACTCATAAAGGTGTGACTTTTGACATAACTTCATCAACCACTACCACTAGTTGTTTTAGTAAGTGCATAAAATAATTTTGCAAACCATGTAAATTACATTTCTCCCACAAACTAAAGGCTTTCTACCATTAATTCAAGGCAAAATTTAAGGCCTAAAAATTGAACCTAAAGTGGTTTAACTCTCATAGTATTTTAGTTTGTTTGTTGAGTGTTAACTTCTACAAGTTCTAAAGGAAGAGTATGTAAAGGGCCAGGTAGCCTCTGGATCTCATCTTTTCTCAAATGTGACATATCTAGTAAATTCCCCTACAGCCAATATCTGGAACAGATCTAAATAGAAGTTCTTCATTTTAATATCCATAAACCACTACCACTTTAAGGCAAATAGTGTACATGTGTCATTTCTCCCATACATGTGTCATTTATCCCATAAACTTTTAGGCAAAATTTAAGGCATGTCTCATTTCTATGCCATTTCTTTGTCATTTTTATGTCATTTCTCCCATAAAATATAAGGAAATTTCATTTCTCCCATATACTATAAGGAAAACTTTAAGGAAAACCATGTACATGCCATTTCTCTCTTAAAATATATGCAAGGAAAACTTTAAGGCATGTCATTTCTAGATGTGATTTCTCCCATAAACTTAAGGCAAACCATGCACATGCCATTTATCCCAGGAAAAATTTAAGGCCTAGAAATTGAATCTAAAGTGGTTGAACTTCCATAGGATTTTAGTCTGTCTCTTGAGTTTTAACTTCTACAAGTTCTAAAGGCACAGTCTGTAAAGGGCCAAGTAGCCTCTGGATCTCATCTTTTCTCAAAGGTGACATATCTAGTAAATACCCTTACAGTGAATCTCTAGAATAGATCTAAATAGAAGTTCTTCATTTTAATATCCATAAACCACTACCACTTTAAGTCCAACCATGTACATGTGTCATTTCTCCCATACATGTGTCATTTCTCAAACTTTAAGGCAAACCATGCACATGCCATTTCTCCCAGGAAAACTTTAAGGCCTAAAAAATGAACCTAAAGTGGTTGAACTTCCATAGGATTTTAGTCTGTCTATTAAGTGTTAACTTCTACAAGTTCTAAAGGTAGAGTCCGTAAAGGGCCAGTTAGCCTCTGGATCTCATCTTTTTTCAAAGGTGACATATCCAGTAAATGCCCCTACAATCTATCTCTGGAACATATCTAAATAGAAGTTCTTCATTTTAATATCCATAAACCACTGCCACTTTAAGGAAAACTATGTACATGTGTCATTTCTCCCATAAACTCTTAGGAAAAATTTAAAGCATGTGTCATTTCTCAAGTCTTTCTACAATTAACTTCAAAGCATGTGTCACTTCTCAAGGCTTTCTCCCATTAATTCAAGGCAAACTTTAAGGCCTAAAAAATGAACCTAAAGCAGCTGAAATTCCATAGGATAGGATCCCAAAAACTCAAGGATTTATCCCGTTAATTCAAGGAAAACTTTAAGGCCTAAAAATTGAACCTAAAGTGGCTGAACTTCCATAGGATTTTAGTTTTTCTGTTGAGCATTAACTTCTACAAGTTCTAAAGGCAAATTCTGTAAAGGGAGTGTTAACTTCTACAAGTTCTAAAGGCAGAGTCTGTAAAGGGAGTGTTAACTTCTAAAATTTCTAAAGGCAGAGTCTGTAAAGGGCCAGGTAGCCTCTGGATCTCATCCTTTCTTAAAGGTGACATATCCAGTAAACTCATGGAACCATGTACATGTCATTTATCCCTTAAACTCTAGGCAAGCCAATCTTTAAGGCATGTCATTTTTAGATGTGATTTCTGCCATAAAATTTAAGGCAAACCATGCACGAACCATGTACATGTCATAAATCTCCCTTAAACTCTAGGGAATGCAATATTTAAGGCATCTCATTTCTATATGTGAATTTTCCCATAAAATTTAAGTCAAAATTTAAGGTAAAAAATGCACATGTCATTTCTCCTATGCATTTTCAATAAATGTTAATTTAAAATATTTTTTTGAATTTGTTTTTTCAGAAAAAAAAAAAAAAAAAAAAAAAAAAAAAAAAAACCCACTAAATATGGTCGAAAATGGACATTATGCATAGATGTTTCTTGTTATCCCAATCCAGGGAAAGCAGTGATTAAATATGTGCTTTGCAATATTGCGACTAGCAAGGTCCTCCAAAGGAAAATGAATATACCGAGAAGAACAACAAACAATGAGGCATATTATATTGCATTGATAGAAGGCTTGGAAACATCTAGGGAGTATGGATCAAATGGAATTTTACTTTTCACCAATTATGAACTTGTGTGCAACTATATGAAAGGCATATACCAAGTTTGTTGAGATTCAACAAGATGATGAGCTTAGTGAAAATTAAGCACCTTCACTAAGTGGGGCCCGCAAGCTATTTTTAGGTGTATTTCTATTTTTAGACATGGTGAGCATATTCTATAAGTTGCAGGATGCTATTTGTAGATGGTTTATCAATTTGGAATAATATTTGAAATTCTATTTTTAGAATATTGGGTGAAATCTATTTATAGATCGTCAATCTAAAAATAGGTGCATGTCGATTATTATTAGCTCTTAATAATAATCCGACAATAAACATCAACTTATTCTCTTGGAGCACTTTATTTTAGTGAACAGATTTGGAAAATTAGTGGGCTGAAGGAATTACGCAATTCCTAGGGTTTATTAGTGGTTCATGTATGGAGGACTCGGTTAGAACTGAAGTGGAAAAGTTATGACAGTGTTGGAAGAGTAGTTACAGGAGTTGTTATTCAGTTTAACTCAGTTAATGGAGTGAAACTCAGTTGAGCTAGTTGTATCTTGTCTAACTGAAAGATACACTAGTGAGAGTTAAGCGAATTAATTAGTTAATTAATTCACAACTACTAACTCACTAACAAATGAATAGAAATAGCAGTTAAATACAGTGCATGTCAGTTCCAGTGCAAACCTAGTGCAGAGATCGGTGAAAGGGTGAAATGGACTATCCGTTGTGACTATAGTGATGCATTCAATGCATCTGACACACATTGGAGTTGAAAATGAGGATTACGCAGTCAAGGCAAGGCAAATTCGAATTCATTCATAGGTCTTCTTCAACATGGATTTTGCAGTGGAGGCAGGCTATTAGGAGGCGAGAAATTGGTGCATTGAGATGCAAATTTCTGCATGACTGTGTGTAATGATTCTTGATTGTACTGAGAGCTTGATGTACTAAGATTTTTATGAGATTATTACATGATTCCATTGATATACATAATATATGATAGTTTTGGATTTTAGCTTTAAGCTTTCTCGTTAAACAATTGTGTTATGTGTGATTGAATTTATTCACATGTGTTTGCAATTGAGTTTTAAATTTCTGCAAGTTTAACAGTGGAAGGATTCTGTATTTTGCAAGAAGATAAATATTGTGAGATCAGGAGAGTCTGGTAATACATCAATATTAATAAATTTTTACATGTTATGAGAGCATTAATGATTACTAGAGATTACAATTATGAAGAATTGTTGAGTTTTGTGCTGGTGGACAATTCGAATTTGTTGTGGAAATTTCTTGGTGCGGCAGTTGAGTATTCATTGAAATGTCTTTCAATGGGTTGTGATTGGATTAGTCCCTTGAGGGTAGCTCGAATTACATAGCCTGGAAGGATAGGATGGACGTGGTGCTTGAAGATAATGGAATAAAGAAGTTCATTGATAGCGATGTTCCTAAACCTGTTTCTAGCGATGTTGCATTACTTGACACATGGAAAAAGAAGGTAGCTAAGACAAGAAGAATTATGTTGGAAGGTGTGAAGGACCATATTGTGTCAAGCCTTCATGGGAAAGCCACTCCATTTACAATGTGGAATGCTTTGACAGATCTTTTCCAAAGCAGCAGCGACCAGAGGAACATGGAAAATTTTAGGAGTTAATATTCGCAGGTGGGCTAAATTTCCATGGTTTTTCCAAAAAAAAGATCCGCCAATTTCCATTTTTTTATAAAAAATATTCGCCTAAATTTTATAATATAAAATTATATTACATTAAAAATCGCCAACATTATATAGAGATTATATATAATATCATTATAAATTTGAATTTTTTTACAAATACATTAATAAACATTTTATAGTTTACATATCAAGGACTAGTGAGATTCGCTAATTTTTTAAACTTCAAGATAATTTTCCATCCTTAAAATTTTCCCTGTAGAGGAAGTTGGCACTGAAAGATAAGCTCAAAAAAATAAAAATGGAGAAGGCCGACAGTATTCCAAAATATCTCGCGAAGTTTTTCCACTGTAGGAATGAACTGGGAAGTGTGGGGATCACTATTGATGATGATGACTTGGTGAGCTTGGCTCTCCTTGGGCTTCCGAAGAGTTGGCATAGCTACGAAGACTCTATCAATGGACGGGAGAAAATTCCGGGTTGGGAGCGACTTTGGTCGGATCTTGTGCAGGAGGAGATAAGGCGAAGTACCAAGGATGGCTCTTCATCGAAGAATGATTATGAAGAGAATTGTGCTTTGGCTGCCAAAGCAAGGAAATGGAAGGGGAAGAAATTCCACTCAAAATCTGAGGTTAAAGGCAAGAAGATGGATTTGTCCAAAGTGAAGTGTTTTCATTGTCACTAACATGGGCATCTCGCCACTAACTACCCACAGAAAAAGAAGAACAAGAAGGTTGTTGGAGCTGCAACGGGAGAGGCCTTAGCCTCACAATTTGAACTTGATTTCTCTTTGATCGCATGCTTGGTTTCAAGCGTAATGGGATCGGTGTGGTATCTTGATAGTGGTGTTTCTTTCCATATGATGGGAGACAAGGAGTTGTTTTGTGACTTGGAGGAGAAGGATATCCAAATGCATATAGAGATGGGCAACGATGGTCGATACAGTGCAACCGGAATTGGGACCATTACCTTTGAGAGGGATTCAGGTAACACATTTCTATTGAAATATGTTATGCATGTTTCAGGTCTGAAGAAGAACTTGGTCTCGGTCGCAATGTTGGAAGACAGAGGTTATGACGTTTTTTTCAGCGATGGAAAAGCTTTCCTGCGACATAAAAAAACGGGTAAAACCAAGAGGATATGGATTTGAGTTAAGAATCTCTACAAGCTGGAGGTAGATGGTTATGCTGCAATGATGGGCAAAGCATAAGAAGTGGTGAGTCGGGATGACAGTGAATTATGGCACAGGAGATTGGGCCATCTTCACCATGACGCCTTGAAGATTTTGCTGTAGATTTCTACTTGACTTCCCAAGGGTACTCTTGCGCAGTCAGATCAGTGCAAGGGATGTACTATGGGTAATTTTGTGAAGACCACCTTTCATGAGAAGGAGAACTGTGCTTCGGTGATCCTAGAGAGAATTCACATAGATGTGTGTGGACCTTTCTTGGTTGCTTCAATAGAAAAACACATGTATTATGTTATATTTGTTTATGACTATTCTCATAGATGCTAGATCTTCTTCATGCAGAAGAAGAGCGAAACATTCTCAAAGTTTTGTGAGTTTAAATCATTGGTGGAGAATGAGTCAGGGAAGCAAGTGAAGGCTCTACAAAGCGATAATGGTGGTGAATATATCTCAAACGAATTCAAAGACTTCTGTAGAAAAGAAGGAATTTGAAGAGAACTCATAGTGCCTCATAACCCACAGCAAAATGGGGCTGTGGAGAGGAAGAACAGAATGATCGTGGGTGTTTCATGAGCTATGTTGCATGACCAGGGCCTACCGATGCACTTGTGGGTGGAAGCATGCAACACTGTGGTTTATGTGCAAAACCGTTGTCCTCACAGAGCACTTGGCATGAGTACACCTAAAGAATATTTTACTGGTAAGAAGCCTTATATTTCTCATTTGAATATTTTTTGGCTCATCTGTTTACATTCATGTGACAAAGGACGCCAGGAAGAAGCAGGAGCCGACTGCAGAAGTTGGGATATTTGTGGGGTACACAGAAACACCCCATAATTATCGTGTGTATTTTCCAAATAGTCGAATGACTGTGGTGCGATGGGATATAAAATTAAATGAGGTGAAAGACATGAATTTTTCGCTTGAGAGGGAGCTACACTTACATGAAGAGGAGGAACTTCTTGTTCCCAAATATGAGCCTCTAGATGTGGATCAGCCACAGGAGGAGATTCATGGAGTGGAGGAGTCCACTCATGCAGAACCAAACATTAGATCTGGCAAAAATCATACCACATAAGTTGAGAGACTGAAGCTTGATGCGGCACATAATGTAGGAGTCCTTACATCACAATGTAGACAGAGACAATCACTTGACCGATTTATTGGATACATGGCTCTTATGAGCAAGTGTATCATGATAGAGCCATCTTCGTTTGAAGAAGTAGTGCAGGAGACCACATGGGTAGATGCCATGGTGGAGAAGTATGACTCCATTGTCAAAAACAGTGCTTGGGAGATTGTTCCAAGGTCGGTGGGTAAATCAGTTGTAGGATCAAGATGGATCTACAAGGTAAAGCAAGCGGCTGATGGGAGCTTCGAGAAGTATAAGGAAATATTTGTTGCCCGGGGCTTCTCACAGATCGAGGGGAGTGATCATGAAGAAACCTTTGCACCTGTCACACGGTATTCTTCCATAAGGACCATCCTTGCTCTCTCAACGCAGATGGGTTGGCACATTCATTAGATGGATGTGAAGACTATGTTCCTTAATGGGATCATTGAGGAAGAGGTGTACATTGAGCAGCTTGAAGGATTTGAGATCTTCAGCAGCGATTCGCATGTGTGCAGACTCAAAAGAGTGTTGTATGGGCTGAAGCAAGCACCATGTGCTTGGTACACACGGATTGACAGCTATTTCACCGAACTTGGCTTCACCAAGAGTGAGGCAGATGAAAAACTCTACCAAATTGTGGTGGAGGGTAAGCTTTTAATCATTGTTCTTTATGTTGATGACTTAATACTAACAGGTGATGAGCAGTTGATACACTCATGCAAGGCAGATCTTGCAAAGGAGTTTGAGATGAAGGATTTGGGCCTCCTTCATTATTTTCTTGGATTGGAAATATGGCAGCAAGAAGGTGAACTGTTTATGTCTCAAGGCAAGTATGCTCGGGAGATAGTTGGTAAGTTTCACATGGAGGAATGTAAGCCCATGGATACTCCTCTTCAAGGAAATTGGAGGAAAGAGGATGCTACATCGGCAGAGGTAGTGGATGCCATTGTTTATCGACAATTGGTGGGTTTGCTCATGTATTTAGTTAATACAAGACCGGACATATGCTATGCAGTGAACCAGCTTAGTCAAGCGATGGTTAAGCCTACCAAGCTCTTTTGGAAGGCAGAAAAGCATGTCCTGAGGTATCTTAGGGGCACATCTGAGTATGGCTTATATATTGTAGACCTGGACAGGTAAAGTTTACATTGCTTCTGTTGATGACGAAGGCACCTCAACGGATGTAGTATTAATCGTGAGGGGTTTTCAAGATCGGATCTACAAAGAAGCCAGCAAAGAGAAACATTGATCCATGCACCGAATTATTGCTAATACGCTAAGTAGCAAGTCAAGATGTACGTGAGTTCATCTAGATGAGGAAGATCCTTTAGGTTTGTTCTGGCTTCCACATTTAGATCCTACAAAGTGAGACATTATGATAATGAGAGTTGGCTAAAACTCTTGATTAACCTATGTTTCATGATAGATCTAAACATATTGATATCCTGTGATCATCATATTTGTAGATTGCAGAAATTCAAGATCATGTTGCTTTAGCACATTCCTACTAAGATCGTGATGCTTGACATTTTGGACAAAGACTACCAAAGACGAAAGAAATCTTATCACCATAGAGATATGATCACAGGAAGGATAATCCCTATCTTGTTGAGAGGGAGTGTTGAGACTCAACAAGATGATGAGCTTAGTGAAAAGTAAGCACCTTCACTAAGTGGGGCCCGCAGGCTATTTTTAGGTGTATGTCTTATTTTAGACATGGTGAGCATATTCTATAAGTTGCAGGATGCTATTTGTAGATGGTTGATCAAGTTGAAAAAAATAGATGAAATTCTATTTTTAGAATATTGGGTGAAGTCTATTTATAGATGACTAATCAAAACAGGTGCATGGCTTATCAATATTAGTTTGTTGAAGAATCCAATAATAAACATCAACTTATTTCTTGGAGAGCATTTTTTCATGAAATGACTTGGAAGATCAGTTAATGAACGAATTTTGTGCTTATTTTAAGGCTTCATGCATGGAGGACTCAGTTAGAATTGAAGTGGCAAAGTTATGACAGAGTTGGAAGAGTAGTTACAGGAGTTGTTATTCAGTTTAACTCAGTTAATGGAGTTAAACTCAGTTGAGCTAGTTGTATCTAGTCTAACTGAAATATACACTACTGAGAGTTAAGTGAATTAATTAGTTAATTAATTCACAACTACTAACTCACTAACAACTGAACAGAAACAACATTTAACTACAGTGCATGTCAGTTCCAGTGGAGACCTAGTGGAGAGATCGGTGAAAGGGTGAGATGGACTATCTGTTGTAACTATAGTGATGCATTCAATGCATTTGACACACATTGGAGTTTCCAATGATGATTATGCAGTCAATTCAAGGCCAATTCGAATTCATTCATAGGTCTTCTTCAGCAGGGATTGCGTAGTGAAGGTAGGTTATCAAGAGGCGAGAAATTGGTGCATTCAGATGCAAATTTCTGCATGACAGTGTGTAATGATTATTGATTGTACTGAGAGCTTGATTGACTAATATTTGTATGATATTATTACATGATTCCATTGATATACATAATATATGATAGTTGGGGTTTTTAGCTTTAATCTTTCCGGTTTAACAACTGTGTTATGTGTGATTGAATTTATTCACATGTGTTTGCAATTGAGTTTTAAATTTCCGCAAGTTTAACAGTGGAAGGATTATGTGTTTTTCAAGAAGATAAATATTGTGAGATCAAGAGAGTCCGGTAATACATCAATATTAATAAATTTCTACAAAGTTAAGAAGGAGAGGCTAAAACAACTGCATGGAAAAGCAAACAATATTGTTAGCCAATTTCAATTTTTTAGTATAAGACATTGTAAAAATGTCAATAACATTTCTTCTGATATATTGCATGGGGCAATTCCAATTCAATATTCATCTATCAAAGATGAATTAGTATTATATGGGGAAATTCCAATTCAAGATTCATCTCTCAAATATGAATTATTTTGAGACGCTCTTCTTCAAAAATTCAAGATTCATCTCTCAAATATGAATTAGTGTTGAGACACTCTCCTTCAAAAATGTTTGATGGAAATTTTAACATATCTTTGATATGTGTGTGTTTTGTACTTATAAATGCATCTTTTTTAATGACCATGTGCTTTTTTCAATTATATACCAAGTGCGATCCCACCATGTAAAGCGCAACTTGGTGAACTTCACATTTGCAACTTGGTGAACTTCACATTTTGATAAAATTAAAATGTGAGGACTTCAACAAATTTTTGTACCAAGTGTGCTCCCACCATGTAAAGCACAATTTGGTGAACTTGACATTTTTATAAAATTTTTGCTTAAATTGAGTTTCACACATGAATTAGTGCTTTGAAATTTGTGTTTTACATAATTTGTGTACACTAAATTACATTAATTTTTTTAAATTTATTTTGAATTTATTTTAAATATTAATTTAAAAATAATTTTAAATGTCCACTGTAGATATATCTACATACATATATATATATATATATATATATATATATATATATATATATATATATATCATGGAGGATGAAAGGCAAAGATCAACAGAATCCCATATCTCTACGAGAGAGGGGGATTAGAGATTGAGGGATGTCCATGGTATTTAAATATAATCTTATCTCCATACATATACGTACATGTATGTACATATGGAATTGTTTTTTATCAATTTTGTGAGTTAAATTAGTTTTTAATAAGTTTCATTTTTTATTTTTTAGGAGGTAGGAGGACAACGGTGTCTACTCCATCAATGGAGCATGGCCATGGTTCACGAGACCATGTTTCATGCAATCGTGGTATGGTTCACGCAATTTAATCAATGAATATATACATGAATTTATATGTATGAATGTATTTTTGAATTGATTATAAATTCTTTTTTTTTTATGAAGCTTCCCTCTCGTCTCATGCAGTTGGTGGTGGTACACATTCCCTTGGAGGGCCATCAATAGGTGTTGGCGAATTGAGTGAAGGTGGTGATATGTATTCCCCAGAGGCCAATCAACAGATGGTCATGTTGGTTCTCAACCAATCGGTTATCATTCTGGTTCTCAAAAGTCTTAGGCTGGGCAAGATGCTAGCCGACCATATCGAGGTGGCCATCAATCTGAATATTATTTTCATTCAATTTGTAAAAAAAAAATTACATGTTTTTTTAATATAAAAATTTTATATATTGATGCAAATGGTGAAACTTTTTCTCCAAATGTTGCTCAAAAAATATTTAGGACAAAACGTGTCATTCAAGAAGAAGGTTGTACACCAACCACGACTTATCCGTCTGAAATTTTTGATATACCTTGGGAATCAAACATGCAGCAACGCACCTTACAAAGGTGTCAAAATCTTCATACAAAATTCAAGAGTGATATCGTGGTTTTGACTCTCCCTGTTGAGAGTCGACAAAGCTTGGAAATAGTTACTCACTCTTTAAGCGAACTAGTAGATGTGTACCTAAAGCTTGGGCCAACCACTGATACTTTTGTAGAAATGATGAGAAAAAGAAAGGAAATAGTGATGGGTCCCAATATATGGGAGGTTGTTAAACAAAGAGTTACAACATAAATGGCCAAGTATATGTTTAATTTCAAAGGAGGGATAAAAAGAAATATGCTAAAGGTGCAATATTTCAAGCACCCTCATATAGCTCGCTATTTGTATGATAGACACCTTTCGGCCTATGGAAGAATCTCATGGAACGACTAGGTTCTTCTTTATTTTGTAAAATTATTTTATGCAGAATTATTTTTGGGAATGAAACCCAATTACAATGACCTTCCCTCTAATTTTTTTGGTCCTGGGAAAGGTCAATTGTGTGACCGTAGTGGCGCTAGGCGTAATGTTGGGTTTCCTCGCCCTGAGCCACGATTGGTTAGTCGACCTATTCGTGTCGAAACTTTGCGGCCAGAGATGGATGCCACTTCTTAAATTATTTGAGAAGAAAGGGATGCCATCATTTACAATGTTTAGAGTGGATTGGGTGGATTTGATTTTTTTTGAATCGACAAAGAGCACATGAGAATACACGCACTAATTTTTTGTATTATATAGATGAAGAGATAGACAACATGAGTGTTGAAGATATCAGAACATATGGAAATAATTGTTGCAATGGTTGGTAGGACCTAATTATTCATGAGCAAGAGGGCATGGGAACAGTATGTGTTAATCGTTAGGGTGATTATTTTAAGACGTGTAAAATTTGTAATAAATACATATATACATACATTTATTTGTATACATTAATCTAACAAAAATGTATCATAATGTGTTAACACCATTTGTAGTTGTCACGCTTGATTAATGAAGAATATGTTAATATCACGGTCAGAGCCTCTGATTCAAAAAATAAAGATGGGTCTCGCCATCAATCACACAATCAAGATGGTTCTCGCCATCAAGATATGTTCACAAATGTTAGTGTTTTTTAAGTGAATATGATGATGTACAATTATTTTTTATCTATTATTATATATATTGAAAAATGATGATATATTTTTGAAATAAATAATTGTGCACACATGTACATGTATATATATAATAAAATGTTAACAGATTATGATTTCGTCCGATGTTTTTGGGATGGCGGTACCTTCTTCTTCCTTGGGAGATGTGCCAAATCCACCATCACAAGTATGAACAAATTTTCACTTTTAAATTTGTTTTTAATTTATATATTCTAGCTCAAATAGTTCCATTAAAAAATGAGATCTCTAGATCTTGAGTTATTTTTAATTTTTTGAATTTTAGGTTTTTGGAGATTTTCTTTCGGAGCCACTCTTAGAAGATATGCCAAATCCACCAACACAAGTATTCAATTTTTCACTTTTAAATATATGTTTTTAAGTTATGAGTTATAAATTGAAGTTCAAAAGATTTATTATAAATTGAGATCTAGATCTTGAGTTATTTTAAATTTTTTGAATTTTAGGTTTTTGGAGATTTTCTTTCGGAGCCTCTCTTAGCAGATGTGCCAAATCCACCAACACAAGTATTCTTTTTTTCACTTAAATATATGTTTTTAAGTTATAAGTTATAAATTGAAGTTTAAAATTTTTCTTATAATTTGAGATCTAGATCTTTAGTTATTTTATACTTTTAATTTTTTTGAATTTTAGGTTCCTAGAGAGGATTTCTTTTCTCCACAGACTCTAGCGATGGAGTGTATGATGGAGATAGGAACATGCACACCATTTCAACCATTTGAACAAGTCGTCTAACTTTTTTTTTAATATTATTGAAAATTAGTTTATATATGCATTGTCGTTTGAAAATTTTTAATATATATATACTTGTACATGTATATTGTGCAGTTTATTGTGGAAGATGTTCCAGTGGGGGAAGTTTTAGTAGACGAGCAACAAATGGAGAGGGAACCTCATGAGGTATTGCATGATTTTTTTTTACATTTTTTTTTTGTTACACGAAGTTCTATATATTCTCATTCAATTTTAAAACATTAAATTTTAATGTTTGTACACATTGTGTACAGGTTCCCCATGCTTCGCAGGATAGCTCGAGGATCGTGACTTTGTTGGGAGAGACACTACATCCATCTGTATTTGATGGATGATGTACATTCACGTGCAACATTATATTTGATAGATTTAGTCTTAAGTTTACTTTTGTATATATAGTCTTATCTAGATGTAGTCATATATAACTTGATACTTGTAACACTATACATCGAACTATATATATATATAGTTTTAAACTACATTTACTCTTGTTAGGAATGATTTTAAATTTTGGATAGTTACATTTGGCATGTGATCACATGTTGTGATATATATAATGTTTTGTTTTTTAAACTCAAGTTCTCATTTTATTTTTTAAACCATGTACATACATGTGTATATTTTGGATCTAGTTGAACTACATTTGGCATTTAATCACATGTTGTGATATAATATTTCAAGTTAAATTACGATATAATGCTTTATGTTTTAAATTCAAGTTGTCATTTTATTTGTTATTTATATAAAATGAATCTCTAGATGGAAATTTCAAATTACATTTTCACAACATTTTGGATGGTTGAACTACATTTGGCATGTGATTGTGATATAATGATTTTTTTTTAAAATTCAAGTTGTCATTTTATAAACTTTTTAAAAATATAAAATGAATCTCTGTAGAAATATCAAATTACAAACCATATTTTGGATAGTTGAACTACATTTGGCATGTGATCACATGTTGTGATATAATGTTTTGTTTTTAAAACCTAAGTTTTGGATGGATGAACTACATTTGGCATGTGAAGTAATTTTGTGATATATAATTTTTTGTTTTTAAAACTCAAGTTTTGGATGGTTGAACTACATTTGGTATGTGATTGTGATATAATATTTTGTTTTTATTGGATAGTTGAACTAAATTTGGCATGTAAAGTAATGTTGTGATCTATAATGTTTTGTTTTTAAAACTCAAGTTTTGGATGGTTGAACTACATTTGGCATGTGAAGTAATGTTGTGTTATAATTTTTTTTTTTTTTTAACTCAAGTTTTGGATGGTTGAACTACATTTGGCATGTGAAGTAATGTTGTGTTGTAATTTGTTTTGTTTTTAAAACTCAAGTTTTGGATGGTTTAACTACATTTGGCATGTGATTGCACAATATAATGTTTTGTTTTTATTGGATATTTGAACTACATTTGGCATGTGAAGTAATGTTGTGATATAATTTGTTTTGTTTTTAAAACTCAATTTTTGGATGTTTGAACTACATTGGCATGTGATTGTGATATTTAATGTTTTGTTTTTATTTGATAGTTGAACTACATTTAGCATGTTTAGTAATGTTGTGATATAATTTTTTGTTTTTAAAACTCAAGTTTTGTATGGTTGAACTACATTTGGCATGTGAAGTAATGTTGTGTTATAATTTGCTTTGTTTTTATAACTCAAGTTTTTGATGGTTTAACTACATTTGACATGTGATTGCATGATATAATGTTTTGTTTTTATTGGATAGTTGAACTACATTTGGCATGTGAAGTAATGTTGTGATATAATTTGTTTTGTTTTTAAAATTCATGTTTTGGATGGTTGAACTACATTTGGCATGTGAAGTAATGTTGTGATATAATGTTTTGTTTTTAAAACTCAATTTTTGGATGGTTGAACTACATTTGGCATGTGATTATGATATAATGTTTTGTTTTTAAAATTCAAGTTGTCGTTTTACAAACAAAAAAAAATCACATGAATATATGTACATAGAAATGATGTAATTACATGTCTGAATATATGTTAAAACAATTGAATTACAATAAATATCGATGTATATATATATATATATATATATATATATATATATATATATATATATAAACAATCATAATATTCTAGGTCTTCTTAGATGTGTCAAACAATCATAAAATTTTAAAATTGCATTCTAGAACATATATATCCAGTACGTGCAAAATTTTTCATCAATGCACATAGAAAAGCTACTTTCATTTAATAGTAAACTGGAAATTACAAAACACGTACCACACATTTTGCATTCAAGAATGAATATTATAATTTACATCCAAAGAGAAGAAATTGTTGGGCAGTTCAATCAAAAAAATTCCAATGGAATTCCATCTTCAATGATCCATTCATGATCAGATTTTGACATTTTCCATTTCTTAATTTTTGTTTTCTTCTTTGATTGAACTTCTATTAACTTTATGCATGATGCACACACCAAGTGACTATATTGACAACTTATGACATCAGGTTCATAGTCTTGAAAGTAAACAAAATCTCCACTTTGATTAGTTTGTTTGAAAAAATAACCTTTCAGTATGATAGACCCTTTGTCATATGGAAACCTGTGATCATTATAGTTTTCTAATAATTTCATCTTTTGTTTAGTGCAATGCATCAAATAATACTTCACATATTCATCATTGATAGTAGGTGCAATTACAGAAAAAACATCTCCTGCACAATACAACAAACTTATGTATTGAAATTTAGATCATAATTAACATGAAAAATTAACTTTAAAATTAACATACATGTACTTGATTTTATTATCTATTTCTAGATCTCTATCATTTGAAAGAAATTCAAATCTTACCTTCTCTAACAAGATCAGAAACTCTATCACCATCAGATCATATTGTAGTCTCCTCTGATTGCATTTCTTCAAACATTACAATGGGCATTTCCCCTTTGTATTTAGCTCTGTATATTTCCAATATTTTACATACATTTTGTTTTCACAAACATCATTGGATTCTGTGTTGTCTATGCAAACATGACAAAAACAAGAATATTTTCTTTTATCCAATGCAAACACATTTGTGGACAACTTTGTTTTAATTGAATGCAATTTTCGAGTCCCTTTTATTATTTCAACGTCATTTCCAATCGATCTATCTACATCTTCGACCCCAATATGCCAAAAAAAACTATATGGAAAATTCAAAGAAGTATATAAATATGATATCAAAATACCATCAAAGATAATCATTGTGATAACTGTACACTATTTAAAATTGGATATCCAATAAAAATTAAATTGAATGTACCTTCACACTTCCCTTGATTAGTTAGTCTCATGGCTTAGTGCAGCGATGCACCATTCAACAACTTCTTTAGCGTCCACAAGTCGGTTTGTAGAGGGGTCCATTTGATATCTTCGAATTGCTCATTTTATGCATGCCCCAGCACTGTCATGTTCTCCTTTTTCATGACCAGTCTCAAAGAAATTCCAACAATTTTTAATTCGAGTTTTCATATGAATACCACACAACCAAAAGAATGATTGTGAAGATTTAAATTGACCTGCGCATCGATATGACCATATCCAATGTTCATTGAATTTTATTTCACGACTTTTCAAGGAATCATAAATATTTCCAGAACAATGTTGTACAAAATATGTATCATGTGTACGATTGTCACTAATATAAAAGTGATATTCTTTAATAACATGTTGATTTTCACTGGTGCTTTCTATATGATCAACATTTTGTTCAGCATGTCTATATAGAATATGGACGAGCATGGAGACATAGTTATAATGATAGTATTCACTCTAAATTTTCTTTTTGTGGAACAAATGTGTAGTTTTATGTAAAGTAAAATACTGAAAAAATGGTCCCTTGTGGAAACAATTCATGGGATTTTTTTTATTTCAAGTCTTTCCATCGATCTCTATGGGAATGCTTGGTGTATTTATAAATTTTTGCCTCAAACTTTCTCAAAAAATATATCACAAAAATTTCTTCTTCTTGTAAATCAATTCTTGGTGTACTACTTGAACCTTGAATCGATGTAAGGTTATATTCATATCTATTCCATCTCACTTTCATGTTGGACAATGATTGATCATTTATATTAGTATGATATTTTTTTTGAAATTTAGTCAAATTTCCACAATCAAAGCATTTTTTACCACTAACACATTTATATTCGTAAAATAATTCATGGCTTTCTCTTCCACATAGAATTTGAGATATGAAATCATGGATATTTGAAGGAGGAGGTGAATCTTTCCAAAATGTTCTACCAAAATTAAGGAATGTGTCATAATATAACTAAAATTCCACATGATAACGACAACAACAAGTGTTGTGTATGGTGATAGGTTTTACATACCATGGTTTTTGTTGCACAAAACCACTGATTGAGACATCAATTTCACGATTCTCTTCTTTGAAATTGTTGAACAACTCTATCTGAGTGGTGTCCAAGAAATTTTTTGGATGTACTTCGTACTAATTTTGTGTTATTCTTCTTCGCATCACATCCCTTGCATTTGGCGAAACACGTGAATTTTTCATCCAATATTCATATATTGTTTTTTAACATTTTCTCCAAGTCTATCTTTGTATGGTTGCCTACAAATAGTTATCCAACAAGCGAGTTCATCATTTACATCTATTTGATCCCAAAATTTCCGATGTTTGTGAAAAAAATTTCGTGAGGTTCCTAATGCTCATGCCATAGATTTTACCAAGCGAATTTCTTTAGTACTTGATGAAACCACTGCCATATGTATTGCTCTACGTGCAACTAAAACATTTTCCTGTCTAGATCTTCTAATTGAATTTATAGCACTACTTATATTTTGTATTGCATTTTCCTTCATTTTTTTTTATCTTTTGTTGATTTTTGAATACCCAATAAAGTCGTAGCTTCTTTTAATTTCCTTAATGATAGGAGACCTTTCAACATTTGGGCTTGAACTGCCACATTTTCCTTTATGAAGTACGAATAAAAAATGTGATTAACACAATATCGTATAACATGGTCAGTTTTTTTATCTCCATATGTGTGAGTGTCAACATTTTCTAACATCTCATCATCCATATTGATTTCATCTGTACCTATTCGAATTAATAGTACATAATACGTTTACATATTCAATAAATAACTAAATTAATAAATATCTATAATTTCAATAATATGTGCATGTGTTCAACACACACACACACACACACACACACATATATATATACATACCTGGTGATTCAATTTCTTCACTTGAATTTCTTTCAACATTTTCACCATCTTCAATCATTTGTTCAATATCTCTTTCACTTTCTCTTTCAAAATTTTGTTTCTCATCATCAATGTTTTGAGGAATATCTCTCTTTGTTTACATTGAAAAATATTTTTCAAATTAGTTCATCAAATAAAAATTAAGCTTCACAATTTACACTAGGAAAAATTTAAATATCAAATTTATAATATTTACATTTACATACCTGCTTCAACTTCTAGTTGAAATTTATTTTTCCCTTCAATATTTGAGTGTTCTTCTCTCTTTTTTTTGTGAGATTCTCTCCCATGTTCTCTATGTTCCTCAGGGTCTCTTGTTCGATCATATTTTCTCTTGAAATTCCTTCGATTTCCCATGATAATTGAGTATGAAGTTCAAAAAATTTCCTTCAAAAATTTAGACAAAAACTCAATTTAAAAAATATTACAAAATATTTAATTTAAAAAAAAAAAATCATTTTAAAAATTTTGCAAAAAATACATACTTCAATCCAAAACACTTACTTTAAAAAATCTGAGAAAAAAATGTCTTGTAAAAATGAAATGAAGCTCAAAATATTTCCTTCCAAGTCCTACAAAAAAAAATCATTTAAAAAGTTAGACAAAAACTCATTTTAAAAAATCATTATAAAATATTTACGTCAACCCAAAACACGTACTCTAAAAAAATGTCACTTCAAAAAATACCTCCAAAAAATGTCCATTGAAAATTAAGCCCAACTTCTTAAAAAAATGTCACTTTAAAAAATACCTCCAAAAAATGTCTTTTCAAAATTAAGCCCAAAGAGCCTCTAAAAAAATATAACTTTAAAAAATACCTCCAAAAAATGTCCTTTGAACATTAAGCCTAAAAAGAGTCCTTTCGAAATTAAGCCCAAAAAAAGTACAAAAAATGTATTTTGGAAATTAAGCCCAAAAACCTCTAAAAACAAAATACATCCAAAAAATGTCCTTTGAAAATTAAGCCCAAAACCTCTAAAAACAGAATACCTTAAAAAAATGAAGCACAAAAAACATCAAAAAAATGTATCACATACCTCCAAGAAATGTCCTTTGAATGTTATGCCAAAAAGAGTCCTTAAACCCAAAAAAATCCTTTGCAAAATCAGACCAAATCAAGAAATGTGTGAAATTATGTGAAAATAATGAATCTATTTACGTCTATTTATATTGCCGCAAAATGTTTCTTTGGAGGGGCTTCGTTGAATTTTCCGGCCGATGTAACGTCAATTAAAAGTTTGGCCGAACTTTTGTGTCGTTAGACTTGACGGGTCGTCGGGGAAAAAAACAATTCGGCTAAACTTCTTTTAAAAGATCGGTCGAACTCACATGTCTGCAATTACACAGATCCAAGATTTGAACACATTTCTTCAATTTTGGATTGATTAAACTCCATGAAAATTTGTGAATAACTGTCGGAACCAAGACAAGCATTTGCAGAATTCAATCTACTTTCAGGAAATATAACTTTTATGGAATTTCATAAATATTTACTAATTTTAATTAATTTTGTAATAAAACGGGTGCAAACAATTTCTGAAGGTCATTATGATTAAGCGAAATCAATTTTTTGTATCTTCCAAAATACACTATAAAAAAATTTGAAAAATTATGGTGCATTACATTGGTCTGTCATCTGTAATGGGTAGTTTTTAGATTTTTAGTTTATAACTTATATGTTGAGAAATTTTGTGTGTGTTGAAACATATTCAAAATATGCATTTTTTTCATATTGGATCAGTTCAAAAAAATCTAGTAATTATGATATGCATCAGTTGGTTTCGTAAATATAACGAAACCAAAGTAGACTCTGTCTAGATTGTTGTAACACATTTTTTTCTCAAAAACACAAAGTTTTCAAAGAATACACCAACGCGTATTAACATGAATTTTTATGAATCCTTTGATTGTTAAAAAAACACACTCAAAGAAACGCTAATTTGACATATCAAATGTGTATAAAAAAAATCCAAAAAATAAGTAATAGAAAGCTAATAAAATTTCTGACAACTTTTATTTTTGTCGCAAAATGAAATTCTAAACAGAAAAATTGTTTTGGCTTGCAGAAAGTTGAAGAACACAAAAAATGAAATTTTTTTCTCAAAAAAGGGCAAAAAGTGTAACCCAACTTCACATTTTCACCCGGATTCAGTCTTGCTAGGAAGAGAGTGCCAGTAAGGGAAGTGGTGTGTGTCGGATAGCCCGAATGCGAATAGAGTGCTTGATATTTTGAAGAAAGAGAAATTGTTTCTTAAGATGTCAAAGTGCGAGTTTAGAAAGACTTCTTTGGTCTATTTGAGACATATTGTAGGAGGAGGAGAGTTGAGAATTGATCCTTCTAAAGTGGAAGTCATTGTGAATTGGTCCACACCTAAAACAGTAATTGATGTAAGAAGTTTCTTAGGTGTAGCTCAATATTGGAGAAAGTTTATTGCTAACTTTTCTGCCATCGCAACTCCTATGCATGCAATGACAAGTGTGAAGAAATGCTTCCAATAGGGAGGAAAAAAATAGCAAGCTTTTAAAGCTTTAAAAGACAATATCAGTTTAGCTCCAGTCCTTGCATTACCAAATTTGAGACAGCCATTCGAGATACAAATTGATGCTAGTTATTATGCCATGGGCGCAGTACTTTTGCAGCATGGTAAGCCTATCGCTTTTCATTCTGAAACATTTAATGGTGCTGTGAAAAATTTTCCTACATATGATAAACAACTATATGCGTTGGTACAAAGTGTCAAGAAGTGGAAACACTACTTAATGGGTAAAGAGACTATTGTGCATATCGATCACCAACCATTACAGTACTTGCAGTCACAAACAAAATTGCAGCAATCAATACATTTCAAGTGGATGGGATTTCTTCAATAGTTTCACTTGGTTATAAGGTATAAGAAAGGTATTTTCAATAAATTTTTTGATATTATTTCAATAGCAATCATTAGTGCATCTACTTTACTCAAAAATGATTCTATTGTACTTGATATTTACATAGAAAAATATGCACATGACATTGATTTTCAAGATGTGTACGCTAGTTTGAGTGAAGGGAATAAAGTTGAAGAAAAATATTATCACATGCATAAAAATTTGTTGTTTCATTTGGGCAAGTTGTGTATACCACAAGGAGAGAGGCTAAGTGTCATGAGAGAAGCTCATTCATCTCTTATTGCTGGAAACTCTGGGGTAAGAAAAAAAGTGGTGCATCTACAGAGGTATTGCTATTGGCCTCGCATGATAGATAGTGTGTCATGTTTTATAAGAGGTTGTTCTATGTGTGCAACAAGTAAGCCTAGTAATAGGAAGCTTGGGTTGTACACCACTACTGGTGCCATCAAGGCCATGGGAGAGTGTCTCCATGGAATTTTTTGGAGGTCTACCTATATCAAGAAAACAAAATGATTATATTTATGTAGTTGTGGATAGATTCAGTAAAATGTGTATACTTATGCCATGTAAGAAAACCATTACTGCTAAAAAAACTACTAAACTTTATTTTCAACATGTTTGGGTTCATTATGGATTGCCAAATTCTATTGTTAGTGACAGGGATTCCAGATTCATTGGAAATTTTTGGTAAAATCTATGGAGAATGGTGGATACAAATTTGAAAAAAAGTATTTCTTTTCATCCACAAACTGATGAACAAACCGAGGTAGTGAATAGAACCGTTGTGCATCTATTGAGAGGATATTCCAGCAAACATCCTAAGTTGTGGGATGAACAATTGCATTACATTCAGCGTGTTTACAACCGGGCAAAGCACTCTTCAACACAAACATCACCTTTTGAAGTATGCTTTGGGTATTTTCCAAAATAGCCATTAGAATTCATCTTTGGGAAAGATGTTACAATATATGGCCATAGTGATATTGACAAGGCTCAAAAGTTCCCTGAGAAAATTCAGATTATACATCAACAAGTTCAAGAACAGCTTGAGAAAAGTCAAAGAAAATACAAAGAGAGGCATGAAAAACATAGATTTGATCATAAGTTTCAAGAGGGATTTGAGGTATGGTTCCACATTAGCAAAGAAAGGATGCAAGGGGAAGGTAAAAAGCTCAAACCCATTCGATATGTTCCATTCAAGATCATAAAGAAAGTTGGTAATAATTCATTTCAACTTGAATTGCCTTCTTATATGGAAACGTATTCAGTTGTTAATGTTGAACTTACGTTTGTATGAGCCGCCTCTAATCGATGATCAAGGAAGTGAAGTTCAGCTACCTTCTATTGAATATTTCTCGACAGAATTTTTGGATGAGCTCAAAGAAGATACAACTCTTGACAGGAGGACAAGAGCATCTAAGAGGGGAAGTGTTGACTAACTTCAAGTTGGGCTCAAAGGCACTAAACCAAGAAAGGAAAAGTGGATGGAGGTTGGAAAGGTGATGGAGTTGTACCGTCATCTACTGAATAGGTAATCAAGTCTTTTGGGGTCCAAAAGCTTCCCAATGGGGAGGAGTGATCAGGAGTTCATAAATTTTTCTCAAAATTCAAAGCTATAGGATTGGGTTGAAACTAGGATGTTTATGTAGATCTCGTTTTCCTGATTCTGGCATTGTGAACGGTTCTAAAAACCGATGTCATATGAGGGAGATATCGTGCTTTGATCGAAATGGAAAACAGGTAAATTTTGCGACAATTTGACCAGGGTTGACTGGGATGCACAATCAGCAAAAGGGAATATTTTGAGGAATATTCCTTTCCTCAGAACTAATTGGTGTTTGACAAGTGTCACTTATTTATTGGTCAATTAGTTGTACGCAGTTCTGGAGGAGCCAATCACAGGGTGACACATGGCCAGCCCTGAGGCCGCCACATGTCCCTACAACAGCATATTAAAATTTTGGGTGAGGTCCGCAAGGCTCGACCCTGCGACCTCTGAAAGAGCACGCACACGCCACACCACCTGAGCTACACATTAGTTCTTAACTACAAAGGGCTACGGTTTTATGTTAAAGCTTAATGTAAATGAGTTTGGGAGTTGGGGACCGCCAGTGGTCCCTACCCGCTAGTGGTCCCCAGAGGTTGGTCACATTACAACAATTAAATCCAACCACAAATGTTACAACCCGACGGCTATGAAACCCGCCAAAAAATGGTCTGCAACAATTTTATGTTATAATTATCATATGGCAATAGTCACGGTTAATCCTCCGCGCAGTTATCGCATAACCTACCAACCTCAATTAGAGTTCAACCATATCACCATGGTTTATTATGTGGGTTTCGCTAACCATCAAACAAAACCATGGTTTTTTGGGTTGGTATGTGGCCACCCCAAACCATTAACAATTATTTCTACGATTAATTCGGCGGTGGTTTAGGCAAGCGCACCATTTCTAGCGAGAGTTGCTAATTTAACTCCAGATAAGTGGAGTTCTCCACTTTTGGTGGAGTTTTTCTAATTGTAACTGGGCAAAAGAGTAGGAGACTCAATTTTCGCCCATTCTGAGTAAATGAAGAGTCATTTTTTAACTAATTGGAGAATTCTATAGCCATTGGTGCAAAGAAAACAACCATTAGAGCACTGTAACTACATGTATTTGCAAAATTTTGAGCATAATGAAAGATGGACATGTCATTGGGAGCTGGACCAGAAGATGTAGCCCAGGAGGGGTGACCTGCTTCATCATGTCTGCTGTGTAAATTATATGTGGTGACTTATTTCCTTGTTTTACAATGTTGTTAGGTGTTATTTGTGCTTATTTCATGCTTCTAATTAACTAAAAATAACCTACATTTGATGGTTAAAATCCTCAATCCTTAAGAAAACTAATGAGACAAGTATGCACATGTTTATAAACTGAAAAGGCACTTAGCATAGCAAAACTAATACATTCAATTCAGATCAGTAAATAAATCTAATATTAATATAATAATTTTAAATATGATAAATATGTCTTCCATTAACCTCAGTTTGTTGAGATGATAAATATTGTTAATAACTTTAATGATGAATAATGATGAAATAATTTTTTTGAAAGCAAAGTGACAATGTAATAGTGTTGAATGATAGAAAATGTGAATAGTAAGAATGTAGTCAATTACTAATTTAGTCTTCATTATGATCAGACTCACACTATTTTCTTCTACTATTCTTATTGTCACCCTTGTTAGTTTTGTCATCTTCTCATATCAATTATATGAAAATCACACTTGAAATCTTAAGCCATTTAAATATTTAGCTTGAGTTTTTGTAGTAAACATCATACCTTGTCTCTCATGCTCTCCAATATTAATAGGTTGAATTACTATAGCAAAAAAATCAATTTACATTGCAAATAATTTTTTGTGCTTACACTTAAATCAATGTGCATGGTTAATCCAATCACTTTAAAATTAATGTACCATCATACGTCCAATTACATTGAATCAGAAATCAACATCTACACTGAAATCAATGCATTTAATGCAAGCAATTAAATATAGAAAATAACCTATACACCGAAAGAAATGAATCTAATGCAAGTAATCAACAAGATTAGAAATCAACATCTACACTCAAATCGATGCATTTGGTGCAAGTAAGAAAATAGGATTAGAAACCAACATCTACACTGAAATCAATGAATTTAGTGCAAGCAATCAAACAAGATTAGAAATCACCATCTACACTGAAATCAATGCATTTAGTGCAAGCAATCAAATAGGATTAGAAATCATCTACATTCAAATCAATTCATCTAGTGCAAGAAATCAAATATAATTATAAATCAACATCTACATTGAAATCAATGCATCTAGTTCAAGTAATCAAATAGGGTTAGAAATCACCATCTGCACTTAAATGAATTCATTTAGTGTAATAAATCAAATAGGATTAGAAACCAAAATCTACACTGAAATCAATGCATTTAGTGCAAACAATCAAATAGGATTAGAAATAACCATCTACACTAAAATGAATGCATTAATGCAAGAAATAAAAAAGGATTAGAAATCATCTACATTGAAATCAATGCATCTAGTGCAAGCAATCAAATGTAATTATAAATCAACATCTACATTGAAATCAATGCATCTAGTGCAAGAAATCAAATAGGGTTAGAAATCACCATCTGCACTTAAATGAATGCATTTAGTGTAAGAAATCAAATGGGATTAGAAACCAACATCTACATTGAAATCAATGCATTTAGTGCAAACAATCAAATAGGATTAGAAATCACCATCTACACTAAAATGAATGCATTAATGCAAGAAATAAAATAGTATTAGAAATCATCTACATTGAAACCAATGCATCTAGTGCAAGCAATCAAATATAATCATAAATCAACATCTACATTGAAATCAATGCATCTAGTGCAAGAAATCAAATAGGTTTAGAAATCACCATATACAATGAAACGAATGCATTTAGTGCAAGAAATAGAATAGGATTATAAACCAAAATCTACACTGAAATTAATGTATTTAGTGAAAACAATAAAATATGATTATAAATCACCATCTACATTGAAATGAATTCATTTAGTGCAAGCAATAAAATAGGATTAGAAATCATCTACTTTGAAATCAATGCATCTCGTGCAAGAAATCAAATATAATTAGAAATCAACCTCTACACTAAAATCAATGCATCTAGTGCAAGCAATCAAATAGGATTAGAAATCACCATCTACACTGAAATTAATGTGTTTAGTGCAAGCAATCGAATAGGATTAGAAATCATATAAATTCAAATCAATTCATCTAGCACAAGAAATCAAATATCATTAGAAATCAAAATCTAGACTAAAATGAATGCATCTAGTGCAAGCAATCAAATAGGATTAGAAATCACCATCTACACTAAAATCAATGCGTCTAGTGCAAGAAATATTCTTCCCTTTCTCCCCCCTTCATCTATAATCCATCCATATCTTCTTTATATCTCTATCTCATCCCCCCAAACACACACACTCTCACTCCATATCTATCAATCTCTATGTCCATCCCTCCCTCTCTCCATCTCTCTCTTCTTCCCTCTCTTCACCTTCCATCAATATCTCTATCTCCCTCTGTCTTTCTATATCACCCCCAAAACATATACTCTCTTTCTCCAATCTATCTATCTATCCCTCCATCCTTCTCTCCCTCTCTCTCTCTCTTCCATTATCTCCTTCTCCCCTGCTTCTCTATCTTTCCTCCTCTTTTCCTCTCTCCCTCTCTCTCTATCTTCCTTATCACTACCTCTCTCTATCTCCACCTTTCTCTCTCTCTGTCTCTCTTCTTACCTCCCTCTTTATCCCCATCAAACTTCATCTCTCTTTCCCTCCCTCTCTCCACTCTCTCACAGCTTCTCTCTTCCTTCCTCTCTCTCCCTTTCTCTCCCACCTCTCTCTCTCTCCCTTTCTCTCTCTCTCTCCCTTCACCCTCCAACTATCTTACTATATCCCTTCCTCTCTCCTTCTATCTCCCTCTCTCCCCCTTCTCTTTAACTCTCCTTCATTGTCTCTTTATCTCACACCCAAACATACACACACTCTCTCCATATATCCCTTGTCACTCCCTCTCTCTCTCCACTTCTCACTCTCTATGTATTTCTTCTTTCCTCCCTCTCCCCCTCTCCAACTCCATCTCTCTATCCTTCTCTCTATCCTCCTCTCTCTCAAGTCCTCTCTCTCATCCTTTATCTCCTACTAGCTCCCTCTCTCTTCCCCCATCACTCTCTCTCTCTCTCTCTCTCTCTCTCTCTCTTCCCCCATCACTCTCCTCCACTCTCTCAAGTCCTATCTCTAATCCTTCTTGTCTCTCCCTTTCTCTCCTACCTCCCTCTCTCTTCTCCCATCTCTCTCTCTCTCTCTCTCTCTCTCCAAATATGTTACTATATCACTCCATCTATTCTTATCTCTCCTTCTCTCCCCCCTTATCTCCATCTATCAATTTTTGTCTCTTTATCTCACCCCTAAACATGCACACTCTCTCTCCATCTCTCCCTTGTCGCTCCCTCTCTCTCTCTCTCTGCTTCTCACTCTCTATGTTTTTCTTCTTCCCTCCCTCTTTCCCCCTCCAACTCCATCTCTCTATCCCACCCTCTCTCCTCCTCTCTCTAGGTCCTATCTCTGGTCCTTCCTCTCTCTCCCTCTATCTCCTCCCTCCCTCTCTCTCCCCCCCCATCTCTCTCTCTCTCTACCCTCCAATACTCTCAATATCTCCCTCCCTCTCTCTCCCCCCCCATCTCTCTCTCTCTCTACCCTCCAATACTCTCAATATCTCCCTCCCTCTCTCCTTCTCTCTCTCCCACTTCCATCTTTGTGTATCCCTTTCCCTCTCTTACTCCCTTCCCTCTCTCTCTTCATTAATTTTTTGCTCTCTCCTTCAGTTTATCTCCATCTCTCCCTTGTGAATCCCCCTATATCTCCACCTCTATCACTATATGTCTTTTTTCTTCCCTCCCATATGTATCTAGAGTTAATATATATCACGATATATTGATATATATTATAATATAACAAATATAATATTGTATTAATCCAAATTTATTAATTTTAATAATATTAATATTATAATGTATTAATATGAATATTAGATTTAATGATAATATTTATATTAATATTACGGTTAATAAATTTTTTTTGCATGGTATTAATAATAATTTTTCCCATGGAATTTGCCTCATAGGTTTCACCTAAATAAAACCCTCTGGTTTATTTATATTTTATTTATTTACCATACCTCTTTTATTTACCATGGTATTTGGCCTGTACATAATTAGATGTCCCTATTTGATATGTTTTCAATTATTTACCATACCTCTTTATACCTCTTTTATATTTATTTATTTATCATACCTCTTCTATAAATATGGTATTTGGCCCATGGTATTTAGCCCATGGTATTAAAATGGTATTTGACCCATAAGATTCACCTAAATAAAACCTCTTTTTTGAGTTATAGAGAGGTTTATGGAGTAAATATAAAAATAGGTTTTATTTATTTACCATACCTTTAGTTTATTTATATTTTTATTTATTTACCATACCTATTTTTTGATTGTTGGTAAACCTTTTTATATTTTAAATTTATATTGTGTTTATAGATAATAATAACTAGCAATTGCACATGATGTTGCAAAGGGAACATCGTAATGCGATAGTATATGTAAGAGTAGAAGAATTGAAAGCTAACAAACATTGAATTCAACTTATTCAGAAAATATATATATGAGTGAAACCTTTATAAGTTAATTTTGATCATGAAGGGAATTCTTTGTGGCCAAACTAATAAACTCCACACTACATATAAAATGAAAATAATCCTAATATGTTGACGTGTAGTGCATCCCTTTTGGCTCCTTCGTGGGTTCTTCCCCTTCGAAACTTAGACCTTGACTTGGAGAAATAAACCATAGCCTAACCATCCATTCGACGAAACAAAAATTTATTAACCCCCGATCAGGGTGCCAACTGGCCAAGTATGGGGCCCTACACAAAAATGGGGTGAGTGTATGTGGAGGAAGCATGCGCTGACCATCATACAAAAGTCGAGGATGACGAGAGTAGGGAGTGGTGGGAGGCTCCACCCTCAGAGATTAATGAGTCAATTAACAATCAATGCAAAACATCTAGGTGATGCAGGTGGGTTGTCAAGAATGTTTTGGGGCAAGCACCGATGTGCGAGGTGGAAGCGGGTTATGTACAGCCTCCTCGCCATTTTCTCATTGATAGTCTTTAGGCACACGCAGAGTAAAAGAAAATAGTTCAGTGGTCGGGGGATAACTCTGCCACCTTCATCGTGTTGTCGCCAAGGGTATGTATCCAATTCTCTGTTCATATCTGCCATGAAACGTGTTTCTGAGTTTTGCTCATTGAAAAAGGAGGATTATGGTTTTTCAGGATTACTTGTGTCTGCTTCAATGTATAGTTGTGGATTATCTAGGTTATGTAGTAAATCCCTCTTTCATTTTTGACATGCATCATGCTTCTAGTTTTCATTCCATGGAGAGGAAGACCCTGGTCTCTCTGGATTACCTCTGTTTGTTTAATTGTAAAGAGTTCTCTTATCGGGAGTTAGAAATTCTCATAGTGGATAGCATGGAATGGATAAATTTAAGTGGGTTATGTGTTCAATGTTTCAGTGAAGGAGTCTTGGTAGGAATGGTGGTCAATTATCTTCATGCGAAAGGAATAGTTGCGGTCTCATCTATGCGAAAGGGTGAGGTCCACAGGGCTCGACCTCATGACCTTCAGAAGAGCATGCACACGCTACACTGCCTGAGATACATGTTAGTTCTTAACTACAAAGGGCTACAGTTTTATGTTAAAGTCTAATGTAAATGAGTTTGGCAGTTGGAGACTGCCGACAGTCCCAACCTGCCAGCGGTCCCCGGAGGTTGGTCACATTACAACGATTAACTCCAACCACAAATGTTACAACCCGACAGCTATGAGACCCACCAGTAAAACGGTCCGCAATAATTTTTTGTTATAATTATCATATGGCAACGGTCACGGTTAATCCTCTGTGTGGTTATCGCATAACCTACCAACCTCAACCATAATTCAACCTTATCACCATGGTTTATTGCGTGGGTTTCGCCTTGGGTTTCGCTAACCATCAAACAAAACCACGGGTTTTTGGGTTGGCATGTGACCACTCCAAACCGCTAACAATTATTTTTTCAGTTAATTCAGTGGTGGTTTAAGAAAGTGCATCATTTCTGGCTGGAGTTTCTAATTTAACTCCAAATAAGTGGAGTTATCCACTTTTGGTGGAGATTTTCTAGGCGTAACTGGGAAAAAGAGTAGGGGACTCAATTTTCGCCCATTCTGAGTGAATGAAGAGTCATTTTTTGACTAATTGGAGCATTTTGGAGCCATTGGTGCAGATAAAACAACCATTGGAGCATTGTAACTACATGTATTTGCAAAATTTTGAGCATAATGAAAGATGGACATGCCACTGGGAGTTGGACCATCAGATGTAGCCCAGGCATTAGGGGAATTTTGAGGTCTAAAATGGGCCTCCTAAGGAAATTATAAAATAATAGTAGAAATAATAAAATAAGGTTTGATTACATCATCAAAGTTTAGAGGGAAAGAACAAAAAACTACCTTTTCAACTCATATTTTGAACTTATCTTCCTAAGGGTTTACTCAAATTTCAAGCAGGAATACTTGTTAGATGCAAAATTTCATTCCCCATCCAAGGAGTACCCATGTTGCATACTTTTTATGGAATCTGCTACACGAAAAATGAGAAATACATGAAAAACATTATTGCAATCACGTTTTTTCATGTATTTCTCATTTTTCATGTAGGAGGGTCCATCAAAAGTATCCAACATGGGTACTCCTTGGATGAGGAATTAAATTTTTCATCCAACGAGTAATCCCGCTCGAAATTTGAGTAAACCCTTAGGGAGATAAGTTGAAAATACGAGTTGAAAAAGTAGTTTTATTATTTTATTATTTTTTAACATTTTTACTTTTTAACTCCAAAAATTGTGAATCATCCCCCATGGTTGACATCATCATCTTGAATCCTACTGGTTGTCATAAATTTTATTTTGGTTGTAAATTTTTCTTAGGAGGCCCATTTTAGACCTCAAAATTCCCCTAATGAGGGGTGAACTACTTCATCACGCCTTCTGTGTAAATCATATGTGGTGATTTATTTCTCTATTTTAAATTGCTATTCAGTGTTATTTGTTCTTATTTCATGCTTCTAATTAACTAAAAATAATCTACATTTCATGGTTAAAATCCTCAATCCTTAAGCAAACTAATGAGACAAGTATGCACATGTTTATAAACTGAAAAGGCACTTAGCACA
Organism: Pinus albicaulis; assembly: GCA_034641835.2. NCBI lineage: Eukaryota > Viridiplantae > Streptophyta > Pinopsida > Pinales > Pinaceae > Pinus > Pinus albicaulis. The sequence continues at coordinate 205,928,424 of CM076573.1, read as the reverse complement.
GCAAAACTAATACAGTCAATTCAGATCAGTAAATAAATCTAATATTAATATAATCATTTTAAATATGCTAAATATGTCTGACATTAACCTTAGTTTGATGAGATGATAAGTTTTGTTAATAAATTTAATGATGAAAAATGATGAAATAAATTTTTTGAATGCAAAGTGACAATGTAATAGTGTTGAATGATAGAAAATGTGAATAGTAATAATGTAGTCAATTACTAATTTAGTCTTCATAGTGATCAAACTCGCAGTATTTTCTTCTACTATTCTTATTGTCACCCTTGTTAGTTTTGTCATCTTCTCATATCAATTATATGAAAATGAAACTTCAAATATTAAACCATTTAAATATTTAGCTTGAGTTTTTTTAGTAAACATCATACCTTGTCTCTCATGCTCTCCAATATTAATAGGTTGAATTAGCACAAAAATCAATTTACATTGCGAATAATTTTTTGTGCTTACATTGGAATCAATGTGCATGGTCAATCCAATCACTTTAAAATTAATGTACCATCATACATCCAATTACATTAAATCATAAATAAACATCTCCACTGAAATCAATGCATTTAATGCAAGCAATTAAATAAAGAAAATAACCTATAATCCGAAAGAAATGAATCTAATGCAAGCAATCAACAAGATTAGAAATCAACATCTACACTCAAATCGATGCATTTAGTGCAAGTAAGAAAATAGGATTAGAAACCAACATCTACACTAAAATCAATACATTTAGTGCAAGCAGTCAAACAAGATTAGAAATCACCATCTACACTGAAATCAATGCATTTAGTGCAAGCAATCAAATAGGATTAGAAATCATCTACATTCAAATCAATGCATCTAGTGCAAGCAATCAAATATAATTATAAATCAACATCTACATTGAAATCAATGCATCTAGTTCAAGTAATAAAATAGGGTTAGAAATCACCATCTGCACTTGTAATATCCCAAAATAGGGATTTTCTACAACAATAAGAATACCCTAAGGTATTCCAAAGTTGTAGATGCAGCCATATAGCTCATAAAATGTATTAAATAATATTCCCTTCAATATTATGATCAACATCAAGCATTATGATTCATTTCTTCAACCCAAAGTGGGGAAAAACAGTTATTTCAGCCCTAAAAACGTTAATTTCAGAGATGTGCATGAAAATAAGGGCAAAGGATGGTGGGATCCCTTGAATTAGGTCATGAGGGACTCACATACCAAATTTGAGCTGAAAAAAATGACTCTAGCTATGTTAAACAGATCTCCCACTCCCGATATGGCTTAAAAATGCCCAATCCCCATGACTTGACTCAAAAAAAATTAACTGAAGCTTATGCAGCGTGATTTTCTGAAGGGTTTGAATAAAAAATATCCTGACTATCAGATCTAGAGTTTATTACATGGAATCATGAAGAAAAATGGAGATTCAGCTCCTTTATACATCAAAGAGGATAACCCGGCAAGGGTTTCATGAGATACATTGTATTAAAGTGCAAATCTACAGATCTAGATCTGAAAAACACAATATACTATAGCAGTAGCTTATCATTTAGATCTAGAGTAATATGATACATAAACAATTATATCTGCAACATATCCATATGTAGATATGTCTTTATTATACATACCCCTTGGGGTTTTCAGCATTACATGAAAGAACAGGAGTAGATCTGAGTTTTACTACAGCAGATCTGCAGAATGATTCAGAAAATATGAAGTAAGCACAACAATAAATAAATCATATCTGAAGTATACATGGATTAGATAGCTAATCCATAGATCACCATGGTGAAGGAAGGATCCATCAACCAGAGATCTCTTCTCCAAATGAATGCCAAAATGCCCTGTAACCTTGCAACTGGAAATAACGCAGTCCAAGAGGGTAAACTACACTGTAAGCTTGAAGCATAGATTGTCCTGATGCCAAGATCAAAATCTGAAGCCCACACTGCTAATACACTCTTTCATGAGGATAAAAGACTCACTCACTGAGAAGAGGCACTAGTATAATCTAGATCTGAGTAGATCTAGTCTCCACTTGCTGCAGCTCACTGAAACAAGTAAATAAAAATAGGATTTATGCTGTCTAAGAGAGATGGAGCTTGACCATATGCCTGATAGTGGAAGAGAAATAAAACGCCCTCCAAGAGCTACTCAATGGAAGGAGAGAGAATTCCTAAATAGAAAATCCTCACAAGTCTCTGCTAAACAGCCAAGAGAACTCGAATTGTCTAAGAAGACATCAAAATAAAATATCATGAACAACCTTATCTTGTGCCTTCCCCTTCCTTTTATAAGATGAGAGCTTGAGAATCCTTAAACCACCTTCAAAACTTTAGCTCCTTTCACATGAATACCCTCCATTTAGAACTACACTGACCAACAAGGAGGTTCAATGCATCTGGACAGTGTTGTGATTTTGTCCTGTTGACCCAGCCAATCTCCTCAATCCTTGTTCACATACAAGTGTATTTTATTGAGACAGCCCTGATTTTCCTCTGTTCACATTGGGCATTGATTTATTTTGATGTTTTTAGGAGTTTACATGTCCTCCTTTACATTTTATTCATCAATTAAGAAAATTAAAACAAAACGAAATATTCCTATTAGCTTGGGCTAATTAGGAATATTACAGTCCTCCCCTCCAAAAAAATTGCTTTCTCTCAAGCAACTAATAAGGTGAGTGTTGCAATTTCTCCCATGTTCCCATTAGAACATGTACTGCAGAAAATGTGGGAATCTCCTCCCCAAAAGGACACATCCAAACCATGTGCCTCACTCAACATCATGTCTCCCATCAAGATAAAAACAACACCAACAAGTGGGATCATGATTGGCATCAAAAGAGGGGAATTAATGATGGTTTCATAAGGTGCTGGAAGGTACCAACAGTTTCCCAAGTGGTGACAGCGCAGTTTTTCAAACTGGTGCTTCAGAAAAATACATGGCAAATTGTCTCTTGATACATGGTTAATCATATGAATCAAATGAACACACATGTAATGACAAAACATCTACCCAAGGCCACATAAGAGATGGCTATCTGCATCATATGGTTTGGCCCAACATTGGTCATGGAGCAAAATCAAGAGCTTGCTTACTTTTGGAGCAATGCACTGCCAAGAGATGGTAAGAGCATGCAAATATTGTGTTGCACAAACAAATATCTCACCATATGTTGGAAGTAATAAGACACATGGATCCATGAATGGATCCTCCATAGTAGTTTGGCACACTTCCATGAAGAGAAATGAACCAAGTGCTGCCTGCAAATCATCTCCCTCATGCTTGGAAACCCATGACAAGAAGAGTAAATCATAGTAATAGATGTCCCCATCTACTACCTCATCTTCCTTACCTCCTCTTTTCCCATAAAGTGCATCAAGTGTGTAGTGATCCTGGAGATACTCCATCAATAAACCCTAGCTCCAAAGTGGCAATGCCATTTCCCTATGCAAATAGGCTCCCTCCAACTCATGGCTCCAATATTTGACATGGAGAATGTCAAAGGCATCTCCCATAATGCTGCTACACATAAGAAGTCTCTCCCATGGGAAAAGTACCTCTTGAACATCTAAGGCCAAGGAGTAGCCCCTTTTCACTGTGATAGTGTCATATTCTACTCCTGCAACATCATGAAAAATGTGAGAGAAAATCTGCCCTTGCTCTCCCAAGAACATTCCAAGCAACAAAATATTTTGCTGCCTCCTCATACTCCCATCATCCAAATCATGTAGTGAAAACATGGTGATTGACATGAAGAATTTTATGTCAACACAATGTGTCCATACTCTTTGATGTTCCATGATGCAAGTATCCTACCACATACCCTTGGAAAGAGGATGATGACCAAACTCTTTCAAGAGTAACCAACGCAGCCAAGCCTCCTGCTGCCCGGTATCATAGATTTGCAAGTAGCTTCCCAGCTCCTTGCTCATCATCCACACCCATCCATCCACATGTGGGTGCCTTCCATCTGGTTCTTCCTTAGCACTCTCCCAAGGAAGACTGTCATTCTCCCAAATCATATTACTACTCTTGCATTTCATGGGATGTTGAAATGCAATCTTCTCAAGGATCAATTTGATCCCATAGGGACCCAAATAGGTGGTAGGAAAAAACCTCCCATCATGATGTGTATGGCTCAAGAAGTGTCCAACACACACATGAGAGATTTTATCCATCTAAAGATGTCCTCCATCATCTATCTATTCTTCCTTGAATCCATGAAGATCCAAGTGTGAGAAGGAAATAGCCTCCTCAGACTGTTGAATAACTTTGCACTTCATGATGTGTTGAAGTGCACCTCCAATGACATCTCTCCATGAGATTTTCTCCTCATGCATGGCCTTCCAAAACCAAAGAGGCCTTGGATCTGCTGCAGGTATAATTTTCTCTTTGAGCTGGGGAGTGCTCATTGATAAAGTGTCATCTAGAAAGGAGAAAGGGTTTCTCACTTTAAGATGTCTACCATTTACCATTCCTTCCTCCATTACTTCATGAATGAAGTTGCCATGTGAATGCTCCCATAAGGCATGGGTCCTCGTTTCTTCATCACTACCTTTGTACAGCGCAGTGCAACTCGGTTGCTCTAAATCAGCAGCATGCAAAGATGTAGATCCCTTCAGATGATTTGCTGAAATGACAAGAGATGGAAATTCAGGCATACCTTGGTGAGATGTAGAATCAAGAGTTCTTTTCTCAACTATGTTGTCTTCCTCCACTGCTGAACATGAAGGCTGCTCCTCCAAGGTTGTGACAGTGCTGGTACATGCTTCCTCAAGTGGTGGTGAGGATCTCTCTTCCTCTAGCCGAATGAACTGTGGTAAAGCTAGAGTCTCCTTGGAGGCTCTAGATTTAGCTTTGTATTTAGAAAGGTATTCACTTAGAATCTCAGATCCCAAGTGTCCTCTATGTCTCTTATCTTCTCCTCTTTGAGAATAGGAAGTGCATGGCTCTTCCTCTTCTTGAAACCCTCTAGGAGTTTCACTACGACTCTTCATCTGCTTAACCTCCTTGGAGATGTCCTTTCTGGATATGAAAACTGATGAGAGAAAGCTCATCCTCTTCATCATCTTGATCTCTTCTATCTTCTTATGGCTGAAACTCACAGGCTGAGCCAAGAAAGATGCTTTGATACCACTATAATATCCCAAAATAAGGATTTTCTACAACAATAAGAATACCCTAAGGTATTCCAAAGTTGGAGATGTAGCCATATATCTCATAAAAAGTATTAAATCATATTCCCTTCAATACTATGATCAGCAGAAAGCATTATGATTCATTTCTTCAACCCAAAGTGGGGAAAAACAGCTATTTCAGCCCTAAAAACGTTAATTTCAGATATGTGCATAAAGATAAGGAAAAAGGATAGTGGTATCCCTTATCTTAGGTCATGAGGGACTTACATACCAAATTTTAGCTAAAGAAAATGACTCTAGCTATGTTAAACAGATCTCCCACTCCCGATATGGCTTAAAAATGCCCAATCCCCATGACTTGACTCAACAGAAATTAACTGAAGCTTATGCAGCATGATTTTCTAAATGGTTTGAATCCAAAATAGCTTGACTATCAGATCTCAAGTTTATTACATGGAATAATGAAGAAAAATGGAGATTCGGCTCCTTTATACATCAAAGAGGATAACTCGGTAAGGGTTTCATGAGATACACTGTATTAAAGTGCAGATCTACAGATATAGATATGAAAAATGTAGTATACTACAGAAGTATCTTATAACTTATATGTATATATATCAATATGATACATAAAAAATTAGATCTGCAATAGATCCATATGTAAATATGTCTATATTATACATACCCCTTGGGGTTTTCAGCATTACATGAAAGAACATGAGTAGATCTGAGTTTTACTGCAGTAGATCTATAGAATGATTCAGAAAATCCGAAGCAAGCACAATATTAAATAAATCAGATCTGAAGTAGACCTGGATTAGATAGCTAATCGATGGATCACCATGGTGAAGGAAGGATCCATCAACCAGAGATCTCTTCTCCAAATGAATGCCAAAATGCCCTGCAACCTTGCAGCTGGGAATAACACAGTCCAAGAGGGTAAACTGCGCTGTAAGCTTGAATCATAGATTGGCTTGATGCAAAGCTCAAAATCTGAAGCCCACATTGCTAATACACTCTTCCAGGAGGATAAAAGACTCACTCACTAAGAAGAGGCACTAGTATAATCTAGATATGAGTAGATCTAGTCTCCACTTGCTGTAGCTCACTGAAACAAGTAAATCACAACATGATTTACACTATCTAAGGGAGATGGAGCTTGGCCATATGCCTGATAGTGGAAGATAAATACAATGCCCTCCAAGAGCTACTCAATGGAAGGAGAGAGAATTCCTAAACAGGAAATCCTCACAAGTCTCTGCTAAACAGCCAAGAGAACTCGAATTTTCTAAGCAGACATCAAACTAAAATATCATGAACAACCTTCTCTTCAGCCTTCCCCTTCCTTTTATAAGATGAGAGCTTGAGAAACCCTAAACCACCTTCAAAACTTTAGCTCCTTTCACATGAAGACCCTCCATCTAGAACTACGCTGATCAACAAGGAGGTTCAGTGCATCAGGACAGTGTTGTGATTTGGTCCTGTTGACCCAGTCAATCTCCTCAATCCTTGTTCACATACAAGTGTATTTTATTGAGACAGCCCTAATTTGCCTCTGTTCACATTGGGAATTGATTTATTTTGATGTTTTTATGAGTTTACATGTCCTCCTTTACATTTATTCATCAATTAAGAAAATTAAAAAAAAATGAAATATTCCTATTAGCTTAGGCTAATTAGGAATATTACAGCACTTAAATGAATGCATTTAGTGTAAGAAATCAAATAGGATTAGAAACCATCATCTACACTGAAATCAATGCATTTAGTGCAAATAATCATATAGGATTAGAAATCATCATCTACACTAAAATGAATGCATTAATGCAAACAATAAAATAGGATTAGAAATCATCTACATTGAAATCAATGCATCTAGTGCAAGCAATCAAATATAATCATAAATCAACATCTACATTGAAATCAATGCATCTAGTGCAAGAAATCAAATAGGGTTAGAAATCACCATATCCTCCGATGAAATATTTGATATTTTTTTACATTCATGTATATATATATATATATCCATGAGAAAAACTTATATTTCGTTGATGAAAATATACATTCTGATGACCTATTCCCCATAAAAATTGTCTAAAGAACCAAGATAAAATATCCACCATTGCCTCCAAAACACTCTAGATGCCTAAAAATACTTGTTCCTATTTACCAAAAGACAAAAACTATAGAATATATATTTTTTCCTTACAAAAAATATAAATTTCATAGAACTTCATGATCCCATTAGATTAGTTTAGAATACAAGAATAACATTATGACTTGGATTGAATGAAAACTATATTATACAAAAACTCAAACATCTCTAAAGTATCTCATTGAATATGCAACACTTCATTAGAAAGGAGACATATGAGAGTCTTCAACTCCCACAAAATGTGATTTCTTTCAAACAATTTAAATTTTTGAACCTCCTTCTTCCTTTACCGAATGATTTTGGTGATAAGGCGCAAGAGAAAACCATCGCGGACCAAATCAAGAAGAAGTACCAAGTCTCACGCAAGAGTCGAGGCTTCGTTGTCGATGAAATAAATGACCCCGTAGTATACTTCAACATGCTCATCTTGGCCTGCAAAATGATGTGCAAGTGCAAACCAAAGGAGGTTCCTGTGCACGTCATTGCTCTCACTGGACGGTACGACAAGGGGGTTATTTATAACTGGTCCAGCTATCTATGTAACGAGTTCCTCAAAAATGTGCACGAAGCACAGGAGGAAGGTAAGAAGTTTCATTACACTTGGCTTTTATTGTCGATCACGCTAATTGGGTTGAATGCCCCAAAAGATCTAGCCTCATATGTGCGAGGCTACGCGCTAGGCCACAGTGGAACTCTTCAAACCCAGTGCGCGCCAAGGAAAACAAGATCTTTTGGGTTATTTATGATGCCACTCTTTATCAAACGATACAATCAAAGCCGTGACTATCACCTACACTATATTATCAATATAAGATGGTAGCTAAATTCAAAGCTACATTTTACAACATGCATATCTATGCAAAGGGTGATGTGGAAGGAGTATGGTATGAGTTACCTTACTTAGTAAGAGAGGATTATTTTCTTAGAGTGATGAAAAAATGGTCGCCCACATGGTTGGCCCCTATCACACCAATGAAGCTGCACACTGGTAGCCAAACAGAGAAACCAAAAAAGAAGGTGACAGAGAAAGAAGCAACACCAACTACCACTGGTGAACTCGTCAACCTAGAAAAATAAACAGAGCCTGAGAAGAATGGGTCTTGTTAGAAAATTATATATTACATAGGAATGCAACAGATAAAATATGCAGAAACAAAAATGCAGAAAACATATAAAACAAGAGAGACACAGATATACGTGGTTCACCCAATTTGGGCTATGTTGACCCTGAATAACCCCTCCTTCCTTTCTATTATCCAAAAAAATGGAGACAAAACCTATAGCAGATTCGATGTAATATCCTTTGTTCTCTCTCGCAGTCTCCCTATCTGTTTCTCATTCTGAGAATACATATGCAATACACAGCAGAAATACAATACCCTCATACAAAACAAGGGATTTCCTTCTAGGGAAAAAAACCATAAATTAAAAATATCTTCTACCGTCATATCATCCGCCTAATGAATGGCCCAAATTGACTAGAAATTACAACACTTTTACAAGGAAGTTTTACATATGTTTTTAGCTTCGGGGGCACTGCCCCCGAAACCCCCTATGCAACCGCCCCCCTAGACACCCCAGACAGTGTTAAATTATGAGCAGCGTTTCCGCCCCATTAAGAATAGGTGTCCAACGTTGTGATACATCTAAATAAAGAAGATAATCAAGCTCCACACCGAAAATTATCCCACTTGGAGACTAATTGTAGCAACTCCTCTGCTGCTTCATTTGTTGGAAAATTACTCCACTTTGGACTTGGTTGTTTCTCATCTTCACCATTATACTTCTAGACCAATTGAAACTAAGAATAATCTTAGTTTCTCCCTAGTTACAACTTTTTTTAGCATATCTGCAGTATTCTGGCTAGTGTGTATCTTTTCCAGCTTCAACTATCCATCTTCCAATACTGACCATATTAAATGGTACTTGAGTTGTATGTGTTTAGTTCTGGAATGAAATGTTGGGTTATTTTCAAGGTGAATGGAACTTTGGTTGTCACTATATAACATGCCCATCTCATGCTTCTTACCCAATTCATCCATAAACCTTTGTAACCAAATAATTTCTTTACTAGCCTCTGTAGCAGAAACATACTCTGCTTCTGTTATTGAAAGTGCAACAACACTTTGGATTTTTGAAACCCAACTAACAGCTGTTCCACCTACAGTAAATACATACCCTGTAGTGCTCCTTTGGTTATTTCTATCACCTGCCATATCTGCAACAACATATCCCTGTAGAGAAATTTTCGAACCACCAAAGAATAATAATTGATTTGTCGTACCTCTCAAATATTTGAGAATCCATTTCACTACCATCCAATGTTCTTTTCTTGGATTTTTCATGTACCTTCTTACAACTCCCACTACATGTGCAATATTAGGCCATATGCAGAACATTGCATACATTAAGCTTCCAACAGCTGATGCATATGGAACTTTAGACATATAATCCATTTATTCTTGGGTCTTGGGGCACATCTCTTTACTAAGTTTGAAATGGCTAGCAAAAGGTGTACTAACTGGTTTTGGATTCTACATATTAAATCTTTTCAACACCTTTTGTCTCTAGTTATTCTCAAACCAAAGATTTGTTTTGCAGCTCCCAAATCCTTGATTGCAAATAAATTTGCCAATTTTCTTTTCAGCACATTTATTTCCTACATGTTAGACCCTGGAACAAACATGTCATCTACATACAATAACAATATAATATAGCTGCCATCATTTTTCTTTTTTAGATAAACACAATGATCTAAATGACATCTACTATAACCTTGTTTAGACATAAACCTGTCAAATTTTAGATACCACTACCTTGGAGCCTGTTTTAAGCCATACAATCTTTTCTTGAACCTGCACACTAATTTTTCTTTCCCTTTGACCACATATCCTTGTGGTTTCTACATATAGATATCTTCCTCCAAATCTCCATGGAGAAATTTTGTCTTTACATTTAACTATTCAAGATGCAAATTTTCCACTGCTACAAGACTTAAAATAGTTTTGATTGAAGTCATCTTAACAACAGGAGAAAATATTTCATCAAAATCAATACCTTTCTTCTGTGCAAAGCCCTTCACCGCAATTCTAGCTTTGTACCTCTATTTTTCTCCATCTTCTTCCTTCAACCTGTAAACCCATTTATTCTGTAATGTTTTTTTACCTACAGGCAACCTGACTAAGTTCCAAGTCTGGTTATGTATTAAGGAGTCCATCTCTTCTTTCATGGCTAGCTCCCACTTCTTCCTGGTTTCGACCTTCATTGCTTCTTCATAACATTCGGGTTCACCAGAATCAGTCAACATAAATAATATAATGAAGGAGAGTATCGTTTAGGGGGTCTAATTATCCTGGTAGATCTTCTAACACCACTTTCAGGTGTTTGAGGTGCTTATTTTTTGTTGTGGTGTTTGTTGTTGTTGTGGTTGTTGATTATTATTATTTTCAAGCACCTTTAATTTTTCTGTGATCTCATCAAGAACTGTGTATTATTTGTTTTCTTTTTCTTGTTTCTTTTCCTGCAACTGATTCTTATACAAGACCTTTTCATTGAATATTATATCTCTTCTCCTAATGATTTTGTGATTTTCATAATCATATAAGCGATAACCAAAATCATTAACACCATATCCAATAAAGGTACAATTCTTTGATTTTGCCTCAATGTTTGTTCTATTTTATTTAGTAATATGGACAAAGGCCTCACAATCGAAAGGCTTTAAAAAATAGTAGTTTACCTTTTTATATGTCCATGCCTCCTCTGGGATACCACCATCCAAGGAACTTGAAGGCCCTCTGTTTATTAGATAAATAGCAGTATCTACAGCATCTACCCAAAATTTTAAAGACAATCCAGCATGCAATATCATGCACCTTGCACGCTCCATGATTTTTCTGTTCATCCTTTCTGACACATCATTTTCTTGTGGTGTTCTTGGAACTGTATTCTCTCTATGAATTCCATGCTCTGAACAGTACCTATCAAACTCTTTGCTGCAATATTCACCTCCATTGACTAATCTCAGATACCTCAACTTCTTTCCTGTCTCAATATCAACCAAAGATTTCCATATCTTGAAAGTATCAAATACATCAGATTTATTCTTAATACAATAAATCCAAGTTTTTCTAGTTGCATCATCAATAAAAGTAACATAATAATGAGAGCCACTGAGAGATGATACCTGAGAAGGTCCCCCTACATCTGTATGCACAAGCTCTAATTTTTCATTCTTCTTTTCTTTCCCAACTCTGAGAAATCTGACTCTCTTCTATTTTCCATAAATACAATTCTCACATAAATCCAAATCAATATTCTTCAAACCCGGGAACAAATTTCTTGAGTCAAGAATCTTCATCCCCTTCTCACCCATGTCTATGATCTCATAATGTTGCATCCGCTCATTTGGAAGTTAAAGTATTAATAGAGTTAGAAATACCATTGCATAAATACAATGTACCAACATTTTCACCATTTTCCATTACCAAGGCTCCTTTAGTGCTTCCAAGTTTTATCTGTGAAAGTTGTCACACAACCTTCACCGCCTAACTGCCATGTTGAAATCAGATTTTGCTTTAGATCTGGAACATTCCTTACCTCCTTTAATAACCATTGGTTTTCATTCTGTTGTTATACAAGAACTTTACCCATTCCAACAATTTTACATGGTTTATCATCACCCAAACGAACTTGTCCAAAATCTCCTTGAACATAGTCATGAAAATATTTCTTATCGGGTGTGGCATGGAATGAGACCCCTGAATCTACCACCCAGGAATCAATAACATTTTCTAAAGAAATAATCAAATCATATTGTAACGCATCACCTGTCACATTTTCTTCATGATTTTTTTCTTGTTGTGCGTCTCCTTCTTTTCCCTTCCAAGATCTACAATCTTTCTTCAGGTGTCCTTTCTTTTCACATTTCCATCACAGTATCCCCGATCTGGACTTAGATCTTCCTTTCCTTGATTTACTACGATATCTTGAGCTCTTTCCTCTTTCCACTTTTCTTCCCCTAGTCTCTGCACTCAAAGCATTACCTGATGTCTCACCAAAGCTTTTCCATCACATTTCCTCGCTAAGGATAGCACCGACAACATCATCAAACTTTAAAGTACTAGATCCAGAGACAAAGTTACCAATGGCCATAACTAAACCATTATAACTTTCTGGAAATGAGCACGGAAATAAAAGAGCCCTAACTTCATCATCAAATTTTACCCCTACAGAACTTAACTAATTGGTAATCGTATTAAAATCATTTAAATGGTCAGTAATAGATCCACCTTCTGACATCTTCATATTAAATAAACGTTTCATAAGAAATACCTTATTTGAGGCCGAGGGTTTTTCATATCGTTTTGTCAATGCCTTAATTAAATCCTCTTTTGTTGTTTCCTTCAAAATATTGAAGGTTATCGACACTGCGAGGCACATTTGTACTGTTCCAAGTGCCTTTCTATCAAGAATCTCCCATTCAATGTTTTTCATGCTCGTCGGCTTCTTTGCTTTTCCTCTCAATGGTAGGTACAAATATTCTGATATAGACAATCTTCCATCTGCATCTTCCACAGCAGGTAGTTTTGGCCGTTAAATTTCTTGACCCTAAACTTACCATCTTCTGTCGCTACTCCCACTCAAACTAGGAACCCTTATTTCCTGCGAGTTTATCATTCAAATAGACGTTCGGCTCTGATACCAGTTGTCAGAAAATTGTATATTACATAGAAATGCAACACATAAAATATGTGGAAACACAAACACATAAAACATATAAAACAAGAGAGACATAGATATACGTGGTTCACCCAATTTGGGCTACATCCACCCTGAACAACCAATCCTTCCTTTCTATTATCCATAAAAATGAAGAGACACAACCTAAAACAAATCCATTGTAATATCCTATGTTCTCTCTCACAGTCTCCTTATCTGTTTCTCACTCTGAGGATACACATGCAATACAATACCCTCATACAAAATGAGGGGTTTCCTTCTAGGGAAAAAAACCCTAAATTAAACATAACTTCTACCTTCAAATCATCTGCCTAATGAAAGGCCCAAATTGACTAGAAAATACAATAATTTTACAAGGAAATTTTACATTTCTTTTAGCTTCGGGGACGCTGCCCCCAAAACCCCCCGCGCAGCCGCCTCCCCTAGACCCACCAGGAAATGTTCAATTACAGAGGGTGTTTCCGCCCCATTAAGAATAGGGGTCCAACGCTGTGATACATCTAAAAAAAGAAGATAATCACGATCCACACCCAACAGGTCTACACCGAAGGGTATAGGAGAAGCAAAAACCTCTAAGGGAACCAAGCGTCGCTCTTAGGTCACTGGGGGATCACGAAAGAAGAGGAAGGGGTCCAAAGAGGTCATACATGAGGTCTTGACGTTGACAAAAGATTATCTGCACGCAATTTCCAACACTATCACATCTGCGACAAAGGTTCCCTGGACCGACATGGAGGTGCAGTACAAGGATGTGATGGAGCTTTTTCAGGTTGAAATCTAAGAGCTAGAGATGTAAGCAAGCCAAATACAATTGAGTGTAGCTCAGGCAAGCCAGACCATCTCGCAAGTCACAAGCGCACAACCATTAGATGTTTCATTACCAACCACCAGGGATGCTCGCCTTGTCCAAATCCCCACGCCAGCCATTCATGTTGATGCCAACTATTGTGCCCAATTCCGTGGACCAAGTGATATAAATATTAATATTTCTGTGTTACCTACAGGGAAATTTTAGTTGATGCATTCAATGATCACTGATGAACTTCAGTACAGAGAGGCTACTGCTCACACCCATACCATGGAATCTCAGAAGTAGGTAGAAGTAGCCCACCAAAAACAGCAAGAAGTTGAAGAAAAATTACACGCCGCTGAAGGCCAGTGTGATGCACTAGAGGAAAAAATATATCAAGTTTGTCAAGATGTTCCAGCCATCCTGGCCACCGCTGTGCCAGCAAAAAAATTATAAGGATTGGCTGTCGCGTTGAAGCTTCGCATGCTAAGGTGCAGAAATTCATAAAATAATATGAACAAAAAATTGCAGATCTACAGAAAAATTTGAGTCGGAGACTCCACCAAAATTATGTGCCTAACGAGCAGCCGAAGTGAAGCAAGCCCAAGACAGTATCTGCGTTGCAGTCATGCAGTGTGATAGTCTGTTAGATGATGCTATGAGTGTATGGACATTAGGACAAAATGATCGAGAAATTCAGCAGGTGCGCGGCGCATTGTAACATAAGGAACGACAATTTGAAGAGATCAGGACAATGGCGCCAACCTTGGTTGTTACTTAGCGCCTCGCTCATCTAAAGGAGTGTCGGACGATACAAACAGAGATTGAAGAGTTGTGCCGCAAAGAACAATTGTTGGAATCACACATGCAACAATGGGTTGAGGAGGCACTTCATCTTTCACAGACGTTGGATAACACTTTGAAGACTATTCATCAGACACAATGCAACATTGAGATGGCCACTAAAGGGCCCACTATAGAAAATTTATTTTATCAAGCACAGGGAGCTGCAACGCAAAGTCTGGAAATAGGGCTCCCTCTGAAATATTTTTTCAGCGTGTTCCATGGAAAATTTTAGGGGCTAATATTAGCAGGTGGGCTAATTTTCCATGATTTTTCCAAAAAAAAGATTCGCCAATTTCCATTTTTTTGTAAAAATGATTCTCCCAAATTTTACAATATAAAATTATTTTACCTTAAAAATAGCCAAAATTATATATATTCTATATATATAATCATTATAAATTTGTATAATTTTACAAAAATATCAATATAATTTTACATTTCACATATTAGGGACTAGTGAAATTCGCCAATGCTTTAAACTTCACGATAATTTTCCATCCTTAAAATTATCCCTGGCGTGCTCCAAGCCAAGATCAAGGATTAGGCGCCTTAGTGACTCGAGACGAGTCAGATGTTTATGTTGGGGGCCTATTGGGTCGGGGTCCCCTTAGGCACACTTTTAGATGTAATTTTGTATAAGTTTGGTATACGCGAGATGTGCGAATGAGTCAAGGGGATTTGGGGTGGGTAAAAGTCCCTAATTTTGATGTAAATGGGTTTAAAGGTAAATTATAGGCCTCAAACCATGGTTTGAGACCATAGTATCTGCACGAAAGAGGAATATAAATCGATAAATCGAGTCTAAGGAAGGTAGTCATGAAAGGTAATGTTTTAGATCTAAGTTTATGCGTCTGTAATACGTTGTGAAGCGTTTTGTTTGGGTTGGGTGAAAGGCTCCTACTGGCTGTGTGCGTGGAGACCTGGTCCTAACTGTGTGCGGACTCTGCTAGATGTGTGCGCGGAAGGGTTATGTAAGGGAAAGCATGATATATATTGAAAGGATCTGAAGTTAATATAAGGAAAAAAATTGGCAAACTTGTTGTGATTGATCTGAGTTATTTAGTGTTTTTGTTTTGTTGAGATCTCATTGTTTCTGTGTTTCTTATTGCATGAAGATATCAATTATTTTTATGCATGCTTATTGATGATTGATAAATATTCTTATGTAATTTCATTGTTTGGATCTGGATTTGGTTCTGTTATGCTTATTTTCACTGGAGCGATCTGCGACTTTGTCTTGTTCTATTAAGGGTTGTGCACGTTCTCTAATTTTTCCTTATTCTATTGCATGCATCTGTTATTGATTAATACAAGTATGCAGTCAATTTTCTTAAGACCACTTCATTATTTCCTCCCTCGGGGTGCAAAAACCTAGTTCCAACACACCCCCATACTGCTCCGGGTGAGACTTTGATCTACGAAAGTAGATCATTGCTGAAAGGGCTAGTAGTTGGAGGGTTTTTTGGTTTCTCCATAAACTCTAAACCTGGGTCAGGACCCCTCAAGCCAACATAACCAATACCCATTCTTGAGTGGAAATTTGAATTTTTTTCAAATTACCAAATGAATATGTAGAGCGTAACCATAATAAATTTCAATAATTGTGACATCTTAATTTGATGCCATTAATACCCCACTCTTATCACAATTGATGCATGGATTTTGCTTATATGAATTTTCAAAAATTGAAACTCATATGATACATCTTCAATGGTACATTTTGGAACACAAGGAGGGTCATGCTTATAACTTTTTTCGTCCCCCTTTCCATGAAGGAAGAAGTCCATGTTTGAACACTCTTGGTACATTGTAGATGAATAATCTTGTTTGAAAAAATTGATCTATTTTATGTTGAGGAATGGGAACGTGTGTGTTTTTGTTTGTGTGTGTTAGTTCTATTTTTAGAAAAATATACTAAGGAAGTATGTTTTTTTCCTTGTGAATGGTTATGAAATATCCTTGAATATGTAAATGTGGGTAGTGATTTATTTATGCAATACATTAAAAGTTTTTTCTTTTTTTTAATACATTTTGCATGTAACTCCCTATGGATGGTACACCCTATAGATCTTAACTATGAAACTCATTATTTGGAGTATATTTAAATGCTATCAAAGGATATGACAAGTGGAAATTTTTTTTTCTATTTAAAAGTTACAATATATATTTTTGTTGGTTTAAAGAAAAAAAAACCTAAGATTTGTCTTATTTAGAGTAATGTTTATGTCTTGTTTGTCATAAAATATCTTCTTATAATAATTCTTCATTTGGTGTATGACACCACTTTTTTTTTTGGACAAAGGACCATTCTTCATGCAACAATTTGACTCCTAAAGTCTATATAGGTATACATATTGTACGGCCTTCTAGATTTTAACCTCCATGTTTTCATGGATGTACTTCATTTCTTCTTTTATTTTCATTAAATATTTGTGGAAAAAAAAAACAATGTAATACTCTACTATTTATTATTTATTTTTACAATTCATTTTATATTGATTAAGTAAAATTCTTAAATATGATGCCAATAATACATGAATTGCAAGTCAAAATTTTCAACAAATTTTATGGTGGAAATAAGCCCAAACGTGATAAGCAATCAACATATGATAAGCATCTAGTGTAGCAGACACCCAATTCATAATGCAAATCACACTTTCCCATCAAAATAAAACATACCAAATTCATAATACTAAAATCCAGTCCACTTGATCAAACAAAATGAATACAGGCAATTCATAACACTAAAATCCAATCCACTTGTCCAAACAAAATGAAATCATAATACTAAAATCCAATATACTTGCCCAAACAAAATAAAATATACCCAATTAGTAAGTTGCCCAAATACAAGTAAATACATCCAATTCATTATACTAAAATCAATTCTTGTTACAAAAACAAAATTAAATACATCTAATTGGTAATAATAAAATCCAAGGTAAATAGGATGATTTTAAAGAAAATGATTATCCATACAAAATGATATACATCCATTTCATAGTGCTAAATTCATGTCCAATTTAGTAAAGATGATATTAAAAAAATTATAAATGATTATCATAGTTGACGTGTTACACAACCAGGTGCATGTGCCACGACGGCTATAAAATGGGGGCGTCCTCACCACATCCATAAGTATCACAATAATGTTTGGCATTTGAATAGATTTTTAAATATTGCAATAATGTTTGGCATATGAAGGGATTGTTATTATTATTATTATATTTTATTGTTATAATGATAAATTTATTTGGTATTTAAAGGGATTATTATTTTTTTTTTTTTATTTCATTCAAAATAATTGTTATGAAGATTGAATCATTTGGTATTTGAAAAAATTGTTATATTATTATTATTATTTCATTTGAAGAGATTGTTATGACAATAAAGCCATTTGGCATTTGAAGAGATTATTATTATTATTATTAATTGTTATGATTGCTTTTCTTTAGGTGTAATAGTCGCACTCGCACTGGCAGTGGTGGGCTCTCCGGATACAAACTTGCCTAACTTGCCGTGGTATGGCTGTAATGAGATGAAATTCCCATCCACCAATCCTTCCTTCTAAACTCTCGTAAACCTGCTCAAAGATCCTTTAAAATATCTATTATATTAAAAGTCATTGGTTTATGTAAAGTGATTTTTTAGATCTTTTTTAAATACAGTATTAGTGTAGATTCGTGTTAATTCTAAATTTATGAGGACATTAAAAAGGAGAGATCTCTCAAAATGTTCATATCTCTCCAAATACAATTTTTTTTTACAATACAAAACTTGAAAAAATGTTTGCATTTTGAGGCTAGATATTTTCACTTCAAAGGATTTGATCTCTCTTTGGACTTGTAGACCCACAATTATAATGGAATTAAACATCTCCTTCATTTTAAACAAACTATTAATAAAATGTAAGAATCATATTTATTTATTTTTCAATTATTTTATATAATATATACTTAGTTGACATTAAAATGTTTTATTCAAGAAGAGCTTCTAATATTTTATTTACTGTACACATTCCCACATTCAAATAATTTTTTGTTAATATATTTTTAAATATATGTCCTACTTATATCTTTGTATGTGTTTGGTATGTCAACACTCTCTCTCTAAGGGTTTATCTTAAATTTTTTAATTAATAACTTAGGTTTAAATATTTTTTTAAACAATTATCTCCTACTCTATATTAAAAATTAAATAAATTAAACATCTTTAATAAATATATATATATATATATGAATGTAAAAAAAAATCAAATATTTCCTCGGAGGAATACGTAATTGACTCTATTTATAATAGAGTAAGAAATAAATATTTAAAAAATATATTTCGTTGATAAAAATATACATTCTGATGACATGTTCGTGATAAAAATTATCTAAAGAACTAAGATAAAATATCCACCATGTCCTCCAAAACACTCTAGATGCCTAAAAATACTTGATCCTATTTACCAAAAGTCAAAAACTATAGAATATATATTTTTTCCATACAAAAAATAAATTTCATAGAACTTCATGATCTTATTAGATTAGTTTAGAAGACAAGAATAACATTATGACTCGGATTGAATGAAAACTAAATTATACAAAAACTCAAACATCTCTAAAGTATCTCGTTGAATATGCAACACTTCGTTAGAAAGGGGATATATGAGAGTATTCAACTCCCTAAAAATGTGATTTCTTTCAAATCTTTTAATTTTTTTATCCTCCTTCTTCCTTTACCGAATGATTTCGGCGGTAAGGCGCAAGAGAAAACCATCGCGGACCAAATCAAGAAGAAGTACCAAGTCTCGTGCAAGACTCGAGGCTTCGTTGTCGATGAAATAAATGACCTCGCAGTATGCTTCAACAGGCTCATATTGGCTTGCAAGATGATGTACAAGTGCAAACCAAATGAGGTGCTCGTGAACGTCATTGCTCTCACTAGACGGTGCAAGAAGGGGATTATTTATAACTGGTCCAACTATCTATGTAACGAGTTCCTCGAAAATGTGCATGAAGCACAGGAGGAAGGTAAGAAAATTCATTAAGCTTGACTTTTATCGTTGATCGCGCTAATTGGGTGGAATACCGCCAAAGACACCTAGTTCCCAGAGATTGAGCCTTAGATGTGCGAGGCTACGCGCTATGCCACTTTTTGGAACTCTTCAGACTCGGTGCACGCCAAGGAAAACAAGATTTTTTGGGTTCTTTATGATGCCACTCTTTATCAAGCGGTACAATCAAAGCCGCGACTGTCACCTACACTATATGATCAATATAATATGGTAGCTAAATTCAAAGCTACATTTCACAACATGCATATCTGTGCAAAGGGCGTTGTGGTAGGAGTATGATATGAGTTACCTTACTTACTAACAGAGGATGATTTTCTTATAGTGATGACAGAATGGTCGCCCACATGGTTGGCCCCTATCACACCAATGAAGCCGAACAGTGAAACCAAAAAAGAAGGTGACAGAGAAAGAAGCAACACCAACTACCATTGGTGAACCCATCGACCTGGAAAAAGAAACAAAGCCTGAGAAGAATGGGTCCTGTTAGAAAATTATATATTACACAACAATGCAGCACATAAAATATGCCGAAACACAACTACAGAAACCATATAAAACAAGGGAGACACAGATATACGTGCTTCACCCAATTTGGGCTATGTCCACCCTAAACAACCAGTCCTTCCTTTCTAATATCCGACAAAATGAAGAGACACAACCTACAGTAGATCTATTGTAATATCCTATGTTCTCTCTCACAGTCTCCCTATATTTTTCTCACTCTGAGAATACACATGCAATACACAGGCACAATACAATACCCTCATACAAAATGAGGGTTTTCCTTCTAGGGAAAAAAAACCCTAAATTAAATATAACTTCTACCGTCAAATCATCTGCCTAATGAAAATCCCGGATTGACTAGAAATTACAACACTTTTACAAGGAAATTTTACATCTATTTTTAGCTTCGGGGGCGCTGCCCCTGAAACCCCCTGCACAGTCGCCCCCCCTGGACCCCCCAAGTAGCGTTTAATTATGGGCGGATTTGTCGCCCCGTTAAGAATAGGGGTCCAACGCTATGATACATCTAAATAAAGAAGATAATCAGGCTCCACATCCAACATGTATGCGCCAAAGGACACAAGATAAGAAAAACCTCTAAGGGAACCAAGCATGGCTCTCAGGTCATTGGGGGATCACGAAAGAAGAGGAAGGGGTCCAAAGAGGCAGGGCATGAGGTCTTGACATTGACATAAGATTATCTGAATGCAATTTCCAACACTGTCACATATGAGGATCCCTAGACCAACATGGAGTTGCAGTACAAGACTATGTTGGAGCTTGTTTAGGTTGGAATCCAAGAGCTTATCAAGATGCAGGCAAGCCAAATACAAGCGAGTATAGCTCAAGCGAGCCATACCAGCGTGCAAGTCACAAGCACACAACCATTAGATTTTGCATTACCAACCACTGGGTATGCCCGCCTTGTCCAAATCCCCGCACCATCCATTCAGGTGGATGCCAGTCGACGTGCCCAATTCCGTGGACTAGGTGAAATAAATATTAATTTTTCTATGTTACCTGCAGGGAAGTTGCGCTTCATGCACTTGATGATCACTGATGAATTTCAGTACAGAGAGGCTACTACTCACACCCATGCCATGGAATATCAGAAGCAGGTGGAAGTAGCCCACCAAAAACAGCAAGAATCCAAAGCAACGTTACACGCTACCGAAGGTCAGTGCATTGCGCTAGAGGAAAAAATCCATCGAGTCTGTCAAGATGTTCCAGCTGTCCTGGCCACAGCTGTGCTAGCAGAAAAATTATAGGGATTGGCTGCCGCATTGAAATCTTCTGATGTTGAGGTGCAAACAGTCAGAAAATACTATGAACAACAAATTTCAAATCTACAGACAAAGTTGCATCTGGAGACTCCACCAAAAGTTTGTGCCTAACGAGCAGTTGAAGTGAAGCAAGCTTGAGACAGTATCACCATTGCATTCACGCAGTGTGTTAGTCTATTAACAGAAGGAACAACAGTTTGAAGAGATCAGGACAGCGGCGCCAACCTTGGTTCTTCCTCAGCACCTCGCTCATCTAAAGGAGTGTCAGACGTTAAAAATAGAGATAGAAGAGGTCTTCTGCAAAGAAAAATTGTTGGAATCACGCATGCAACCATGGGTCGAGGAGGCCTTTCATCTTTCACAGACGTTGGATAACACTTTGAAGACTATTCAGCAGACACAGTGCAACATTGAGATGGCCACTAAAGGGCCCACTACAAAAAAGTTAGTTCAACAAGCGCAGGGAGCTGTAGCGCAAAGTCTGGAATTAGTGCTCCCTCTGAAATCTTCTTTCAGCGTGCTCCAAGCCAAGATTAAGGAGCAGGCTCCTCAATGACTCAGGATGAGTCACATGTTTTGTTGGGGGCCTGTTGGAGCAAGGTCCCCTAAGGCACACTTTTTGATGTAATTTTGTATAATTCTGGTATAAGCGGGTTGCGCGAATGATTCAAGGGGCTTTGGGGTGGGTCAAAGTCCCTAATTTTGATGTAAATGGGTTTAAGTTTAAACTGTAGACCTCAAACCATGGTTTGAGACCATAGTATCTGCGTGAAAGAGGAATATAAATAGATAAATCGAGTCTAAGGAAAGTATTCATGAAAGGTAATGTTTTGAATCTAAGTTTATGCGTCTGTAATACATTGTGAAGGATTTTGTTTGGGTTGTGTGAAAGGCTCATGCTCACTATGTGCATGGAGACCTAGTCCTAACTATGTGTGGACTCCGCTAACTGTGTGCACGGAAGGGTTATGTAAGGGAAAGCATGATATGTATTGAAAGGATCTGAAGTTAATATAAGGAAACATTTTGGCAAACTTGCTGTGATTGATCTGATTTATTTATTGTTTATGTTCTGTTGAGATCGCATTGTTTCTGTGTTGCTTATTGCTTATTGCACGAAAATATCAGTTATGTTTATGCATGCTTATTGATGATAGATAAATATTCTTAAGTAATTGCATTGTTTAGATCTAGATTTCGTTCTTTTATGCTTATCTGGGCTGGATTGATCTACGATCTACAAAACCACCATCATCATTGACGTCCTACACAACCAGGTGCATGTGCAGTGAGGGCTATAAAATGGGGGGTGTTCTTAACACATTGATAACGTTTTCCATTTTAAGATATTTGTGTTTCATTTGAGGCAGCCATGACGATCAGGTCTAATGTTACTACTCCTCGTGGTGGGCTAGAAGGATACCGTCAACTAATGGTACATATGTAGCACTGAGACAATATTGAAGTTTTTGATTTTATTTCAATAAGTGGAATTTTTTTCATCGCCATTTTGAAACGGTAACAAATAATTGGTTTGGTTAGTAAATGGACAAGGTTGTATATAACTAATATTAAATATTATTGGATAATATATTTGTTTAAATCCAAAATTATGGACATATATAGTCCATTTACTGGACTGTATATATCTAATATTAGATAGTATTGAATAATCTACTTCCTTGAATCAGATAATATTGAATAATCTACTTGCTTAAATCCAAAAAAATGAGGCCCATTTAATACCAAGGTTTCGTCTCTGAAACGTGGTAGAGTCACGCTGAAAGGACTTCCCCTTGATGGCGTCCTCAGCAACTTGATAAGAAACACAATAACATTTGGAATTTGAAGAAGTAGTAAATTCAAATGCCATGATGATCAAGTCATTTGGTTTTGCTTTACCTTTGTGTTACTATTCCTGGTAATTGCGGTGGGCACTCAAAGCATGCAACTAACCCTTACTTGGTAACTTTGTATTTATAAAAACCTAATCATACTCTATTTTAATAGACTTAAGATTACCGTGGTTGTAGATATTTGAGTATGAATTCCGGGATACCTTACCTGTTAGTATCAACACGCAACCATACCCATGCATACAATATGTTTGTTCAAATGAAATCCCAATGAATCTTACTTGTTTGATGATGTAGGTCCCAATCTATCTATTCTTCAATATTCTAAATGGTTATAGTTTCTAAATTGTGTTGTAAAAGTAATGTCAATTATAATTCAATAAGAGTTATTATAATTTATAATGTGTGGTGTTGGGAGAGTTATAGTTACATAAAACTTATTATTATCTCAGCGTCATTTAAATTATTATATAAATATTTGGGTATTTCAAATAAATTTCTATTTGGAAAAATATTGTTGTCATGTTTTCCAGATTGTTCTATGCCCCAATATCTATTTCTTTATAAATAAAAAAATTGTTCCATAGGAATCTATTTCATTTGAATGAGGCCCTAACTGTGATTGTTTTAATCTTAGGTGCAATAACTGCAATAAATTTGGCATTGAGCTAATATTGATTTTCACAAATTCATTTTAAGTATAAGTAATTTTGACAATAGTTATCTTTAGATTTTGTTCTCATCCTCCTTATCTCCGATGTCAATATATATATTCCCGTGGATCCCTAACATTGTAATATATTTCAAAATATGATTCATCTTAACTCCAGATCTATCAAGGGCTGAGAGGGATCAAATCTCTCTAGGTGTAAACCTCTTTTTTGAGTGCAAAACGTGAGAGATTTCATCCCTCTTGGGCTTGCTAGATCCAGAGTTAAGATAGATCTAGGTTGGTTTCAGTAGCGTGCAACCAAGGAAAATCTATGGAAGATATTATTAATTTTATCAATAATATGTAAATAAATCTAATATTAATATAATAATTTTAAATATGCTAAATATGTCTCACATTAACCTCAACTCCAGATCTATCAAAGGCCGAGAGGGATCAAATCTCTCTAGGTGAAAACATCTTTTTTGAGTGAAAAACTTGATAGATTTCGTCCCTCTGGGGCTTGATAGATCCAGAGTTGAGATAGATCTAGGTTTTTTTTAGTAGTGTGAAACTAAGTAAAAATCTATAGAAGATATGATTAATTTTATCAATAATATCTAAATGATCAGGAGTTCATAAATTTTGCTCAAAAGTCAGAGTTACAGGATTGGTTTGAAACTAGGATTTTTGCGTAGATCTTGTCTTCCTAATTCCAATGCCGTGAACGGTTCTAAAAACCGATGTCGTATGAGGGATATATCGTGTTCTGATCGAAATGCCAAACAAGTAAATTTTGCGACAGTTTGACCAGGGTTGATTGGGATGCACAGTCAACAAAAGGGAATATTCCTTTTCTTAGAACCAACGGTGTTTGACAAGTGTCGCTTCTTTATTGGTCACATTAGGGGAATTTTGAGGTCTAAAATGGGCCTCCTAAGAAAAATGTACAACCAAAATAAAATTTATAAGAACCAATAGGATTCAAGATGATGATGTCAACCATGGGGGATGATTTACCATTTTTTAAATAAAAGGGTAAAAATATTAAAAAATAATAAAATAATAAAACTACTTTTTCAACTCGTATTTTCAACTTATCTCCCACAATTTTTACTCAAATTTCGAATGGGAGTACTCGTTGGATGAAAAATTTAATTCCTCATCCAAGGAGTACCCATGTTGCATACTTTCAATGAACCCTGCTACATGAAAAATGGGAAATACATAAAAAAACGTGATTACAATCACGTTTTTTATGTATTTCTCGTTTTTCGTGTAGTAGAACCCATCGAAAGTATGCAACATGGGTACTCCTTGGATGAGAAAATAAATTTCGCATCCAATGAGTACTCTCGCTTGAAATTTGAGTAAAAACTTTCGGAGATAAGTTGAAAATATGAGTTGAAAAAGTAGTTTTTTCATTTTTCCCTCTAAAATTTGATGATGTCATCAAATCTTATTTGATTTTTTCCACTATTATTTTATAATTTCCTTAGGAGGCCCATTTTAGACCTCAAAATTCCCCTAATGATTGGTTGTATGCGGTTCTGGAGGAGCCAATCATAGGGTGACACGTCACCAGCCCTGAGGCCGCCACGTGTCCTTGCAGCAGCATATTAAAATTTTGGGTGAGGTCCGTAGGGCTCGACCGTGTGACCTCCGGTAGAGAACACACATGCCACACTTCCCAAGCTACATGTTAGTTCTTAACTACAAAGGGCTACAGGTTTATGTTAAAGTTTAATGTCAAAGAGTTTAGGGGTTGGGGACTGCCGGTGGTCCCAACCCGCCAGCAGTCCCCGGAGGTTGGTCACATTACAATGATTAACTCCAACCACAAATGTTACAACCCGACGGCTATGAAACCTGCTAGCAAACAGTTCGCAATAGTTTTATGTTATAATTATCATATGGAAATAGTCACAGTTAATCCACCACATGGTTATCGCATAACCTACCAACCTCAACCAGAATTCAACCTTATCATCATGGTTTATTGTGTGGGTTCCCCCTTGGGTTCCACTAACCATCAAACAAGACCGCTGGTTTTTGGGTTGGCATGTGGCCATCCCAAACCGCTAACAATTGTTGTTGCGGTTAATTCGAAGGTGGTTTAGGCAAGCACACCTTTTTTGGCAGGAGTTGCTAATTTAACTCCAGATAAGTGGAGTTCTCCACTTTTGGTGGAGTTTTTCTAGGTGTAACTGGGCAAAAGAGTAGGAGACTCAATTTTCGCCCATTTTGAGTGAATGAAGAGTCATTTTTTGACTAATTGGAGCATTCTGGAGCCATTGGTGTAGAGAAAACAGCCATTAGAGTAATGTAACTACATGTATTTGCAAAATTTTGAGCATAATGAAAGATGGACATGCCATTGGGAGTTGGACCAGTAGATGTAGCCCAGGAGGGGTGAACTGCTTCATCATGCCTACTATGTAAATTATATGTGGTGACTTATTTCTCTATTTTACACTGTTGTTCAGTGTTATTTGTGCTTATTTCTTGCTTCTAATTCACTAAAAATAATCTACATTTCATGGTTAAAATCCTCAATCCTTAACAAACTAATGATACAAGTATGCACATGTTTATAAACTGAAAAGACACTGAGCACAACAAAACTAATACAGTCAATTCATATAATATTGGTATCAGAGCTAGAGTTTATTCTCTAGTGCATTTTAGTGCAAAGAGTTGTTTAACTGTTTGCAAGTTTTTAGATGCTTACTAGGCTCAAGCTCAAAAGAGGAGAAGGAAAATTGGTGGGAGCAGAAGGGTCTCAAGAAGAGCCAAAGAAAAGGAGAGCAAGATTGCCACAATCTCCACCACCTAGTTCACCTCCTAAGGAAGCAAAATCTACTTTAAGTATGCCTCAAGAGGAAGTATAAATACATGAATAATTAGATCCCAAAGAGGAAGAAACAGTGTTCAAGAAAGCATTTATTAACATGACTTAGATGGTTAGAATCCTTTATCAATAAAGGAATGAGAGATTGGAAGGAGAAGGATCCAAACTTCTATTAAGTCCCTATATTAATAGTGTAGTCCCTTATTATGTTAGTGTAGCCCCCCTTATTGTTATTGTTGTACCCCTGTAACCCCCATATTGTTATTATTGTGCCCTTACATTATTATTGTTAGGTCAACTAGGATTACATTATGGCCCCACTAGGATTACATTGTGGCCCCATGGACTCCTATATATAGAAAGGAGGTTTTGTCATTTGTATCATCTAAGAATTTTTCATTCATGTATTTTAGTGGAGGTTTCCCCCTTGAACTGGCTTATTTCTAAGGCGTTGATATCTCTTTTCTTCTATTTTTGGAGCTGGTTTCACAACATTTGGTATCAGAGCTTTGGATTCTAGGGTTTTCGCTGCTCCAAACAGGTCATCGTGGCATTTTCGCTATAAATTGTTTCTACAAAATTTCAAAAGCTGAGATTTTTAGAGTGTGAAGCTGAAATCCTGAGGAACATCGTCGCAAAATTTTAGATTTTGGTTCACAATATTTTAGGAGATATGATCTGTGGAAGTTAGGGATTTTTGCAAGCTCCTGAATTTAACCTAAACAGGTCATCGCGGAATTTGTGCTATAAATTTTTTTCTACGAAGACTCAGAAGCTGAGATTTTTAAAGACCGAAACTGAAATCCTTAGGAAGATCATCGTAAAATTTCATAGCATGATTCGCAATATTTTCGGAGATATGATCTGTGGAAGTTAGGTCTTTTTCAGGCTCCCGAATTTCATCTCAAAGAGGTTATCATGGGAAAATACTCATAACTCTCTCTCTGAGCATCGGATTGGAATGTTGTAAAAAGTGGCTGCAATCACACAAATTTTAGTTTCTTTTCTATCAATTTTAGAGCCAAAAGAGGAAACACTGACACGTGGCAAGTCGTACAAGTTCACCCTATTGAACCAAACCATAATTGGGTCATTGTGGGAGATTGGAAATAACTTTGCCTTGAAGAATCCAAATCAGGTGAGACCTGTGACATTTGAAAGAAGCTTCAGAGGGATACTACATGGCTGAATTTCAGATATTAAGAATTTGTAAGTATAGAGATAATTCAACTTCAATATCAAGCTCCTTAAAAGCAAGTAAAAGGTGTGTATTTGTTTCCGAATTGCATAAGTTTTGTGTAAAAAAAAAATAAGTTTGAAGTGATTCCAAGGGCCTATTGAGCATATATTTCAGTATTGGGTTCTGAAATTCCTCCTAAAAAGGATTCAACACCCATTAATCCCTCATAAAGATATACTATGACGCATGAAGAGGAAGAATTGCAGTATGAGATATCAAAATTATGGAACCAAGTGCAACAAATTTCGATCTTACGAAGAGAAACCAAAGATGAAATAGATGGTTTAAAAGCATAAATGGAGGCTAATTTGGATGGTTTGAAGGATCAAATAATAGCTAATATGGATGATAAATTAGTGGAATATCACATCAAGCATCAACAACAAGTTCTCCAACTCTCAAAGGATAACCTAACTTTGGTGCAGAATCTAATGAAACAACCGGATTATCAACATCACATCGAAAGAAGTTATGAAGCAGTCACAGAAACAAGAACTTGACAAGTACGATCAATTTCAGAGTATCTCAGCAAGTGGAAGAACTTTCCTGTAGAAGATTCCACATGGGAGGATGAGAATTTTCTACAGAAGCATCAAGAAATAATCAAGCATTGAGGACAACACTTGTTTGAAGGAGAGGGGCATGTTAAGTCCCTATATTAATAGTGTAGTCACTTATTATGTTAGTGTAGCCCCCCTTATTGTTATTGTTGTACCCGTGTAGCCCCCATATTGTTATTATTGTGCCCTTACATTATTATTGTTAGGTCGGCTAAGGTTACATTGTGGCCCCACTAGGATTACATTGTGGCCCCATGGACTCCTATATATAGAAAGGAGGTTTTGTCATTTGTATCATCCAAGAATTGTTCATTCATGTAATGTATTGGAGGTTGCCCCCTCGAATTGGCTTATTTCTAAGGCGTTGATATCTATTTTCTTCTATTTTTGGAGTTGTTTTCACAACATTGGAGCTGGCGTTGATATCTAAATTCATATCAGAATGGTATCAGAGCTCGAGTTTATTCTCTGGTGCTTTTTAGTGCAAATAATTGTTTAACTATTTCCAAGTATTTAGATGCTTACTAGGCTCAAGCTCAAAAGAGGAGAAGGAAAATTGGTGGGAGCATAAGGGTCTCAAGAAGAGCCAAAGAAAAGGAGAGCAAGATTGCCGCAATCTCCACCACCTAATTCACCTCCTAAGGAAGTAGAAGCTACTTTAAGTATGCCTCAAGAGGAAGTATAAATCCATGAAGAAGTTGATCCCAAAGAGGAAGAAACAGTGTTCAAGAAAGCATTTCTTGACATGACTGAGTTGGTTAGAATCCTTTATCAATAAAGGAATGAGAGATTGGAACAAGAAGGATCCAAAATTCACAAGGAAGGACAGGGATCTTCAGGAGGTCACAACGATGAAGATAAGTCAAATAAGGAAAATGGAGGAAATGGAGGCAATGGAAATCCATCATCCTCACCCTCATCATCATCATCCTCTACTTCTACTTCGGTACATCAGCTACACAACTCAAAGAACACTGGTAAAAGTCCTTTTTTAAAACTTGATGTTAAGTTTGAATTGTCAATGTTTAATGGTGAAGTCAATGAAGAAAATCTTGATAATTGGATTAGGAATTGGAGGTCTATTTTAGAATCCATAACCTACAAGATGATGATACCAAAATCCAATTAGCTTCATTGAGAATGGAAGGTACAGCACTTGTTTGGTGGGAAGCCAAGACAAAGGAGGAGATCAAGAAACATGGTAAGATTATTCTATCATGGTCAGATTTCATTACTGCTATAAAAAAATAGCTTTATCCATTAGTTCAGATGCAGAAAACCATAATGAACTTGAAAAACTTTAGGCAATTGAAGGGACAAAATGTGCAAGAATACACCCAATAATTTAGGAGAAGAGCTCTCTTATTAGGGGTTGATTTGCAGAGCCAAGATACTCTGCTCAAGTACATAGGAGGCTTACATATTTAACTAAAACATACTATTCTCATGTTTAACCCCACAATTCTAGATGAATTATGTGTTCAGGCCACACATCTAGAAGCTAGATGGAAGAACATTTCTAAAGAGGGTATAAAGAAACCTTTTAAGGGTAAAGCCAAGGAGAAGACCTGAAAAGGTAAAACAAGAAGAATGCATATGTTAATAAAGAGGGATAAAAAGTGGTTTGTAAAAATTTTTCAAAATAAGGCCATGATGAAACTCATTTTTGGAAATTACATCCTGAAATGAGGCCAAAGAAACCCAATAACCAAGGGAAACAGAAAACTGCTGCTACAACTCAACATGATTTAGGAGATGATTCAGGTGATGAATCTAAGATTACAGCCATGGCATTGAGAACATGAAGGGAAAATAAATTGAAACTAAACCCAATACTAGTACATCAAACTGTCACATACATACTCCAAATGAAGAAGAAAGAATAGAATTGTTTCATGTGAGGGTCATATCCAAGCTAACCAATATTGACACATTATTTGATAGTGGGTCACAAGAAAACTTAATCTCTAAAGACTTGGTCAAGAAACTTAACCATGAGACCATTCCACATCCAAAACCAGATCCATTAGGTTGGATTTGTAAGGATGAAAATTTACATGTTTCAAAGAAATGTATATTGCGGTTTGCAATCACTACAAATTTTGTTGACACAGTTGAATTAGATGCAGTTTCGCTTGATATAACAAGTATTGTGTTGGGGATTCCTTACTTGTATGATAGGAAAGTGATATTCCATATCCATGAGAACAAGTATCATTTATTCAAAGATGGCAAGGAGTTCATTGTTAGAGCACATCGCAAGAAGGAAAACATTGCTATGGTAAATGCTGGACAGGTAAAGAGGCTGGTAAATTCAAGTAAGAATTTTGTTCTTCTTATGATTAAGCCTAAAGCTGATGTTAATCATGAATCATTTGAGGGATGTGATCCTAAATTGAAATCAGATTTATACGATGTAGTTAATGCACATCATGAGATGTTTTAGGAGCCAACGGGATTGCCTCCAAAAAGAGAGATTCAATATGAGATTCAGTTGCAGCAAGAATTTCCTCTTCCAAACATCGGTATATATCACATGTCGATAATGGAGAATGCTGAAATAAAGAGGAAAATCCAAGAGATGTTGGAAAAATGAATCATAATGCCAAGCACTTTGCCATGCGGTTCACCATAGTCATGATACCAAAGAAAGATGGGACTTGGCGCATGTGTGTATATTTTTGAGCTTTGAACAAGATTACAGTAAATAATCGTTACCCACTCCCAAGAATACATGATTTTCTTGATCAGCTGAAAGAAGCAAAGTTTTTCACTAAGTTATATTTAGGAAGTGGATATCATCAAGTAATAATTATAGAAAGTGATATATGGAAAACTGCATTCAAAACCAAACAAGGACCCTTTGAGTTTCTAGTTATGCCATTTGGTTTGTGTAATGTACCAACAACTTTCATGCGTGTTATGGATAGTGTTTTGCATCCATTCCTTAATGACTTTGTGATTGTGTACTTAGATGACATATTTATTTTCAGAAAAACAATAGAAGAACATGTCTTGCATGGGTAAAACTGTGAAGGTGGGTTACACTTTTGTGAGAATTGGGGGCGGAAAAGTCATTTTCCCAAAATTTTGGCTGAACATTTATAAAAGTTCGGTCGAACTGTTTTAGAGTTCGGTCGAACTTTCCAAATTAGTTTGGTCAAACTAATTCTGTCATTTACATTGATGGCGTATTGACGACATGGGAAAATATATTTTTGGATGGAGATGGGAAAATCGGAAACCAAAGTTCAATCAAACTAATATTCTAGCCGAACTATTTGTCCGGTCGACTATTAGTCCGGCTGAACTTTTAAAATATTTCGGTCGAACTTTTTCTTATAAATATACCAGCCCGCAAACCTTAACAGGTTTCAGGCTTATTACCATTGTTTATTTTTTGTCTCACATATATCTATCTCGCATCTGTCTGTCTCACGTCATCTATTTGCAGGAGCTTGGTGTTGCACCACGGCGACGAGGTGAGGTGTTGCTCTTTTTTTTTTTTGTAATTTTTTTTGTTGATTTTTTTTGTTTGATTTTAATTTATTTTTTTGTTCGCAGGGAATTTGATATGCGTCCTCCATGGCAGGCTTATTACCATTGTATGTTTTTTGTCTCGCGTCTGTCTGTCTCGCGTCATCTATTTGCAAGGGCTTAGTGTTGCACCGCGACGACGATGTGAGGTGTTGTTTTGCTTTTTTTGTGATTTTTTTTCGTTGATTTTATTTTGTTTTATTTTAATTTTAATTTTTTTTGTTCGCAGGGAATTTGATATGCGTCCTCCACGACGTCTTCAGTGATCTCTCGCCTCGACTTCTCGTTATGGCCTTGTCCTCTTATCATCTCCAAATTTGCGGGTATGTGTCGTCGTAACCTCAGTTTTTAGCAAGATAAAAAAATAAAATTAGTCGTTAAAATTTAAATATGATGATATTACTAAATTCTACACCATAGCCATGACCAACTACTGTAACTCCAATGTAGAGCGTAAAAATCAAAACTTTGATGGCCCCAGACACTTTTCACCTTGGTAGATATGGAAAATATACAACTAAAGACAAAAGCACATGGGAGGAAAAAGGCACAATCGAGTCCAGGACTTGAGAAGATTTTTCTACAATATACATTATTTTGTTGTTTTATTGGATCACTCACTGCTCATCCTCCTTCAACTAGGGAGTCTCGATCTCTGTATAATTATGTGTTAGTACTACATTGAGGTCTCTAATCTGTTTGCATGCATCTCCTTACTTCTGGTTGTCTGGTTATGTATGTGTATTCCTTTCGATGTAAAGGGAAGATATTTCATGATCAATACCTGATATTCATTCATTCTTTGAATTTTTATCACTGTTAGGGTCCCTTCGGTACCTCCCCGTCATATAATTATGTGTTAGTACTACATCGAGGTCTCTGATATGTCTGCACGTATCTATTTACTTATGGTTATCTAGTTATGTATAGGGAAAATTTTAGGGGCTAATATCCGTAGGTAGGCTAATTTTCCATGTTTTTTCCAAAACAAAGTTTGCCAATTTCCATTTTTTTTAAAATTGATTCACCCAAATTTTATAGTATAAAATTATTTTACCCTAAAAATTGCCAAATTTTTATATTAATAATATAAAATAATTAGAAACCTAAATATTTTTACAAAAATATTATTAAAAAATTTACAATCTACATATTTGGGACTAGTAAGATTTGCCAAGGTTTCTAAATTTTAAGATAAACTTCCATCCTTAAAATTTTCCCTCGTTATGTATGTGTATTCCTTTCAATGTACATTCATCGAAATAAATTTCATGATCAATACCTGATATGTATTCATTCTTTGAATTGTTATCACTGCTATGGTCCCTTCAGTACCTCCTGGTCACTTCTAAGATCTCATGGGAAGGGAAAAGGGACAATCGATTCCACAACTTGAGAAGATTTTTCTACAATATACATATTTTTTTTGTTTTATTGGATCACTCAATGCTCATCCTCCTTCAACTAGGGAGTCTTAGTCTCTGAATAATCATGTGTTAGTACTACATCGATGTCTCTTATCTGTCTGCACGCATCTCTTTACTACTGGTTTTCTGGTTATGTATGTTTATTCCTTTCAATGTACAGGGAAGAAATTTCATGATCAATACCTGATATGCATTCATTATTTGAATTTTTATCATGGTTAGGGTCTCGTTGGTACCTCCTAGACATATAATTATGTGTTAGTACTACTTCAAGGTCTCTGATATGTTTGCACACATCTCTTTACTTCTGGTTGTCTGGTTATGTATCTGTATTCATTTTGATGTATAGGGGAGATATTTCATGATCAATACCTTATATGCATTCATTCTTTGAATTTTTATCACTGTTAGGGTCCCTTTAGTACCTCCCGGCCACTTCTAAAATCTCTAGCGAATAGTCTCCATTCTTGTAATTTGAAAGAGAAATAAATTATACTTTCTGCTAGACTCCATTCTTGTAATTTGAAAGTAGTTATTTGGAACAAGACAAGTCTTGCTCAACATCTAGATGCCATTATAGCATATGAATAAATACTTATTAGTCTTAGAAATAATATGTTTTTTCTTTTCTTATCTACCCAAGTATTCTTGTTATTCAGCAAACTATAAAACAAAAGAGAAAATCACCTCAAATAAATTCACACAAAATTCAACAACAGAATGAACATAAATTCACACAGAATTCAGCAACAAAATGAATAGAAATTCACACATAATTCATCAACAGAATGAACAAGAATTCACACATAATGAATAGAATTAAACACCGCAAAGAAATTCACACATAGAATTCAGCAACTCATAATTCTTGTAATATTTAAATCAGCCCAATGTATTTTATTAATGTGCCTAAATTTACACCTTCCATGATGCTTCTAATCTTGTAAAATGTTCAAAGTGGAGTGTTTTATGATGTAATGGATATTAATAATCTAGATTATGTATAGTGATATGATGATAGTGTAGGTTGATGTTCAAGTTGTAAAATTCTTGTACATATCAAGGTTAAATGATAGTACAAGCCAAAAATGACATTATTATAAATTATTAAACAATCTATTAGGTGCTAAATCATACTTCTTATTAAGAACATAACTAATGCAAGTTAAAAATTATTTTTTAATGTTATTAGCCTATTTATAGATGTCAAAGTAAAGGTTTCTAGATGTGATTTCTCCCATAAAATTCAAGGAAAACTAAACTTTAAGGCAAACCATGTACATGTCATTTCTCCCACAAACCCATCAAGGTGTGACTTTTGACATAACTTCATCAACCACTACCACTAGTTGTTTTAGTAAGTGCATAAAATAATTTTTCAAACCATGTACATGTTATTTCTCCCACAAACCCATCAAGGTGTGAATTTTGACATAACTTAATCAACTACTACCACTAGTTGTTTAAGTAAGTGCAAACCACTGCCACTTTAAGAAAAACTGTACACATGTGTCATTTATCCTATACACGTGTCATTTATCCCATAAAATTTTAGGCAAACTTTAAGGCAGGTGTCATTTCTATTTTAAACTCTAGGCACTTGGGCAAACTTTAAGGCATGTCATTTCTAGATGTGATTTCTCTTTCTATGTCATTTCTATCTTAAACTCTAGGCACTTGGGCAAACTTTAAGGCATTTTATTTCTAGATGTGATTTCTCCCATAAACTTTAAGGCAAACTTTAAGGAAAACCATGCATATGCCATTTCTCCCATAAACTAAAGGCTTTCTCCCATTAATTCAAAGCAAGATTTAAGGCCTAAAAACCGAACCTAAAGTGGCTGAACTCTCATAGGATTTTGAACTTCCATAGGATTTTATTCTATCTGATGAGTGTTAACTTATACAAGTTATAAAGCAGAGTTTGTAAAGGGCTAGGTAGCCTTTGGATTTCATTTTTTCTCAAAGGTGACATATCCAGTAAATGCCCCTACATTGAATCTCTAGAACATAAATAGAAGTTATTCATTTTAATATCCATAAACCACTACCACTTTAAGGCAAACCTTGTACATGTGTCATTTCTCTATTCTCCCATAAACTTTTAGGAAAACTTTAAGGCATGTGTCATTTCTATTTCATTTCTCCCATAAACTATAAGGAAATTTTTCATTTCTCCCACAAACTCATAAAGGTGTGACTTTTGACATAACTTCATCAACCACTACCACTAGTTGTTTTAGTAAGTGCATAAAATAATTTTGCAAACCATGTAAATTTCATTTCTCCCACAAACTAAAGGCTTTCTCCCATTAATTCAAGAAAAATTTTAAGGCCTAAAAATTGAACCTAAATTGGATGAACTCTCATAGGATTTTGAACTTCCATAGGATTTTAGTATGTTTGTTGAGTGTTAACTTCTACAAGTTCTAAAGGAAGAGTCTGTAAAGGGCCAGGTAGCCTCTGGATCTCATCTTTTCTCAAATGTGACATATCTAGTAAATGCCCCTACAGTCAATTTTCTGAAAGAACTTCGATTTAGATCTGTTCTGAAAATTGACTATGTACATAGTGTACATGTATCATTTCTCCCATACATGTGTCATTTCTCCCATAAATTTTTAGGCAAGATTTAAGGCATGTGTCATTTCTATGTCATTTCTTTGTCATTTTTATGTCATTTCTCCCATAAACTGTAAGGCAATTCCATTTATCCCATATACTATAAGGAAAAATTTAAGGCAAACCATGTACATGTCATTTCTCTCTTAAACTCTACGCAAGGAAAATTTTAAGGCATGTCATTTCTAGATGTGATTTCTCCTATAAACTTAAGGCAAACCATGCACATGCCATTTCTCCTAGGAAAACTTTAAGGCCTAAAAACTGAACCTAAAGTGGTTGAACTTCCATAGGATTTTAGTCTATCTGTTGAGTGTTAACTTCTACAAGTTCTAAATGCAGAGTTTGTAAAGGGCCAGGTAGCCTCTGAATCTCATCTTTTCTCAAAGGCAACATATCCAGTAAATTCCCCTATAGTCAATCTCTGGAACAGATCTAAATAGAAGTTATTCATTTTAATATCCATAAACCACTACCAATTTAAGGAAAACCGTGTACATGTGTCATTTCTCCCATACATGTGTCATTTCTCAAACTTTAAGGCAAACCATGCACATGTTATTTCTCCTAGGCAAACTTTAAGGCCTAAAAAATAAACCTAAAGTAGCTAAACTTCCATAGGATTTTGAACTTCCACAGGATTTTAGTTTGTATGTTGAGTGTTAAATTCTACAAGTTCTAAAGGCAGAGTTTGTAAAGGGATAGGTAGCCTCTAGATCTCATCTTTTATCAAAGGTGACATATCCATTAAATGCCCTTATAGTCAATCTCTGGAACATATCTAAATAGAAGTTCTTCATTTTAATATCCATAAACAACTACCACTTTAAATAAAACCATGTACATGTGTCATTTCTCCCATAAACTCTTAGGAAAACTTTAAAGCATGTGTCATTTCTTAAGGCTTTCTCCCATTAATTCAAGGAAAAATTTAAGGCCTAAAAATTGAACCTAAAGTTGTTGAACTTCCATAGGCTTTTAGTTTGTTTGTTGAGTGTTAACTTCTACAAGTTCTAAAGGCGGAGTCTGTAAAGGGAGTGTTAACTTCTACAAGCTATAAAGGCAAAGTCTGTAAAGGGCCAGCTAGCCTCTAGATCTCACCCTTTCTTAAAGGTGACATATCCATTAAACTCATGGAAACATGTACATGTCATTTCTCCCTTAAACTCTAGGCAAGCCAATATTTAAGGCATGTCATTTCTAGATGTGATTTCTCCCATAAACATTAAGGAAAACTTTAAAGAAAACCATGCATGAACCATGTACATGTCATTTCTCCCTTAAACTCTAGGCAAGGAAATCTTTAAGGTATGTCATTTATAGATGTGATTTATGCCATAAACTTTAAGGAAAACTTTAAGGCAAACCATGCACGAAATATGTACATATCATAAATCTCCCTTAAACTCTAGGGAATGCAATATTTAAGGCATCTCATTTCTAGATTTGAATTCTCCATAAAATTTAAGTCAAACTTTAAGGTAAACCATGCACATGTCATTTTTCGCATGCACATGTCATTTCTCCCATGCATTTACAATAAATGTTAATTTAATATATTTTATTGAATTTGTTTTTTTAGGGACTAAAAAAAACCCATTAAATATGGTTGAAAAATGGACAGTATGCATAGATGTTTCTTACTATCCCAATCCATGGAAAGTGGTGATTAAATATGTCCTTTGTAGTATTGCAACTAGCAAGGTCCTCCAAAGGAAAATGAATATACTGGGAAGAACAACAAACAATGAGGCATATTATATTGCATTAATAGAAGGCTTAGGAACATCTAGGGAGTATGGATCAAATGGAATTGTAGTTTTCACCAATTAAGAACTTGTGTGCAACCAAATGAAAGGCTTGTACCAAGTTAAGAAGGAGAGGCTAAAACAATTGCATGGAAAAGAAAACAATATTGTTAGCCAATTTCAATTTTTTAGTATAAGACATTATACAAATGTTAAAACATGTCTTATGATCTATTGCGTGGGGAAATTCCAATTCAAGATTCATCTATAAAAGATGAATTAATAGATGAATTAGTCTTATACGGGGCAATTCCAATTCAAGATTCATCTCTCAAAGATAAATTAGTTTTGAGACACTCTCCTTCAAAAATTCAAGATTCATCTCTCAAAGATGAATTAGTGTTGAGACTCTCTCCTTCAACATTTGTTGATGGAAATTGTAACATATATTTGACATGTGTGTGTTTTGTACTTATAAATGCATCTTTTCTAATGACCATGTGCTTTTTTCAATTATATATCAAGTGTGCTCCCACCATGTAAAGCGCAACTTGGTGAACTTCACATTTGCAACTTGGTGAACTTCACATTTTGATCAAATTAAAATGTGAGGACTTCAACAAATTTTTGTACCAAGTGTGCTCCCACCATGTAAATTGAAATTTGGTGAACTTAAAATTTTTATTAAAAAAAAAAAAAAAATGAATTGAGTTTCACACATCAATTAGTGCTTTGAATGTTTTGTTTTGCATAATTTGTATACACTAAATTACATTAATTTTTTGAAATTTATTTTGAATTTATTTTAAATAGTAATTTAAAAATAATTGTAAATGTCCATTGTAGATATATCTACATATATATATCATGGAGGATGAAATGCGAAGATCAACAGAATCCCACATCTCTAAGAGAGAGGGGGATCAGGGATCGAAGGATGTTCATGGTATTTAAATATAATCTTATATCCATACATATACATACATGTATGTACATATGGAATTGATTTTTATCAATTTTGTGAGTTAAATTAGTTGTTAATAAGTTTCATTTTTTATTTTTTAGGAGGTAGGAGGACAACGGTGTCTACTCCATCAATGAAGCATGGCCATGGTTCACGTGGCCATGGTTCATGCAATCATGGTATGGTTCACACAATTTAATCAATGAATATGTACATGAATTTATATGTATGAATGTATTTTTGAATTGATTATAAATTCATATTTTTTTATGAAGCTTCCCTCTCGTTTCGTGAGGTTGGTGGTGGTACACATTCCCTTGGAGGGCCATCAATAGGTGTTGATGAATTGCGTGAAGGTGGTGATATTTATTCCCCCAGAGGCCAATCAATGGATGGTCGTGTTGGTTCTCAACCAATCAGTGGTCATTCTGTTTCTCAACAGTCTCAGGGTGGGCAAGATGCTAGCTAACAATATCGAGGTGGCCATCAATCTGAATATTATTTTCATTCAATTTGTATAAATTTGTTTAAATGTTTTTTTAATATACAAAATTTTATATATTGATATAGAGAGTGAAAATGTTGCTCGAAAAATACATAGGATAGAACGTGTCATTCAAGAAGAAGATTGTACACCAAGCATGACTTATCTGTCTGACATTTTCGATATACCTTGGGAATCAAACATGCAGCAATGCACCTTACAAAGGTGTCAAAATATTCATACAAAATTGAAGAGACATCTCATGGCCTTGACTCTCCTTGTTGAGATTCGACAAAGCTTGGAAATGGTTACTCACTCTTTAAGCGAACTAGTAGATGTGTACCTAAATCTTGGGCCAACCACTGATACTTTTGTAGAACTCATGAGAAAAATAAAGGAAACTGTGATGGGTCCCGATACATGGGAGGTTTTTAAACAAAGAGTTACAACAAAAATGACCAAGTCTATGTTTAATTTCAAAGAAGGGTTAAAAATAAATATGCTAAAGGTGCAATATTTCAAGCACCCTTATATAGCTCGCTATTTGTATGATAGACACCTTGCAGCCTATGGAAGACTCCCATGGAACTACTAGGTTCTTCTTTCTTTTGAAAATTTATTTTATGCAGAATTTTTTTTGGGAATGAAACCCAATTACAATGACCTTCCCTATAAATTTTTTGGTCCTGGGAAAGGTCGATTGTGTGACCGTAGGGGCACTAGGCGTGATGTTGAGTTGCCTCGCCCTGAACCACCATTTGTTAGTCGATCTCTTCATGTCGAAACTTTGCAGTCAGAGATGGATGCCACTTCTCAAATTATTCGAGAAGAAAGGGATGCCATCATTTACAATGTTCAGAGTGGATTGGGTGGAGTTGATGTTTTTCTGAATCGACAAAGATCACGTGAGAATGCACGCGCTAATTTTGTGTATTATATAGATGAAGAGATAGACAACATGAGTGTTGAATATCTCAGAACATATTAAAATAATTTTCGCAATGGTTGGCAGGACCTAATTATTCATGAGCAAGAGGGCATGGGAACAGTATGTGTTAAAGGTTAGGGTGATTAATTTAACATATGTACAATTTGTAATAAATACATATATACAGACATTTATTTGTATACATTAATCTAAAAAAAATGTATCATTATATGTTAACACCATTTGCAGTTGTTACGCTCAATGAATGAAGAAGATGTTAATATCACGGTCGAAGCCTCCGGTTCAAAAAATCAAGATGGGTCTCGCCATCAATAACACAATCAAGATGGTTCTCACCATCAAGATATGTTGGAAAATGTTAATGTTTTTTAAGTGAACATGATGATGCACAATTATTTTTTATCTATTGTTATATATGTCGAAACATGATGACATATTTTTAAAATAAATAATTGTGCACAGATGTACATGTATATATATAATAAAATGTTAACAGATTCTGATTCCGTCCGATGTTTTTGGGATGGCGATACCTTATTATTCCTTGGGATATGTGCCAAATCCACCATCACAAGTATGAACAATTTTTCACTTTTAAATATGTTTTTAAGTTATATATTCTAGCTCAAAGAGTTCCATTGAAAAATGAGATCTCTAGATCTTGAGTTATTTTAAATTTTTTGAATTTTAGGTTTTCGGAGATTTTCTTTCAGAGCCACTCTTAGGAGATGTGCCAAATCCACCAGCACAAGTATTCAATTTTTCACTTTTAAATATATTTTTTTAAGTTATAAATTGAAGTTCAAAAGTTTTATTGTAAATTGAGATCTAGATCTTGAGTTATTTGAAATTTTTTGAATTTTAGGTTTTTGGAGATTTTCTTTCAGAGCCTCTCTTAGGAGATGTGTCAAATCCACCAACACAAGTATTCATTTTTTCACTTAAATATATGTTTTTAAGTTATAATTTATAAATTGAAGTTCAAAATTTTTATTATAATTTGAGATCTAGATCTTGAGTTATTTTATACTTTTAAATTTTTTGAATTTTAGATTCCTAGAGAGGATTTATTTTCTCCGCAAACTCTAGCAATGGAGTGTATGATGGAGATAGGAACATGCACACCATTTCAACCATTTGAACAAGTTGTCTAACTTTTTTTTTAATATTATTGAAAATTAGTTTATATATGCATTTTCATTTGAAAATTTTTAATAGATATATATATATATATATATATCGTACAGTTTACTATGGAATATGTTCCAGTGGGGGAAGTTTTAGTAGACGAGCAAAAAATGGAGAGGGAACCTCATGAGGTATTGCATGATTTCTTTTACATTTTGTTTTTTTACATGAAGTTCTATATATTCTCATTTAATTTCAAAACATTAAATTTTAATGTTTTTACACATTGTGTACAGGTTCTCCATGCTTTGCAGGATAGCTCAAGGATCATGACTTTGTTGGGAGAGACACTACATCCATCTATATTTGATGGATGATGCACATGCACATGCAAAATTATATTTGATAGATTCAGTCTTAAATTAACTTTTGTATATACAGTCTTATCTAGATGCAGTCATATATAACTTGATATTTGTAACTCTATACATTGAACTATATATATATATTATTGTTTATGTGAGATATAAATTTTGGACATATTTTACTGTTTGGATATATATATATTTTCAAACTACATTTACTCTTGTCAAAAATTATTTTAAATTTTGGATAGTTACATTTCGCATGTGATCACATGTTGTGA
Organism: Pinus albicaulis; assembly: GCA_034641835.2. Lineage (NCBI taxonomy): Eukaryota > Viridiplantae > Streptophyta > Pinopsida > Pinales > Pinaceae > Pinus > Pinus albicaulis. The sequence continues at coordinate 205,886,224 of CM076573.1, read as the reverse complement.
TATATATAATGTTTTGTTTTTAAAACTCAAGTTCTCATTTTATTTTTTAAACCATGTACATACATGTGTATATTTTGGATCTAGTTGAACTACATTTGGCATGTAATCACATGTTGTGATATAATCTTTCGAGTTAAATTATGATATAATGTTTTTTTTTTTTAATTCAAGTTGTCATTTTATTTGTTATTTATATAAAATGAATCTCTAGATGGAAATTTCAAATTACATTTTCACAACATTCTGGATGGTTGAACTACATTTGGCATGTGATTGTGATATAATGCTTTGTTTTTAAAATTCAATTTGTCATTTTATAAACTTTTTAAAAATATAAAAAGAATCTTTGTAGAAATATCTAATTACAAACCATATTTTGGATAGTTGAACTACATTTGGCATGTGATCACATGTTGTGATATAATGTTTTGTTTTTAAAACTCAAGTTTTCGATGGTTGAACTACATTTGGAATCAACTACATTTGACATGTGAAGTAATTTTGTGATATATAATATTTTTCTTTTAAAACTCAAGTTTTGGATGGTTGAACTACATTTGTTATGTGATTGTGATATAATGTTTTGTTTTTATTGGATATTTGAACTACATTTGGCATGTGAAGTAATGTCATGCAACTTCAAATTTGCATTATATCAACTATGCTAGATACACAGATATGTACATTTTGCAATAATGACATTATGAAAAATTGTACCAGAGAATGTATGAAATCGTTTAGACCAGATAATCTAGACATGTGTATGTGTACACGTGTATAAATTACTAGTGTGAATGTACCAAAACAATGTACATGTGCAAACACTTGCAGAGATAACATAACAAGGAAGTTCAATTTTCAATTGAGTTCTAGATGTTATAAAACATGAATCCAAAGAGAAGAAATTGTTGGGCAGTTCAATCCAAAAAATTCCAATGGAATGCCATCTTCAATGATACGTTCATGATCAGATTTTGACATTTTCCATTTCTTAATTTTCGTTTTCTTCTTTGATTGAACTTATATCAACTTTATGTGTGCTGCAACACCAAGTGACTATATTGACAACTTATGACACCAAGTTCATAGTCTTGAAAGTAAACAAAATCCTCACTTTGATTAGTTTGTTTGAAAAAATAACCTTTCAGCATAATAGAACCTCTGTCATATGGAAACCTGTGATCATTATATATTTCTGATAATTTCATCTTTCGTTCAGTGCAATGCATCAAATAATACTTCACATTTTCATCGTTGATAGTAGGTGCAATTATAGTAAAAACATCTCCTACACAATAAAAGGAACTTATGTATTTATATTTAGATCATAATTAACATGAAAAAATTAACTTTAAAATTAACATACATGTACTTGATTTTATTATTTATTTCTAGATCTCTATCATTTGAAAGAAATTCAAATGTTACCTTCTCTAACAAGATCATATTCTCGATCACCATCAGATGATATTTTAGTCTCCTCTGATTGCATTTCTTCAAACATTGCTACGGACATTTTCTCCTTTGTATTTAGCTCTGTATGTTGCCAATATTTTACATACATTTTGTTTTCACAAACATCATTAGATTCAGTGTTGTCTATGCAAACATGACAAAAACAAGAATATTTTCTTTTATCCAATGCAAACACATTTGTGGACAACTTTGTTTTAATTGAATGCAATTTTCGAGTCCCTTTTATTGTTTCAATGTCATTTCCAATCGATCTATCTACATCTTTGACCCCAATATGCCAAAAAAACTATATGGAAAATTCAAAGAAGAATATAAATATGATATCAAAATACCATCAAAGATAATCATTGTGATAAATGTACACTGTTTAAAATTGGATATCCAATAAAAATTAAATTTAATGTACCTTCACACTTCCCTTGATCGGTTAGTCTCATGGCTTAGTGTAGAAATGCACCATTCAACAAATTATTTAGCGTCCATAAGTCAGTTTGCAGAGGGGTCCATTTGATATCTTTTAATTTCTCATTTTATGCATGCCCCTGCATCGTCATGTTCTCCTCTTCCATGACCAGTCTCAAAGAAATTCCAACAATGTTTAATGCGGGTTTTCATATGAAGATAACACAACCAAAAGAATGATCGTGAAGATTTGAATTGACCTGCACATCCATCTGACCATATCCAATGTCATTGAATTTTATTCCATGAATTTTCAAGGATTCATAAATATTTCCAAAACAATGTTGTACAAAATATGTATCATGTGTACGATCATCACTGATATAAAAGTGATATTCTTTAATAACATGTTGCTTTTCACTGGTTCTTTCTATATGATCAACATTTTGTTCTTCATGTCTATATAGAATATGGATGAGCATGGAGACTTAGTTAGAGTGATAGTATTCACTTTGAATTTCTTTTTGTGGAACAAATGTGTAGTTTTCTGCAAAATCAAATACTGACAAAATAGTCCCTGGTGGAAAAACTTCACGGGATTTTTTGAATTGCAAGTCCTTCCATTGTTCTCTATGGGAATGCTTGGTGTATTTATAAATTTTTGCCTCAAACTTTCTCAAAAAATCTATCACAAAAATTTCTTCTTCTTGTAAATCAATTCTTTTAGCACTTGTAGTACTACTTGAATCTTGAATCGATGTATGTGTATATTCATATCTCTTCCATTTCACTTTCATGTTGGAAAATTATTGATCATTTATATCAGTATGATATTTGTTTTGAAATTTAGTCAAATTTCCACAATCATCGCATTTTTTACCACCAACACATTTCTTTTCGTAAAATAATTCATGGCTTTCTCTTCCACATAAAATTTGAGATATGAAATCATGGATAGTGGAAGGAGGAGGTGAATCTTTCCAAAATGTTCTACCAAAATTAAGGAATGTTTCATAATATAACTGAAATTCCCTATGATAATGACAACAACAAGTGTCGCGTGCAGTGATAGGTTTTACATAGCATGGCTTTTGTTCCACAAAAGCACTGATTGAGACATAAATTTCACGATTCTCTTCTTTGAAATTGTTGAACAAATCTATCTGAGTGGTGTCCAAGAAATTTTTTGGATGTACTTCATATTGATTTCGTGTTATTCTTCCTCACATCACATCCCTTACATTTTGCGAAACACGTGAATTTTTCATCCTATATTCAAATATTGTTTTTTTAACATTTTCTCCAAGTCTATCTTTGTATGGTTGCCTACAAATAGCTCTCCAACAAGCGAGTTCATCATTTATATCTATTTGCAACTGAAATTTTCGATGTTTGTGCAAAGTTTTTTGTGAGGTTCCTAATGCTCGTGCCATATATTTTACCAAGTGAATCTCTTTAGTACTTGATGAAACCACTACCATATGTATTGCTCTACGTACAACTAAAACATTTTTCTGTCTAGATCTTCTAATTAAATTTATAGCACTACTTATATTTTGTATCACATTTTCCTTCACTTTTTTATCTTTTGTTGATTTTTCAATACCCAATAAATTCGTAGCTTATTTTAATTTCCTTAATGATAGGAGACCTTTCAACATTTGGGCTTGAGCTGCCAAATTTTCCTTTATGAAGTACGAATCAAAAATGCGATTAACACGATATCATATAACATGGTTAGCTTTTTTATCTCCATATGTGGGAGGGTCAACATTTTCTAACATCTCATCATCCATATTGATTTCATTTGTACATATCCTAATTAATAGCAATAATACGTGCATGTGTTCAACATATATATATATATATATATATATATATATATATATATATATATATATATATATATATATATATAGACATACCTGGTGATTCAATTTCTTCACTTGAATTTATTTCAACACTTTCACCATCTTCAATCGTTGGTTCAATATCTCTTTCACTTTCTCTTTCAAAATTTTGTATCATCATCAATGTTTTGAGGAATATCTCTCTTTGTTTACATTGCAAAATATTTTCCAAATTAGTTCATCAAATAAAAATTAAGCTTCACAATTTACACTAGGAAAATTTAAAATATCAAATCTATAATATTTACATTTACGTGCCTGCTTCAACTTCTAGTTCAGGTTGATTTTCCCTTTCAATATTTGAGCGTTCTTCTCTTCTTTTTTTTGCGATATTCTCTCCCCTGTTCTCTACGTTCCTCAAGGTCTCTTGTTCGATCATATTTTCTCTTGCAATTCCTTCCATTTCCCATGATAATTTAGTATGAAGTTCAAAAAATTTCCTTCAAAAACTTAGAAAAAATTTCCTTCGTAACACATATCAATCCAAAACACTTACTTTAAAAAATCCGAGAAAAAAATGTCTTCTAAAAATGAAATGAAGCTCAAAATATTTCCTTCCAAGTCCTGCAAAAAATTTTCATTTAAAAAGTTAGACAAAAACTCATTTTAAAAAATCATTATAAAATATTAAACTTCAACCCAAAACACATACTCTAAAAAAATGTCAGTTCAAAAAACACCTCCAAAAAATGTCCATTGAAAATTAAGCCCAACTTCTTAAAAAATGCCACTTTAAAAAATACCTACAAAAACTGTCCTTTGAAAATTAAGCCCAAAAAGCCTCTAAAAAAATATCACTTTAAAAAATACCTCCAAAAAATTTCCTTTGAATATTAAGCCTTAAAAGAGTCCTTTCGATATTGAGTCCAAAAAAAGTCCAAAAATTGTCCAAAAAATGTCTTTTGGAAATTAAGCCCAAACCTCTGGGTAAAAACAAAAAATTGCAAAAAAAAATACACAAAACATCCAAAAAATGTATCGCATACCTCCAAGAAATGTCCTTTGAATGTTAAGCCAAAAAGAGCCCTTAAGCGCAAAAAAATCCTTTGCAAAATCAGATCAAATGAAGAAATGTGCGAAATTATGCAAAAATAATGAATCTGTTTACGTCTATTTATATTGTCGTGAAATATTTTTTTGGAGGGGCTTCATTGATTTTTCTAGGTGACGTAAAGTCAATTAAAAGTTTGGCCAAACTTTTGTAAAAAAATCAACTGAACTTTTGAGTCGTTAGACTTGACGGGCCGTCGGGGCAAAAAACAATTCGGCTGAACTAGCACATCTGCAATTATGCAGAGCCGAGCTCTGAACACATTTTTTCAACTTTGGAATGGTTAAACTCCATGAAACTTTGTGAATTAACTGTCAGAACCAAGACAAGCATTTGCAGAATTCAATCTACTTTCAGGAAATATAAATTTTATGCAATTTCATAAATATTTACTAGTTTTAATCAATTTTGTAATAAAACGGTGCAAACAATCTCTGAAGGTCTTTATGATTTAGTGAAATCAATATTTTGTATCTTCCAAAATACACTATAAAAAAAATTGAAAAAATTATGGTGCATTACATTGGTCTGTCATCTATAATGGGTAGTTTTTAGATTTTTAGTTTATAACTTATATTTTGAGAAATTTTGTGTACGCCGAAACATATTCAAAATATGCAGTTTTTTCATATTGAATCAGTTCAAAAAATTCTAGTAATTATGATATGCATCAGTTGGTTTCGTAAATATAACAAAAATGAAGTAGACTCTGTCTAGATTGTTGTAACACATTTTATTTCTCAAAAACACAAAGTTTTCAAAGAATACACCAATGTGTATGAACATGATTTTTTATGAATCCTTTGATTGTTAAAAAACTCACACTCAAAGAAACGTTAAGTTGGCATATCAAATGTGTATAAAAAAAATCCAAAAAATAAGTAATAGAAAGCTAATAAAATTTCTGACAACTTTTATTTTTGTCGCAAAATGAAATTCTAAACAGAAAAATTGTTTTGGCTTGCAGAAAGTTGAAGAACACAAAAAATGAAATTTTTTTCTCAAAAAAGGGCAAAAAGTGTAACCCAACTTCACATTTTCACCCGGATTCAGTCTTGCTAGGAAGAGAGTGCCAGTAAGGGAAGTGGTGTGTGTCGGATAGCCCGAATGCGAATAGAGTGCTTGATATTTTGAAGAAAGAGAAATTGTTTCTTAAGATGTCAAAGTGCGAGTTTAGAAAGACTTCTTTGGTCTATTTGAGACATATTGTAGGAGGAGGAGAGTTGAGAATTGATCCTTCTAAAGTGGAAGTCATTGTGAATTGGTCCACACCTAAAACAGTAATTGATGTAAGAAGTTTCTTAGGTGTAGCTCAATATTGGAGAAAGTTTATTGCTAACTTTTCTGCCATCGCAACTCCTATGCATGCAATGACAAGTGTGAAGAAATGCTTCCAATAGGGAGGAAAAAAATAGCAAGCTTTTAAAGCTTTAAAAGACAATATCAGTTTAGCTCCAGTCCTTGCATTACCAAATTTGAGACAGCCATTCGAGATACAAATTGATGCTAGTTATTATGCCATGGGCGCAGTACTTTTGCAGCATGGTAAGCCTATCGCTTTTCATTCTGAAACATTTAATGGTGCTGTGAAAAATTTTCCTACATATGATAAACAACTATATGCGTTGGTACAAAGTGTCAAGAAGTGGAAACACTACTTAATGGGTAAAGAGACTATTGTGCATATCGATCACCAACCATTACAGTACTTGCAGTCACAAACAAAATTGCAGCAATCAATACATTTCAAGTGGATGGGATTTCTTCAATAGTTTCACTTGGTTATAAGGTATAAGAAAGGTATTTTCAATAAATTTTTTGATATTATTTCAATAGCAATCATTAGTGCATCTACTTTACTCAAAAATGATTCTATTGTACTTGATATTTACATAGAAAAATATGCACATGACATTGATTTTCAAGATGTGTACGCTAGTTTGAGTGAAGGGAATAAAGTTGAAGAAAAATATTATCACATGCATAAAAATTTGTTGTTTCATTTGGGCAAGTTGTGTATACCACAAGGAGAGAGGCTAAGTGTCATGAGAGAAGCTCATTCATCTCTTATTGCTGGAAACTCTGGGGTAAGAAAAAAAGTGGTGCATCTACAGAGGTATTGCTATTGGCCTCGCATGATAGATAGTGTGTCATGTTTTATAAGAGGTTGTTCTATGTGTGCAACAAGTAAGCCTAGTAATAGGAAGCTTGGGTTGTACACCACTACTGGTGCCATCAAGGCCATGGGAGAGTGTCTCCATGGAATTTTTTGGAGGTCTACCTATATCAAGAAAACAAAATGATTATATTTATGTAGTTGTGGATAGATTCAGTAAAATGTGTATACTTATGCCATGTAAGAAAACCATTACTGCTAAAAAAACTACTAAACTTTATTTTCAACATGTTTGGGTTCATTATGGATTGCCAAATTCTATTGTTAGTGACAGGGATTCCAGATTCATTGGAAATTTTTGGTAAAATCTATGGAGAATGGTGGATACAAATTTGAAAAAAAGTATTTCTTTTCATCCACAAACTGATGAACAAACCGAGGTAGTGAATAGAACCGTTGTGCATCTATTGAGAGGATATTCCAGCAAACATCCTAAGTTGTGGGATGAACAATTGCATTACATTCAGCGTGTTTACAACCGGGCAAAGCACTCTTCAACACAAACATCACCTTTTGAAGTATGCTTTGGGTATTTTCCAAAATAGCCATTAGAATTCATCTTTGGGAAAGATGTTACAATATATGGCCATAGTGATATTGACAAGGCTCAAAAGTTCCCTGAGAAAATTCAGATTATACATCAACAAGTTCAAGAACAGCTTGAGAAAAGTCAAAGAAAATACAAAGAGAGGCATGAAAAACATAGATTTGATCATAAGTTTCAAGAGGGATTTGAGGTATGGTTCCACATTAGCAAAGAAAGGATGCAAGGGGAAGGTAAAAAGCTCAAACCCATTCGATATGTTCCATTCAAGATCATAAAGAAAGTTGGTAATAATTCATTTCAACTTGAATTGCCTTCTTATATGGAAACGTATTCAGTTGTTAATGTTGAACTTACGTTTGTATGAGCCGCCTCTAATCGATGATCAAGGAAGTGAAGTTCAGCTACCTTCTATTGAATATTTCTCGACAGAATTTTTGGATGAGCTCAAAGAAGATACAACTCTTGACAGGAGGACAAGAGCATCTAAGAGGGGAAGTGTTGACTAACTTCAAGTTGGGCTCAAAGGCACTAAACCAAGAAAGGAAAAGTGGATGGAGGTTGGAAAGGTGATGGAGTTGTACCGTCATCTACTGAATAGGTAATCAAGTCTTTTGGGGTCCAAAAGCTTCCCAATGGGGAGGAGTGATCAGGAGTTCATAAATTTTTCTCAAAATTCAAAGCTATAGGATTGGGTTGAAACTAGGATGTTTATGTAGATCTCGTTTTCCTGATTCTGGCATTGTGAACGGTTCTAAAAACCGATGTCATATGAGGGAGATATCGTGCTTTGATCGAAATGGAAAACAGGTAAATTTTGCGACAATTTGACCAGGGTTGACTGGGATGCACAATCAGCAAAAGGGAATATTTTGAGGAATATTCCTTTCCTCAGAACTAATTGGTGTTTGACAAGTGTCACTTATTTATTGGTCAATTAGTTGTACGCAGTTCTGGAGGAGCCAATCACAGGGTGACACATGGCCAGCCCTGAGGCCGCCACATGTCCCTACAACAGCATATTAAAATTTTGGGTGAGGTCCGCAAGGCTCGACCCTGCGACCTCTGAAAGAGCACGCACACGCCACACCACCTGAGCTACACATTAGTTCTTAACTACAAAGGGCTACGGTTTTATGTTAAAGCTTAATGTAAATGAGTTTGGGAGTTGGGGACCGCCAGTGGTCCCTACCCGCTAGTGGTCCCCAGAGGTTGGTCACATTACAACGATTAACTCCAACCACAAATGTTACAACACGATAGCTATGAAACCCGCTAGCAAATGGTCTGCAACAATTTTATGTTATAATTATCATATGGAAATGGTCACAGTTAATCCTCTGCGTGGTTATCGCATAACCTACCAACCTCAACCAGAGTTCAACCTTATCACCATGGTTTATTGTGTGGGTTCCGCCTTGGGTTCCACTAACCATCAAACAAAACTGTGAGTTTTGGGGTTGGCATGTGGCCACCCCAAACCGCTAACAATTATTTCTACGATTAATTCGGCGGTGGTTTAGGCAAGCGCACCATTTCTAGCGAGAGTTGCTAATTTAACTCCAGATAAGTGGAGTTCTCCACTTTTGGTGGAGTTTTTCTAATTGTAACTGGGCAAAAGAGTAGGAGACTCAATTTTCGCCCATTCTGAGTAAATGAAGAGTCATTTTTTAACTAATTGGAGAATTCTATAGCCATTGGTGCAAAGAAAACAACCATTAGAGCACTGTAACTACATGTATTTGCAAAATTTTGAGCATAATGAAAGATGGACATGTCATTGGGAGCTGGACCAGAAGATGTAGCCCAGGAGGGGTGACCTGCTTCATCATGTCTGCTGTGTAAATTATATGTGGTGACTTATTTCCTTGTTTTACAATGTTGTTAGGTGTTATTTGTGCTTATTTCATGCTTCTAATTAACTAAAAATAACCTACATTTGATGGTTAAAATCCTCAATCCTTAAGAAAACTAATGAGACAAGTATGCACATGTTTATAAACTGAAAAGGCACTTAGCATAGCAAAACTAATACATTCAATTCAGATCAGTAAATAAATCTAATATTAATATAATAATTTTAAATATGATAAATATGTCTTCCATTAACCTCAGTTTGTTGAGATGATAAATATTGTTAATAACTTTAATGATGAATAATGATGAAATAATTTTTTTGAAAGCAAAGTGACAATGTAATAGTGTTGAATGATAGAAAATGTGAATAGTAAGAATGTAGTCAATTACTAATTTAGTCTTCATTATGATCAGACTCACACTATTTTCTTCTACTATTCTTATTGTCACCCTTGTTAGTTTTGTCATCTTCTCATATCAATTATATGAAAATCACACTTGAAATCTTAAGCCATTTAAATATTTAGCTTGAGTTTTTGTAGTAAACATCATACCTTGTCTCTCATGCTCTCCAATATTAATAGGTTGAATTACTATAGCAAAAAAATCAATTTACATTGCAAATAATTTTTTGTGCTTACACTTAAATCAATGTGCATGGTTAATCCAATCACTTTAAAATTAATGTACCATCATACGTCCAATTACATTGAATCAGAAATCAACATCTACACTGAAATCAATGCATTTAATGCAAGCAATTAAATATAGAAAATAACCTATACACCGAAAGAAATGAATCTAATGCAAGTAATCAACAAGATTAGAAATCAACATCTACACTCAAATCGATGCATTTGGTGCAAGTAAGAAAATAGGATTAGAAACCAACATCTACACTGAAATCAATGAATTTAGTGCAAGCAATCAAACAAGATTAGAAATCACCATCTACACTGAAATCAATGCATTTAGTGCAAGCAATCAAATAGGATTAGAAATCATCTACATTCAAATCAATTCATCTAGTGCAAGAAATCAAATATAATTATAAATCAACATCTACATTGAAATCAATGCATCTAGTTCAAGTAATCAAATAGGGTTAGAAATCACCATCTGCACTTAAATGAATTCATTTAGTGTAATAAATCAAATAGGATTAGAAACCAAAATCTACACTGAAATCAATGCATTTAGTGCAAACAATCAAATAGGATTAGAAATAACCATCTACACTAAAATGAATGCATTAATGCAAGAAATAAAAAAGGATTAGAAATCATCTACATTGAAATCAATGCATCTAGTGCAAGCAATCAAATGTAATTATAAATCAACATCTACATTGAAATCAATGACTTAGTAAAAAGAAATCAAATAGGGTTAGAAATCACCATATACAATGAAATGAATGCATTTAGTGCAAGAAATAGAATAGGATTATTAGTCCAAATTACAATCGGAATATTAATGCATTTAGTGCAAGAAATCAAATAGGATTAGAAACCAACATCTACACTGAAATCAATGCATTTAGTGCAAGCAATCAAATACGATTAGAAATCACCATCTACACTAAGATGAATGCATTTAGTGCAAGCAATCAAATAGGATTAGAAATCACCATCTACACCGAAATGAATGCATTTAGTGCAAGCAATTACATATGATTAGAAATCATCTACACTGAAATCAATGTATTTAGTGCCAGCAATAAAATAGGATTAGAAATCATCTAAATTCAAATCAATTAATCTAGTGCAAGAAATCAAATATCATTAGAAATCAAAATCCACACTAAAACTTGAATGCATCTAGTGCAAGCAATCAAATAGGATTAGAAATCACCATCTACACTAAAATAAATAAATCTAGTGCAAGAAATATTCTTCCCTCTCTCCCCCCTCTGTCTATACTCCATCCATCTCTAATTTATATCTCTATCTCAGTGCCCCAAACATACACTCTCTCACTCCATATCTATCAATCTATATGTCCCTACCTCCCTCTCTCCATCTCTCTCTTCTTCCCTCTCTTCACCTTCCATCAATATCTCTATCTCCCTATGTCTTTCTATATCACCCCAAAAACATACACTCTCTTTCTCCAATCTATCTATCTATCCCTCCCTCCTGCTCTCCCTCTCTCTATCTTCCCTTATCTCCTTCTCCCATGCTTCTCTATATTTCCTCCTCTTGTCCTCTCTCCCTCTCTCTCCATATTCCTTATCACTACCTCTCTCTATCTCCACCTTTTTCTCTCTTTGTCTATCTTCTTACCTCCCTCTTTCTCTCCATCAAACTTCATCTCTCTTTCCCTCCCTCTCTCCACTCTCTCACGTCTTCTCTCTTCCTACCTCTCTCTCTCTCTCTCTCTCTCTCTCTCTCTCTCTCTCTCTTCACCCTCCAACTATATTACTATGTCCCTCCCTCTCTCCTTCTCTCTCCTTCTCTCTCCCTCTCTCCCCCTTCTCTCCATCTCTCCTTCATTGTCTCTTTATCTCACACCCAAACATACACACTCTCTCTCCATATCTCCCTTGTCACTCCCTCTCTCTCTCTCCACTTCTCACTCTCTATGTCTTTATTATTTCCTCCCTCTCACCCTCTCAAACTCCATCTCTCTATCCCTCTCTCTCTCCTCCTCTCTCTCAAGTCCTCTCTCTCATCATTTATCTCCTACCAGCTCCCTCTCTCTTCCCCCTCCACTCTCTCTCTCTCTCTCTCTCTCTCTCTCTCTCTCTCTGACCTCCAATCCTCTCTCTTCCCCCATCACTCTCCTCCTCTCTCTCAAGTCCTCTCTCTCATCCTTCCTCTCTCTCCCTTTCTCTCCTACCTCCCTCTCTCTTATCCCATCGCTCTCTCTCTCTCTCTCTCTCTCTCTCTCCCCAACTATGTTACTATATCACTCCCTCTATCCTTCTCTCTCCTTCTCTCCATCTATCAATTTTTATCTCTTTATCTCACCCATAAACATGCACACTCTCTCTCCATATCTCCCTGTCACTCCCTCTCTCTCTCTCTCTCTGCTTCTCACTCTCTATGTATTTCTTCTTCCCTCCCTCTTTCCCCCTCCAACTCCATCTCTCTATCCCTCCATCTCTCCTCATCTCTCTAAGTCCTATCTCTAGTCTGTCCTCTCTCTCTCTTTATCTCCTCCCTCCCTCTCTCTCCCCCCATCTCTCTCTCTCCCTCTCTCTCTCTCTCTCTCTCTCTCTCTCTCTACCCTCCAATCCTCTCAATATCTCCTTCCCTCTCTCCTTCTCTCTCTCTCTCTCTCTCTCTCTCTCTCTCTCGCTACCCTCCAATCCTCTCAATATCTCCTTCCCTCTCTCCTTCTCTCTCTCCCCCTTTCATCTTTGTGTATCCCTTTCCCTCTCTCTCTTCATTAATTTTGTGCTCTCTCCTTCAATTTGTCTTCATCTCTCCCTTGTGACTCCCCCTATATCTCCACCTCTATCACTCTATGTCTTTTTTCTTCCCTTCCATATATATCTAGAGTTAATATATATCACGATATATTGATATATATTATAATATAACAAATTTAATATTGTATTAATCCAAATTTATTAATTTTAATAATATTCATATTATAATGTATTAATATGAATATTAGATTTAATAATAATAATATTACGGTTAATAATTTATTTATTTATTTATTTTATTTTTATTTTTTATTTTTTTTGCATGGTATTAATAATAATTTGTCCCATGTAACTTAGTGATGTATAGAATAAAATCACATAGGTGTCTATGTATAACATAATTAATCATTGGTATTCGCTCCCTGGGCTACAATTCTGCGCTGCAATTTAGGTTATCGAGGACGCAGGGGAGCCAACAGTCGTCGCCATGAGTGCGCCTGGGGGTGGGGAGTCTTCTCCCACCCCTCCAATCTCCACAGATGAAGCCTTCAGAAGGTTGATTTCAAAAAAAGGGAAGAAACAATCAAACCCAGCAATCCCGAAATTTATCAAAAAGCTGGAAGAAATTTCTGAGATCGCCTTGCCAGAAGATCAACCAATAAAAATTTCCCTAGCTCTGGTTGACAGAGGTTTGGTAGGAAAATTTATGGGATGTTTGCCCTCAACAAAAATAGCAGATGACTAGATCCAGCGAAATTGGAGGCCTCAGCTTAAAAACAATTTGATCTGTTATGCCGTCGAAAGAGGGTTTTTTATCTTCGAGTTCACAACCAAAGAAGATCAAGATCTGGTCTTCAGAAACGGGTCGTATTTCATGGGAAACCAAGGTTTGTATATTAACAAATGGACACCCGACTTTGATCCTTCAGTCATTGTCCCTAAAGAGGTCCCACTCTGGGTCTAGCTTCCTAATCTACCGATCCACTGCTGGAGCTACAACTCTCTGCAGAAGATTGGAAATGGTCTAGGTCGTTTCATTGAAAAGCAGATAACAAAGGCCAATATACCTGCACAAGAATCTGTGTTGAAGTCGATCTAGAAGTTGGCCTGCCAGAAGTGGTAAAACTCATCGTTGGGGAATGGCATCACTATCAAAAATTGGATTACGAGCAAGTACCTTTCAAATGCAGAACTTGTCATGAACATGGACACTTCCTACGAAATTTCCCAAAAGCCCCAGCAATGAACAAAGTGGACGAAGAAGGATGGAAAGAGATCAAAAAGGGAAAGGCAATCCCAAAACCAAATGAGAAGAAAAGCTCAGGGCCAATGGAGTTGCCCCAATATAATCTGAAAGCCAAAGAAGTTACAAAAGAAGGTTCATCTTCAGGGGAAAAGGAAGATTCCAATGAGACCCAAGAGGTGCCAGAAGACCCTTTGAAGAAAGTGAAAGAAATCGAGGCAAAGACAAACCTTTCTCCCTCAGAGGATGAACAAAGGGAAAAAGAAGAAAACGAAGAGCACATCAACCTTGGTTCCGACACTAGGGGAGAATCAGAAGATGGAGACTCTGAATCAAGTAGCTCTCAAGTCACTCCTATCAAGACGGTCAGGGGTCGAAATTCCAAGAAGAAACAAAGAGAGGAAAAAACATATTTGGATGTGCTCCAAGGCTCCCAGAAAGCCCTTAAAGGAATGATGAATACTAGATCCAGGCGCAAGCACGGCCAGGCTCCAAAGGGAGCTTCCACCCCCCAAGCCAGTAAATAATGAAATACATCTCCTGGAATTGCAGAGGGCTAGGCAGCAGTCTGAAAGAAGAAGCCCTGAAAGGCATTGTGAGATTGTACTAGCCAGAAATCCTTCTCATCCAGGAGACAAAGTTGGAGGACCTTCTTCTCCTCCAATCAAGAAAAGCTTTCTCGAAAAAATGCCAAGGGAGAGCTGTCAGTGCTAGAGGTGCCTTTGGAGGGATTTCTTCCTTCTGGGACAGCTCCAAATATGATCTGGTATATGAAGAATGCAACCTCCACTGGATCTTCACAAAGCTTCTCCATAAAGAATCTGGCCATCAAGTAAGTATGTTCAACTTATATGCTCTGGTCTTACCAGCTGAGAAAATAAGCTATTGGGACTCGCTACAGTCCTATCTTATTTTGCACAAACCAGAAAATATAATTATTGCAGGTGATCTGAATGTGACTGTAGCTGCAGAAGAGAAAAATGGGGGCTCACCTGTCAGGGATCCAGCTATAGAATGGGTTGAAGACCTCATGTTAGGCTGGGATCTGGAGATATCAAGCCTTCCTTTGGAAAATTCACCTGGACCAACAAAAGAATAGGTCCCGGACACATTGTTGCCCGTTTGGACAGATTCCTTATCCAAGCCTCCTTCTTGACTTGTGGTCTAATGGCCTCCTCTAAAAATTTTCCCAACTACACCTCTGATCATAAACCCATTATTCTTGAGCTCTCCCTAGATAAAAATCTTGGCCCCATCCCCTTTAGATTTAGCTCTCATGGATTCACCAAGAAGGATTCCTAGAGGTGGTCTCTGAGGCCTAGAATCAGCAAGTTCAAGGATCCCCCTTCTTTGTCTGGGAAGAAAAACTGAGGGGGCTTAAAAAAGAGCTTAAAGTTTGGGTTAAACAGATGAAATCTCCTTCCTCCAAAATAAAGGAGGTGCATGACATTTTAGAAGTCCATCAATTGATACTGGAGAATTCTGAAGTAACTCAAGACCACCTTCATAAAGAAGTAGAGTTGCAAAAATATTTCCATAGAGCAAGTAGGGAGGAAGAAGATTTCTGGAGACAGAAGTCCAGAAATCTATGGTTGCAAGCCGGAGACAAAAATACAAGATACTTCCATAAACAAGCTGAAGCACGCAAGCACTTCAAAGCAGTAAATGAAATTTACTATCAAAATACTTTGGTTAATGATTTTGAAGGCATAAAGAGAGCAATCCATTCCTTCTTCAAAGATCTTTACTAAGCCCCGGATGACCCTCCTATTGATACTCACTCCTATCCGATTGATCTAATCCCTCAATGTGTTCAATAATTAGATAATATTATGCTAACTGCTTCGATCAGTATGAATGAGTTTAAAAAATATTTGGATTGCATGGAGCCTGATAAGGCTCCGGGCCCTGATGGGTTCACTGCAAGGTTCTACTTATCATGTTGGTCTACAATTAAAAAATATCTTCTGAAAATGGTCAGGAAATCTCAGACATGCACCAAGCTTGGAGGCAGTACCAACTCGGCCTTCCTTGCCCTGATTCCAAAAGATAAAGGCGCCACCAACTTCAACAGATTCCGGCCCATCTCCTTGTGTAATACCGGCTATAATCTAGTCACTAAAATTATAGCCAACCGTCTTAAGAAAATTCTGTCGGTTATCATTCCTGAAAACCAAGGAAGCTTCATCAAAGGGAGAAATATTCTTGACAATATTGTGCTGGTGCAAGAAGCAATTCATTCAAGTTGTCATCAAAAAGAAAAATTTATGGTTAAGCTAGATTTGGCAAATGCTTTTGACAGAGTGAGACATGATTTCCTATTTGTTGTGATGGAGAAGTTCGGTTTTTCAAAAGCATTCATAGGTTAGGTGAAAGCCTATATAGCCTCCCCCTAGATAGCCCCACTGGTTAATGGTCGATAAACGGAGTTCTTCCAAGCCTCGAGGGGGCTAAGACAAGGTTATCCAATGTCTCTGCTTCTTTATGACATTCAAGCCTCAGTGCTCAGCTTCCGGCTAGACTATTGTCAATAGACCCAAACTTTATCAGGCCTCAGGATGGTTCACAATGTTAAATACATTAACCATACCCAATTTGCTGATGACACCTTGTTGCTTGGAGGAGCAAGCATAAATTCAGCAAGGTCCTTCAAGAAGGAGCTAGACATTTATAGGGAGGTCTCGAGCAGCAAGATCAACTATCTGAAAAGCACGATCTATGGCTGGAATTGTTCGACAAAGGAAATGAAAAACATGGCAAGGTTGTTAGAAATGGAAGGATCCCTATCCTGGGAGTCTTTCAAGTATCTTGGGATTCCAATCTTCAAATAAAATCCTAAATTAGCTCACTGGATGCCTCTACTTGACAAGCTAAAACTCAGAATACAAGCATGGGAAGCTTCATGGCTGAATAATGCTAGGAAGGTGATCCTTTTGAAATCTGTCCTCATAAACCTCCCTTTATATCATAACTCAATTCTTATTTCCCCTAAAACGTTCATTAGTAAAGTGGATGGTCTGTTGAGAAGATATATGTGGGAGGGGGGCAAAAATAATGAAATAAGGCTCCATTTAGTAAACTGGGACAAACTAAAGAAGCCATTCATGGAAGGAGGACTTAAAATTCATGATATGGCTTCTCAAAATCTTGCTCTGGGCTCCAGACTTCTTTGGAATCTTGTTTCTGGGAATTCTAGTTGGAGCAAGAGATTTCTGTGGAAAAAATATTTTCATGGGTAGTGCATAAGATGTTTGGACCAGCCTCCAAGAATAACCAAAGGATCACCTGTCTACAAGCTATGTCTCACAGAAATGGAGCATTTCAGTCGCAAGCTTTACTGGATTCCAGGTAATGGGAAAAAAAATATAATTTTGGAAGACTCGATCCTTGGAGATCAGCCCTTTAATCAGAAGGCAGATCTGGAAAATATCAGAATTTGGCTTCAGTCTAGCAATATGATAACCCTGTGGGACATTTCCAAATGGACTGATGATGCAGAGAACCTTTGGGATGGTTGGAATCTGGGGGTTGTCCCTCAGTGGCTGGAAGGTGAAGCCACCTTATTGTTATATCTGCTCCAAGGAAAAGCACCTTTAAAGGCCTCTTCTAAAGAAAAAAGAGGATGGGGCTCATTCTCTGGCTCATACTCAGCAGCTGAAGGATACAAAAGCATTATGACTATTCCAAATGTTCCTCCTGAACCAATTCAATGGAAATTTATTTGCTCCTTTCCTTCTCTCCCCAAAATCGACTTCTTTTGCTGGACATTGGCTCATAAAAGTGTCCTCACTAGAGACAATCTGAGAAGGCATGGAATGGAAGGACCCTCCAAGTGTCCTCTTTGTGTTTCGGATGAAGAAACGGCAGACCATTTGTTGTTAAATTGTCCATTTGCTCGAGAAGTTTGGAGGGAGGTCCTGATGATGGAACCTGACAGAATCGAACTCCCTGGAAATATTCTAGACCTGCTAAGAAATTGGGCCAAATTATCTCCATTTTGTCTCTCCAAAAAATACCTCCTCAAGACTTGCTAGTTGTGGATTCCCAAATTCACATGCTAGAAACTGTGGCTAGAAATAAATAACAGAATTTTCAGGGAGGAGAGCTGTAATCCATTCAGAATAGTCTCTAAAATAAAAGCTCTTTTGGGAGAGGCCTTAGAAGCCAAGCCCTCCATAAGAAATGGTATGACTCTAGACAGCTAGGAAGATCAATGGCTAAAAGAGCTAGTTCCAAATCATAAGGATAGACCCATCCCTCCAGCAAAAGCTCTTTGTAACTGGGAAATTCGATTGGAAGAGCAGGAATTCATTAAATGGAGATCAGCTCTGGAAGATCACTACCTATTCTTTGACGGGGCCTCTAAAGGAAACCTAGGAGCGGCTAGTGGTGGAGGAGTGATCCTAAGTTCGAGTGGCTCTATTGAGTTGTGCTTTGCTTGGGGTCTGGGCCATGAATCAAACAATAAAGCAAAGGCACTAGCTCTGTTGCAGGGTCTTAAGTTGGCTATTGATAGGAATTTCCTTTCCATCTCAATATTTGGAGATTCCAGGTTAATCATTCAAGCTCTGAACTCACAGAATAACCCCTCTCAGGTGCAACTAACCACCATTCTCAAAAATATCAGGCTAGTATTACCCAAATTCCACAAAATCAACTTCTTTCATATTCTGAGGAAGTTAAATTCTAAGGCTGATCTAGAAGCCAATCTAGGAACTCTCCAGAGCAAGAGATCTCTATCAGTAAATGGCCTTGAGTCGATCTCCATCATCCCATAAATCTAGAGTAGGTTGGTCCTATGTCTCTTCGAGAAATACTCTATTTCAAGACCTTCTCCAATGGCTAGTTCTAAGGGACAGACAAAGGTTAGGAGACTCGACTTCATCATCAGGAATAAATGCAGAGCGCAACTCCTCTGACCTCGTTCTCTTCTTTCAGTGGGATCCCAATGTTTCTTTACCCTACAAAACTCTGGGTAGGCATTGGGAGGATATCGCTATCTTCTATACAACTAGACTTGGCCTCCTGGAGGACTCTGCTGTAATATTTGAAGCGGAAATCACTTCTGGAAGAGGTGGGATTCTTATTGGCAATCTAGAGCATAAAATTAGGATCTGGAAGACAAACCATAAGAAATCAAGAGTCGATATCATGGAGGACTCTGCAATGAATCTCATCGTAGAGGAAATCAGTTTAGGTACTGATGGGATCCCTCTTGGCAATCTAGGAAACAAAGCTAGAATGTAGCAGTAAATCACAGCGAAGACCAATGAGGTGGATTCCAGAATTAAATCAAAACAAGCATATCTCCCAGCGTTGGCCAATTCCTGCAATCACAACGAAAACTTATTAACACATTCATCTGAAGTTGACTGGAACCTTCTCGGCGTCTGGAAAAAGGAAAGCAATAGTTGTAGCAAGGAAGTGGAGAAATGCCCTGTTAAAGCCCTCGGCAGCTGTTTTGCCGATCTATAAATAAAAAAAATAACTGTTATTGTCCAAAAAAAATTGTCCCATCGCATTTGCCTCATAGGTTTCACCTAAATAAAACCCTCTCGTTTATTTATATTTTATTTATTTACCATACCTCTTTTATTTATCATGGTATTTGGCCTGTATATAATTGGATGTCCCTATTTGATATATTTTTAATTATTTACCATACCTATTTATACCTCTTTTATATTTATTTATTTATCATATCTCTTTTATAAATATGGTATTTGGCCCATGGTATTTAGCCCATGGTATTAAAATGGTATTTGACCCATACGATTCACCTAAATAAAACCTCTTGTTTGAGTTATAGAGAGGTTCATGGAGTAAATATAAAAATAGGTTTTATTTATTTACCATACCTTTAGTTTATTTATATTTTTATTTATTTACCATACCTATTTTTTGAGTGTTGTTAAACCTTTTTATATTTTAAATTTATGTTGTGTTTATACATAATAATAACTAGCAATTGCACATGATGTTGCAAAGGGAAAGTCGTAATGTGTTAGTATATATAAGAGTTCCAGAGAAGAATTGAAAGCTAACAAACACTGAATTCAACTTATTTAGCAAATATATATATTAGTGAAACCTTTATAAGTTAATTTTTATCATGAAGGGAATTCTTTGTGGCCAAACTAATAAACTCCACACTACATATAAAATGAAAATAATCCTAATATGTTGACGCGTAGTGCATCCCTTTTGGCTCCTTCGTGGGTTCTTCCCCTTCGAAACTTAGACCTTGACTTGGAGAAATAAACCATAACCTAACCATCCATTCGACAAAAAAAAAAATTATTAACCCCCGATCAAGATGCCAACTAGCCACGGATGGGGCCCTACACGAAAATGGGGCGAGTGTATGTGGAGGAAGCATGCACTGACCATCACACCAAATTAGAGGATGACGAGAGTAGAGAGTGATGGGATGCTCCAACCTCGGAGATTAATGAGTACATTAAATATCAATGCATAACATCCAGGTGATGCAGATGGGTTGTCAAGAATGTTTTGGGGAAAGCGCTGATGTGCAAGGTGGAATCGGGTTATGTACAGCCTCCTCGCCATTTTCTGGTTGATAGTCTTCAGGCACGCGTAGAGTAAAAGCAAACAGTTCAGCGGTTGGGGGATAACTTTGCACCTTCATCGTGTCATCGCCAAGGGTATGTATCCAATTCTCTATTCATATCTTCCATGAAACGTGTTTCTGAGTTTCGCTCATTGAAAAGGAGGATTATGGTTTTTTAGGATTACCTCTATGTGCTTCAATGTATTGTTGTGGATTACCTAGGTTATGTAGTAAATCCCTCTTTCATTTTTGACATGCATCATGCTTCTAGTTTTCATTCCATGGAGAGGAAGACCCTGGTCTCTCTAGATTACCTTTGTTTGTTTAATTGTAAAGCGTTGGCTTATCGGGAGTTAGAAATTCTCACAGTGGATAGCATGGAATGGATAAATTTAAGTGGGTTATGTGTTCAACGTTTCAGTGAAGGAGTTTTGGTAGGAATGGCGGTCAATTATCTTCACACGAAAGGAATAGTTGTGGTCTCGTTTGCTAATTTTGTCCGTTTTGAGTCTTTCTTAGGTTTTTTATGGTGTTATTAGATTTATAGGCTCTACTCTGGTTTTGCATGGCTCTATAAAGACCTTGCATGTCGTTGTAAGGACATTGTATGGCATTTTTATGATCTAGATTGTGGTTTCTATTCTTTCCATCTTGGGTTCTCTCTTATTTCCTCGTCTCTGCATGGCTCTAATTTTTACAGTAACCACTGGGATTGGGAATTAGACTATATGGCTTTCAGTGATTTTAATGTGGGTGGTGGCACCGTTAAGTTTTGTAGCAAAGGTTTGGGTTTTCAGTGGGTCAGTCATGTCAGTTTTTTTGTCACTTTTATTAATTTGTCCAATTCTGAGGTTATATGTATTACTGTAAGTTATTATAGTGGGATTATCTGGGTCTGGGCTATTGTGGGAATGAGGAGTCTGGTCTGTTATGCTTTGTACATGGTGAAGTTTTCTATCGTGGCGTGATGGTCTGTCTAGGAGTGGTTGTCTGTTTTTAAATCAAGTCCTCTTAGTCTTTCGAACTTGAGTCAAATGTATACCGGTGACAAAAACCAGGCCCTACTGCTCCATGCTCATGTTTATATCTCAGGTTTCTTTAATCTCTTCATGCTTTATACTATTGCAGATCTTCAAGGAAATTCTTGCATGTATATAAAGTTGTTGGAAGACCGGAAATTGAAGACAATGTGAAAGGCCAGTCAACTAAGAAGGATGCAAAGGATAATGGGAAAGCCAAAGTTCCAAAACCAGCCCTAGCCAAACGGGGTCGAAAATATAGTAAAGAGGTGATGGAGAATTTGTTCTAGACATATTCGGATGGTACACCCTGTTACATTAAGTATTTTATTCACGGGTGAGAGCAGGATGCAAGGGCCAAGGAAGAAGAGGAAGTTGATCTTTGAATTGCCGAAGAAGAATTAAACCCTCTGATTACTGACCCTGGTAACACACAACAGATTATCTTTGTTCCATCACTCCATCCGCACCTATTGGATACTAAAGTGCCTTTTGGTGAAGCCAATTGTCTATGTTCAGGAGATAGGGGGAGACCCTCGAGCAGCCTCAAGTCTAGCGGATATTAGCAGAGCCATCCAGGAACTTAACCTGCGATAGCATCACCAGAGCGTCTGACTAGGGCGAATTGAGAAACGGCTACAAAGCATGCACCAGGTTGACATGCCAAGCTCGAGTGTAAAATATCTAGCTCCTATAGAGTCATTTGATGATTGACTTTCTATATTTATGTTTTTTCTATGATAATAGATAGCATTTATGTTTCCTATATGTTTATGCAAGGAAAGATAGATAATAGCTACTTAAAGACAGTAAGAGACTGACTTAAGATGTTTAATTTTTGGATGGCCCATAACTCTTTAAGACGGCCAACAAACCTCATTTCCTATGGGAAGGTTGAGGCTAAAATATGTTAATTTTAGTGACCTGCATTTTGGTTAATGAATATAAAATAGCAGGGACCTACTAATTTTACAAAAAAAAATCCCGATATGTTACTTGAAATATTATATTAATATTTGTGAAGTTTGGATGCCATCCTCACTGATAAAATTGACTACAACTGAACAAAACCTCAATAAAAACCCCACTAACTTCGTTCATGTTTTTATTTCACACAAGATTAACATGTTCATTCAGAATTTTAAATTCAAGAACATATTGAATTTTAAAATTAGACTTTCTCTTAAAGTAACTAGAGGGGAACACAACACTTGCATCCAAAGTAAGATTTGAGTCCTCGATATCATCTGTCACAAATTTCTTTTCCACTTTGCCATGCATGACTCATGCCTCTACCAAATCCCCAATCTAAAATCAAAATAAAGGTGACACAACACTTAATATGGAGCCAAGTATTATTTTAAAAATATAAAGAAACATAGTTCTAATGTCACTTAGGTCCAAGAAACATAATGGAAACTATAGCACAAAGGAATTTCATTGATTTAATCTTCATTTCTTATGAATCAATTATAAAATGATGATAGAGTTCCCTGGAGATAATTGTGTTGTCATGTGAATTTATGGAACTTAAACAAGTCCAATTGGTAGCAATATTCCATCTAAGGTTGCTACATTCCTTGATTTTAGTGAAGAATACAAAAAAAATTCTTATTTCCACACCAAATAATTCTAGACCCTGAAATCCATCAATTCCATTGCTCTAAAACTCTAAAACTCTAGCATAAAGAAACTTGAAAACACTTTTAAAGAAATGTTAGTAAAATTTTTGTTGCATCGATGCATTTTAGTTCAATAATAAGCATCAAACTACGAGCATTTTTTTCATTAACAAAATGGTTGTACACTGGAAAGAAATAAGTGCAACATTCTTTAGAATTCCCCTTACAACAGATGTTCATACTACATAGGTGGATAGGGAAGCATTAAAAATTATTTGAATTCTAGGGTAGATATGGTATCTAAATGTGATTGTGCAGGTGCAGGCCCTAAAGGTGGAAGAATTAAGCATGAACCAATATGGAAAAATATGGGTGAATAATGATTAATGAAGAGAGAAAACAAAAAACTCGGTAATTTTAATTGAATAGTAAATTGGAATGCCTTGTATAATAAGGGTATTTCAGTCAATGTGAACCATGGGAGTAAACAAATATTCTAATATTTTGCTATACTATGTTGAAATAAAACCATATAAAGCAGTAATGGATAAAAGGATGCAAATAACTATTGGAAAACACATTCATAAGTGAAATATCATCACTATGTTTCAGAGGTATAATAGAATAAGTCGTTGATACACGAAAGGAAAATTATAGCCATGTACAATAAAAGAATTCTAAAAAAAAAAAAGTATAAAAATAAAAATTACATAAATGTAACTAGAGGGATCATACTCTAGAAGTGACAAAGTTCAGTAAGTTTAATTCAACATGATTTTTGGATGGCTTGTATAATAAGGTTATTTCATTCAATGTGAACCACGAGAGTAAACAAATATTCTAATATTTTACTATACTTTGTTGAAATAACACCAGATAAAGCATTAATGGAGAAGAGGAGGTAAATAATTGTTTTCAAAAAAAAATCATAAGTGAAATACCATCACTGTGTTTCAGAGGTATAATGGAACAAGTCGATGATAGAAAAAAGGAGAATTATAGCCATGTCCAATAAAAGAATTCTCATAAAAAAATTTAAAAAATATAAATAATTATTACATTGCATAAATGTAACTGGAGGAATCATACTCAAAAAGTAATGAAATAACAATCTATAAATAAACATTGCGATTATAAATCTTGTGGAAGGGAATTTAAAATGACCCAAAAAAAAAGTTTATTTTACCAACACACAGAGTATCATTTAGGGAGGGTTGACGGACCAACTTTAATGTTGGATTAAACTTCAATACATATAATAAGAAAGTATAATCAAAAAGGTCGTAGACACTGTACCAAAATAGTCTATGGCGTCTAAAATATTAAGTCCAAACCCTCTTCAAGTCATATATAAATTATAATAGAAGGTCGTAGCCACTGTAGTAAAAAATTCTATGGCATAAAAAATATTAAGGAAAAATCCCCATCAAGTCCATAGACCTGGAAAGATAACAAAAAAAATATGAATAGAGATCCATCAAATAATAAAAAAGAAGAATTTTTATAAACAAAACAATAATCATGGAAATAACATAGCATTGTATGAAAATTTCTTGGATGGAAACCTCTTACTAGGAGGAAAATAGTAACATACTGCCCATTGAATCCTCAAGAGAAAATCATAAACCATTACAAGAAAATGAACACTCACTGCACAGAAAATCATAATAAGGGATAAACCCTAGAGTGGAGCCTATCTCCATTGACAACAAAAACCAACATGAGACCAATTCAAACCAACCTTATATAACATGAGCCATTTGAATCCTTTTGAGAAGAACCCCTTGACCTAAATCTCTCATTTAACATCCTTGAACTTGGACCTTTCCTATAATTACCACCATTGCCCATTTTTAGAGCCATTACAAGGGAATGAAAATGTGTAACTTGAACTAGAAAAACTTAATCAAGGAAAAAAATTGAAAATAATACTTTGTGAACTAAGAAGGCCTAACATATATGGTTATGAGCCAACTATTTTTAGTTATTTTTACATTCACTCATTTTGGTTTGCTAAAGATACAATTACAAAATTCCAAACAGTCTTCTGATTATTACAAAATTTCATTTTGTTTTGCTGAAGATACAATTACAAAAATCCAGTCTTTTCACTATTACAAAATGTCATTTTGTTTCGCTGAAGCTACATTTACAAAATTCCAAACATTACAAAATGTCATTTTGTTTTGCTGAAGCTAATTCCAAACAGTATTTATACTATTACAAAATGCCATTTTGTTTAGCTAAAGCTAAAATTACAAAATTCCAAACATTACAATATGTCATTTTTTTTGTTGACGCTAAATCCATGGAGTCTTCTGACGATTACAAAATTTCATTTAATTTTGTTGACGTTAGATCCATGGAGTCATATGACTATTAAAAAAAGTCATTTCATTTTTTTGACGCTAAATCCATGCAGTCTTCTTACAACAAAAAAAGTTTTGGTCAATGCATGTTGTAATTAAATACTATGTAACTCAAAAGTGGTATTGATGGTGCTTACATGCATCGTTATATATATTTATTTTAATTACCCAAATTCCTAAATTACTAATAGCCATCTTTCACAGCTAATAATATAGCTAGAGAATAGAAAAAATATTTAAAATATACAAAAATGGGAAGCTTGACCTAACATGTATGACAAATGTTGCATCAAAATGAAAAATCCTCAGAATTCTCAACAAAGAAAACAATATTTCTACACAATGAGTTCATGAGGACTAAGACAAATAATTTCACGACCTTTACCCTTGTGTAATAGAATCATCCTTCTTCTTTTGACTTCTTGTTTTTCACCGTAACCACCTTAACTTGATGTGGAGATCCACTTGAAATAGATGTTGTATTCAAAAAAATAGATGATATTAAGGCATTCAATTGGAGCTCATGAGAAATAAATTACAGTGAAAACAACAAAACATGACAGGAATGCAGGCATAGTTCAGTATACATGTATATAACACCAAATCGATGTATTTAAAGTGATCCTATTTCCTTTCCTACTTGCTTATAATGTAGCCTCTCCACCTATTGTCGATGCATACATTATTAAGGGTGTTAGTGATGGAAAATTTAGTGACTCAACAATACATTGAAAGATATTGAACAATTATTCACATTCGTCATTACTCACTATTTTCGTTTCTTCCCTTCTATTACTTTTACTTTTAATTACAAATTATCTATAGTGCTAATATTGTTATAGAAAAACATATCTCTAAAATATCTAAAGTTAATTTGATGCTAAAAACATGTAGAACAATGCAAGACCTTAAGATGATGTTAGGGCATGTCTTTGCAAGTAATAATAATTATTAATCAAGAGACGCAAGAAACATTTTAGTAATTTTAATTAAACACGAATTTGGAATATCTTGTCTAATAAAGGTATTTTAGTCAATGTGAACCACAGGAGTAAAGAGATATTATAATCTTTTACTATACCCATTGAAATAACACGTGATAAAGTAGTAATGGAGAAGAGGAGGTAAATAACTAAGCATTAATGGAGAAGGGGAGGTAAACAATTGTTGTCAAACACATTCACGAATTTGACTGGAGCCCATGAGAAATAAAACAGTGAAAACAAAAAAACATGACAAGAATGTAGGCATAGTTTAGTGTACATGTATATAACACCAAATCAGTCTATTTAAAGCGATCTGATTTCCTTTGCTACTTGCTTAGAATGTAGCCTCTCCACCTATTGTCATTGCATACATTATCAAGGGTGTTAGTGATGATGGATTTAGTGAATCCTATCAATGGTGTTAGTGATGACGGATTTAGTGAATCAAAAATTCATTGAAAGATACTGAACAATTATTCACATTAGTCATTACTCACTATTTTCATTTATAATCTTCTATTTCTTTTACTTTTAATTACAAATCATCTATATTGCTAATATGGTTATATTGAAACATATCTCTAAATTATCTTAAAGTAATGTGACGCTCAAAACATGTAGAACAATGCAAGCTCTTAAGATGATGTTAAGACATGTCCTTTATTGTATTAATCATGAGACATAGACATATACAAACACTTAAGGATAAAGTTACATGTGATTATTATACAAAAAATTCAAGGATCATGGAGTATGAAGTCTCGAGTAGCTATTAATAAAAAAATAAATATTTTCATTTATATATCCTACAATTTGTGCTCTCATATGAGATTAGATACTTGTTGAATTGTTATAACCTAGTCTTTGGATTTGTTATTTATGTATGGACGTGATAGAATGAGGTCTATAAGCTGATCATATTTAGAACGAGGTCTATAAGCTGATCATATTTTGGATTGTATTTGTATCCCCTTTGTTGAAAGGGATAATCCTAGTGGGATTAAATGACTTTTGTGATTCTAGGGATCTTGACAAAAGTTTTCCTGACATACTACTAAGCATATAAGCATATGATGAATGTAATCCCATTATAATAGAATTATGATATTTTCAGAGAAATAAAAAGAACTAAACGAAATTCCAAAAACATTTTTGATATACTTAAAAATTTATGTTTTTCAACATCTTTATGATAAACTTAGTCTCGCCACTTTTGACAAATTTTCCCAAAGAAAATTGCCAAAATTCTTCAAATATCAAACACTATCAAATAAATGGTGAGTCTAAAATCAACCTGGAAATTATTTTTTTAATTTCATAAAATGGCTCAAAAATTAACCAAGAAAATATTTTTTTTTTAATTTCATACAACAATT
Organism: Pinus albicaulis; assembly: GCA_034641835.2. Classification (NCBI taxonomy): domain Eukaryota; kingdom Viridiplantae; phylum Streptophyta; class Pinopsida; order Pinales; family Pinaceae; genus Pinus; species Pinus albicaulis. The sequence continues at coordinate 205,858,249 of CM076573.1, read as the reverse complement.
GTTAAGAATCATGTTTTTTAACTTCAAAACTACTTGGTAGGTACATTGTTCTAGCCAAATATTTCTATAAAATTCATAAATAACAATGCATATAAATATGAAATGAGTTTCTGTTAAAAATTATATAGATGGATTTTGGACCTTAAATATAAATATCAACCGAAATTAATTTTTGTAAAATTGTAAAACTCTAAGTTAAGAAAATTAGAAAACATTTTAAAAGAAATTCCGATAAATTTTTTGTTGCAACCATGCATTTTGGTTCAATAAAAAGCATCAAATTACCATCAATTTAGTCATTAACAAAATGGTTGTAGATTGCCAAATAGTAAATGCAATATTAGTTAGAATTCCCTTTACAACATATATTCATACTGGAGATTGTGTACATTTTATGGTAGATATGATATGTAAATGTGATTGTGCACGTAAAGAGGAAGAATTAAGCATGAACTAGTAAGGAAAAATATTGATGAATAATGATTAATAAATTCTACGTGGATTTTGGATCTTAAGTACAAGTATCAACATAAACTAACTTCTAGAAAAACTCTCTAAAACTCCAACTTGTTTTAAAGAAACTTTTTAACACTTTTAAAGAAATGTAAAAGTTTTGCTGCATCGGCAATGCTAGTAAATTTTTTGTTGCATCTATGCATGTAGTAAGTTTTGTTGCATCCATGCATGTTCATAATAAGAAGTGGAGAGTGAAGCATTAAAAATTGTTTTCATTGTAGGATATATATGGTATCTAAATGTGATTGTGTAAGTATAGGTTTTTAAGGTGCAGGTATAAGGTGTTGAAGGTGGCAGAATTAAGCATAAGCAAGTATGGAAAATATTGGTGAATAATGATTAATGAAAAGAGGCAACAAAAAGTTGGGTAAGTTTAATTGAAATGCCTAGTATAATAAGGGTATTTCAATCAATGTGAACCATAGGAGTAAACAAACATTGTAATTGAACAAGAATTTGGAGTACCTTATATAATAAGGGTATTTCAATCAATGTGAACTATGGGTGTAAACACAAGGTGTTTAATGTGGAAGAATTGAGCCTGAGCAAGTATAGAAAAATACTAGTGAATAATGGTTAATGAAGAGAGGCAATAAAAAATTGGATAAGTTTAATTGAACAATAATTTCAAATGCTTATATAATAAGGCCATTTTAGTCAATGTGAACCATGGGAGTAAACATATATTCTAATTAAACAGGAATAGGAATTTGAAATTCCTTATATAATAAAGGTATTCCAATCAATGTGAACCATGAGAATAAACATATATTCTAATATTTTAATCTTCTATCTATTATACTATGATGAAATGGCACCACATAAAATATTAATGGAGAAAAAGAGGTAAATATTATTTTTTTAAACACACCAATAAGTGAAATACAAAGGATATATTTACTTTTATTTAATATTTTAATTTTTAATATTTTTAATATTTTTATATATTTTTAAATGAATTTTATATAAATTTTGGTTTAAAATTAAATATTTATATTAAAATAAATTATATCAATAATGATTATTGCATTTAAATTTTTAGATTCTAATATTTTAATCTTCTATCAATTATATTATGATGAAATGGCACCAGATAAAAAAATTAATGGAGAAAAAGAGGTAAATATTATTTTTTCAAACACACCAATAAGTGAAATACAAAAGATATATTTACTTTTCTTTAATATTTTAATTTTTAATATTTTTATATATTTTTAAATGAATTTTATATAAATTTTGGTTTAAAATTAAACATTTATATTAAAATAAATTATATCAATAACTATTAATGCATTTAAATTTTTAGGTTGAAAAATAAATTTCACATACTAAAATTACGGAAAAAATAATTGTTATTTATAATTTTATAAGTAATTAAAATTTTAATATTAAATTAATAAAGTATTATTATGTTTTTTTTTAATATAACATATTTTTAAAATAAATAAACAAATAATTACTATTTAAAAAAAAAAAATTTAATATTTAATAATACTATTTAAAAGATAAGATAAGGTAATTAATAATGTGTTAATGGCATTGTCTAGAGGCATCAATTTATTGAGGACAAAATTGTGTGATTTTTTTTTTTTTTAATTGATAGTAAGATTGTTTGAAATTTGGAGTACTTGAGTCTTATATTTAATAGTGAAAATAGATTCAGCACCGTTATTATAGATATCTAAAATTTTGAAATTTGACTTCCAAAAATTTCCACAATTATTTTTTAAATTCCTAGTAAAAATTATATTTCTGTTCACTAATAAATTTTTCAATTGAAATTATCTTAAACTGATTGAGTAAAATGATTCTTACCTACTCCCATCTCCATTTACCTACTCCACCCATCTTCATCTATATGATAACAAATATTATTAAAAGTCAAATTTAGAATATATATAGAAGATAAGAAATATTATTAAAATGCAAATTTAAAATATATATAGCTTCAGCGAGCCTAATGGTAAAGAGCATGTGTTTCTCCAAAATCACAGAGCATGTGTTTCTCCAAGATGACAAATTCAAAACCAAAAAGGTAGAGTATGTATGCCTTAGTAAACTTAGCAGTCAAATCCCTAAACAGAACCCCATCTACCTCTATCACACAATAAATTTTCCTTGGATCTGGGCGAGGGAGCCCCCTTGGCTTTCGGGCAATCTCTACGGACTTGGAGCCATTTGTATGATCTGTGTATGTGATTTCTCTATTAGAATCATACTTTCTCATAAAGTAACTGGAGGGTAACACAACACTTGCATCCAAAGTAAGATTTGAGGCCTCGATATCATCTGTCACATATTTATTTTCCACATTGCCATGCATGACTCATGCCTCTACCAAATCCACAATCTGAAATCAAAATAAAGGTGACACAACACTTCATATGGAGCCAAATATGATTTTAAAAATATAAATAAACATAGTTCTAATGTCACTTGGGTCCAAGCAACATAATGGAAACTAAAACGCAAAGGAATTCCATTGATTTAATCTTCATTTCTTATGAATCAATTATAAAATGATGATAGAGTTTTCTGAAGATAATTGTGTAGTCATGTGAATTTATGGAACTTAAACAGGTCCAATTGGTAGAAATATTCCATCTAAGGTTACTATGTTCCTTGATTTTTAGTGAACAATACCAAAAAAAATCTTATTTCCACACCAAATAATTATAGAACCTGAACTTTGGAAATTCCATTGCTCTAAAAATCTAAAACTCTAGCATAAAGAAACTTGAAAACACCTTTAAAGAAATGTTAGTAAAATTTGTGTTGCAGATCGATTCATTTTAGTTCAATAAGAAGCATCAAAATACGAGCAATTTTTCATTAACAAAATGGTTGTACACTCGCAATCAATAAGTGAAACATTCTTTAGAATTCCCCTTACAACAGATGTTCCTACTACACAGGTGGATAGGGAAGCATTAAAAATTATTTGAATTATAGGGTAGATATCGTATCTAAATGTGATTTTGCAGGTACGGGCCCTAAAGGTGGAAGAATTAAGCATGAACCAATATGGAAAAATATTGGTGAATAATGATTAATGAAGAGAGAAAACAAAAAGCTCAGTAAGTTTAATTGAACATGAATTTGGAATGCCTTGTATAATAAGGGTATTTCAGTCAATGTGAAAAATGGGAGTAAATAAATATTCTAATCTTTTACTATACTATGTTGAAATAACACCATATAAAGCAATAATGGATAAAATGATGCAAATATCTATTGGAAAACACATTCATAAGTGAAATATCATCACTATGTTTCAAAGGTATAATGGAACAAGTCGTTGATACACGAAAGGACAATTATAGCCATGTGCAATGAAAGAATTCCAAAAAAAAAGTATAGAAAAAAAGAATTATTACATTGCATAAATGTAACTCGAGGAATCATACTCCATAAGTGACAAAGTTCAGTAAGTTTAATTCAATATGAATTTTGGAGGGCTTGTATAATAAGGTTATTTCAGTAAATGTGAACCATGGGAGTAAACAAATATTCTAATATTTTACTATACTTTGTTGAAATAACACCATAAAAAGAAGTAATGGAGAAGAAGAGGTAAATAATTGTTGTCAAACACATTCATAAGTGAAATACCATCACTGTGTTTCAAAGGTATAATGGAACAAGTCGATGATAGACAAAAGGAGAATTATAGCCATGTCCAATAAACGAATTCTCATAAAACTGTTTAAAAAGGATAAAGAATTATTACATTGCATAAATGTAACTGGAGGAACCATAATCCAAATGTAATGAAATAACAGTATTTAAATAAACATTACAATTATAAATCCTGTGGAAGGGTATTTAAAATAACCCAAAAAAATTAATTTTATTTTTCCAACACACACAGTATCATTTAGGGAGGGTCGACGGAGCAACTTTAATGTTGGAGTAAACTTCAGTACATATAATAAAAAATTTCGTAGACACTATACCAAAATCGTCTATGGCATCTAAAATATTAAGTCCAAACCCTCTTCAAGTCATATATAAATTATAATAGAAGGTCGTAGCCACTATAGTAAAAAAGTCTATGGCATCCAAAATATTAAGGAAAAATCCCCATCAAGTCCACAAACCTGGAAAGATAACAAAAAAAATGAATAGAGATCCATCAAATAATAAAAAAGAACATTTTTGATAAACAAAACCATAATCATGGAAATAACATAGCATTGTATGAAAATTTCTTGGATGGAAACCTCTTACTGGGAGGAAAATAGTAACATACTAGAAACCTCTTACTGGGAGGAAAATAGTAACATACTTCCCATCGAAGCCTCTGGAGAGAATCATAAACCATTACAAGTGAATGAACACTCATTGCAGATAAAATCATAATAAGGGATAAACCCTAGATTGGAGCTTATCTCCATTGAAAACAAAAACCAACATGAGACCAATTCAAACCAACCCTGCATAACATGAGCCTTTTGAATCCTTTGAGAAGAACCCCCCAACCTAAATATCGCATTTAAGATCCTTGAAATTGGATCTTTCTCGTAATTACCACCATTGCCCATTTTTAGAGCCATTATAAGGGAATGAAAATGTGTAACTTGAACTATAAAAACTTAATCAAGGAAAAAATTTGAAAATAATACTTTGTGAACTAAGGCCTAACATATAGGGCTATGAGCCAACTACTTTTAGTTATTTTTACATTGACTCATTTTGGTTTGCTAAAGCTATAATTACAAAATTCCAAATAGTCTTCTGATTATTACAAAATGTCATTTTGTTTTGCTAAATATACAATTACAAAAATCCAGTCTTATCACTATTAAAAAAATGTCATTTTGTTTCGCTAAAGCTACAATTACAAAATTCCAAACATTACAAAATGTCATTTGTTTTTCCAAAGCTAATTCCAAGCATTATTTATACTATTACAAAATTCCATTTTGTTTAGCTGAAGCTAAAATTACAAAATTCCAAACATTACAATATTTCATGTTTTTTGTTGAGGCTAAATCCATGGAGTCTTCTTACGATTACGAAATTTCATTTAATTTTGTTGACGCTAGATCCATGGAGTATTTTTACTATTAAAAAAATCATTTCATTTTGTTGACGCTAAATCCATGCAGTCTTCTTACAAAAAAAAAAGTTTTGGTAAATGCATGTTGTAATTAAATACTATGTACTCAAAAGTGGTATTGATGGTGCTTACTTGCATCGTTATATATATTTATTGTAATTACCCAAATGCTGAAATTACTAATAGCCATCTTTTACAACTAATAATATAGCTAGAGAATAGAAATAATATTTAAAATATACAACAATGGGAAGCTTGACCTAAAATGTAAGACAAATGTTGCATCAAAATGAAAAATCCTCAGAATTATCAGCAAAGAAAAAAATATTTTTACACAATGAATTCATGAGGACTAAGACAAATAATTTCACAACCTTTACCCTTGTGCAATAGAATCATCCTTCTTATTTTGACTTCTTGTTTTTCACCGGAACCACCTTAAATTGATGTGGAGATCCACTTGAAATAGATGTTGTAATCAAACATATATATGATATTAAGACATTCAATTAGAGCCCGTGAGGAATATAACAGTGAAAACAACAAAACATGATAGGAATGTAGGCACAGTTTAGTATACATGTATATAACACCAAATCGATGTATTTAAAGTGATCCTATTTCCTTTGCTATTCGCTTATAATGTAGCCTCTTCACCTATTGTTGTTGCATACATTATCAAGGGTGTTAGTGATGACGAATTTAGTGAATTAACAATACATTGATAGATATTGAACAATTATCAACATTCGTCAATACTCACTATTTTTGTTTCTTCTCTTCTATTACTTTTACTTTTAATTACAAATTATCTATATTGCTAATATTGTTATCGAAAAACATATCTCTAAAATATCTGAAGGTAATTTTTTGCTCAAAACATGTAGAAAAATGCGAGATCTTAAGATGGTGTTAGGACATGTATTTTCATGTATTAATCATTATTAATCAAGAGACGCAAGAAAAAATTCGGTAACTTTAATTAAACACGAATTTGGAATGCCTTGTCTAATAAAGGTATTTTAGTCAATGTGAACCATGGGAGTAAAGAGATATTCTAATATTTTACTATACCCCATTGAAATAACACATGACAAAGTAGTAATGGAGAAGAGGAGGTAAATAACTAAGCATTAATGGAGAAGGGGAGGTAAACAGTTGTTGTCAAACACATTCATGAATTTGAATGGAGCCCATGAGAAATAAAACAAACAAAAAAACATGGCAAGAGTGCATGCATAGTTTAGTGTACATGTATATAACACCAAATCAGTTTATTTAAAGCGATTTTATTTCCTTTGCTACTTTCTTAGAATGTGGCCTATCCACCTGTTGTCGTTGCATACATTATCAAGGGTGTTAGTGATGATAGATTTAGTGAATCAAAAATTCATTGAAATATACTAAAAAATTATTCACATTCCTCATTACTCATTATTTTCATTTCTTCCCTTCTATTTCTTTTATTTTTAATTACAAATCATCTATATTTCTAATATTGCTATAGTGAAACATATCTCTAAAATATCTTAAGGTAATGTGATGCTCCAAACATGTAGAACAATGCAAGCTCTTAAGATGATGTTAAGACATGTCCTTTAATGTATTAATCATGAGACATAGACATATACAAACACAAAGATAAATTTACATGAAATTATTTGAAGGATCATACAAAAACTTCAAGGATCATGGAGTATGAAGTCTCGAGTAGCTATTAAAAACAAAATAAATATTTGCATTTATATATCCTACAATTTGTGCTCTCATATGAGATTAGACACTTGTTGAATTGTTATAACCCAGTCTTTGGAATTTTTATTTATGTATGGACGTGATAGAATGAGGTCTATAAGCTGATCATATTTTGGATTGTATTTGTTTCCCCTTTGTTGAAAGGGATAGTCCTAGTGGGATTACATGACTTTTGTGATTCTAGGGATCTTGACAAAGGTTTTCCTGACATACTACTAATCATATTAGCATATGATGAATGTAATCTTATTATAATAGAATTATGATTTTTCCAGAGAAATAAAAAGAACTACATGAATTTCCGAAAACATTTTTTATATACTTAAAAATTTATTCTTTTTTAACATCTTTATGATAAACTTAGTCTCACCACAATTGACAAATTTTCCCAAAGAAAATTTCCAAAATTCTTCAAATATCAAACAATGTCAAATAAATGGCAAGTCAAAAATCAACCTCAAAATTAATTTTTTAATTTCATAAAATGGCTAGTCAAAAATTAACCCAAAAAAAAAAAAAATTCATACAACAATTGTTAAGAATCATGTTTTTTAACTTCCAAAATACACTGGTAGGTACATTGTTCTAGCCAATTATTTTTATAAAATTCATAAATAACAATGCATATACATATGAAATGAATTCCTCTTTAAAAAAAATATATAGATAGATTTTGGACCTTAAATATAAATATCAACATAAATTAGCTTTTGTAAAATTGTAAAACTCTAGGTTAAAAAAACTAGAAAACATTTTAAAAGAAATTCAATTAAAAGTTTTGTTGCATCCATGCATTTTGGTTCAATAAAAAGCATCAAATTACCATCAATTTAGTCATTAACAAAATGTTTGTAGATTGCCAAATAGTAGATGCAATTCAGTTAAAATTCCCTTTACAACATATGTTCATACTGGAGCATTAAAAATTATGTGCATTCTATGGTAGATATGGTAAGTAAATAAAATTGTGTACATTTCATGGTAGATATGGTATGTAAATGTGGTTTTGCAAGTAAGGAGGAAGAATTAAGCATGAACTAGTAAGGAAAAATATTGGTGAATAATGATTAATAAATTCTAGGTGGATTTTGGACCTTAAGTATAAGTATCAACATAAACTAACTTCTAAAAAAAACTCTCTAAAAATCCAACTTAAAGAAACATGTTAACACTAAATTAAAGCAATGTAAAAGTTTTATTGCATCAGCAATGCCAATAAATTTTTTGTTACATCCATGCATATTCATACTATAGAAGTGAAGAGTGAAGCATTAAAAATTGTTTGCATTTTAGGATATATATGGTATATATATGGTTTCTAAGGTGAAATTACAAGGTGTTGAAGGTGGCAGAATTAAGCATAAGCAAGTATGGAAAAATATTGGTGAATAATGATTAATGAAGAGAGGCAACAAAAGTTCGGTAAGTTTAATTGAGGAGGAATATGGAATGCCTTATATAATAAGGGTATTTCAGTCAATGTGATCCATGAGAGTAAACAAACATTCTAATTGAACAGGAATTTGGAGTACCTTGTACAATAAGGGTATTTCAATCAATGTGAATTAAATTTGGAGTACCTTGTATAATAAGGGTATTTCAATCAATGTGAACTATAAGTGTAAACACAAGGTGTTGAAGGTGGAAGAATTGAGCATGAGCAAGCATGGAAAGATACTAGTGAATAATGATTAATGAAGAGAGCCAACAAAAAAATTAATAAGTTTAATTGAACAAGAATTTGGAATACTTGTATAATAAGGGCATTCCAGTCAATGTGAACCATGGGAGTAAATATATATTTTGGGAGTAAATATATATTTTAATTGAGGATGAATTTAGAAGTCCTGGTATAATAAAGGATTCCAATCAATGTGACCCATGAAAATAAACATATATTCTAATATTTCAATCTTCTATGTATTATATTATGTTGAAATGGCACTAGATAAAATAGAAATAGAGAAAAAGAAGTAAATATTTTTTTGAAATAGCACCACATAAAATAGTAATGGAAAAAAAAGAAATATTTTATGTTTTTTTTTTTTTTTTTTTTTTTTGGAGTCAAACACGCTAATAAGTGAAATACAAAGGATATATTTATCTTTATTTAATATTTTAATTTTTAATATTTTTATATATTTTTAAATAAATTTTATATAAATTTTAATTTAAACTTAAATATTTATATTAAAATAAATTATATCAATAAAGATTAACGCATTTGAATTTTTAGATTGAAAAATAAATTTCATATATATGAAAAAATAATTTTAATATTTGTTATTTATAATTTTACAAATAATTAAAATTTTAATATTAAATTAATAAAGTATTATTATGTTTTTTTTAAATATAACATATTTTTAAAAATAGAAATAAAAAAAAAATTCAATTTAAAAATAAAACATTTTTAATACGTAATAATACTATTCAAAAGATAAGGTAAATTAATAATGTGTTAATGGCATTGTTTTAGAGGCATCAATTTATTGAGGACAATTAAATTGTATAATTTTTTTTTTTTAATTGATAATAAGATTGTTTGAATTTTAAAGGACTTGAGTCTTATATTTGATAGTGCAAATAGATTCAACACCATTATTATAAGCATCTAAAATTTTGAAATTTGACTTCTAAAAATTTCCACCAAATTTTTTAAAATTCCTATAAAAATTATATTTCTTTACACTAATAGATTTGTCAATTGAAATTATTGAGCCAAAAGACTCATTCTACAATCGAGTATGAGAGAGATGTGTAAGTATGTCACGTCCACAAAAAAATAATAAAAATAATTTTTACTCACCCAAACAAAAATTAAATAAACAATTAAAATTCTATTAACACAACAATTAATGGTTTATATTATAATTTTATACAACTTTACAGAGATAAAATAATATATATATATATATATATATATATATTTCTTATAAATATCTTAAGATAGAATTTTAAAAAATTGTTTGAATATCCATATTAACTAATATATTTTAGTATGAACTTTTTCTCTCTACAGAAAGTGTGTGTTTATATATGTGTGTGTTAACCTTGGCTAGAAAGGAAAAAGTAATTCAAGGTAAAGTAGAGTAGTTACATTTTAATAAGAGGAAAATGTGTAACTAATTCAATTTTTAATATAAAATATTAATAATGATAAACTATCAAAATATACAATTTAAACAATTAAAAATTTCCACATAGATCTATAGTAATCACATATTTACCAAGCAGTAAAATGTTTTAATTGACTTATAATTTTTTTTTCAAGTTTGAGATTTGATCCTTCTAGGCTCTTGGTAGATCTGCAGTTAAAATGTGTCTATATTATTTCTAGAGCCCAGTGTGAAGGCCACGCTCCATCACTTTTAAGATAAAAATGAATCGTCCTTCTTAAAATAAAAATAAAATATTTTCTAAATAGAAAAACAATGTCCACTATAATAAAAATGAAAGAAAAAAAATATCCTATTCATTTTTAATTAGTTGTCCATATGACAAAAATATTTGAATATATGATAAAATCAAATATCCAAAGTGAGTTATGAACAAACTATTTTAATATGAATTAATATAAAATGATTCTATACACATGTTATGTAATCTCTATAACATTCCAAAGTGCAATTTAAACAGTAAAAAATTACACAATGATTTTTGTATTCTAAAATAAATTTGCAAGAAAAGAAATTTGGTCCCTCTCGGTTCATGTTAGATCCGTCTTCAAAATGGATCTATGTTGGTGTTAAGATGGATCTATGTTGGTGTTAAGAGTAAAATGATTCTTACCTACTCCACCCATCTTCATCTATGTGATAAGAAATATTATTAAAAGTCAAATTTAAAATATATATATATAGAAGATAAGAAATATTATCAAACATCAAATTTAAAATATATACAGCTTGAGCGGGTCTAATGGTTAAGAACATGTGTTTTTTCCTAAAAAGTTACAAGTTCAAAATCGCCTAATGGTTAAGAGCATGTGTTTCTTCCTAAAAAATTACAAGTTCAAAACAAAAAAAAGTAGAGTATGTATGCTTTAGTAAACTTAACAGTGAAATCACTAAACAAAACTCAATCTACCTCTGTCACACAACAAATTTTCCTTATCCAAAATTATGAAAGTGGGAGACCTCGATTTATTCCTGAATCTGGCCAGCCCCCTTCTCTCCACTGACTGAAGGATGATTTGTATGATCTGCGTATGTGATTTCTCTTTACCAGTTCGTCCTCCTAAATCACTGCTGTGGTTTCCTCTTCTTCACAAGTCTGCAAATTTCGCTGAAAGTGCATGAGATTAGATTCCTCATGTAGCTGCTATCAGGACAATCACACAAAATTTTATAAATAAAATCAAAACCCCTGTGCCTTCCTGTCAAGAAACGGGAAACAAAATGGTATTTTATCTCTTAAAATGGTCGCTGGTGTCTATCTATCTATGTGTATCCTTCATTCGCCATTAAAGCTGCAAACGCAAACTACTTTTAAACTATAGAATACTTGGGCACAGAATAAGTCCGCCTTTAACAAGCCTGATATATAGTTATATATGTAAAAATAAATATCATTTTTGGAGTTTTCAAACTCCAAGATCTTAGCACAATTCCGAGTTATAAATCATTTTTCATTGAGCCCAAATCTGAACTCAACATTTTTTTTCATTGACCCCAAATCTAAACTCAACTTGAAAAAAAAAAATATCTTTCATGCAACAAATACAAATACAGCGTTGTCTACCAATGACCAAAACTTGCCAGAATGAGCTCTTCGTAATCTTTAGAAACATCTTCCTTTCCTGCACTGCTACTAAAACCTCTAATATAATACCGTATCTTTAGAAAGATATGATGACACACATGGTTAAAATGAGTTTCCGAAACTTCTATTATTAAGTATTAATCGATTATTAACTTAAAATTATAGGCAATAGCTATTAACTCACTATTAATTTTAAGTTGATGGTTGATTATTGTTCAACCCTATAACATTAAATTTGAAGGTGTAGAGTAGTGCAAGGTAGTACTTGGAAAAGTTTTTTTTGAAGAGAAGTTTTATGACATACTTAGATTATTGTTCAACTATCTAACATTAAATTTGAAGGTGCATAGTACATTAAATATGAATGTACAAAGTGGTGTAAGGTAACACTTGAAGAGTCTTTCTAGAACATCTAAGGCATAATTAGATTCATTTTTAAATAGGGCTTACATTAGATTAAAAATATTAAATGTTAAGTTTACGTTTACAACTTTACCTGAGATCTATCCCCACACTGAGTGCACAATAATTTGTTAATTTAAAACGAATAATGAATGTTTTTTAATATCCCTTACATTTTGTGTGTTGAAAAGTTATTAGCTAATGCAAAATGACTTTGTAAACCTTTTTTTTTTTTAACTACCCAATATGGATATTGACATATTTTATTTATGATCTACATGGTTCAAAGGAAACACTATATCTTTTTTAAATATATGTCGTTATATATCTATATGTATTTAATATTTCTCTAGTTCTCTCTATGTATCTAGTACATTGAAGTATTTTCCTTAACATTTATATTAAAATATTTTATTAATAACCCATATTGAAATATTTTTTAAAACATTTATTTCCTACTCCATATTAAAATTTAAGTGTATTAATTAAAAAATATATATATTATTTTTTCTTTTCTTTTTTAAGTTTGTTAAGTTTTTTATTTCAAATGTGTATTGGAATATTTTATTTACCATCATAGATCCATCTAACTCAAGATCCACCAAGGGCTGATAGCAATCAAATCTCTCAAAATGCAACCTCTTCTTTAGTGACTGCAAAGTTTGACGATCAGATCTCTCAAGATGCAACCTTTTCTTGAGCGAGTGCAAAGTTTGAGAAATCATATGGCCATCAAATCTCTCAAGATGAAAACCTCTTCTTGAGTGCAAGGTTTGAGGAAAATTTTGCACCTCCAGAGATTTGATTACTCTCAATTCTTGATAGATCATGAATTAGATGGATCTAGTTGATTTTGAGCAACACACTAATAAATGTTTTAACTATAACAAATTCATCTAGAACAAATTATAATGTTTAACTTTAAAAATAAATAAATAAATTTTTAATAATTGAAAAAAATGTTTAAAAATTTGAATAAAATTTTGAATCCCTTATTTTAGGTTAAGTGACATTTGTGCTAATATCACCATTAAACTATGTTAAATCTATGATGGAATGTCATTTGTACATGATTATAGATTTAAAATAAAATCTAAAACAACCAATAAATTAACTAATGGTTGGTAATACATAGTCCAATAAACTAATTAATAGTTAATGGTTGATAATATATAGTCCAATAAACTAATTAGTAATTACTAGTACATAATTTCTAGCAATAATTGAATTTACATACTTGTTTATAATAATAATAATAATAATATTTCTAAAAATCCTAAGAATTCCAAAAGGATGTCGTGATAGGTTTCATACCATATTTAGTACGAAATCTAATTTCAATTTCCATTGCAAGGTAAGTTTCGCAACATATTTAGTATTGAATCTAATTTGAATGTTTATTGCACGTAAATTCTTATTATCGTGTCAATGTGATAACTACATCTAAGGTTAACTAGTTGTTAACTAGTTAAATGATATTTTATTATTTGTTTTAAGAAAAGACTGAGACAATTAATGTTTTGCTGGAAAAGTTATTTTCTTTATTGTTAATTGTGAAAAATAAAATTAGTTATGGAAAGTGGTTCCATAAAAATTAAAAAGGATGATGGTAAATGTTTTCCAAGAACTGAAAGGTGGTTGGGACAGTTTGGAACAGTTACCTGCTCCCTTGGGGATAAGAGACTCGTCTCAGTGAGGAATAGGGGTTATGTTCAGAGAGTGGAAAGTTTTCTTGAGCTGGTAGTGACCAATGGAAACTATCTCAGTTTTCCTCGAATTTTCTGGTATTGACTGGACTTGGGGTCTTGAACTCATAGCAGAAAATCTACTGTCAACCTGTACCTTTCGGTGGTGGAGCACGAGGGAAAGAGAAGGACGTTGTTTCCTCTCTTTAAGGTTGGGTGGAACATCATCAGCAGTTTCAATATATAGATAAGTAACTGCTTATTTTCAGTAGTTTAATAAACTGGAACAAAATTATGGGAAATGTACTGAGTTTATTAAGTGAATTCATTGGAAGTTGTACTATGTTGGTTCTAGTACAGAAAATGAAGATATAATGTGTTTCTTTAAATCTTAGAAAAGTTATTGAATAAATTCTGTGAAATACTATGTTAAGATAAGGTAAAACAGTGATGTTTTAGAGGAATAAAACTGTGTAGAACCATGTGGTGTTGCATGCAGCAAAACAGAGTAACCGTTATAAAGCAGAAAATCTGTATAGATTTAAACAGTAATTCTTTAATCCATTAAGAGACTAGAGGAAGAACAGTAGCAGAACTATCATAACTAATCAGAGAGAACTGTCGATTCTAGGTAAGGTAAGTAAACCCAGAATACATCACTCCTCCTACTTGGACTATACACGGACAAGAAGATAGGTGGTCCGGTCACCGACATGTAGGAAAGAGAAAATTGTGCAGGTGAAATTTAAAAAAAAGAATTTATCTGTGCAAAGTTTAAGGAATCTAATACGCAACCAGAACTACAATGTTGTTCAATAAATATCCATTGTAAAAAAGAAGACCGAAAGAAAATAACTATAATTAAACATATCTATGGAGATACAAAAATGTAATCTCATCAGAGAATCGGGTACCTCGCGGTAACCAGACAACATTGGAACATAGGGTAATACATATAACATATTTGTGCATATATTTAAGACAACATCTATGGCACATATATATAAAAAAAACCCTATGATTAACAGAATAGCGCATATGACAGGTGTATACTGAGTAATTATATAACATATATATCATCACAATCCAAAAATAAAATACAAGTAGTCAATTTATAAACGAATCTTTTTCTTGAAATATAGACAGATACACTAAATTGGATCTTTGCGCCATTCTAATAACTCACATAAGGAAATCAGAAAACCCCTTTGAGAAGTTAAATTCCAGAGGAAGACCCTCTATAATATTACATAAAGTTTGGATATAAATATTTTAGTGCAAAACCACAAACAGCAAGAAAATGAGCATCTAAGTGCTCACTGTCTAATTAATATTAAACCAAGAAACCTAAAAATAGTAAGCCAAGTTGTAAACTTCCTATCTATGGGAGTAGAGGATGGAGTAAGCCATTCGGAAGTGAATCTCCACAAAAGTACTTGGATAGCGGGCAGCATATTTTTGTTAGTGGGAGATCGACAGACAAAACTCAATAACTTAAATCCAGAAGCTTTGGAGGAGATGTACCTGCAAAAACCCACGAAAAATACTTATAATTTTAGAACAAATAAAGAAAGAGGGTGAGTTAAAACTTTAATTTGATAAGTGGCAAAACCTGGGTAAAAGAGTATACCTGGTATTACAGGAACTTTCCCATCGTCGGAGAATGTCAACCTGTAGAGAAGCAACATAACCCGTCAGCGTTTGAAGGTGGTCAAAAATTATAAATTTGAGAGAAATAAAAACAAAACGAAAAGGTTAGTTACAAAAAAATTTCAATGGTTACCTCCCAGTGACCAGAGCTTCGGACAGAGGACCGAATGCTAGATTGTGAACGTGCCATGAAGAAAAAAAGAATAGGAATCACCTTTCTGATGTGTTTTGAGCACCAGATATGCAGCCCAGGGATTGACTTGAATCGGGTAAGCACCAAACTCTGTGTTGTTCACCAAACCCCGAAAATTCCGAAAACAATGAATTAAATCAACTCAGATATTACACATCAGAGACAAATCAAATGACATTGCACAAAAGAAAACTCAGAATCTCACCTAATCGTTTCTACCAAGAATGTGAATCTATTCACAAGCGGAGCCAGCCCTCCAAGAACAGAAAGGCATACTTGTAGAGAAGGAGAAACGATGTTAGAAAAGGGAGCTGATCTGAATGAAGTTTCATCTAGGGTTTATGGAGTTAACAAGTGTTTCCGACCAGAGAGGCTGACTACATATCTCCAAAATATTGACGGCGAGGATTAAGGCAGGTGGCCTTGGATCCGGCACCAAATCCACGGATATTCGCCAGCTCTAGAGGTTAGTACTAAGTCGGATTGAGGACATTAAATTATCCATAACGTGCCAACCACCAGAATCGTATAATTTTCATTTCCCCGAAGAAAAGTTCATAAATGCAAAGATATGGTAAATGATATGTATTAAAGTGGAAATAAATACTATGGCTAGCAAACCATGGCGAACATATAACCTTTCAGACTATAGCTTATGTGTATTGAACGATAATATTACGTTTATGCAATCAATGGAAGTTTATATTAAAGTTAAGTCATTAATATTTAAGTCGAAAGAAAATAATAGTTATGGTAAGAATATCTTGTAAGGGTTCAATTTTTATGATTAAGGTAAAAGATTTTATTTATCTTTGTAGTAAAAGTAAAAAAAAATTGGTATGAGTGTTACAAGTGGTATCAGAGAAGCGTTCATACGCTAGGACCCTAAGGGTCAATTAACGATTTAAGTTGTGTGTACACTGATGCACATATAAGAAGCTTAATAGGAAACATCATGAGAAGGGGAACAACGCAACAACCACCCCGGAACACCGGGGAACCCCAAACACGACCAGAAGTGAGCCCTGAGATGTGGGTTCAAGTGAGTGTGGATCAGCATCAGCAAACAAGTAGAATATTGGAGGAACAGCAGCACCAAACCAAAATAATGTTAAATATAGTGTATAAGCTACAGGAAGAAATGGTGCGGGTTAGAAGTGATAACGAGATCTTGATGCAAGAACAAGAAAAGATACTCAAGAGCCTGTCAAATAGGAAAAATTAGGGAATGGAACAACCCAGTGCTGGTAGAGACATGCAAGAAGGTAATAAGTGACAAACAAGGGACCACACCACTGACAGAGCGGAAAGAAGCCCATCCCAATGAAGAAACAAGAATAAAAACTATAATGAAGCAGAATCTGGCAATTTATCGGATCAGCAAGAAGTTAAGAAGCAAAAAGCGGAGCTTTAAGGTGAGTTTCAAAAAATAAAACCACCAACGTTTGATGGTGAAGCTGAGGAAGTGGCAGAGGCTTGGTTGATAAATATGAACAAATATTTTCAAGTGTACGAGTACAGCAACAACCTCAAAGCCAGATTGGCCATATATCAGTTAAGGGAGAAAGCCACTCTGTGGTGGGAAGAAGTAAAGAATGTTCGTAGAATTGAGGACCAAGATGTTACCTGAGAATCATTTCAGCAACACTTTAAGGATAATTATTTAACAGAACATTTCTACGATGAGAAATCTAAATAATTTCATGACTTGAAGCTGGGAAAGATGACCATGGACGAGTATTATACCAAGTTCACCTCCCTATTAAGATATGTTCCATACCTTAGAGATGAAAAAGCTCAGGTTCAAAGATTTCTGAGAAATTTTCCAACCCATATGAAGGAATGCATTGAATTTGTAAATCCTATAACCATGGAAGAAGCCATTCTTAAGGCATGAATGTGCTATCAACAATCCCAAGCAAAAGGAGAAGCGAGAAAAAGTTGGCAGCTAAGAAAGGAACAGAAGAGCAGCTCAAACTTCACAGGCGCTAAAAATAATAATTTTAAGAATTTTGCACGAAGTTCTGTAAGAAATCAGTTTGGCATAAATCATCAAAGAACTCGGTGGCCAATGGAGGAAAGGCCTACAGAAGCATCTAGCAAACCTAAGAAGGGCAAGTGAACAAACCACCTCTTTAGTGTTGGGGGTGTGGTGAGGTGCATTATTATAAAATTTCCCACAGCGAGTGAGAAGTAAGACAGTTGCAAATTTGCAGGAGGCTTCTACGGTAGGCGATCTGGCTCGAAACATTCCTTGTATCAATGCAGTGTTGGAGGATCGACAGGAAGATTATCAGCCAACAATGATAGAGTTGGAAGGTAAATTATTGTCTCAATCTGTTTCTATTTTAGTAGACCCAGATGCAAGTCTAAGTTATGTTAATCCAAAAATAGTGGAAGTATGTAAGTTAAAAGGTTAGAAGTTTAAAATTCCTTGGCTAGTACAGCTAGCCACAGGAGCAAAAAGAAAAGTAACTGCAAAAATTCCAAACTGCACATTGGAATTGCAGAACAACAGTTAAATGTGGACCTGAACATACTGCCATTAGGGTCCTATGATGTTTTGTTGTGCATGGATTGGCTAGAAAAACATTAGACCTTAGTGGATTGCAAAGAAAAGGTTATCTATTATAGAATGCAAGATGGTACACGCAAAGAGATTCAGGGAATCAAGAAACCCCTACATCTACGTCCTATTACAGCTTCCCAAATGAACAAATGTATAAGGAAGGCATGTCAGATTTATGATATTCAAGTAGGATATGCTAATTCCAAGGAAAAATCACCTATGATAGAAAACATACCAGTGGTACAAGATTTCATGGATGTATTTCCAGAAAATATCCTTGGATTACCACCAAGAAGAGATATCGATTTTACCATTGAATTAATGCCAGGAGCATCACCAGTGTCAAGGGCTCCTTACAGAATGAGTGTTCTAGAATTAACTGAATTAAAAATGCAGTTACAGGAACTACTGGACAAAGGATATATTCATCCAATTTTGTCCCCTTGGGGAGCACCAGTGTTGTTTGTTAAGAAGAAGGACGAAACCATGCGAATGTGCATGGACTATATACAGCTCAACAAGTTAACAGTCAAAAATAAATATCCTTTACCAAGGATTGATGATCTGTTCGATCAAGTGAAGGGGGCTACAGTATTCTCAAAAATAGATTTAAGATTTGGATATCATCAGATTCGAATCAAAGATGAAGACATTTGCAAGACTGCTTTCCGTACCAGGTACGGGCATTATGAATTTGTGGTGTTACCCTTTGGGTTAACAAATGCACCAGCAACCCTTATGAGGTTAATGCATGGTATATTCCATCCTTTCCTAGATAACTTTGTATTTATATTCATATATGACATTTTAATCTATTCTAAAAACCAGGAAGAACATAGGGAACATTTAAGGATTATGCTGGAAATGTTAAGAAAATACCAGCTTTATGCTAAGTTCAGCAAGTGTGATTTCTTCAAAATAGAAATCCAATACTTAGGCCATGTTATTTCAGCAGAAGGGATAGTTTTTGATCCAGAGAAAATCAAAACAATCATGGAATGGCTAGTACCCCAGAATGTTGCAGATATTCGATCCTTTATAGGATTGGCTGGGTACTATCGAAGATTTCTTGAAGGATTTTCCATAATTGCTTTTCCAATTACCTCCTTGTAGAGAAAAAGAAAAGTCTTTAAGTGGACTATCGAGTGACAGAATAGTTTTGAGAGGTTGAAACAGCTATTTACCACTGCACCAGTGTTGAGGGTAGCTGACCTCAACAAAGAATTTGAATTTTGTACTGATGCTTGTAAAGAGGGAGTTAGGGAAGTTTTATCTCAGGAAGGAAAAGTAGTGGCATATGAGTCAAGAAATTTGAAGGAACATGAGCAAAGATACTCAGCCTATGATCTAGAATTAATAGCAGTAGTACATGCACTCCAGGTATGGAGACACTACTTGCTGGTTAATAATTTTGTGCTAAAGACGGATCATAGCAGCTTGACTAGTTATTTCAAACAAATTGATTTAAACTCCAGACATGCAAGATGGAATGCCTTTCTAAGTGAGTTTGATATGGACGTCCAACACGTGACAGGTAAGGAAAACCTGGTGGTTGATGCTTTAAGTAGAAAGTTGCATTGTGTTTATGAGCTTTACTACAATCAGCTTGAATGTAAATTCTTATATTAAGTAAAAGAAGAAGCACAGAAGGATATGGAATATAAATTCTTATGGCATAAAATGGAAGAGGCTAGAAAGAAAGGAAATACTTCTAAATATGGAGTTAATAAAGAGAAAATGCTAACCTTTAGGGGAAATTTGTATGTACCAAACCGTGTGGATCTTAAGGAGTTAATCATGAATGAATACCATCGAAGTAATTATGCAGGACACCCAGGATACCAGAAAATGTTAACTGCCATTAGAAAAGTATATTTCTAGCCTGGTGTGTGTAAAAATATTGCTGAATATTTAAATAAATGTTTGGAGTGTCAACAGGTCAAGGTGGAGCACCAACATCCCGCAGGATTGTTGCAGCCCATACCGGTACCTGAATGGAAGTGGGAGGTCATATCCCTGGATTTCATTACGGGTTTACCAAGGTCAAAGAGGCGCAACGACTCCATCATGGTAGTAATTGACAGATTGAGTAAATTTTCATATTTCATACCTGTATAATCAACTTACAAGACTGTAAAGATAGCGGATATTTTTTATGAGAGAAATATTTAGGCTACATGGCATTCTGAAGACTGTTATCTCAGACAGGGATGTGAAGTTTACTTCAGCATTTTGGAAAAATCTATTCACAAGTCTGGGTACCCAAATAAAATTTAGCACTGCTTATCATCCCCAGACAGATGGTCAAACAGAGCAGTTAAACCAAGTTTTGGAAGAAATGTTGCGCATGTACGTGATGCAGTAGCCAACCAAATGGGAAGACTATTTGCATCTGGTCAAATTTTCTTACAACAATGGTTATAGCATCATTTCTCACCTTGACATGATTCATGATTGCTTCATGGCTTTATGGGCACCCATTCCTACAGACTTGGACAAATTCACTTAAAAACAGTGGAAAATCCTCCATACGCGACTATGCCCATGTTTTTCCGCGTGTATACGCGAGTACAGCTAGACTTTTCCGCGTATGCCATTTTAATGATTAAAAAATATATAAAAATCCCTAATTTCGCGTTGGGTTGATGGTTACTCAGGTAGTTCAACTACCCCAGCCCGTGGCCAACTGTTTCCAATGGTTATCAGGAGTCCCTTAAGATGAGTTCTTTCAAAGCTTTATATGGGAGGAAATGTCACACACCCATAAACTGGAGCAGCCCTAAAACGAAACTAATGTTGGGACCAGAAATACTGGCTGAGATGGAGTCAGAGGTAAAGAAGATTAGACAAAATTTGAAAGCTGCACAAGATCGGCAGAAGATCTATGTGGGTAAGAAGAGGATTTATCGAGAATTTTAAGTGGGTGATCATGTGTATGTGAGGATTAAACCCAAGAAGAGTACCTTGTGGTGGGCCTCTTGTGAAAATTTGGCTCCCAGGTTCTGTGGACCCTTCCAAATCCTGGAAAGGGTAGGACCTGTGGCTTATCGGCTGGCTTTACCCAGTCACATCCGAGTACACAATGTGTTTCATGTGTCCCTGTTAAAGCGATATGTGCATGATTTGAAGCACGTAATTCATTGGCAGAATATACAAGTAGGATAGAATTAAAAATCCTAACTTGAAACATGATTTATTTATGAAAATTTGACAAGGAAATTTGTTGTTTGCAGGTAGAGCCGGACAGCGAGTTTCTATTCGAGCCTCAACGCATACTCGATAGGAGAGAAATTATGCTATGGAAGCGAGTCATCACCCAAGTTAAAGTGCAGTGGAAGCACTTCGTCCCGGATGAGGCTACTTGGGAGGACGAAGGATTTGTGCATGAGGCTTACCTAGAGCTATTTTCTGAGCTGGATTGAAACACCAGGGACGGTGTTACTTCCAGGGGGGAAGTTGTGATAGCTGCATTTAATGTTAACTAGTTGTTAACTAGTTAAATGACATTTGATTATTTTTTTTAAGAAAATACTGAGGCACTTAATGTTTTTTTGGAAAAGTTATTTTCTTTATTGTTAATTGTGAAAAATAAAATTATTTATGGAAAGTAGTTCCATAAAAATTAAAAAGGCTGATGGTAAATGAGTTCCAATAACTGAAAGGTGGTTGGGACAGTTTGGAACAATTACTTGCTCCTCTAGGGATAAGAGACTCATCCCAGTGAGGAATAGGGGTTCTTTTCAGAGATGAAGGAAGAGAGTGGAAAGTTTTCTTGAGCTGGTAGTGACCAGTGCAAAATCTCGCAGTTTTCATGGAATTTTCTAGTATTGACTAGACCTAGGGTCCTAAGGTCACAGTAGAAAATCCACTATCAACTTGTACCTGTCGGTGGTGGAGCATGGGGGAAAGAGAAGGACGTTATTTCCTCTCTTTAAGTTTGGGTGGAACATCATCAGCAGTTTCAATATATAGAAAAGTAACTGCTTATTTTTAGTAGTTTAATAAACTAGAACAAAATTATGGGAAATGTACTGAGTTTATTAAGTGAATTTATTGGAAGTTGTACTATGTTGGTTCTAGTACAAAAAATGAAGATATATTGTATTTCTTTAAATCTTAGAAAAGTTATTGAATAAATTATGTGAAATACTATGTTAAGATAAGGTAAAACAATGATGTTTTAAAGGAATAAAACTATGTAGAACCATGTGGTGTTGCATGCAGAAAAACAGAGTAACAGTTATAAAGAAGAAAATATGTATAGATTTAAACAGTAATTCTTCAATCCGTTAAGAAACTAGAGGAAGAACAGTAGCATAACTATCATAACTAATCAGAGAGAACTGTCGATTTTAGGTAAGGTAAGTAAACCCAGAATACATCGTTCCTCCTACTTGGACTATACACGGACAAGAAGATAGGTGGTCCAGTCACCAGCATGTAGGAAAGAGAAAATTGTGTAGGTGAAATTTTAAAAAAATAATTTATCTATGCAAAGTTTAAGTAATCTAATACGCAACCAGAACTACAATGTTGTTCAGTAAATATCCACTGTACAAAAGAAGACCAAAAGAAAATAACTATAATTAAACATATCTATGGAGATACAGAAATGTAATCTCATCAAAAAATCGGGTACCTCGCTGTAACTAGTCAACATTGGAACATAGGGTAATACATATAGCATATATATGCATATATTTAAGACAGTGTCCATGGCGCATATATAAAAATAAAACCCTATGATTAACAGAATAGCGCATATGACCGGTGTATACTGAGTAAAATATATAATGTATATAACATCACAATCCAAAAAGAAAATACAAGAAGTCAATTTATAAGCGAATCTTTTTCTTGAAATATAGACAGATACACTAAATTGGATCTTTGCGCCATTCTAATAACTCACGCAAGGAAATCGGAAAACCCCTTTGAGAAGTTAAATTCTAAAGGAAGACCCTCTATAATATTACATAAATTTTGGATATAAATATTCAAGTGCAAAACCACAGACAGCAGGCAAACGAGCATCTAAGTGCTCACTGTCTAATTAATACCAAACCAAGAAACCTAAACACAGTCAGCCAAGCTGTAAATTTCTTATCTGCGGGAGTAGAGGATGGAGTAAGACATTCGGAAGTGAATCTCCACAAAAATACCTAGATAGCGGGCAGCGTAGTTTTGTTAGTGGGATACCGACAGACAAAACTCAATAACTTAAATCCAGAAGCTTTGGATGATATGTACCTTCAAAAACCCACGAAAAATACTTATAATTTTAGAACAAATAAAGGAAGAGGGCGAGTTAAAAATTTAATTTGATAAGTGGAAAGACCTGGGAAAAATAGTATACCTGGTACTACAGGAACTTTCCCATTGTCGGAGAATTCCGATCTGTAGAGAAGCAACATAACCCATCAGTGTTTGAAGGTGGTCAAAAATTATAAATCTAAGAGAAATAAAAACAAAATGGAAAGGTTAGTTACAAACAAATTTTAATGGTTACCTCCCAGTGACCAGAGCTTCGGATAGAGGACCGAATGCTGGATTGTGAACGCGCCATGAAGAAAACGAGAACGGGAATCACCTTTTCGATGTGTTTCGAGCACCAGATATGCAGCCCAGGGATTGACTTGAACCAGGTAAGCACCAAAATCCGTGTTTTTCACCAAACCCTAAAAATGCTGAAAACAGTGAGTTAAATCAACTCAGTTATTACACAGCAGAGACGAATCAAATGAAATTGCGCAAAAGAAAACTCAAAATCTCACCTAAGCATTTCTGCTGAGAATGTGAATCTATTCACAAGCGGAGTCGGCCCTCCAAGAACAAAAAGGCATACTTGCAAAGAAGGAGAAATGATGCCGGAAAAGAGAGTCGAGCGGAATGAAGGTTCATCTAGTGTTTGTGGAGTTAACAAGTGTTTCCCGCCAAAAAGGCTGACTACAGATCTCCAAAATATTGGACGGCAAGGAATAAGGCAGGTGGCCTTGGATCCCGCACCAATTCCACGGATATTCGCCAGCTGTAGAGGTCAGTACTAAGCCAGACAGAGGACATTAAATTATTCATAATGTGCCAGCCACTAGAATCGTATAATTTTCATTTCCCCGAAGCACAGTTCATAAATGAAAAGATATGGTAAATTGTATGTATTAAAGTGGCAATAAATACTATGGCTAGCAAACCATGGCGAACATATAACCTTTCAGACTATAGCATATGTGTATTGAACGATAATATTACATTTATGCAATCGATGGAAGTTTAGATTAAATTTGATTCATTAATATTTAAGTTGAAATAAAATAATAGTTATGATAAGAATATCTTGTAAGGGTTCCATTTTTATGATCAAGGTAAAAGATTTTATTTATCTATGTAGTAAAAGTAAAAAAAATTGGTATGAGTGTTACAGCGAGTCAATATTTTCTGTGTGTTTACGCTCTATAGGTCTCTGCAACGATATTCTTTGTTGCTAGGCTCATTTACTTCTACTTAGATTCTTACAACATTATTCTAGCCTCTACTTTTACTAAAGTAGAAATGGCGTCAGCCGTAGTTACAAGGGGGGAAATTTTGCAGGTATTTTTAATTCGCATATTTTATATGTTAATGTTCGTTAATCTAAAATTTAGAATATTTCAAAATGAATACTATGAATTAAAAATAGATAATGCAAAATGAATTGGATCACAAGTTCTGAAATTATTGATTTTTCTTTCCAAGCTCACGAAATGACCGAGATTGCATTAGGGACTCAATGATAGGTGAATAGTCCACTAGTCCAACCGGAACATGTTTAAGATGGCTTATGGCTACCATCTATCCAACAGGAACATGTTTAGTATGGCTTATGGCTACCATCTATATATGGGTGGACTGATTCCTTAAATCCAACACAATGTCAAATTTCAAAACCACTTTAGTGTTTATATGGATACGATATGAATTTATATGCATCTTATATTTTTTTCATATATATATTATTGTTTTAAAATACATGTTGTATTCAATTTAAAAAATCTGACCTAGTTAATTATAGAAATTAAGTCTTTCAACCGTAGCAGGCACATCTTCTAGATTTCATAATTAGAATTGAATATATGTTACATATTATAAATTGTTTTAAGAGGTGCAACTAAGAACTATTGAGGTATTTTTCATTTATATCTCTGAATTGTTTAGAAAAGTTAAAAAAACATTTAATCAAAACTGAATACTATAGTAGTAAGGTAGATGCATATTTCTTAAACTTCATGCTTACTACATTTTATGTTAGTGGGGTCTTAATCCATTGATTTTCATGTTTGTGCTAATCATCATGTAGCCTATGTAGGAAGGAAGTGTGTTTTATATTTTCTTGTTTCATTGCTCACAATATTTAATCAGTTTTGAGATGGATGTTCTTAATGTATCTGTAAAAATAACTTTTTATTCATGATGCAACACTTTTGTGAAGACTTTGGAATGGGAAAAATAAAAGCCAAATATGCCATGGCTTGTGGACTTAATAGTCTTTGTACTCTTAGATTTAATAGTATCATGTGTTTAATATGTTAAACTTATAAAATTATTAGGACTCAAATTTTAGAATACATGCTCTGGTTTCCCTAAATAGTGTTTGTGATATTCATGATTATTAGGCAAACAAATCTTGATTCTTGACAAATACTTCTGCATATTCTTGCTCAATTCCATTATTATAAGATAAAGAAACCCGATGATCATGAAGATAGTGTTGATTTTCTTAAGAGAAATTGATCTTCTAATTTGATAATTACTTTCCAATTATTTCCTAATCAAGTTGTCTTATGTCACATATATCATTAAGCAATTATACATAGAAAATATCAACAATATTGTAATAATGATAGTAGGATCATAAAGAAACAGCCAAGCACAAAGGAGACATAAGTTTTCACCTAGGAAACCCAACCTCAGGAGAAAACCCAACAATCTTTTCTAGGAGAATTTGTTTACTTTAGAAAAAGTACAATCTGATATTTTCAAGTCAAACTTGGTCAACCTAGACCAAAAATATAATTCTAATCAAACCTGGTTAAGCATGCCAAAATTTGGCCTTCTACAACAACTAGTCAATCCTAGTCAAATAGAGAAGTCAACACAAGTAAAAGGTCCTTCTTGCAGTCAAAAGTCAGCCATGTGGCCTCTGTGGTCCTATTCTACAGTGAACTCAACCTTTTTACTATGGTCAAAGTGAGTTCAAGTTGGCCTATGTACTATGGTCAAAGTTCCCATAAAAACTTAGTCAAAACTACCCAGAAAAAGGCTCGGTCAAGCTACCAAGAAAATTCAATCAAACTTAGAAATCTTCATCTTTATCTCGCACATGTGAATAAAATAACAGGAGATATGTTGATGATTATAATTTTCTGAAATGAGGAAGGCCAAATCGATATTTATAGTGGTCATGAGGTGCCCAAGGGGCACATCTCCTTATGTTGGGTTGACATATATTTTAGGGATGACTTGAGAAATTTAATTTGAATTTTAAATTTTGATTTCCCTCCTTTTCATGAGTTGATTTGTAGTTGGGGAATACTTCCCATATCTACCATAAAATCAAAATTACCTCTTATCTAGGTAGGTATTCACCTTAACTTCCTCAGATGTCCACTTTGCTGAAAATTTCTCCATCCCAAGAAAAGATTGAATGAGCCTGCTATGTTAATGTATCCACTTCATGTTCTATTACAGAACCACGTGGAGAGCATCATGCATCAGGATCATGAAAAGGATCTAGTTACCCACTAGCTTCATACCATGTGCAAAGGACCTAGTCATCCACTAGGAAAATAACCTTTGGCGATATGGTTAGGTACCCCGTCACTTGAGTAAAAATGAGACTAGTCTTGGGTCACCAACTGCCCAAGTCGTCACTTGGAACCATGTCAGTATCCCTGACCAAAGGTGAACCCTTGTGCCAATTTCCCATTCCCTCGTGTCGTCACATGATATTGAATGGTAAAACACTTACCTGATGCTTTTAGGCACTCACTCTACCCACTATCCAAGTAACCCTTGGAAATATGGTGAGAACATTCTGACTAGGGAAGCACTCCTAGCCTTGATGATATCTATTCAACTATCCCTAGCCACATTACATGGAACCTAGTCAATACCCTTGACCTAGGGAGAATATAAACCCTTGATACTACAACATCAACACTCCCTCTAACCGAGTGTATCATTCTCAACTACTCCAATCTTGTCCCTGAAGTATACAAACTTTATCCTGGGATATAGGCTTTGTAATAATGTCAGCAACCTTCTCATCTGTATAAATGCATTGTAGCCTCACTGCTCCCTCTTATACCATGTCTCAAATATAGTGGTACTTTATCTCAATGTGGTTCAACTTGTCATCGCGGTTGTCTCCAACACCTAATCAAACAATCCTGCGAGCAACTTTCAAAGCCACACTGCTTCACAACTCACCAAACTAGTTGCAATATACTTGGTATTTCTAGTGTCATGTGCAACTATCTACTTCCTACTCATCCAAGCTACCATAGCAAAACCCAAACTGAAGTGACATCCTGATGTGCTCTTCCTATCTTCCACAATCTTGGCCCAATCTGAATCTATATATCCCTATAGCATTATTTCATCATTTTAAACATATACCAATCCATATCCAACTATACCATTTTGGTACCTCAACAGATGTTTTTTTGCATGCCTCGACTCAACCATAAACTAGTCATCTTCCTTTATTGGATTCATCACCACAATTTATTTCTAGTCACCCACACTGAGTGTTCCCTCTAACACTGAAATAGATCTTGTTGTGGCAATCTTGGCTACTCCCTATACCACAATTTCTTTGTAATCACTAAAGTGTATGTGTTCTTTGGCATGGTCCACTCATAGAATACATACTAATACTAGATACTTCCCCTCTCTAAGCATCTAGTCTAACAATTTGAATCCAATTACATCCACTTGGATGGTTGGTCCTTCCACTTTTCCTGATTGTTTGTACATTATGGGATTCACCAAATCTGAATCAAAGTCTCTCAGCTTCTTCATCTTGGTCACCATGGTAGTTTCCATGGACTCGCAATCCATCATCCTAAATCTATGAAGGATATAAATAGTATACTTCCCTTGACCAAGGAAGTAATGCATTAAATCTGTATCCTTCATCTCGAACTCAGAGATCAACTCCCTCTATCACTAAGGCAGGATTTGTGTAGTAATCATGGATTCTTCCTCTATCATGAAAGAAAACCTTCCTACCATTGTTGCTCCCTTTGTCACATAAGTCATTTTTCTCCTATTAGAAACAAGTCATATAATAACAAGATCACGAGATCATTTTTAACAGCAAAGACACATAAAGTATCCATCAATCCGTGAATACCAAAGCTGAAGTGATTTCTTGAGTTTGTACAAAGCCTTGTTTAGTCTGCAAACATGAGATTCCCCATGTACCTCAAAGCCCTAAGGTAGCTCTATGTACACTTCTTCTTCCTCAGTTACTCCATTGAAGAAAGCAGTCTTCACATTCATCTAATGTAATTTCCAACTGATAATATAAGCAATAGAAATAATAGTTCTAAAGAAGTGCACCTAGAAACTAGAGCAAAAATCTCTTCATAGTCCTCTCCCTCTTTCTGGGAGAACCCTATTACCAAAAAAAATGAAAAGAGAAAAAAATGTGTTTTTTGACATTTTGAAACCATATCTATAATTATATAAAAATGTAGATGTAACTGAATTGTTAGTTGGTGGGTAAATATTTTAAGATTGACTAATGGATAATTTAGGACTAAATATTTTTTATTTATCACCTTTTTTTATAGTGCATGGTGAATACTTCATCGTTTTTAACAGTAACTAGTAGATTGTATTAGAAAAATTTGTGTAAGAACATAACAAGATTACATAATTGAGTCTATATAGCCAAAATTTTCATAAACCTTCCTACATATGGCTTACTTTTGACATTCTAACCTAACCAGGACAAACAACCAAAATTACAAGGAGGTATGTATGTAATTTCTATATAGAAAACATCTCCATACTTATAACTTTTTTCTTTCATACATATTCATCAGGTTATGTCGCTACCAAATAAAACTTCCTCTCTACCAATATTTATGAAGGGAGCTATTGCATTCAAATAAAATGATGCCATGGGAGGGGAGAAAATTGAGTTGGCTAAGAACACTATGAGTGTTGTTGGTATGGGAGGACTAACTTCTTTCAACTATAATTCTTCTAATTAGCTTCATAAGTTGTTAATTTCAACATCTCACCTCTATATTAACAATTATTGCTTAATCATTATCTCCATGGTGGACATGAGTTCAACTACCAACTACTTTGTAGACTGGGTGGCATATACTACTCTTGAAGCACAATTACCTCTACATTTAATGTTGTTGCGTACTTCTTTTTGTTTCCTTCATAGGATATCATGCTTTCTAAAAACTTGAGACATTGCCCCTTGCCCATTATCCCCTATAGATTCTAACAATTTAGAGAGAGAGAGGACATCTGGAAGGGGATCTCGTAGCCAAACCCTTCTTAATGCCCCTTCCATTTCATGTGGACTAGATCCTGAAGATAGCTTGCCCACATGAATACATTGTTAACCAACTAACCTTATGATTGCATGATGAGACCTTCCATGTACACATGGTGAATACTCTATTCTAATAATGCATGTTATATTTATAGTGATGTAGGGCCTTGATGACATTGCTCGATAATGTGGTATATGTTTTGATGGTGATAATGACCATTGAAATAATAGTTATTATGTGTGTTAAAGACACCTAATCATTATTAAATGAAGACCTTATTTATATATATGGTGATTATAGGCATAACAATGAGCATAAATTTTTAACTTTAACTTCACTCAAGTCTTGGACCAAATACTTATGAACCTAAATTTTTATTTATTTGTTGAGTTATTCCTAAAATTGAACTAATAATTATTTATCTTTTCCCTAAATGAAAGTAAATTTTAGAAGGAAGTACATTCTAGTCTCATATTTACATATAAAGGAGGATTGAAGGAGGCATAAAAAGGGGAGGCAAAGAATAAGGATGTATAAAGTATACAATAATATTTTGCTTCCAACACAATTAATTAATGTATAATGGAAATTGTAACAATAAGAAGATGATTGACTTAATGACCCATATAACTTGAATGTGATGTGTATGCATTCCCATAACACAGTTTTTGCTATCTTAAGCTAGTCCTATGATTAAATGTATAATTTTAACCTATTTGTAATGACATGTCCTTGTAAAATAACTTGGGTGTTGAGGTCTTTGACAATGTTCTCCACCATCTAATGCATTATATTGTTTGATTTAAGAATTTTATGAATGACATGTGGTTCCATAAACATCATTCATTAGGAATTAAATTGATCAATTATTTGTGTACTTGATTTTCATAAAACCGTTGTAATAAGAAATTGTTGAAATAAAGTTCATTTTCCAAACGTATCTATCTATTGAAAATTGTTATTTTCCACATCTCGTAGTCAGTCTTTTCTTCATAAAATATTTATAAAAATAATGTTTATGCTAAAAAAATGCTTAGCACAATGCTTCACCTTATTAGTCCCTGTCACCTGCGGCATGGCAGGGACTATTGCAATCGAAAACGATATTTCTATTATTCTGTTCACGTAAACCGAAGTATATTAGTCCCTGTAACCCAATTTTTCATCGAGTGCACTATTTGGCCAGCGTATGAGATTTCTCCGCCCGATATTTCAGCGAATAAGAAACTTTGAGGTCTTATTTGGCCTCTTGCCAAGGTGGAGAAGGCAAAAAACTTATACTATATTTCATTTTTCATTTTAGAAATCGAACTAATCGAACTAATGCTAACATTAGTTCGATATCAACAAATGTTATGGTGTCTATACATTCCATCATGCCACCCTTATAAGAATAGTCATATAAGAATAGTCTGGTAAGCTTTGCTGACACATGTTTTTCCACCGCCCATGTTTTGTGACATCTGGGCTAATAAGTCTTCAATACCTACGTAAATAAGTCTTCCATACCTGCACATCATCTTCCATACGTGCAGACTACAACTTTCGTCAGGATAAAAAATACCTGCAGAGCACGACTTTCATCAGGAGCATCAGCTAGTTTTGGAGTTGTCTCTGCAATTTACGAATAGTTGTCTCTACAATTTATGAATGTATACCAAGTTTAAGTTTTGGAGTTGTCTCTGCAATTTACGAATAGCTATCTCTGCAATTTACGAATGTATACCAATTTTAATCGTTTCAGTACTGGTAATTTCTATAGTTCCTACTATGCAGACTTTTTGTTGTTTCCATGATCATACCTGATCAATACATGCTAGAATAACACCAAAAGGGAGCATTATTGCAAGAATAACACCAAAAGGGAGCAGTATTTCAAGTTTACATGCTCTGCCTCCACGAGAAATTCTGATCGAGTTCACCAGACTCTTCCAGGGCCCTAATCTCATTCATTGCTTCTAACCTGCAAGTAAGGCAATTAAAATCTTAGAAAAATCCCTCACAGTTATTTATGGTCGGTATTCTGAAGCATACATCTCTCTTGGTCATGTGGATTGTTAAAATATTTATAAAAATGTCTACTATTTCCACAGAAATGCTGGCCAACATGGCTATTCGAACTCAAATAACACACCCTCTGAATAATAAACACAATATAAAGAAACAATATAAAGAAAATTATTGAATATGTAGTTCTCTATATTAGGGTTTTTTTATTTTTAATTTCATCATCTAAGACACAAATTTCTAGTTTTTTTATAGGGTTTCGAGCGTGGCGTCAAGTCCTTTCTACATAAAACAGGTATACTTTAACTTTCTCACGCTATATCCTCTTTTTTTAGTTTTAATTAGGTACTTAGCCATATTCCAATTCCAATGTATTTTCCCTATTGTTTACCACAGGTAAACATTGCTTTTGTTTAAATTAGGCTTTACAACTTACTGGCATGGTTTTTAGTTCTCCTAATGACGTCTCACACCTTTATTATGGTGAATTATTAACAGAATGGTTAACATTAGGTACTCAACAAACTACTGCCTAATTTTATATGAAATCAATGAATAGTTTTTGGTCAAGGTGGTGTTTTGTTAAAGATGGCAGAAGTTTATTTAAATAAGAATGCAATCCTTTCATTTCTTAAATGTTTCATATTTAACATATTTTGATGAAGGAAAAGGAGTACAGATGATATAACAAAATAACTTACTATCTCTGCTAAGTTATGGTTGTCGGTTGCCTAGTTTTCTCTTGTATCTGGGCATCTCAGACTCTGGGCTCATGGATATATTTCACACTTTGAAAAGAGGAATTAGTGCTTTAATTGGCATGACATACAATGCTTGTTTAACCATGATAAGTGGTACACATGCTCATACCTGATAAATTTTTAAAGTATCACCTTCAAGTAACCGAGCATCTGCAGGAACAATATCTCCTAGTTTAATGCTAATAACATCCCCTGGAACTAGAATTGTTGCATCATGTTCTTGCCATTTCCCATCTCTGAGAACCTAAATAAAAAAATTCACTAATTACGGTTGTCGTGATAATGTATAAGCTGCATTTTCTAGCTTGCAATATTCATTGTTTTGGTTAACGTTGTTTGTTAAAGAGGAGAATCTGGACCTTGGTTTTAGGAGCTAAACACACCATTAGAGCAGTTGCAGCGTTACCTGCATTGTTCTCTTATAGGAAGTTGATTGTGTGAGTGTTGCAGCTTCCATGACCCATGACAGCAGGTTCCACATAAAACTCAGAAACTTCAAGAATCTCGACCTTCGTTTCAGGAGCTAAATGCGCCATTAGAGCAGTTGCAGCGTTACCTACATTGTTTTCTTCTAGGAAGTTGATTGTGTGAGTCTTGTAGCTTCCATGACCCATGACAACGGGTTCCACATTAAACTCAGAAAATTCAAGAATTTGTTCTCTTGAAATAGGATCACAGTCAGTTCAGTCAATAACTTACTTTTTGCATATGAAAATATCTATACGAAGCCAGGGGTTATGACTCGGGCCGTCGGTGAGAAAACACTCTCTGGTATTTCACATCAGAAACTCATGGATATCGCCAAATATTTCTAGCTGTGGAGCCTCCACCTTTCCTCCTGCTACAATAACTCCAATCGAGTCAGAACCAATATTTATTCTCATTTCGTATGGCTCACTTGGCTAGCGGCCAGGGGCATAATAGTCTACGCACAGGCATACCAGGGGCATACCAACAAGCTATAGGAATAACCATACTACTAAGCTACAGGCGCATACTCATGAACACGTTGATTAAGCATCTCCACATGATAATTCACATTGATCAAGCATCTCCACGCGTAATTCATGCAAGTAGAACAAGTCCTCCACGTGTAATTCATGCAGCTATTGCTGGGCTGGGCTGAGCGGGACCCTTTACATTGTTTTTTCCAAAGCATCATGACTCTAGTCCTTTGGGATTGAGGAATCATGCTCTCTGCGGAGATCAAAATTATAGAATTAACAGTCATTTCTAAAAGGAAATGTATGCACATATGACATGCATAGGAAATAGATAATCCTGATAATATAATGAATAAATTATGAATACATATAAACCCAATTGAAAATTCAGTTTGTATCATTTGTAGAATTTCATATTTCAGGCGTGAACCATAAGCACTATATAACATCATCACATTTAATACATGAAAGTCATATAGCAAAGCAATTGTAAAATATACACTACAATGAATATCATTTAATACAATATATAGAAAATAAATTACGTCACGAGGGTGAACTGAGAGTCGGCCATAGAGAAGCCTTTGGGAACACTTCATTTGTTTAATCAGAATACAACCAGAGTATCGAAAACCCAGAAAACCACTAGCATGAACTTAACAAAAAATCGTGCATATAAATCCATCTAAAAACTAATTAGTTCCATACAAATAGTAATGTAAATTAGGACTCATAGTCTTACGAAGAGAATAAAATAACACTAGACATAGTTATATGATGGCCAAATTTCCTTTGCTTAAAAATATTTCCAACCAAAATGGTTGGGGAAATTAAGCAGGCAAGAAATTACAAAGTTCTGAAGACAGTCGTTTTTTTCCACCCTCAAAACATAGGTAGGTATGTAAAGCAACTGAACGAACCTCATTCGCCATAATAAAGGTGTGAGACGTCATTAGGAGGACTAAAAACCATGCCAGTAAGTTGTAAATCGTAATTTAAACAAAAGCAGTGTCTACCTGTGGTAAACAATAGGGAAAATACATTGGAACTGGAATATGGCTAAGTACCTAATTAAAACTAAAAAAAGAGGATATAGCGTGAGAAATTTAAAGTATACCTGTTTTATGTAGAAAGGACTTGACGCCATGCTCAAAAACCTGTAAAAAAAATAGAAATTTGTGTCTTAGACGATGAAATTAAAAATAAAAAGAACCCTAATATAGAGAATTATTGTTAAAACGTAGAGACATGGGTAATCTAGCCACAATACCATTGACAACATGTTATATTTCCCTGGGTGACCTTCACCCAAAACAAAAGTCAAAGCATTGGTTTTTCCCTCCATAGATTCATTACTGATTAGTTATTATGCCCTAATCACTTTATCTCTAGATAACCACCATCATTGAATCCGAGTTCAAATCACAAGGTCTTACATGTATCCGGGTGAAGATCTAATTTTAAAAGTATCCAACTGAAGATATGATTGTGCAATGGTATTATAGATGTGCGGTTTGTATGCATTTGGCTCTTCAAAGTGTATCACAATGGTTTTCACATAGTGATTTAGAGCATTTGTTTTAATTTATTCCACATCGTTAATGCCATTCTACCACCAAATGAATGATCGACCATGCACCAATTATGTCCAAGGAGCTATCTATTTGACCTTATTTTATTTAGTCTCTCCAATATTTTTGGTGCCATACATGATACTTTGATGGCTCACCTGTAATCATATTACTCATACTAGATAACTCATACGTATTGCTCTGATTCAGATAGTGCAGACTTCTAGGATCACCAAGCTTGTACTTCTCCACATCCTCTGTTGAAGCACACAGTTGATAAAAACATTGGTAATTTCTCTCAGGATATGTTATTTGCACCACTCGAGACCTCTCTAAAATATAAGTCCTGATTTCAACTCCAAATATTCTACCATTCTTTTCGAACTGAATTTCAACAAATTTCAAATGCCTCTACGAGCAGATTTGATTCAAGAACTTGTTGCTCCATTTTTCTATTATCTACAGTAGCCCGGCCACCCATATAAGCTAAATACTACATTATTAGTTTCGTCGTCTCTATTTTTCTTGCTCCACTTTCTGCCCTTGATCAGTAGATTTCGAAAAACTACTACAATTCAACCTCGTAAAAGAGTGTAGTTTTTGGTTTCTCTATCGAAACTCGCCACACAGCTTTCAATTCAATTTTTCTGTAACTTCAAATTCAGCTCTTTGAACCAGCTATCTCTTTATGCACCACCATAGGATTAGGTTCTAGTTGAACATGCCTACTGTCATTACTTTTCTCTCCCATCAGTGTAGGGACTAGTTGCTCCGCAACTCTCCTTGTTTAAATATGTATTCTCTTTAACTACATAACAAATTTGCACATTCAACTCTTTTTTGTTAATTTTACTTGCTTTCAATTCATATTTATATCTAATATTAATCAATTTTGGTTTTTGTTGAATTATAACATAGTTTTGTTTACTTTCATTTTTCATCGAGATGCTAGGATAAAAATCATAAAATTCAAATAATATAAAAATGAAAAATGTTAATTGTAGTTTAGTGAGTTTTTTTTGTTTTATATTTATATCTTTCAGCTTTCATCTTATTTATGTTCTATTTTTCAATTATGAATGTGAAGAAATACAAAAAAAAATGAATAATATTAAAAAGGAAAATATTGGATAATAGGTTGAACTTGCTTAATGGCTCTACTTTTTATTTTTTTTCACTGACTTAAACAAGATAGAATTCAAACACTTATGGAGGCTTAGTACCCATAAAAGTAAAAACCACTATGTTGTCTAAAAATAATAACAGGGTTAAGACCCAGGTTCAGGCACAGGGACTAACAAAGCTCCGTTGTAGTCTAACACAACGCTGACATTTTCACCTTACTCAAGACTAAATAAGGAGTCTCGCCTTAGGCATGTCGCAACCTTAGTTATATGGGGGATTTCGGATTTAGGATCAAGAAGCCTATCATTGATCATAACAGTCTTAAATCAATCTCAACGCTAACATGTATAAGTTCATCCGAAATAGATCATGCATATTGTTAAGCAAAGACTACCTGAAGGCCCATATTCAAAAAAAAAGTTTTAACAGCTAAGTAACCATGCATTCATAATAAAATAAGTAATCATTAAATCATAACAAATGAATCCTAGAATGTCCTCTTTCCATTAAATTCTTCAAATAACATTACATCGGGCTCAATATTCCTTTCCCACAATATATTTCAATGACTGAACAACACCGAATTACACAATATAAGCTACAGAGTGACCCGGTTCAGTTCGCCACAACATTCTGGCACTCCTATTTTTGATTTCCCCCCCCCATCCTTCCTTATCTCTTCATTCTTGCCTGGACTTTAAATTTCTCCTACCTCTTTCCTACCACGTCTATCTTCGTTGCTCAGTTGTTTTTTGTATTTTCCCGCTCAGTTGTATCTGTATTTTTCCTGCTGGTCCTTCGCAACTTCTAGTTTTCTTCTAATTCCTTCTTCATCCTTTCCGCAACTCTCCAACGGTTGTCCTATAACCTGCCATTTTTCTATTCATTCCCAAAATGCTTTAATATTTCAGAAACGAAGGCCCCAACCACAGTTCATTGACTCGTCCCCAATTCAATATCTCATAGATGATGGCGGTACTACTGGTACTTCCTCTGCTAGTGTCTTCGTTGTTGGTGATTTCGTTTTTGGTGTCGTTTTTGGCTCTACTTGCATTGTTTTCTCTTAGATAGTTCCTTCAAATGAAGGCCCCAACTCAGGGACTATGTTGATAGCAGCTTCTTTGAATTGTCGAAATCCGTTGATCACTGCCTGCCAAGAGTTTGTAAGGGTGGTCGCCTGGCTGATGAACTGGGTTGTGGTGTTTGCTTCTAGGCGTTATGGTTGAGATCTCATGATCGAGTCCCACTGTGTCTCTGTTTCATCACCCAGTTGTTGAATAGTTTCCAAGTGCTTTTACACTAGCAACCTAAGGTCTTGAATCAATTGTTTTTTTTCATTGATTCGTCCTCGATTATCTAAATTTGTGCCTCGATGCCTTCTACCTCCTCATTCATATGTTTCCTCATAATCTTGTCTTTTTTTTCTTTGCATCAATCAGTAACTTTTAGACCTGGCTTCGTAGCGGATATACATGTTGATTCTTTATGGGGAGGCAGCCTGGCCAGTCTTGGACCTGCTATAGTAGTGAATGGGATTCCTCCGTAGTGTTGTAGAGTGTGTCATTGATCGTGACTGCATCTTCCACTTTTTTTCTATCTCAACTCCATATGATGTTATTGGATCTAGCAGTGCTTGTCGTGTTTCTTCCAGTGTTTGTTTGAGCTCCTGATTAGCAAAGAGAAAATCATTAAATGTTGTCTTGATATGATGACAACATTCTACAACTGTCATGTGGAAAATTCTTCTGGGGAATTGGGCACCACATCTGCGATGGTCGGCCATAATCCTTGAAATTTTTCAGTAATCTGCTCCAACTAATTTTGTAGATTGTTCTTGTCCTAGAGCAGTTGGTCATTCTCTACAGTGAGCACCAGGATTTTTTGTTTTTGTTGTTCATGATCCACTAACAAAACATTGTGTAACGCCTTTGCTCGGCATGCAGCTACTTGAATGAAATTAAACAATTGGGTTTTCGACCAACCCTGAAGATCTTCCTGGCTCATATTGGAAGGGTTTGGAAATATAGACTGTAACGGTTGTCCACTGGCAACAGACTTTTATGAGTTTCAATGCGGAGATATTGGTTTTTGCGAGTATTCAGCTGAGTGTGAGCAGGTATGGATGGACACGGGAATGGGTGGAATGGAAATGGGGATTGAGATGGTAATGATAATGGATGTGGATTGGAGGTGAGTGGAGGTGTAATGACAAGGGTTATGAACACTATGGAGCCTAAATTTAACAATAGAGATAATATTGACCCATGTTCAACCTCGGTGCTATTAATTGCGCTGACAGCTTGGATGACAGATTCAACCTCCATATTTGTTTATGCCACAACCAGTGTCCCAGTTGGAATGGTATCAGAGATGGTTTCGAAAGTGGAGGTTGTTTGCAGAGATGGATTCTGCAAGGTAGGTGATGCAATTGAGGTGAAGGGTGGGGTATCCTCAAAAATTAGTGAAGTGGACTGTGACTGGTGGTCTTCCTGAGTTAGTTCTATGACCTGGGTAACATTGGTATTCTTATTTTTCTTTGCTGGTATTGGGGGTTTGGTGTCCATGAGTTGTTTGTGATCTGGAATTGTGGGCTCAGATTGTGAGTGTGACCCAACGACCGGAAGTGTAGTGAATAAAGGGGTACTAACAATGGATTGTTGTTTCATTAAAATTTGAAATTCAAAAAAAGTCGGGAAGGAACCTGTTGTAACCCCTATGATGATCATCTTCTTCTTTATCGAATGCATTGAGTTTCGAGACATTTGATAACCAGTTTCAGTTTCTCTTCAGCGAAACGCTTCCTTAAGTCCGCTAGTGTCTCTCCTGCTAAGCGCTGGGGTATCATCGCTTCAAATGAATATATATTCATGTTATCTCGAACCTCACCCACAACTCTTGGCCATAACATAAGTTCTGTGTAGAATGCCTCCAATGTGAGTAAAAACTTTTGAACTCTTATATGAAACGTTCCTCGGTGCACACATAGTGGCCTTATCCATGTATGGCCATGGTTGATTTTGAACCAGACCTCCTCGGAGTACTCATCCAACAGTGTCCTCAGAATCCTTTATGTGGCATTGA
The DNA here is from genome assembly GCA_034641835.2 of Pinus albicaulis. NCBI lineage: Eukaryota > Viridiplantae > Streptophyta > Pinopsida > Pinales > Pinaceae > Pinus > Pinus albicaulis. Next base: position 205,818,603 of record CM076573.1, on the reverse strand, counting down.
CAACATCTAACATTTTCTTATACCACCCTATGAAGGACGCCTCATTTATCCCCTTATTGCTTGAGTCTCCTAAGGTTCGCCATGTCGTGTACCTTAGAGCAAGCGGTTGATCTTCTGTAATTTTTGCTAACTCCCTCCCCTCTGGTGGAAATCATTTCCACATGGCCAGCACCATAATCAAATATCCATAAATGAATGAGGTTGATCTCTTGTGGTTGTCTTCACATGCTTCAAACAATTCATGAAGTAAGTAGGTACACCAATTTAGTTGTGCTCCCAACACATAGTGTTCCGCACCAAAAATTGTGTCTAGCGTACATTCGTTCCTTGTGAAATGGCGCATTACCTTGCCAGTGATGATAAAATATAAAAACTTGATATTGGCTTTATTTATTGGCTCAATTTGAGCTCCTTTCCCTCCTCTTTTGGTGTTGTAATGTTCATAATAATTATCCTCACCAACCTTTTTGGACCTCTTAGAATATGTTTGTAAAGTCATGGACATTTCATCTCATGTTATTTATAGCCTCGTTATCATGTGTATATCAATCGCATGGATTTGAATTTCCCTATCCAACCAGAGAAATCCCCTATGCACTCAACTAAGAAGTAACTTTGTACATTGCATTATCGCTTCAGTGTTACCGAACAAGGGCATAATCTTTAGGTGTAGTAGTGTTGACCTTTGAATTCCTTTGAAATCATCTATTACTCAGAAGGACTAGCTTCCATTTTGTTTTACCACCGTTCCTGTGTATACTTCCCACTTCAATGCTATAAATTGGAATGAATCTCTGAGGTCATTATCAACCAACATTGTTTTATCATATTTTCCAGTTATAGGTTCTTCCTTTGTAATTATTTCATTGAACTTTGGTTCATAGACTGATACTATGTTCTTCGTCATATTGCAGCGACCCTGATAGAAAATGGACACAATAGGCTTGGAATTGGAACTCGACGCAGACACTAGACTTTGTGCTTTCACCACCTTGGTTTCAAACTCTGAAAAAATTGGCATAGCCATGCATATTAAGTAGAAAAGTTGGACATGATGTTTTTTTACAAGACCGCTTAACTAATTAATACAGCAACTTTCCCCACTAATCTTGAACCGTGTTAACACTAACGACGGTTGAGTTGGACCTGAATTAGCTCACGCAGAACTGGAAAAGGCAGGTGGAGCTGATGGGTAATGATGATGCAGTGATGGGTGTGCTTTGTGAGATGATGATTTTTTTAATACTGGAAATATTTATCCAAAATTTGGACTGAAGGTGGAATTATTGACTAATTATTATGACTAAGATTGACAACACGTGCGGCATCCATTACCACAATTAGTTTTGGTCAGGCATAGATTCATCTGCTACTGGAAATACCTTGGCATACAACTTATTATTGACTTACTTTAATGTAAATAACTAACTAAATAAAGTAGCAAAAGGTTTTCTTAAACGGAAAAACTTTCCCAACAACCGACTAACTAACATAGCTGACTCCTACCTATATCTATCTACTTCTCCTTGCGGATATTTATTTTAATTCAAACTATATTGGTTGATCCCTAGAAGGGATTTATACATGCACCGTTCACCCATCCTGGTATCAAAACAACGTCGAGCTGCACGAACTTTACAGCTCTTGATTCTTTAATTTCCGCAACAATAAAATGACCTAACCAATGCATATGCAACTTACCTGGGAAATTTAAGAACTTTTTTTCATATAATAAGACATGGCCTCCCAATATGAATGACTTATGCTTTATGTTTCTATCATGCCATGCCTTTTGTGTCTGTTTCTCCACTGTTTGGTGAAAGTCTGCTAAAAATCTAGCCTTATCCAGTTCCCACAGTTCTTCTAGCCTTTTAGGAATGGATTCATCTTTGTTCAAGTTAGGGTCCTATTATATAGGTAATATGTTTGTCTATTTATCTATTTTTGTAATCTGTTGGTAAAGTTTAGCCTATGAATCACTAGGTGTCATAGCCTAAAGTTTTGCTTGTCTAAGGAGCCATTTATTTCTTGAAGTCGTGTGGCCAGGACAAGTCTGAATAATTGGAGATTTTTTGCATATAAATTCTAGGTCAAATCATGTTGCAGGTTTTTTCATGGTAAAGTGTTCATAAGCATATTTCCAACAGTATATCCGGTGCTTTAAATTGACTTCTGGATCGAAAGATAGAGCAAGTTGAAGTATGGTCATCAAAACTAGAAAACAAAGAAAAATTGGGTAAGTGTAAAATTATTTATTTTAATTATTAAAACTAATTCAAAAATAAATTATCAACCCAAACTATAAACCATTAAAACTGGTTAGTCAGCAATAAATTCTAAAAGTCAAAATTCAGTAATTCAAAGTAAATTTTGTCCCCACCTAGTCTTTCATGCCTCGAGATATATGCATATTTACATCTACGGCAATTGATGAATTTGGGGGTTCTCCTTTTTTACCTTTGACCTAGGCCCTCCCCTCATGAAGCCATAAATTGTATTGATCTGAATCTTATGATGTATGGCGGGAAAGTCAATGGGAATTTGGGGGTTCTCCTTTTTTACCTTTGACCTAGGCCCTCCCCTCATAAAACCATTAATTGTATTGATTTGAATCTTATGAGGTATGGCAAGAAAGTCAATGGGAATTTGGGGGTTCTCCTTTTTTACCTTTAACATAGGCCCTCCCTCTAGGAAAACAATAAATTGTATTGATTTGAATCTTATGATGTATGGAAGGAAATTCAATGGTTCTATTTGATTAATCGAATTGATTAATTGAATTTATCTGGAGTAGGAGCTTGGATTTTTACGAATGAAGGAGGCTGAGTAAAATGTGAGTGAGGAAGGTGAACGGATATTTTTTACAGGTCATACACTTATAAAACTAATGTATAGGTGAAAGAAAAAGGAGGTTAAGTAATAATAAGACTGAGGTAAATGAGGCTAAGGTGTAAAATGAATTTACAAGTATTAAATGAGGCTAAGGTGTAAAATGAATTCAAAGGGGGTGAGTAAAAATGAAATTTGAAAAAAGGAATTGAAATAGAGTGAAAAGTCACTTATTTTACTTTGTGAAAAGTCACTTATTTTACTTTATTTTCCTTGGCACAAAGGAATATTTAAATTATTTTGAGATTGAAAATAATTTTAATTATTTTTAAAATCAAAACCATGGGAGCAAAAACAACAACAATTTTACAGAGATGGGGAAAGAAAATGAATTATGAATGAAAAATGTACAGGAACATAAGATTTGGATAAATATTTGTCCAAATATTGTACATGGTAAAAGGCAAAGTGAAAACAAAAACACATGGATAAACAACATATGGTTTTAAAATTCATGGGAAGGAAAAACAAGATGTGGATTTGAAAACAACACAAACCAAGATGGTTTATTAAATCATTCACATAAATATGTTGAAATTTTAAATATGAAATTCATTTACAACTTTAAACAAAATATTTGGAAATATTATATTATTTTTTCCCCAAATATTTTGTGACAATAATGAAGTGTTCAAAAGATGATGAAAGGCAAAAAACAACAAAAATAAACTCAAAAGGACAGCTAGTTGATATAGGTGGCGGAACTAATCAGGTTGAAAGGGAAGCTAACAATTTTGTGAAGAAAACTTCAACCTCTCCAGATTCCTAGGCAGAAGATCAGCATTATTTGAGCAATTTCCAAATATAAAGGCTAAAGTTGTTCCAGCAGTTGCAGATTTCCAATGATGGATGTTATCTTTAATTTCTTATTCATATTTTTTCCAAAAATTGTTAGAGATTATTTTGTAATCTGTTCCTTTGGGAATCTGAAGTTAACTCAATAGGAATTCTATAAGTATGTTGTAGTTAGACTTAGAAAAGGGTTGGAACTTGGATGAATAAATCATACTCTTGATGTAAAGTTGTTCACTGAGCTAAAAGTGATAATTTCATTAACACATAAATATGTTCCAAGATTCCTATGTTGGGATTATTGGTGATGTTTTTCTCTTGTAAAATTGTCATTTTTCTTGTTTTTCCATATGTTTTCCTGTCTTTATTGTTTACAGAAAATTTAGGGTTGAATTTGTTTAAATATAAACTTCTCTAGCTAATACACAATTTCTATGTTTTCACATTGATATTAAGTATAGAATTCATCCTTGAATGCTCTATATTTAATTGAATCTGAATATTTTCATCCATTTCACTCCACAAAATCTCTAAAGATCCAAAAATCCTATCTACCTTACCTTGTTACATAGATTATGTCATTTTTGTATTTGATCACCCTAAGACTTGTGACTCCTTTGCACAATGGCCTTTCCTTGCAGTTTCAACCAAAAATTTCAAAAACCAAATTTTGAACCCAAAATCTAGCCTAAAATACTAAAAGACCAAATCTAAATCTAATAGAGAGATCCCTCTCTAAGTTTAGAAGGGCTAGATTCTAAGCTTACAAGTGGTTTGTGGTTACATTTGGGTTTCTCTCATAGCCTTAGGAAATTACGGAGTGATAACATAGTGGCGACCATACTGGGGAATGAAAGGTTTCATCTTCCCCGGGAAAAACTATCAAGTTTCAAATCTGATTGTTGATGGTGGACAGTGATTAGACACAAGAAGGCTGAAACATTCACCTGGAGACTTTAAATAGTTTCAAGTTGATATAAACACTCCACTAGCAGTAGGATCCATAAATCAAGATGAGTTCTTAATCTAGAAGGTATACGCCCATGAATCGAGATCATATTGTAGTATTTCCAAATCGAATGCCTTGCATAGATTGACAAACTTATTTACCAAAATTAAAATATCATGAAAAAGAGGATGTTGCACTTCATTTGATAATATTTCATGTGCACATCTAGAAGTGTAAAGTTAAATTATGAAGATTGTCTTCTGAATATGTCCATGGTATCCCTGGAGGGAAATGTGGAGTTTTGGTATTAAAATTTTCCACTTGCTATTATATGTTCTTTAAACAATTTTCATACTGTATTTTTTGATAAATGCAAAGAAGATTATCCATCTTTGTTGCTGGTCTAAAATAGTTGTGATCATTTTGAAATTTTTATTCAATATATGGAAGGTTACTATGAAGATGATCAGTTCATCGACGAAGAGATACTAGAGGCTTTGGATGAAAACCCTTTTCATCAACAAGAATAAAGGTTAGAGGATATTGGTCATGATTCAAGAAAATTTTCAGTAGGCTGTAGATTCTTTTCTGGTTGATCATGAAAGAGAATTGAAATTTAATGATGATAGTCACGTTCTATCCCCTGAAATTGATGAAAAATTGCAAGTTTTTATTTGATCATGATATGTATGAAGATAGTCAGGGTATTGATGTGGAAACTCATGTTTTATCCCTTGGGTATAATGAAAATGATAAAATTTAAAAAACCAACATATGGATGAGGATGGTCATTTGATTTTTTCTTCAAACTTTTTATGTTCTGAATTTTCATTTCAAAAAGAAGCTTGTGAAGTTCATATTTCTGAAGTTAAATGTATGGAAAATTTATATAGTGAGCTTATATGGGACAATATTCAAAAAAAGTCACATGAGGATGAGTATAATAGCCAAAAAATTCTACCAATTAACTCTTTAATACAAGAGAATTTTATCATTGAGTTCCAAGGAGATGTTGAAGAAGAGAAAGTTGTTTTAGATCCTTCGGATGATGAACACTATATTCATAATCTTACATCCCTTAAAAACACAAAGCTAGAAATTTCAAAAAAGTACAAAGACATTTTTATTGAAGCATATGAGAAGTCATTTTCAGGTGTACAAATATCAGTTGTCCTATTTGAAGTTTTTCATCAGCATCCAAATTCTTGTCTTTGGAATGATATGAATACAGATTTTATTAAGAAAACTGGTGTTTTTCCTCTTGATAGTAACCATGAGTTTTGATCCAGGTGGATATTGGTGGCCACCCACCTATTCCATTTGGACCCGCACCATTAGTTCTTTCAATTTTAAGTTTCAGCACAACTTACTATTTTTAGCGGGTTTTCGAGTCTTGAACTTCCAGAGCCGTTTGGAGGCCCTAATGATCTAGGTGGATATTGGTGGCCACCCACCTATTCCATTTGAACCCCCACCATCGGTTCTTTCAGTTTTTCAGTTTCGGCACAACTTACTATTTTTAGCATTTTTTCGGGAACTGAACTTCAGGAGTCGTTTTGAGGCCCTAAACGATGATTTTTGGAAAAACCGAGAGCAACATGGGTCCATGGACCAATTTTTTTGACATCAAAAGTTGTATTCCTCGGATAGATCTTACTAGCGAGGTATGGTGCGCGTCAAACGAAGATCGTATGCCAAAGTTACGTCCCATAGAAGTTGAAACACCAATTTACCCAAACTGAGCCCATAATTTTGGCGCTTCATCTCCTAGGGTTAGGTTTTTGGACGTTTAGAGTTTTCCATTATTTCTCAATAATAAATAGGCCCTCAAGCCTTATTTTAACAAAGTTCAGAGGCTTGTAGCCGCCACATCTCTTCTCAGAGACAAGCTACCAGTGCCCTAGATATTTTATTTCCATTATGCCTGTAAGCATATTTCTGTTATTTGATATTAATGAAATGAAGCATTATTTCCACTGCATCTTTGTGTTTATGTATATTTCTGTATTTTATTGTGTTCTTGCATAAATCCGGATCAAGTTTTCTAGTGAAAATTTTGTAGGCATTAAACAACAAAGGGAAATTATCCATGATTTTTAAAATCCTTTGTAAAACCTATTGGAATTTTCAACAAAATTGAATTTTGTGTTGGTTATGGATTATGAAGAAGGTTTCAGTGGGAAGTGTGAGTTGCCATTTTCTGAGTTTATTTTTATGCTTGGAGGAATGGAATGCAAGCTTCAATTAAGTAGTCATTTTCTTGACTGGTTGCATTGGAATTTTTTTACTAGTTGATATTGCAGTCATTTCAACATATTAGTGAGTAGGTGTGATGAATAAGCTCCACTCTTTGAGCATTATTTTCAGTTTCAGTTTGTAGCAGATTTTTCAGTTTTCAGTATACATTTTAGGTTTCAATTTAAATAATGGATTTGATTCAGTTTGAGGATTGGAACAGATTATGAATTGGTTTTCAGTTGCATTGTTTTCATGGCAGAGCATGTTGCAGGCTTGGGATCATCCCAATGGATCAGGCTACTAGTCTATGGAGTTCTTGGTACCTCGCTGGGAGGATGCCATCCCCATTGGAGCCACTTTTAGGGTCCTATAATATAGGTGATATGTTTTTCCAGTTATCTATTTTTGGAATCTGCTGGTAAACTTAGCCTATGAATCACTAGGTGTCATAGCCTAAAGGTTTGCTTGTCCAAGGAGCCATTTATTTCTTGAAGTCGTGTGGCCAAGACAAGTCTGAGTATTTGGGATATTTTTTGAATATAAAGTCTTGGTCATATCATGTTTCAGGTGTTTTCATGGTAAATTTCTCATAAGCATCTTTCCAACGGTATATCTAGTGCTTCAAACCGACTTCCGGATCGAAAGATAAAGCAAATTGAAGTCTGCTCCTCAAAACTAGAAAACAAAGAAAAATTTCCTAAGTGTAAAATTTATTTATTTGAATTATTAAAATTAATTCAAAAATAATTTATCAACCCAAACTATAATCCATTAAAACTACATTTATCAAATTGTGTCCCCATCACCCTAGTCTTTCATAGATATGTGCATATTTACATTGACAGCAATTATGAATGAAAAATGTACGGAAGCATAAGATTTGGATAAATATTTATCCAAAGATTTTACAGGGGTAAAAGGCAAAGTGAAAACAAAAACACATGGATAAAAAACAGATGGTTAATTAATTATGAATGAAAAAAGTTCGGGAACATAAGATTTGGATAAATATTTATCCAAATATTTTACAGGGGTAAAAGGAAAAGTGAAAAAAAAAACACATGGATAAACAACACATGGTTTTAAAATCCATGGGAAGGAAAAACATGATGTGGATTTGAAAACAGCACATGGATTTCAAACCAAGATGGTTTATTAAATCATTCAAATAAATACGTTGAAATTTTAATTATGAAATTCATTTACAGGTTTAATCAAAATATTTGAAAATATTATATTATTTTTCCCCAAATATTTTGTGATGATAATGAAGTGTTCAAAAGATGATGAAAGGAAAAAAATGACAGAAATAGAACTCAAAGGGACAGCTAGTTGATATAGGTGGAAGAATTAAATAGGTTGAAAGGGAAGCTAACATGTTTGTGAAGAAAACTTCAACCTTTCTAGATTCCAAGGCAAAAGATCAACATTAATTGACCAATTTCCAGATATGAAGGTTGAATTTGTTCCAACAGTTGCAGATTTCTAGTGATTGATGTTATCTTTAATTTATTATTCATATTTTTTCCATAAATTGTTAGAGATTATTTATAGTCAATTCCTTTTGGAATCTAAAGTTAGTTCAATAAGAAGTATATAAGTATGTTGTAATTAGACTTAGAAAAGGGTTGGAATTTTGATGAATAAAGCATATTCTTGATGTAAAGTTGTTCACTAGGCTAAAAGTGATCATTTCATTCATACAGAAATATGTTCCAGGATTCCTGTGTCAGGCTTATTGGTGAAGTTTTTCTCTTGTAAAATTGTCATTTTTCCTGTTTTCCATATGTTTTCCTCTCTTTATTGTTTACAGAAAATTAAAGGTTGAATTTGTTTAAATACACTCTGCTCTGGCTGATAAAAAATTTATATGTTTTCAGACTAATATTAAGTATAGAATTCATCCTAGAATGCTCTATATTTAATTGAATCTGAATATTTTCATCCCTTCCACTGCAAAAAATCTCTAAAGATACCAAAATCCTGCCTACCTTACCCTGTTACATATATTTTGTCATTTTTTATTTGATAACCCTAAGACTCGTGACTCCATTTCCCAATGGCCTTTCCTTGCAGTTTCAACCAAACATTTCAAAAACCAAACTTTGAACCCAATATCTAGCCTAAAATCCCAAAAAAACAAACCTAAATCTAATAGAGATCCCTCTCTGACTTTAGAAGGGCTAGCTTCTAATCTTACAAGTGGTTTTGTGGTTACCTCTAGGTTTCTCTCACATCCTTGGGAAATTATGAAGTGATAACAAGTCATATGTGTTGCTTATGCAATAAACAGGTTGGGAATTATGAACTTTGGGGGTACTACTGCTTCACGACCATACAACAGTTGGAAGGGTGCATGCTTATGTAATCATTTGAAAGTCATGTGATAGGCCCATAAGGTAGCTAGAAATTTCTCATCCCAGTCATCTCTTTTAGTTGAATATACTTTTTTCAAACCCCTCTCTAAGATTTTATTGAACTTCTCAATTGTCTCGTTTTCTTGAGGGTGATACAGACTAATTTTTTGGTGTTGTATCAAAAAAATTTACAGCAGTGATGCGACTGTCTCATTAATAAATTGGCTCCCTTGATCACTGTTTAAACTTCAGGGACACTCGAATCTAGTAATGATGTTCTCAAAAATAAATATGGCAGTAGTGCCTGCCATACAATCATTCACTCATGAAGCTTCGGCCCATCTTGTTAGGTATTTTTTTGTAGTAATGATGTATCGGGCTTCGGAATGACGCGCAGGTGGGTTGATGAGTCCTATGAAATCAATTACCCACTTCTCAAGAGCCTGTAGCACTCGTACTAGTTGCAGTGGCAATCCATCTCGATGTGACAGTTTTCCAACCCTTTGACAAACATCACACTTCCTGACGTATTCCTTAGCATCCTTGTAAACATTAGGCCACCATAGACCTACTAGTAAGATTTTCCTTGTGGTGCATTTTCCTCCAAAATGACCTCATGTGACCCCTAAATGGCATTCCCATAGTACATCATTCCTTTCATGATCCAATACACATCTTCGTAGTATTTTATCCAGTCCCAACTTGTACAATTTCTCTGCAACTAGTTGGTAGTATGTTTCTCGTACAACCATATTTCTCCTTTGCGTTGTGGTGTATTATTTTGGTCACTTTCTGGTAGCTAAGAAAGCTGCTATATCCTCTAGATAGTATGGCATTGCCTCCACTCTAAATAGATCAGCATCTAGTAGTTGGTCGTCTATAGAACATCTACTTTCTCTTGATTCCAACCTTGATAGATGGTTAGGTCCCATAATTAGCCGACCTAGTTTGACAATCACTTCAAATGTAAATTCCTAAAACAATAATAGCCATATGCAAATTCTTCCTTCTAACACAGGCTTGTTCACAAAATACTTCAAGGCAGAATGATCTGTGAAGAACATGAATGGTCCCCCTATAAGGTAGTGGCGAAAATTTTGAAGTGAATATACCATCGCAAGCGCCTCCCGCTCTGTTGTAGTATAGTACTTCTCTATTGTTGATAACTTTCTACTTGCAAAGAATATTGGATGATCAAGGTTTCCTTCTATGGGTTTGGCTAAAACTACTCCTAAAGCAATTCCAGAAGCATCAATGTGGACATGGAATTACTTGTTCCATTCAGGATAAGCTAAAATTAGCGCACTAGCCAACTTTTTTTCAGTATGTTCAGCGTACCATTACATTCCTCAGATCATGTGAATTGCTTAGTTTTCTTGAGTAACTTCTCCATTGGAGCAGTGATCAGAGCATAGTTGCAGATAAATCTCTGGTAATATCCTGTATGTCCCAATGTAGATATGGGTTACGTAACATTTTCTAGTGATTCCATGTTTACAATTTCCGCAACCTTGGTAGGATCCACACATACTCCTTCCTTGCATATAATATGGCTAGGTAACATCCCAAAGGACACAAAAAATATTCACTTCTTTACGTTCAATGAGATTTGTAATTTCCTACAACGATCGAACATGACACGGAGCAAGCTAGAGTGTTTCTTATGCAGACTATATAAAATCCAATCGTCCATGTATACTTCAAGGAATTTGTGTATGTAATCCCTAAATAATGCAATCATGATCCTTGGAAATAGTTTTGGTGCATTCTTGAGTCCAAATGGCATAACATGGTATGCATCTGAGCCCCATTATGTGGTAAAATTAGTCTTCTTCTTATCTTCTTCTACAATTCAGACCTAATCGTAGCCCAAAAACCCATTTGTATGTGAATAAGCCTCATTGTCTGCCACATTATCTATACTTTTATCACTAAAATGTGTGGGGAAAGGATCGTGAACACAAGAATTATTTAAGTTACAGTAGTCAACGCAAACCCTGATATTCCGTTGCATATTTTTTATTTTGTACCACAATTGGACTAACCCATCTGGCTTCATCAATAGGGAATATTAGCCCTGCATCCAGCATCTCATCTATCACTTTCTTCACTTTCTCCTTCAGCCTCAGATTTATTCTGTAAGGCTGGTGCTTTACTATTTTTGCATATGGCTTGAGCATGATCTTCATATCTCCAAAATCTCCCTTAATTCCTTTCAATTACACAACGAACGAGGAGAACAGGCCCCGTATTCCTTAAGAAGATCGAATATTTCTTTAGTTGTTTGCTCATCCTAATAATCTCCAATTGAGGCTAGCTTTGGCTTTTCTTCACTCCCTATGTTTAGTTTTCACAACTTCAGTGGAAGTAGATGAGGTCCTTTAGTTGTGGGTCCATCTCTAACCCCTCATTCTCCTTCAACTTCATTGAAGGATAGATGCCTCAAGTCTTCCATATCATCTTCATCCGGCTCTTTATCTACTTTCCTACAGGCTACTGATTCATTGTATGTTTACTCATATAAGTGTTGCAGCGTAGCCTGATCTATTTTTCCCTCTATCAATTTTGTGGTTGTAAGTAGAATTATCTTAACAACTTACAGAGCATCGTTAATCCTCTTGTTGGTATCTGAAAAGGAAAAACTACTAAAAATTTGACTTTCTCAACAATCCCAATATCTAGTCTATCTCCACACTTCCTCTTTTACATACCATTCTTTAGGGAAGGTTCCCAATGTATGCACAAATCCATGCACCCATAATTCTTTTGGGGGACTTTCTCTAATCCCTCGATCTTCACAATTCTCAAGTGTTGTTGAGGATTTGAGCTACCTTTGTACTTCATAAATGGTTGCAAGCCCCTAGAATGTCCAAATTTAACTCTCAATGTTGTCAAGATTTCATCCATTCCATAGATTATTTCGATGGACTCTCCACCGCCTGGTCGATGTTGCTTGTAAAGAAACATTCATTAGTGGCACCTTATGTTCCTCGGAAACAATTGCATCAATCTTATTAATAAAATTATCGACTGAATCTATACCGTTGAAAATGGGGTATTCTCTTACCTATGTTTCAATCCAGTTAATTCCCGTAATTGTTGTGCATCATCTGGTGTTGATCTCATATCCTCCTTGTTTCTCGTCATCCCATGCGGCTTTGAAGCCAACATCTGAGCTCTGAATACTTCGCTAGTTGATTGACCCTTCTTCATTTGGGTTGATGTAATCTTCCCTCTTCCATGTTGTCAGTTGGTACAATTGGTCTAATAGTCTTGTCTCTTCCCTATCATATGTTGGTTTTGTGAAACTTGGTCCTCGATAAGGATCTAGGAGTTGGATTACTCTAACCCCTTCTACTTCAAAATTCATCAATTCTTTTTTCAAATTAATCACCGCATGGTTCTCAAAGGCCCAATCTATCCCAAGAAGTCCTAGATAGGGATCCTTGTCTCCCATTATATATATCACTTCTAAATCATCATAAGTCTTGACTCCTGCGATGTCAACCTCCACATCCTTTAGTCTCCCAACTGGAAGGATGCAGTATTGGTTTTCCATACACAGTTGAATTGGTGAGAATGCAAACTTAGGTCTTCCCAAGACTTCCCACGTCATTCTTGGTAAAATATTGACATTTGAGCCTAAATCTAACATTGTATATTTTATTTGGAATTCCACAATGTGGGCATCAATCCTAAACTCTCTTCCTTTTCTTATTTTATTTTTCCAAATCCTTATTGAATTCCTCTTTGATAAATTGGCAGAGATTTCTCCATCCTGATTTGTCCCCTCCTTAATGGTTGATTTCAAACTCTCCCGCAACTGCCCAAGAATTTTTTCATCATTTAAAATTTGCAGGAATAATTTTAACCATTATTTTATGGGTCATGGTGGGTTTGTACCCTTCTTTTTCAAGTTGTTGGTTTTACTCCTTGTGGCTCTCCACTTGGGTTTAGCTTGATGAATGTTTCTACTGCTTCTTTGTAATAACATTTTTTTTTTTGGGATCATATGAGAACTTCGGTGAGGTTGGTCTTATAATCTTGTGTGGTTCTACTACTCCTGTATCAGGCCCATTCTTTTCCCCCCCTCGAGTTACTATATTGATGTTTGAGATTGGGGCGGTTTCGGGCACTCTTCGTTCCGCATTAATTAAATTTCCCCCCCTCTGTCGATTGTGCTCCTCCCATCTTTTAATCTATTATGAGCAATCCTCTATTTCATGTGTATTAATCCTGCATTGATAACACCATGGTCTTCTAGGTAGCAGATAATCTGTTATGAAACCAGCTCCAAAAATAGAAGAAAAGAGAGATCAATGCCTTAGAAATAAGCCACTTAGAGGGGGCAACCTTCTTTACATTACATAAATGAACAATTCTTGGATTATACAAATGAAAAAACCTCCTTCTGTATATAGGAGTCCATGGGGTCACAATATAATCCTAGCCCACCTAACAATAATAATGTAAGGGCACAATAGTAACAATATGGGGGTTGCAAGTGTACAACAATAACAATAAGTGGGTTACACTAACAACAATAAGGGACTACACTAGCAATATAGGGACCTAACATGCCCCTCTCCTTCAAAAAAATGTTGTCCTCAATGCTTGAGTAGCTTTGGATGCTTCTGTATAAAATTCTCATCCTCCCATGTAGAATCTTCAGTGGTTAAGTTCTTCCACTTGATGCAATACTCTGAAATTGATTGATATCGTAGTTGTAGAGTTCTTGTTTCCATGACTACTTGAGGTTCCAATATGATTTTTCCTTTTTCATCAAGTTCTGGAAATATTGTTGGAACTGGAATTTTGTCACCTATAACCTTCTTTAAGCATGAAACATGGAAAACTGGATGCACTCATGAAGAAGCACGAAGCTCCAATTTGTATTCCATAGTACCAATCTTTTGCAACACCTTGTAAGGACCATAGTACTTTGGCGATAATTTATTATACTTCTTATCTTGCTTGAGGGACATTTGTTTGTATGGTTGTAGCCGTAAAAATACCCAGTCTCCTACATCAAAACTTCTCTCGCTGCGATGTTGATCTACTTGTTGTTTCATTCGATTTTGTGCCAAATTTAGGTTATCCTTTAAGATTCGGAGAACTTGTTGTTGATGCTCGATGTGATCTTCCATTGCTTGAACCTTAGAATTTTCTCTTAAATATGATGTGATGGATGGTGGATGATATCCACAAAGTTCCATAAATGGGGTCGCAGTATGGAAGGAAGTGTTATAGCACCACTCAGCCATAGATAACCACTTGACCCATTGTGTTTTTTTATCATATACAAAACAATGAAGATATCCTTCCAAACATTTGTTCACTATCTCAGTTTGACCATCAGATTGAGGATGATAAGATAAGCTATGAGCTAGTTGAGTACACAAACAAGGAAATATTTCCATCCAAAAATTTCCAGTAAAAATGGGATCTTTTTCGCTTATAATAATCTTTGGGTTTCCATGTAGATTTTGAATTGTTTCCATAAATGCAGTAGCAACTATACTTGCTTTAAATAGATGAGATAATGCACAAAAGTGTGCATACTTGGTAAGTTTATCAACTACCACCATGATGACACTCTTTCCTTCAGACTTAGGTAAACCTGTGATAAAATCCATTGAAATCTCCTCCCAGTGTTGACTTGGAATGGATAAAGGTTGTATAAGACCTAGGGTCTTAATTGTCTCAACTTTATTTTGCTTGAAAACCAAACATTCCGCCACAAACTTTTGAATATCAGATTTAAGGCCATCCCAAAAAAAATATTTCTTCACCCTATGGTAAGTTTTTAAAAATCCTGAGTGTCCTCCTAAATTAGAACTATGAAATTCCAAAAGATTCTTTTGTTTTAGCAGGGAATTCTTAAAAAGATATAAGCGATCTTTGTACCATAAGGAATAATTTTTCCAACTAAATGTATCAGATTTACTATGATCTTGCTGCAAATTTTGAATGAGTGTCCACACTTCTTCGTCCTTCTTCCATTCATCCCTTGCTTCGGTTATCCAATCTGGTTGGATAATAGAAATGGCACAAAGCAATGCTTCCACCTCTTCATCCTTTCTTAATAGTCCATCTGCAACAACATTTAGCTTCCCTTTTTTGTAGATGATTTCAAAGTCATAACCTAACATCGTTGTGACCCATTTTTTTTGCTCTTCTGAATATAGTCTTTGTTCCAAAAAAAAATTGAAGATGATCATGATTAGTTTTTACCTTGAAGTGTCTTCCCATTAGGTAAGGTCGCCATTTCTTTATTGCATGTAGTATTTCCAACATTTCCTTCTCATAAATAGCTTTCTATAAATACTTTAGTTTGATTGGACGATTTTCAAAAGAAATGGGTCTTCCTTATTGCATTAAAACAGCACAAATTCCAATCCTGAGGCATTACATTCCAAAATAAATGTTTTTGTGAAGTCTGGCGTAGCTAAGACCAGTGCTAGTTACATTGCCTCTTTAAGATGTTCAAAGGCCTTAGTTGCTTCAGGAGTCCATGAAAATGCATCTTTCTTCAATAATGTTGTTAGAGGTGCTTCTATTCTCACATAATTCTTAACAAAATTGCAATAATACCATGTTAACCCGAGAAATCCTTGCAACCGCTTTATGGTTGTGGGGAATTTCCATTCCTTAATGGCTTTATTTTTTTTAGGGTCTACCTTAACACCCTCATGGGATACAATATGACCCAAATATTCCACCTCTTGTAATCCAAAGAAATATTTGGAGGTTTTTGCATATAATTTTTTCTCCTCCAACAAATTGAGCACCCTATCAACATGTTGAACATGATCCTTCCAAGACCTGTTGTAGATTAGTATATCATCAAAAAATACTAACACAAAATTTCTAAGGAAGGGTTTGAAAATGGAATTCATCAACCCTTGAAATGTAGAAGGTGGATTTTTAAGGCCAAAAGGCATGACCAAAAATTCATAAGTACCCTCATGAGTTCGAAAAGTTGTTTTCGAAATATCTTCAGTCTTCATTCTAATTTGATGATATCCTGAACAAAGAACCAACTTGGTAAAATAAATTTCTCCATGTAATTCATACAATAATTCATCAATCACAGGAATGGGAAATTTATCTTTAATAGTGAGCTTATTGAGCTCCCTATAATCCGAACACATTGCCATGATCCATCCTTCTTGTGCACCAATACTAATGGAGCAGAGAAAAAACTTTGACTAGGTTGAATTGTACCAGCCTCTAACATTTCTGCAATCATACATTCAATTTCGCTCTTTTGGACATAAGGATATATGTAAGGCCTGATGTTTGGAGGAACACTTCCTGGAATCAAATGTATAGCATGATCATGATCATGAATAGGTGGGATTCCTTTGGGAGTTTCAAACACCTTAGAATGATTGTCTAAGACCTTTTGGAGATCTAGAGAAATAGATGATTTTGATGTTGGAACTTCTAGTGGGCATAATTGTCCAATTATGCCTCGTTGTTTCTTCTTCAGAAGCTTTTTCATGAAATTAGAGCTTATTATATTTCTTTTCTTCCCTTTGATACCTCGTAATTCGACTTCCTTTCCTTCCGAAAAAAATTTCAAGAAAAATTCTTGAAAATTAAAATCTATCATCCCCAAATATTGTAACCATTGTACACTTAGTAAAACATCAGCACCTCCCATTGGAATGGAAAGCATTGGACTATTCAATACATATTCCCCCATGGTTAGCTTTATATTATGGCATTTTCTAGAGAAATTTATAGTTCCTCCATTTGCAACCATCACTTGACATTCTGGTGTTGGGTATAGGAAGCAATTCAATTCCTTGTCTACCTTACAATGAATAAAATTATGGGTACCTACCTGAATCAATCAACACTATTACCTTTTTATTCTTGATGTGTCCTTCTATCTTGAGAGTTTGAGGAGTGGTAATTCTTTCCAATGCATTACACAATATGTTCATACCATGGAAAATTTTAGGGGCTAATATTTGTAGGTGGGCTAATTTTCCATGGTTTTTCCAAAAATAAGGTTCGTCAATTCCCTTTTTTTATAAAAATGATTCGCCCAAATTTTACAATATAAAATTATTTTGCCTTAAAATTTGCCAAAATTATATAGACAATATATATAATATCATTATAAATTTGAATAATTTTACATATACATCAATAAACATTCTATAGTTTGCATATTAGGGACTAGTGAGGTTCGCCAATTTTTTAAACTTTACAATAATTTTCCATCCTTAAAATTTTCCCTAGTTCGGACTCATTTCTTCTTTCTCTAGAGTTGGTTCCTGGTGTATATCCTCTTCTTTTGAAGTTTCTTTTTCATTTTCTTCCTCCTCTTCACAATCTATGTAAAATAATTTCTTCTCAACACACTTATGACCTTTATTGTATTTGCTATCACAATTGTAGCAAATCCCTTTTTCTCTTTTTTCTTCCAATTATTGTGGTGTCAACCTTGTAGGTTGTAGAATTCTAGGAGTAGCAACACTTCCATCTTTATAGATGTGAGTGGCGGGATTCCTTGTCGCCATAATTTTACATTCATTTTTTCTTGCCAACCTAAATGCCTTCTCAAATGAATCAGGTTCCCAAACGTGAACCTCATGTTGGATTTTATCCTTTAAATTCCCTATGAAGCCATCATTATTTTGTTCCTCTGGAATAACAGTTACCCTTATATTCAATTTTTGGAAGTCTTCAATGTGCTCCACCATTGAACTGTTTTGTTTGATATTTATAATTGGCTAAAAAAGGTGTTTCTCTTTGTATCCTCATAATGTGCTATCATTTCCTTCGTAAAAATTGACCAATTGACATTTTTTTTATGGGAGAAAAGCCATCGATACCATACAAATGTTCTAAATATAAAGTTTCAATGTGTACCTTTTGTGTGTTTTGCACATTATTGAGATCAAAATATTGCTCCATATGTAGTAACCATGTTATGGGAACCTTGCCATCAAACTTCCTCATATCGATCTTTGGAATATGGTGGGTATTCCATCCAACATTCAAGTTTATGAAATCACGATTAAAAATTATTTTTCTCTCATCATGAGTTTCCTCTAATATCTTTTCGCCATTAGGAATCATTTATTGTATCAACTTTGTCAAACCTTCCTTCAAAACTTCTATGTCTTCCTTCAAACATCCATTTTTTCTTCCATACCATCCATCTTAGCTTCCACACCTTTCTTCAAACCATCAATATTAGCTTCCACACCTTTCTTCAAACCATCCATATTAGCTTCCACGAATTTCTTCAAAACTTCCAATTCATTTTTTTTTTCTCTTTGCAAGAGCGAAATTTGGTGCACTTTCTCTTGTAATTTTGATATATCATGTTGCACTTCTTCATCTTCGTGAGTCATAGTAGAGTATTTGGAGGGCTTGATGGGTGTTGAATTATTTTTATGGGGAATTTTAGAACCCAATATTGATATATATGCTTCAATATTCCCTTGGAATCACTTCAAACTGATTTTTCAAAAAAGACTTATGCAATTTGAAAAGAAATACACACGTTTTTCTTGCTTTTGAGGAGCTCAATATCGAAACTGAATTATCTCTGTGATTTCGGATCTTCAATATATGAAATTCAGTCCTGTAGTATCCCTCTAAATCTTCATTTGAATTCCATAGGTCTGACCTGATTTGGATGCTTCAAGACAAATTTATGTCCAATATTCCACAATGACCTAATTATGGACTAGTTCAGTAGAGCGAACTTATACAATGTGCCACGTGTCATTGTTTCCTCCTTCAACTCTGAAATTGATACACATAAAACTTCATTCCATGTAATTTCTGACACTTTTTACAGAATTCCAATCCAATGCTTAGAGAGAGAGTTATGAAGATTTTCCCAAGGTTGCCTCTTTTAGATGAAATTCGGGAGCCTGCAAAAACCCTAACTTCCACAAATCATATCGCAGAAAATATTGTGAACCAAGATCTGAAACTTTTACACAAAGTTCCTCAAGATTTATGCTTTGCGTGATAAAAATTTTAGCTTTTGATCCTTCGTATAAAAAAATTTATAGCGGAAATTCCACGATGACCTGTTTGAAGCAGGGAAACCCTAGAATCCAAAGCTTTGATACCAAATGTTATGAAACCAGCTCCAAAAATAGAAGAAAAGAGAGATCAACACCTTAGAAATAAGACAATTTGAAGGAGAAACCTCCTTTACATTACATAAATGAACAATTCTTGGATGATACAAATGAAAAAACTCCTTCTATATATAGGAGTCCATGGGGTCACAATATAATCCTAGTCGACCTAACAATAATAATGTAAGGGTAAAATAATAACAATATGGGGGTTACAGGGGTACAACAATAATAATAAGGGGGTTACACTAACAACAATAAGGGACTACACTATTAATCTAGGTACCTAACACAATCTCATGCAACATGCCCTTCTCGGTCGCAATTATAACATCACACAGGGCCTTCCCCTCTCATCCTTCCCCCCCTTGTTCCTCCTTCTCCTCATCCTCGAAGAGTTTCGTTGACTCGATATGCTGTTTGGTCCAGTCGGTCAGCCAAGGAATCCAACGCCCTACATTGGTCAGTTTGATGAGTTGGTGAAGCAGAGAATTCACAATAATTTTTGTTAGGGACATTTGAGTATTTCTGCAGAATGTGGCATAAACATGGAAGATGTCCATATGCTCTATAAATTTCATAATAATCAGTTGGTGTTGGATTTTGTTGATTTGTAAATGCATGAAATTGAGTTTGGCCTTGATATATACCCTACATTCCTATCTGTGCAACTCCCGCAGCAGGAGGGGTTCCATATGGCCCCATCAGTCTGGATGTAATACCTGATCCTCGAAATCTCAAGAACTCCATGACTAGATTACCTTCTACCAGGAAAAAATTACACCATACATTCGGTCGCACAGGTCACGTCGGTTGCATGTCTTTCAATTTTTCTGTCAAAATTGAGACCTAATGTTGCAGACCCAATATAGAGGGGTCCTAGATCATTTTTCTACCTCGATATTCATGTGGGTACCCCACCATAGCTTCAATCCTTTTTGCTTGTTCTAAAACATCATGTAAAGTATCAATATTTTGTTGGGTTAGCGGTGTATGGGTAAGAGGAAACAATGATTTGATAAACCAATCTCGTTGGTGATTTGGTTCTATTGGGTAGCTTATTTTTCTAATTCTATCTTTAAATCTCTGCATCAACTTTCAGGCCATCTCCCCTTCCTACTATTTAATTTCCCACAATTCAGACAACCCTTGTTGGTTCGTTTGAGGAAGCTTGAACTCCTGCATAAGTTCTCTTTTAACATCATCTATTGGTGGATTTTGGTGTAGCTCTGACAACTTGATGAACCATCTCAAGGATATCTCCCTAAGTGAGGTTTGAAATTCAATTAGTTTTGTAGCATCTAGTGTTTAGCGGGCCCTCCATATGGCTTCGCACAAATACCAATGATGTTCTACATCATCATTTCATTTTCCAGAGAACTTAGGGTATTGGGTGAACAATCCCACCATATATGAATGAGCTTGAGGAAGAAGTACAAATCCTTGAGACCCTCTCTATGATGATCCTTGCAGGATCTTACCAATATTACCAATTCCACTGCCACTAGTACTAGCTTTATATATGGTATGCACACTATGAACTCTAATAACTTTGATTAACTTAGACAATAACTTATCAGGGTTGTGATAAAGTACCATGGGAGGTTGGGGGAGATGTTATCTGAACACAGAGAGATCGTATCACCTTTCAGCCTGGACACATCATTCTCCGTAAATGAATTGTGTAAAGTGACATGCATGTCATCATCCAGGTCTTCCTTTGAACCTGTGCTTTCTATTCTATCTGACATTTCCACTTCTACGGATCAGGATGGGCCCCTATTATCCTCTTAATTTTTTACCGCTGCATCACACCCTACTTCCTCTGCCAAACCCACTTTTATTCCTTCTTCTGTCGGAATTCACAACACCACTCCTACTTGGTGTGTATCCTTATGTCACCTATTGATTTCTCGCATTTCCCTTTCCCGCCATTTCTCTGCTATTTATGATATTCTTTGCGCTCTCATATCCCTATACCTCTTAAAGTCATCTGTGTCCATTTCTTCGATCCCTTCATATCTCCCCGTTCAGTATCATCCCTCCCTTTATGTCATTCCCCTGGTATTGGGTGTTTAGGCTTCCATGTTTGGGTTTTGGAATACCAATAAATTTTCCTCCACCATTAGAACCTTAATCCACATAAGTATTTCCTTTAGTAGCTTTCCCCGCAACCCTGATCTAAATTTGTCCTCGGCCTTAGAAAAATACTGATGATTCTCTACAGAGAACTCAATAATATATCCTTCTAGTGTAGTATGCACCCAGAAGTTTACAGCTCGTGTCAAATAGGTATCGAACTGATGTAGTTCAAACAAATCTACTTGAGTCCAAGCATGACGGGATCTGCTTTGTCCACTAGTCTTCCCTTTTATCTGCAGTATTTGCAACCAGTTCTAGAGATATTCTGGAAATGTACACCAAAATATCTCGTACTGATCACTAGATGATTTCGCATACAAGACCTGATCCTTCAAATTTCCTTCGCCTTGTCGTCGAAGTTGAGCCTGTTGATAGATGAACTGATCTATGTGTTCATACCACCAATCTTGTATTTATTTCTTCAAGATCCTCGGTACCATATTCCAACCTCCTTTTATATTTCAGGTCTCCGCAATGGAGCCATTTGTTGGTTAAAAATAATAACAAGGTTAAGACCCAGGTTCAAGCACAGGGGCCAACAAAGCTCCATCGTATTCTAGCACAACACGAACATTTTCACCTTACTCAACCCTAAATAAGGAGTCTCACCCGAGGCATGCTGCAACCTTAGTTAGATGGGGGAGTTAGGATTTAGTATCAATAAGTCTACCATTGATCATAACAGCCTTAAAGAAATATCAACACTAACATGTACAATTTCATCCCAAACAGATCATGCATATTGTTAAGTAAAGACTACCTGAAGGCCCATTTTCAAAAAAAAAAATTAACAGCTAAGTATCCATGCAATCATAATACAATAAGCAATCATTCAATCATAACACAAGAATCCCAGAATGTCCTCTTTCAATTAACTTCTTCAAAAAACATCACATCAGGCTCAACAAGCCTTTCCACAATATATTTCAATGATTGAACAACACAGAATTACACAACAGAATAGCTACATAACAGTCTTGGTCGCCCTGCAACATCATTCTGGTACTCCTCCTCTTTCTGCTTTTCCCACCCATCATTCCTTATCTCTTCATGCCCGCCTGAACTGTCTGTTTCTTCCACCTATTTCCTACCTCATTTATCTCCATTGCTCAATTGTTTGTTGCTTTTTCCCACTTAACTGTATCTGTCGTTTTCCCGTCGATCCTCTACAACTTCCAGTTTTATTCCAGACCCTTCTTTGACCTTTCCGCAACTCTCTAAAAGTTGTTCTGCAACCTGCCATCATTCTTGTCATTCCCAAAATACTTTAATATTTCAAAAACAAAGTCCCCAACACACTCCATAACATTCACAAACTAAAAATGCAATTTAGATTTTAACTAGATATTAAGTTGGGTTTTTTTCTTCCATTTAAATTATTCAAGCAACAAGAGTGTACTACATGTTTTTGTGGAGACTCTCCATTATCTACAACAATATAATCCTTCCTTGTTTTCAAATATTTAAGCACATTTTAGTTTTTGTACAATACAATGAGACTCACCATAAAGGTAGTATGTTGTAGTTGAAATAATCATGCAGCTCTCTTTAGAGCTTGCACTAAAATTGGCTTGAGATAAGGGGGCTCGAAGGGTATAGATATTTTGAGACTCTCAGGTAAAGTTGAATAATGGAGAGTATTGATGTGAAAATATAATGTTATGAGCAATACTTGATTATGTTCTGGTAGAGAAGGATATGTTTGCAACTCTCTCTATTCATTAAATTTATAGGGGAAGGAACTCTCAAGAAAAATGATTATCAAAATAATGATTTGATTTCTCTGGGATTATGGCGAAATTGGGATGATTAGGAAGGGAATACACTTGATTTTACTCAACCAATATCCTGATAAGTTTTTTTCGTCATATATTGTTTATTGATTTTGTTGGTCCATGCAATGAGTCATTTTATTATAAGTCCTCTAATTGTTGTAGGAATGCTCCACAAATATGTGAGTCTCACTATGTGATTATTTTCTATAATGTATCTTGTTTGTTGAAGTTTGCAATAAGAAACAGAGAAATTTTCATCCGGAAACAACATCCTTGATCCTAGTGAAAATTAAGCACCTACACTAGGTGGGGGCCACACAATCTATTTTTAGGTGGAGGTCTATTTATAGATGCATGAGAAAATTCTATTTGTAGATGATGTCTATTTAAATATGGTTGAGAAAATTATATTTGTAGATGATGTTTTATTTATAGATGTATATTCAAGTTCTATTTATAGATCACATGTCTATTTATAGATGCATGTCGGCTATTATTATCCCTTAATAATAGTTGGACAATAAATATTAATCTATTCTCAATGACCACTTGGAAATAGTTAACTGAAGTGGAAAATCAGTTAGCTAAAAGAATTTCGAGTTAAGAGGTTGGTTGGTGGGACATGCAAGTGGACTTAGTTGTAACTGAGTGATTCGAAGTTGTAACAGAGTTGGATGTGTAGTTATGTGAGTTGTAAAGTATTTTAACTTAGTTAAGTGAGTTAAACTCAGTTGTTCTAGTTGTAGTTGAAGATACACTAGTGATAGATCAAGTAAATTAATTATTAATTAATTCACAATCAGTGGTCTCACATGCAACTGAAGATTTACTATTTTTAACTACATGCATGTCAGACCTAGTGGAGACCCAGTTGAAATGTAGGTGAAAGGGATAGTTTGACTATCAGTTGTGACATTAGTGGGTGCACTCATGCAACCACACACACATTGGATGTGCCTATGAGTATTTCATAGTCAAGGTAGGCAAGTATCATTCATTCAGGGGTTCTTGACCATCAGGAATTGCGCAGTGGAGGCAGGTTGTCTGGAGGCAGTAAATTGGCACATGTCTTTGCCAATTTTTGTATGACAGTGTGAGACGATTGCATATTGTACTAAGAGCTCTTGGATTAGAGTTTTGTATGAGATTGTTTCATGATCCATGATATATACATAATATATGATATTGGGGTTTTTAGCTTTATTCTTTCCCGGTAAAAACAACTGTGTTATGTGTGATTGATATTTCTTCTTGATATTGCAATTGGCGATCATGTTTTAAATTCCGCAAGAAAAATTTGTAGAAGAGATTATGTATTTAACAGTGGCATATAATTGTTAGATCGGGAGAATCCAGGCAATACATAATTGTATTAAAATTTCTACATCGTTATATTCTTTCTCTAGTACAACTTGGTTTATATGTATGGAGTTCATTTTTTTTAATGCTCTCAAAGCATATGCCAAATGTATTTTTATTTGATCTATAAATCAAATTATGTGTTTTTTTGTTAAAAAAAATGGCACTATGTTATACATGGGAAAACATAATATAGCATTACAACATACATTAAATACACACACAACAAACCATAAACTCGTCGTAATCGCAATTAATTGAGTACAACAAACAATGTAGTCTGGAATGTTGAATAGGATTATGTGATGAACTATTTATTGGAATAGCCATGACAATGTACAAGTCATGTCAAGAAGTTTTATGCTTTGAAATTTGTGTAGTTTTTATTCGACCCTTGATCTTTTGTGTAGTTTTTATTCGACCCTTGATCTTTTGTGGTCGCATGCAGTCAAAATTGGTAGTATTTTTTCCCTAGTGAAAACCATGGAATTTATATGACATGGTAACTCAATTTTTGTATTAAATGATGCATATAGAAGAGGCATTGTAACATAACTTTTTTTATCAGTCCTTGCCTCAATTTTTATTTTCATATTCATTAAACCAATAAAAATGATGTTTTAGGTGTTGTTCAACTTTTATGGCCATAACTTGGGGTTAACCAACATCTATACGTAAACGAATCCATGGTAAGGGTTGTTCACGTCCCTATTGTTACTTTGGGCACCCACCTCAACCTGGCACCCCTAATCGCCTATCACTATGGGGAGTGTGACATTGTGACTCATTTTGTTTTTCCAACTCTCATTGATCCAATAATACTATTCTGAACTATTCCTACTCAATTTCAATCTTATTCCAATTTTTATTTATATACACTTTCATTCTTATCAATTCAACAATTTCATAAGAACAACAATGCATCCAAAATAACAAGTATACAAGTACATAAGTATTTTTATTAGGGAATCCAGAACTCAAACTATCACCTAGAAAACACTAATATTTACAACAAGGAAATGGAGCTCGTACATTGATTAAAACCCTAGAGTCGTATGAATCCCTAATACAAGTATTGTGCCCTTATGATGTGAAATACTCATACAAGTTCATTTAAATACACTTTCACATCCAACCTATACTCCACTTGAGTGGAGTGCACTCATAAATAATTTTGTGTGACTCTCACTTTCTGTCCTTAATTATTTACCCAAGCCTTCATATCATACACCTTTGCCTTGCCTTGCCTTGTTAATATTGTGCATGTTTTTTGTGTAAACTTACTTGTATCTTATTACCCAAGTTGTTGTGTCTCTCTTATCACTCATTACATGTATATATATCATGCGCACGGCTTGGTTAGAATGATGGGTCCTTCCAACCAATGTGCCCCTTCCTTTACATTTGATGTTTGGTCTCTTGCACGTGCCCATTTCTAAAAATCATATCATTTCATTTACCCATACGTTTGGTGATTGTGTTGTTTCACTTTCCTGAGCCTCTAAACCCATAGTTGGCATGTTCACACCTCTCATTTGGTTGTATTATCACTCCAAATCACCTCTCTTATGCATGTCCATAATGACAATATGTTTTGTCCATCATTCAGTTGTGTTGGTATCCAATGCCTCCTCTCTTGTGCATGCTCACCATGCCACACATGTTCCTAACATGTCATCCAAATGGTCAAGTGTTAACCTCTCCATCCACCTAGTCGTGTGACCCATCCGATTAGTGAAATCCCATGTTGCCTCATTCCATCTTTTACTTCATTTATGTGTCTATTCCACCCATTATTTATTCCTTGTGAAAATCCCCTTGGTTTATGGCCAAGGTGTGCCTATTCACACAACTGACCACCTAGGTATAGATTAATGATGATGAGATTGTGCCATTTTGCACACCCACACAACATGCCCAACTTGGGAATATTGTATTTTTCCCCACTCCAAGTTTGGTATTATACTCAAAAACCTCTAAACTAGAAAACTTGAACCTAAAAGTGCACTAATTTGGATGTTTTCAAATAAATTATTGAATTTATACTCTTTATTTTTTGGCATCCTTATATTCTGAAATGCTCATGAATTTCTCTATGTGTTGGATCCCCATGCACCTCTAGATAGTCGAGTAGCTAATATAAATATAATGTTGGAGCTCACAAGAACACACTTCCTCGTGCAAGAGCACTCATTTCAAACCTCATTTGGTCCTCCATGCAACTCCTCAACTCACCAAAATTTCAACTCAATCATGGTACCTCTCAAGGCAGCCAAATACACTCACCATTCCCCCACTATGATAGCAAACCACACCATCATGACTCAATATGATAGTGTGTTTGGATAGCCATTTTATCTACCCCCTTCATCACCATCCAAGGTTGGTCCCATGGTAACTGGTAAGGCTCCTACATACTTCTACATCACATACATCAACAAAGGTACACAAGATTAGATTATTAAATTTCCTCCTCCATGATTCTCTCCAAATCTAAAACATATGGACACTCACTACCTCCAAGTGTCTTCATGACACTCACTACAAAGGCTATGAATTCTCCTAGTCACACCCCTAGATCATGGAAGAGTCATTGGTAATCTCCTAAAAGCACTCTGGAATCCTGATCTCCTCAACCTTTGTAGGTCATTACTCTGTAAAATCTCTATCTCCTAAAACTCTATTATCCAATAGCTCCAAGTCTCTCACATGATCAACCAAGACATCCTCTATCTTATCAAAAGTTTGCTTCAATACACTTATCATTTCCTCATGCATCAAATCAGTCTATTTGGATTCCTTCCTCTTGTGTTCATGGGCACCTCCATTAATAAAACTCAAGGAAGTGACTTGTGCACCGAAACCTATGCCCCCTCTCTTGATGTGTACCAATACTAGGTTCGAACCTAAGAATATCGAAAAAATTTCTAAGTGTAAAAAAAACAACTTTCTCCATTCACAATAACCCCTTCCCTAAAACCACAACATAGTCATCTAATGTAACAATGGTAAGACTTTCCTTTTCTTGACTATCTCCAAGACTGATCAAAGCATCTCATACTTTACCAACCAACCTCTACTCACCATAGTTAACAACCTTTAAGGATTCATGTGCCAATTCAAGTGTCAACCCAAGCTACTTGATTGCATCCTCCCATACAAAGTTATGAGTCGCACCACTATATACCATTTCCACAACCTCTCTCCTATTGATATTTTCCCAATCATAAATAAGTTGTACTAACTCTTATTATTGACTTAGTGCAAATTGTGCCTCCATGATTGCACCCAAATATTGCAATACCACAACTATTGACTTCTATGTTTTCTCCAAAGTGCTCAACGTTGCTTTAAAGGAAAATTATGTGTATAATGTTCTTTCACACAAATCCAACATGTAACTGCTTTCTTCTCCTTTGCAGCAACCATGTGCTCAGATTCTTCACCCTTGGATGCATTTTTTTCTTTTTTCCTTCTTATTCTCATCCTTGTCACCATGGTCATCTTCATTATTCTTATGATCGACCTTGTTCTCGCCTCTATAGTCTAACAACTTGTCTTTTTAGTGAGAGCTACTGCAAGGGTTTTCATGTTTTAGCATTGCAACTCACTTTGCACCTAGTGTTGCAAACCATTCATGAAATGGAATGACCTATCCTCTCCTAACATCTATTTTAGCTTAAGCATGAGCCCAAAAAACTCATTGATATATGTACCATTCATGAATTGGAATGACATATCCTCTTCTGACATCTATTTTAGCTTAAGCATGAGCCCGAAAAACTCATTGATATATGTTTTTATCTTCCTTGTGTGACATTAGTTGGTTCCTCGCAATCCTTGCATGATTCCTTAGCCCAAAATATGTATGCATAATAGCCTTCATCTATACTCAAGTGAAAATCATTTATATAATGTGCTTAGCTTCCAACTCCTCTACTAAATTTGTCCACCATAGCTTGGTGGTTCTTGTTAAAAACATAATTATAACATTAACTTTGGCCTCATCCAAATTCCCACTCTATTGATCCAAATATTTATTCATATCCCAAAAAAACTTCCCAAGTGCCTTAGCACTCTGAGTGCCATTATATGACTCTAGTTCTTTGATCTTATCACTAGACACACCTTGTCCAACCACCCTCTTCAATACTGTTATTTTATATTATTGATCCCTCAAACTTTGTAGGACATCCATCAACTCTCTCTCCATGCTCAAAATTTAGGCAATGGATCTTCTCTCTTGAAGGTGATTGACACATGTGAGGCCTCTTGAATTTCTTGTATGGTCTATTTGGACATATTGGTCATCTAATTCATATTGTCTTCCATTTCTTCAGCCTTCTCATAATGTGTTTCTAGAGACCCAATAGGTTGATCCATCCCTTCTTTTCCACCAAACACACCTTGTCCTTCAAATTGAGTGATTTTGGGTCTATATAGGTATTATTTCCACCATGTTGCAATCCAATCATGGTTTCCTTCCTTCAACCAAGAATTTGTGAAAACTCTACGATGTACTTTGATTGTCACAATTGTCAATTGTTATAGTAGAAAATTATTTTTACTTCAATCCTAATTCTATAAATAATCTAAACTTTGATACCACTTTTCATGCCCCCAAATTCATCCCACTGATCCATAAATTGTTCCATTAAATACTCCAAAATGGTAGCATGTAGTCCTTCCTACATTAAGACCACTCCCATAGCATACCCACTCACATATTTCTCCACTTCAAAAGGTTGTTGCAAGTTCAGTAATTATAGAGCTAGTTCTTGACTAATCTTCTTATTTAACTCCCCAAAGGACCTATGTTGAAATTTTCCTCACTGGAAACTCTTTCCACTTGTTTTTATGATGTGGAGTGGTATTTATACTGCTGAAAATGAGGCTACAAATTTCCTCAAGTACTATGTTTCCCCAACGAAACTATTGACCTCATAAACATTAGTAGGCACCAACCATTTCATAATGACCTCCATCTTGGTAGGATATATCTTCATCTTCCTCCACCTATCACATATAATAGATACACCGAATACAATTATGAAAACTCGCACTTCTTGATATTTTCTAGTAGATGGTGCTTCTTTAATGTCTCTAGCACTTGCGTCAAATGTGAGATGTGCTCCTCTTGGGTAACATTGTATACCAGTATATCATCCAAATAGACAATAACAAATGAATCTGTAAAATGGCACAATATATCATTTATTAACCTCATAAATGTAGTTGTTTCATTACATAGGCCAAATAGCATGACTAACCACTCATACAAGACTTTCCTAGTTTTGAAGATAGTCTTTCAGGTATCTTCTTCTCTGACTCGAACCCAGTGTTATCTAAAATTTAAGTCTAGCTTGGTGAAGTATTTCTCTTGTTGTAAGTGATCTAGTAGTTCATCTATTCTGGGCTAGGGGTACATATTTTTAAGCATAAATTTTTTCAACACCCTATAATCTATACACATTTTCAAATTCACATCCCTCTTTGGCACAATGATGATGGGTGACCCACATGGTGATGTACTCAGTTAAATGACACCCATTATAGTAGCTCCTCCAATTGTTTCTTTACCTCAGTTTATTATATAATAGACTTCTTGTACAACCCAATGTTTGGCAATGGGAAGTTCGGAAATAGTTGGATCTCTTGCTCCACTTCCTTCATGGGTAGTAAACCTTTAGGATCCTAGAACAAGTACAAAGAAGTAAGGCCTATGGCTTGTGGAATACTACATTTCATAAATGCACTTTGTGTGCTCTCTCCCTATATCCATATTGGCTACTCTGCTCATCTATAGAATAAAATTCACTCGAAAATAATGGGGACCCCTTTTCCTCCTAGTGCCCCGGTTATAACACAATTGGATAGCCTACTAGTGGTTAGGTTTGACTCCCTCAATTCTTAAGTAGAGTTACAATATGGACTTTTCTAGAGTCTTGTTCATCATGATCACATGACTATCCCATTTTCCATTATTAATTTGGGTTGATGCAGCATCCACTCGAATTATGGTGATCAAAACAGAAAGGTCGACTTCCGAGTCGCATAAATTTTGCATACAAACTTTGACTAAGGTGATTCTTGCACTGTTGGAAATTTTTTTGTGTGTAGAATAGGAAACAATGGTTTTTCACCTAAGTGGAAATTTTTTACCCCCCAAAAAACACCATTTTGTGCCTCAAAATTATCCTGGAAGGTTTCAAACCCCAATTTGCTAAACTAGGTCTCGCTAATAAAAATGGTCTAGTAAGCTAATTCCTCCACTTTTTCCACTTTTAAAGCATCAATATGGGTGAAAATTAATATAATTATCCAATACATATCACCCAGGAACCTAGCTCAACTTGGCTCCCCTAAGTTTCCCAAGTTTCCCATCACAGTGGGGAGTATGACATCACAACTTGTTTTTTTTATGAGTCTAGCTTATCCAAGACTTTACAATTCTGGACTAAACCTACTCAATTACAATATTATTACAATTTTTATCTTTACATACTTTCTTTCTTATCAATTTAACAATTATGAAAAAGCAGCAATGCATCAACAAGAACAAATATGAAAGTACACAATTCTTTTTATTTGGGAAGCCCAAACTCAGACTTACACCCACACAATATAAGATTTAACACAAAGAGCTAGAGCTTGTACAATTATACAATCCTTCCAGTGTACGATGCTCATATGAGTTCATTTACATACTCATGTGCATCCAACCCATACTCCACCTAGGTCGAGCACACTTAGAAATACCGCCATGTGACTCTTCAATTCCTTCCATACTTTTTTACTCAAGCATTCACACCATGTGCCTTTGCTTCTCTTCCTTTCCTTTTCTTAGTTGTTCCCCTTCTTGTCTAAACTTACTTGTGTCTGATGACTTGATTTGTTGTTTCTCTCCTTCAAGTCATTCCATGTATAGATATGGTGTGCAAGGTACAATTAGAACAACACATTGTTTCAATCGATATGCCCCTTCCTTTCCAGCCAACATTTTGTCTCCTTCATGTGCCTATAGTTCACAATTGTGTTGCTTCACTTTCCCATGTGTCAAACAATCATTTCATTTCACTTGAACAAGACTCTACACTCATAGACAACATATCCACACCCCTTGTTTGGATGTATCGGCACCAAAAACCACCTCCCTCATGCATATGTATATTTCTAATGCATTATGTCCATCATTAGATTGTGTTGGTGCCAAAAACCACCTCTCTCATGCATTATTATTGTGCCAATACATCATGTCCATCATTAGATTGTGTTGGCGCTCAACAAAATCTCTCCCGTGTTTTTCCTTTATGCCACTACATCCAACCTTCTCTCTCCATGTCACACCTATTCCCAACATGCCATCTGAATGGTAAAGTGTTAACTTATCCATGTGCTCGATAATGCAACCCCATAGTTCATTAGTCCATCTCATCCTCTTTTTGTGCTTTTATTCCACCCGTCATGTATTCCTTGTGCAAATACCATCATTTTATGTCCAAGGCATGCCTATTTTGTTGGGAAAAATACTGAGAGGGGGGGGTGAATCAGTATTTAGTGCTGACTGAAAAATTTTTACTTTTTCTTTCTCTAAAACCCATACACTACTTTACTGAACCCAACTCGCGTATGCACGTGGATATCCTTAAGAAAACTTGAGTATGACCAGAGATCTTATTATGCATTCAATTCTTTACTTAGATCATTACATCATTCATTCATCAGATGTTTATTAAGAAGTAAACAGGTGCAGCAAGAACAGAATAAATCATCACACATAAGCAACACACATGAACACCAGGATTTAAGGTGGAAACCCAATTCGGGAGAAAACCACCGCTGTCGTCGTCTCAGTCTTCAATATTTTATTATAAAGAAAACATCTTACAACCATGTACTGGCGCAAACTCATACCAAGACGCGTTACTCCACTGGCAGTATACACAACCTTCTCTCGTTTACCAAATTTTCTCCCCGGAGGGAGCTACAACCCCCTGCTCTCATTTACCAGCCTCTCCTGGAAGGGAGCTACAACCCCCTGCTCTCGTTTACCAGCCTCTCCTAGAAGGGAGCTACTACCCCCTGCTCTCGTTTACTAGCTACCACTGGAAGGGAGCTACAACCCCCTCACTAAAGGCTTCGACCCTCAGCACCACCATGGACCACTTTTCATCAATTTTCATACTGGATCCAACAGCTTCCACACAACATACCTTGTAGGCCACTTTTCATTAGATTTTCATACTGGACCCACTCCACACATTTAAGCTCATCATACATCAAACTGAAACTTATAACCCCATCAATTCATTCATTGCATCATCAACCAATCAACCAACAACTAGATCTTTGATCAACATAATCAGCAGCATACTCCATATTTAATCAACATTCAAACAACCCAGATCTGTGTGAATATATCATTAACAGATAGCAGTAAAATAGTAGAACAGATCAGATATTTCATTCCACACACTTCAGCAGAACCCTAGATCCCATATGCGCTTTTACTTCACTGAACCTGTGTATATACGTGCTTTAACAAAGACAAACCTGCGTATACATCTGCACATATTTCAGGACTATCCTCACATTCCATACGTGCTTTTGCTGAAGCCAACCCACGTATATACGAGCTTTCTCTGCCACGAACATGTGTATAGATCTTCAAACATTATAGGGCTGCGCAATTCTTCAGAACAGATAAATAGCTCAGATCTTTACTCTTCTCTTCAGGAAATATTCGTCTTATCTCAGATCTAAACATTCCATAAACAGATCTAGAAGATACATAGTCATTTCAGATCTAGAGATCACTCTTCATCATTTTCTTCATGGGTGCATTACTAATTCAGATCAATCAATAAACTGTTAACCATTCCATGCAGATATACTTCAGTGTGAAGTATTCATTAAATACCCAAACTTATGCACCTTTTCAATAATCATAAACTTTGCCCAATACTTCAATTAGAACAGTGAAAACACTGTATCCAAATCTTCAGAAATAACCCAGACTTCAGAATAGATGTGCAGATACAAACTCAACCCTAAACAGTCATTGATTCAAATAGCATACGCTACTTTTCTTCACTGAAGCTGCGTACAGACGCACTTTCCTACACATAAACCTGCGTATACTTCTGTGTATATTATCTTTCAGAAACCATAACTGCCATACGTGTTTTTCTTTAATCTGACTCGCGTATACACGCGCTTTTCATGAAACCAACTAGCGTATAGATCTGTAAGTAATAAATTTTGTAGAACAGACCAGATCTATAAAACTTACCCAGATTTCTCCATTTTCTTCAGTAGTCTTGCGCTGGTTCTTCATCATTCCTTCAGTAGGTCATTCTAGAGATTCATCATCATCAGATCTAGAGATATTGAACCATCATTATATCCATGGGTGCATCATAGATTCAGATCTATCAATTAAGAACATATTTCAACCATGCAGATATTCCTTAGAGGAATTTATTCATCAACAACCCTTGCACTTGCACACTTTTCACTATGATTTTCTTCTCCTTAAATAGATTTAGCTTTTACCAATACCATGAGTCAAAACCACATATCTTCCGATGGTATTCCTGAAGGGGATCAAATAGATAATCCAGCGCTCAATACTATGGGCCAATACCATGGTCATGCCTCCTGGTATTATAGATTTGGAGCGCAAAAGGGCATACGCGACTTGGTACGTACTTTTCCACGTACATACTCTACTTCTCCTTTACAAACCCGCGTATGCTTTGTGACATACCATATTTATCATTTCTCTGGAACTTGCTGGAATTCTTTTCTCTGTCTTATCTGAACTGATCTGTAACTCCATCATTCTTACATCTTTAACACATGGGTTGCTTATCATAGGCAACTCATCAAGTAGGTTTCCATTAAGGACAACTTCATCAAGTAGGTTGCCATTAAGGACAACACATTGCATCCAGCAGTCTCCCCCTTTCATAGGTGATTCATCAAGTAGGTTTCTATCAAGGACAACTTCATCAAGCTGGTTTCCATCAAGGACAACTTCATCAAGCTGGTTTCCATCAAGGACAACTTCATCAAGTAGGTTGCCATCAACTTTATTAAGTAGGTTGCTATCAACTTTATCAAGTAGGTTGCCATCAAAGACAACACTCTGCATCATATTGCCCACAATCTCCCCCTTTGGACTTGATGGCAACCATGATGGTGTTTGATCACCACAATAGATAGATACATTGATTATAACCATTATTAAAACACCATGATACTCTCCCCTTTTGACATCAAGGGCAAAGGGTGGATCAAAACCAAAACAAGGTTTTTCTTCTGTTGTAGAAATAAGAGCTCTGTAGATCTGATGTGCACTGAAGTTACCATGCTCCCCCTGAGTTCATGCTGAATCTTCAAACATATTTTTCAATGAAGTACATGACTCTATGACCTTTCCTATCACCAAGGACTCATACTTACATCAAAGATCCAACCAAGTGGATTTACATATATGACTCAAGTACCCAACCAAGTGGGTTTACACATTTTGACTCAACTACCCAACCAAGTGGGTTTACAAATTTGATCAAGTCCTTACATGACTGAAAATTACAATTTACATCATAGGTCTCAAAATTACAACAATGACCTTTCGTAACAGATACCAAAAAGACCTCAAGAGAGAGATCATATTTCAGAACCATCATAATGCCAACAATGCATCTTTTCCACATGACCAATGCTCCCCCTTAGCTTGTGCATTCCTGAACACTTTCAACAGTAAATCATCAAGGCATCTCCATCAAATATCAGAGAATGAACCAGAATTATGAGAACTGGAACACCACCAGAGATACCAAACTGTACTGCAGCTGTGCTGAACCAGAAAAATTGTCAGCAACTACCCATACGCGGTTTTCTGTTTATCAACTCACGTATATACGCGACTGTATTTCAAGAAATCAGCGTATTCAATTTAATCTTCTAATTTTAAGCAGATCTGATCTTCTGAGAGGCAGAGATAACTCCCAACTTCTGTGTGAGATATTCGAGCGCTTCCCTGGAATATATGAGACAAGAAAGATAGGACAATGTAACTGTGTTTTCAAGTGTCATCAATAGTTATAGCATAATCACATCAGTAACCAAGCCTTCAGACTCTTTGCAGCATCAACATATTCTTCCCAAGAGGAATTATCATACCAGAACAACTTCTTCAATAGAAAATATGTGTCAAGCAATCATCCATGTGATCTGATATCACCAAGATCTTCAAGATTTATCATGATGTAACATGTTTAGGAAAAATGTATAGAAGGTCTCAATCGATCTAGAAGTCATCAGCAACAAACTCTACATGATCTAGCCTTATCTCTGAATCACAAGACTTCCATCTTATTCATGTGTGAAAACAAAAATACTCTTCATCAAAAAGCAATCAGGGCTCATCCATAATCTCATCATAGGAAACCATGTATCATGTCATCATTATTTGAGCATGAGTATTATGAGAACTAAGGAATAAGCAGATAAAATGCCAGCAATGCAATCATTAGTATTTAGACTGATGCTCCCCCTGAACCTTTGCTCCTGTTCTTGAGCCATCTCACAGTTTTCCTTATCAGAAAAGCATACGCTTCTGTCTCCAAAGGAACTCACGTGTATACGCGGATTTAGTTTATGAAACCCGCGTATGGTAGGTGAAATACAGAAAAATTTCACTCCTTCATCTCCCCCTGAACTTGTACCACCTGTACCTGTCTTCTTCACATCAGATGCACTGTCAGAAATAAACATAACCAGAATTACCAAACCAACCATGGGAATCACCATACATTGCTCCCCCTGTGGTGATACCTTACTAATTCCTTTAATGTATCTCACTTTACACCTGCAGTCATTATGAGAAGTAAGCTTTAGAAGCGGAAGACTGCAGTAGGATTATTATCCCCTACGTTTTTGACCGGTCCTCCTTTTTCCATCTTTGCTTGAAATTTCTTGTTGTGTGCTGGAAATTATCCAATTTCTCAGATCTATTCATCCTGCATTCTTTTTCTACATGTCCATACTTGTTACAAGCATAACATCTTATGTGACCAGAAAAGTAAGCATAAGGATCATAATGTGTTTTTCTATTCTTTCTTCTATTGCAATCAACTGCTTTATGACCAAACTTGCTGCATGAAAAACAATATCCCTTAAAGAAACCTGAGTACATTTTTGTATAGAATCTGTTTGTTTGTGACTGAAAAAATCTGCTTCTGCAATTCGCTGCAACATGCCCATAATCATGACATTTAAAGAATTCATCATTATTGATCAAAGGAGGGAATTATTTCTTTTGAGAGTTCATGATTGTCGGTTGACTTTTTGTTTCTTTCAACACTTCAGGTTTTGCATTGATATCCTTTGAATCTTTAGCACTTTCTTGTGAACTAGATTCTCCTTCAACAGTTTCATGAAAACCAAGACCAAATTTAACAGAAGGAGACCTTTGACTACTAAGAATATTGTCCAGAATCTTAGTACTATCTTGAAACCTCAAGAATTTATCCTTTTCTTCTAATTTACCTTTTAAAATGTTTACCTCAACCTCCAATTTTTGGCATTGCTTCTTCATACTTTCTTCGACCCTTCTTCCTTCTTCCACTTGATCATTCAATTTTAAAATCTCTTCTTTCAACCCATTTTCTTGTTCTTCAAAAGCTTGTAAAAGTTCTCCATTATTCTTATTTGATTTTTCCAATTTTGATTTGAGAAAGATGATTTATGCTTCAAGTCTTCTACTTTGATAGGTTGCTTTATCCTGCATTTTTTGATACATTTCTATCTGTCCATTCATTCTAGAGATCATCTCTTTGTAGATATATTCTCTCTCATGAAATGATTTTTGTTGATCTTCAACTTTGATCTTGAGAGCTTCTTCTAGATTCATAACATTACTTTTGCTATCTTCACCATTGCATGCACAAGAAAGTGAATCACAAGAACAACAATCAGTACCTATTTTATCTTCTTCATTTTCTGCTGCACATGTTTTATGAGATATCTCCTTTTGAGTAGCCTTCTTCTTTTGCTTCCTTCCCATTGTGACGAATCTCCTTCAAGCGATAAAGCTCCTTTAGAAGGACCCACTCTAAAACCAATTGTTGGGAAAAATACTGAGAGGGGGGGGTGAATCAGTATTTAGTGCTGACTAAAAAAATTTTACTTTTTCTTTCTCTAAAACCCATACGCTACTTTACTGAACCCAACTCGTGTATGCCCGCGGATATCCTTAAGAAAACTTGCGTATGACTAGAGATCTTATTATGCATTCAATTATTTACTTAGATCATTGCATCATTCATTCATCAGATGTTTATTAAGCAGTAAACAGGTGCAGTAAGAACAGAATAAATCATCAGACATAAGCAACACACATGAACACCAATATTTAAGGTGGAAACCCAATTCGGGAGAAAACTACCGTTGTCGTCGTCTCAGTCTTCAATATTTTATTATAAAGAAAACATCTTACAACCATGTACTGGCGCAGACTCATACCATCATGCAAGCACCCACCTACAGAAGGCTACAACCTTCTCTCGTTTACCAGCCTCTCCTGGAAGGGAGCTACAACCCCCTGCTCTCGTTTACCAGCCTCTCCTGGAAGGGAGCTACAACCCCCTGCTCTCGTTTACCTGCCTCTCCTGGAAGGGAGCTACTACCCCCTGCTCTCGTTTACTAGCTACCACTGGAAGGGAGCTACAACCCCCTCACTGAAGGCTTCGACCCTCAGCACCACCATGGACCACTTTTCATCAATTTTCATACTAGATCCAACAGCTTCCACACAACATACCTTGTAGGCCACTTTTCATCAGATTTTCAGACTGGACCCACTCCACACATTTAAGCTCATCATACATCAAACTGAAACTTATAACCCCATCAATTCATTCATTGCATCATCAACCAATCAACCAACAACTAGATCTTTGATCAACATAATCAGCAACATACTCCATATTTAATCAACATTCAAACAACCCAGATCTATGTGAATATATCATTGACAGATAGCAGTAAAATAGTAGAACAGATCAGATATTTCATTGCACACACTTCAGCAGAACCCTAGATCCCATATGCGCTTTTACTTCACTGAACCTGCGTATATACGCGCTTTAACAAAGACAAACCTACGTATACATCTGCACATATTTCAGGACTATCCTCACATACCATACGCGCTTTTGCTGAAGCCAACCCGCGTATATACGAGCTTTCTCTGCCACGAACATGTGTATAGATCTTCAAACATTATAGGGCTGAGCAATTCTTCAGAACAGATAAATAGCTCAGATCTTTACTCTTCTCTTCAGGAAATATTCGCCTTATCTCATATCTAAACATTCCATAAACAGATCTAGAAGATACATAGTCATTTCAGATCTAGAGATCCCTCTTCATCATTTTCTTCATGGGTGCATTACTAATTCAGATCAATCAATAAACTATTAACCATTCCATGCAGATATACTTCAGTGTGAAGTATTCATTAAATACCCAGACTTATGCACCTTTTCAATAATCATAAACTTTTCCCAATACTTCAATTAGAACAGTGAAAACACTGTATCCAGATCTTCAGAAATAACCTAGACTTCAGAATAGATGTGCAGATACAAAATCAACCCCAAACAGTCATTGATTCAAATAGCATACGCTACTTTGCTTCACTGAAGCCGCGTACAGACGCACTTTCCTGCACATAAACCTGCGTATACTTCTGTGTATATTATCTTTCAGAAACCCTAACTGCCATACGCGTTTTTCTTTAATATGACCCGCGTATACACGCGCTTTTCATGAAACCAACTAGCGTATAGATCTGTAAGTAATAAATTTTGTAGAACAGACCAGATCTATAAAACTTACCCGGATTTATCATTTTCTTCTATAGTCTTGCGCTGGTTCTTCATCATTCCTTCAGTAGGTCATTCTAGAGATTCATCATCATCAGATCTAGAGATATTGAACCATCATTATATCCATGGGTGCATCATAGATTCAGATCTATCAATTAAGAATAGAGTTCAACCATGCAGATATTCCTTAGAGGAATTAATTCATCAACAACCCTTGCACTTGCACACTTTGCACTATGATTTTCTTCTCCTTAAATAGATTTAGCTTTTACCAATACCATGAGTCAAAACCACATATCTTCCGATGGTATTCCTGGACGGGATCAAATAGATAATCCAGCGCTCAATACTATGGGCCAATACCATGGTCATGCCCCCTGGTATTATAGATTTGGAGCGCAAAAGGGCATACGCGACTTGGTACGTACGTTTCCGCATACATACTCTACTTCTCCTTTACAAACCCGCATATGCTTTGTGACATACCATATTTATCATTTCTCTGGCACTTGTTGGAATTCTTTTCTCTGTCTTATCTGAACTGATCTGTAGCTCCATCATTCTTACATCTTTAACACATGGGTTGCTTATCATAGGCAACTCATCAGGTAGGTTTCCATTAAGGACAAATTCATCAAGTAGGTTGCCATTAAGGACAACACATCACATCCAACAATCTCCCCCTTTCATAGGCAATTCATCAAGTAGGTTTCTATCAAGGACAACTTCATCAAGCCGGTTTCCATCAAGGACAAAGCACCCCTTGACCTTTCCTGGGATACTCTTTAGTCTATGGTTTGGGATGGTGGCTTATTAAATTACAAATTTCTTTTAAATCCAATATACTCTCCAACTGAACTATAGTATTATACACGGACCACAGCGTCTGCGCTCTATGGCCTGGCATGAGTTAGAGGAGGGCCGACTGAGACAGCAATGTCTTAGTGTCAGTCTATACAGTCTTTCACCAGTGATCAAATGGGATCTTATCATGTCTTTTTAGAGTCTCATAGTAAAAAAAAATCATTTCATTAGGTCTTCAAGCAAAACTTTGGTCACTAGGCATTAGGTTTAGGACTATTTTCCACTCCTTCCAAAAAATTTTAAATTGTTGGTCCATGTCATCACTCAGTTGAGTTTATTATCATTCAGAGATTATCATCATCATTTCAATCATCATTACCATTATTTCATTCAATTCAATGTCTCCATTAGGTCGTTAGGGTTTCAAGGTCATCAAAATTGTCATTTCATGCACAAAATCTGGCAATTGGAGGAGTGGTAATAAACCAAGTTTCTCCAATAAATTTTGATTTCAAACAATGTAATTTTATGTTTCTATAAGTAATAAGCACTTCATGTTCCTAAAAATCTGCAGTTCAATGTTCCAAATAAGATACAAAAATTTCAGGTTACAAATGTCCAAGGTTACAAAGTTAAGAAAAGAGAATGAAATTCATGCTACAAAAAGTCTTGTGGGGTCCATCATCACTCAGAGGGAGTCATCTCACATTTTAAAAGGGCTAAAAAGTCACAAAAAAATTTCATTTGCACTCTCATTGCCCCTAATCATCAATTTCATCCCTCATTTGGTGAGAAAAATGTGTTTTGTGCCCAACTGGAGAAAATTTGCAGGCGCTACGAATAGAAGCACTGTGTTGCACTTCTGGAGGAGGCGTTGCGCGTAGGAATATTGCGCTGCGCACCAATGGCTTGCACTACACACAGGGCATAGTTGCCCAAATTTTTCATTTGATCACAAAAAAAATTCAAAGCTCTACTAAGGTTTTTTTTCACCTCCAAGCTCTATAAAAAGTAAGTTAAGTCATTTTCATGCCCTCCTTTGCTTTGTATGCCAAGAAAATGATCACAAGCTTAGCTTCCTAGGGTTTGCATGAATTCATGGTGTTGGTCTCCAAATGATGGATTGATGCTTTAAACCCTAGATTCATTGTCCCTACATCTTTTTTTTCAGTTTATACACCATCTCCATCATCACATAGCCATTTCCCTTCATTTTCTATCATTTCCCTACAAACCCTAAATCTACCCTACGTCTTTCTAGGGTAGGACTGTGTTTTTCTCTTTTCCACCCCCTCCTCTCACTCATTTCCTAAATATTCATTTTTCCCTAGTCACTAACATCACTCCACTACATTCCATAAAACCATTACATTCCCTTATACTCAAACCCTAGCTCCTACACCATCATCACTACCCTACACTGTGTTTTTGGCAGCCCCCTAGAACTAGATCTGTAATTAAATTCTCTAGGTATATTCCTACCTTCCCTACCTCCCTTATCACTTCCAAAGCCTTCCTAACACCCTTCCCCACATCCCTGAATTTTTCCATCCCTTTCTCCCTCTCCCAACCCCTCCATCCCACTCCTTTTCCACAATCCCTTGTTTTGCACCATTAGGGTTTACAATGCACACATGAACATTTTTAATTCAAAATGTGTTTCTGACCAAATAGAGATGAGTTTCAAAAAGTGAAAGAGTTTTTTTTCAATAATAGACCAAGGAACAAAAACCTCCTTCATTTTATACACAGGTATTATTATTTTTGATAAATGCCAAAATACAATTTCTACAAGAGGTTTTCTGCACTTCTAGACAGCTTGCCTTCAAGACAGTTTTTCAAGGGTTTTTAGAAGGTTTTTGCGGTGCTTGATGACTCCATTGTGTAGCCCCAATCCTACGCTTTCAAATGGTAACTGCATATCTTGATTTGGACCACAGGAAAGCCTCCAAAAGTCACTTTTACCAAGAATGTTGCGCACAAGAACATTGCGTTGCGCATAGTGACACCTTGGGAGAATGAGTTTTTTAAGGCCTTCCCATGGGTGATTTTCAAAAATTCAAGATTTTATGGAAACTATACATATAGGGATATTTTACCGTTCTCTCATATTTCAATTTTGACTTCATGAAGGTGCCTAAAAATGCCTGCTACTTTGGCATTGTGCATCTGCAATTTTCTGATATTTTTGTAAACTTTTCACTGTGTAATTTTCTCCAATTTCCAGTTTGACTTTTGTAAAAGTGAAAAAGTGAATGTAGATGAATTTAAAGGTAAAAATTTAAATTTAAATGGTAAAAATGGAGTTTAATAGGTGTCTTATCCTCCATTTATTGCTTTGAGGATATGTCTCTTGATGGTTAGATAAAGGAGGAATTTGTGGTGTAACCTCCCTACTGTGTAGCAAACTTCAGATAGATGCATGAATTTGACCTTATTGCTGGAAAATTCGACCTCTAGGGGAGGATTTCGACCTCAATAGCTATAAGAGGCATTTTTTAATCATTTCCAAGGGTTGGAATATTGGACATTGAACTAGTGTATTTCAATTTGACAAAGTAATACAGTGAATACAGAGAAAAGTTGCAGCTTAAACTTAGGGATTCATGTGGTGAGATTGTATGGATATGTTTCTCCTTTGTATGTCACTCCATTTAATGTTTTCTCTTTCCATTACATATCTATTTCTTTTCACTCATTGTATTTAAAGTTTTTAAGTAGGATTCATGAGGAATACATGCCCTGTTTTGATGGGATGATGATGTTGTGTTTATTTTCTTCTTAAGGAATGAATTCATACTTATATGCTTGTTCTTGATCTCTCTTTTCATAAAGCCTAAAGGGTCATTCAAGCTTGACTACCTTGCCCCTTTATTCCCCTGCAATTTTTTCTCTTGTAACCCTACCATATTTTTTAAGCCTAGCTCTAAAGGTCCATTTTCATCCAGCACAAAAATCCAAATCAACCAAATCCTAGAGCCTACTATACCTAACCTAAAATCTCCATCATCCAGTAAATTTAGCTATGATATCATTGAGATATCCCTCTCAAACTAGTAGGGCTAACTACTAGATCAAAGTGGTATGTGGTTACCTTTGTTGGTCACCTTCTCAGACTTTGCAAATCCGATGGAGTGCTAAAATTTTGGCGTCGTTGCCGAGGAGCGAGGTGACAGATCTTCCCCAGGAAAGAAAAAAAAGGATCAGATCTAATTATTGATGGTGAACAGTGGTCAGGCACAAGAAGGTTGTGCATATTTCACCTGGCGACTCCAGTGTCGAAGAATCCAAAGATTCATAAATTTCATGGCAACTCCACTTTTCAAGAACCGATAGTTCGAAGAAATTCCTGGTGACCTCATTGTTGTCAAAATGGATTCAACTGCTCGAAGGTATGCTCCTATCAATTGAGCTCATATTCCTAGTTTTACAAACCGTATTCCTTGTATAGATTGGAAAACAGGACTACCAAAGTTTAAGGTCAGGACGGTCAAGATGATAGTTTGCATTTGGTCAAATTTCATTCTCATATTCATAGACTAAAGATTGATTTTCCTGAAGATTGTCTGATGAAAATGTTTATGGCTACCTTGGAGGAAAAAGTGAGATCATTGTATGAGATTCTACCATCTACTATTTTATATTCTCTAAAGGACTTTCATTAATTTTTATTTTGACATTATCAAAGCCTCTAATTCTTCCTTGTCGATGATTGATAATTGTTGTGAGATCACTGAAAATTTCATTGAGTTTCTTGAAAATTTGTACGGGGATGAAGAGTGTCTAGATGATGAGATCATAGAAACCCTTTATGATTTTTCCTCCCAACAAGAAATATTAGCTTCCTCCTTGGATGAAACAGATTAGGGCAAAAAAATAGAAATGCCTATTCCTGATCTTGAAAATGAAAATCATCAAGCCAATAATTATTGCTATAAAACTTAGTTTCATCCTCTGTCTGAAGATGAGATAGATCAGCTCCTGAATAGTCATGTTACAACCCAAGCTAATGCAGGTTTACAGTGTTCACATAATCAAGAATGTGTTTATGAAACTTTCTTCATTATTGAAAATGAAAATATGAGTTTAAATGATGATAGTCATGAGACTAATGAAACTATACAGGAAATTGTTATGAGTAAGCCAATTTGTGATGATGATTTCCTGCAATGAGATCAGCTAATAAGGAATGTTTTATTTCATGAAAAGGATAGGGTTTTCATGTCTAACAATCCTGAGGAATGTTTTCTATTCAAAGATGATTTAGAATATGAATTTGAGAAGTATGAGCCTAATATAGACAATATGCTAGAGATAGAGTTAGAGTGTCCCGTGCTTCAGGAATTTACAGCCAACACTCAGGTAGCAGAAGGTCATACTTCATTATGCCTTCCTATGGATCAACAACCAACTATTCTTTCAGATCAAAATGAAGGGTGTGCTTGTGTTTTTGCTAGATCTCGAGACAAGGTAACATTTCCAGTTAGCGAAGATCATTACATTGAT
Organism: Pinus albicaulis; assembly: GCA_034641835.2. Lineage (NCBI taxonomy): Eukaryota > Viridiplantae > Streptophyta > Pinopsida > Pinales > Pinaceae > Pinus > Pinus albicaulis. The sequence goes on along the minus strand of CM076573.1, from coordinate 205,773,771 downwards.
TTGTTGGAGTCAATAGGGATTATATCTTTTCTTGAATTTATGGATCATGAGGACATTTTCAGTGAGCACTCAAAGTTGCCTATCTTTTGTTTTTTCTGCGTACTCGACGAAAGTGAGAGAAAAATGCAAATAAGTAGCCATCTATTGGATTGGTTACACTTGAAGGATCACTTCACATGATTGTACATATATCTTTAACAAGCAGGTGGTTTTCATCAAGATTTGAAGCCCTCAAGTCTCGGTGATATGTTGCCATCAATAAGTTTTGCAAGTTTTTATTTCAATCCAGTTTTGAGTTAGTTTATCATGTCAAGTTTTTAGTATTCATTTTGTTTTTTTTACTTTTGACTCCATGCCCAATGGTTAAGCTACTTGGTCTACGGTGTTCTTGACACCTCCAAGGAGTTGCAATCCCCAGTTGGAGCCAATGTTAGTGTCAATTTGTACAGCCTGTCACCAGTGATCAAATGGGATCTTATCATGTCTTGTTAAGGTCTCATAGTCAATTTTTTGTCATTTCTTTAGGTTTTCAAGAAAAAATTTGGTCATTGGGCATTAGGTTTAGGACTATTTTCCACTCCTTCCAAAATAATTTAAATTGTTGGTCCATATCATCACTTAGCTGGGTGTATCCTCATTCAAATATTATCATCATCATTTCAATCATCATTACCATGATTTCATTTAGTTTAGTGTCTCCATTAGGTCATTAGGGTTTCAAGTTCATCAAGATTTCCATTTCATGCATAAAATCTGGCAATTGGAGGAGTGGTAATAAAGAAAGTTTCTTCAATAAATTTTTATTTCAAAAAATGTAATTTTATGTTTCTATATGTAATAAATTCTTGTTCCTAAAAATTTGCAGTTCAATGTTTCAAGGAAGATACAAAAATTTTAGGTTACAAATGTCCAAGGTTACAAAGTTAAGAAAAGAGAATGAAAGTCATGCTACAAAAATTCTTGTGGGGTCCATCATCACTCAAAGGGAGTCATCTCACATTTATATAAGGGCCAAAAAGTCACAAAAACATTTCATTTTCACTCTCATTTCTCCTCGTCATCAATTCCATCCCTCATTTGGTGAGAAAAATGTGTTTTGTGCCCAACTGGATAAAATTTGCAAGCGTTGCGCATCTGGAGGAGGTGTTGCGCGTAGGAAGATTGCACTGCGGACGGGGAAGAGTTGCCAAAATTTGTCATTTGATCACCAAATTTTGTTTTTCAAAGCTCCACTCATGATTTTTTTCACCTCCAAGCTCTATAACAAGTAATTTAACTCATTTTCATGCCCTTCGTTTTCTTTGTATGCCAAGAAAATGATCACAAGCTTAGTTTCGTAGGGTTTGCATGAATTTCATGGTGTTGGTCTCGAAATTATGGATTGATGCTTTAAACCCTAGATTCATTGTCCCTACATATATTTTTTCATTTTATACACCATCTCCATCCATCACATAGCCATTTCCCTTCATTTTCTATCATTTCCCTACAAACCCTAAATCTACCCTATGTCTTCCTAGGGTAGGACTGTGTTTTTCTCTTTTCCACCGCCTCCCCTCACTAATTTCCTAAATATTAATTTTTCCATACTCACTAACATCACTCCACTACATTTCCTAAACCCCTTACATTCCCTTACACTCAAACCCTAGCTCCTACACCATCATCACTACCCTACACTATGTTTTTGGATCCCCCTAGACTTAGACCTATAATTGAATTCTCTAAGTCTATTCCTACCTTACCTACCTCCCTTATCACTTCCCAAGGCTTCCTAACACCCTTTCCCAACTCCATAAATTTTTCCATCCCTTTCTCCCTCTCCTAACACATCCATCCCACTCCTTTTCCATAATCCCCTGTTTTTGCACCACTAGGGTTTACAGTGCACACATGAACAATTTTGCTTCCAAATATGTTTCTGACCAAATAGAGATGAATTTTCCAAAAGTGAAAAAAAAAATTCCATAATATACCAAGGAACAAAAACCTCCTTCAGTTTATACACAGGTTTTATGATTTGGGAGAAATACCAAAATACAATTTCCATAGGAGGTTTTTTGCACTTAAAGACAATTTTTCAAGGGTTTGCAGAAGTTGTTTGCTGTGATTTATGACTGCATTGTGTATAAAAAATCCTACTCTTTCCAAAAGTCACATTTTCAAAGCACTATGTGCATAGGAACACTACGATGTGCATAGAGACACCTTGGGAGAATGAGTTTTTTAAGGCCTTCCCATGGGTCATTTTCAAAATTGAAGATGTTATAGAAACTAGACCGACATGGCTAGTTTAAAATTATCTCATATTTCAATTTTAACTTCAGGAAGGTGCCTAAAAATGGCCTCCAAGTTGGCACTGTGCATTTGCAATTTTATGAGATTTTTGTAAAATTTTCACTGTGTAATTTTCTCCAATTTCCAGTTTGACTTTGTAAAAGTGAAAAAGTGAATGTAGATGAATGTAAAGGTCAAAATATAAATGTAAATAGTAAAATTGGAGTTGAATAGGTGTCTTATCCTCCATTTATTGCTTTGAGGATATGTCTCTTGATGGTTAGATAAAGGAGGAATTTGTTGTGTGACCTCCCTAGTGTGTAGCAGACTTCGTATAGATGCATGAATTTGACTTTATTGCTGGAAAATTCAACCTCCAAGGCAGGATTTCAAACTCAATAGCTATAAGAGGCATTTTTTAATCATTTCCAAGGGTTGGAATCTTGTACATTGAACTAGTGTATTTTAGTTTGACAAAGTAATACAATGAATACAGAGAAAAGTTGCAGCTTAAATTTAGGGATTCATGTGGTGAGTTTGTATGGATATGTTTCTCTTTTGTAATTCACTCCATTGAATTCTTTCTCTTTCCATTACATATCTACTACTTTTCACTCATTGTCTTTAAAATTTTTAAGCACGACTCATGAGGAATACATGCCCTGTTTTGATGAGATGATGATGTTGTGTTTAGTTTCTTCTTAAGGAATGAATTCATACTTAAGGAATAAATAATTGTTTTGGGATAAATCTGAGTACTAAATGCATATGTTATATGTTATGTGATCTATTTTTTTTATGATTTATGTTATCTATGATTGGATTGGTTTTGTATCTGTTTTACTACTTAATATGAGTGTTAGTTGTGTTATCTCTAAATTGGTACTTATGGGCTGCTCCACTAGACAACTTAGAGTAGCTATTTCAAACCATATTTTGACTGAGGATTAGCCTCTGCAGCCTGAGAGGGCTCTCTCAATTTAACTAATGATTTTCTCAATTAAGATTCGATCAGATGGCTAACTCTGTGATATATGTTTTAATGCATTTGATTGTAGGTGAAAAATGAAATGGGTTTCACTACCATTGGGTTTATGGAGTCAGCAAGAAAGAATTCAATGACATGTGTATATTCTTGTGGAAGTTGAGGCTTTTACCGTTTCAATGAGAGGATAATACTAACACACAGAAATATTCAATAGCTCAATGTTAAAAGGAAATCAGAGCATGCATAACATGAATTTTGAGTAATTCAACATCAAGATATTGGAAGCAAGATAAAGAGAAACATAATAGATAAGCTCATTGAAAACATTCCAAGAAACTCAGGTGAAGCAGAAACACCATCAATGTCTATTACTGATGATAAAATTTACAATAGTGGTAGTGTCAAGTAGCATTCTCCCACCCTTTCTCATTCGATTTCCTGTCTATAAATAGACATTTGTTGCTTACATTAGATCTACCCAGCTGGCTAGATCATCGAACCATGATCTTGACACCTATCTTAACCATAAACTACATTCTTGGAACTGAAAAATACACCTAATCTCTTAAGACTTATAATTCTGATAGGACTCTGCTTTACATTTATTACATTCATTTTCTTTAGTAATGGGTCAATTACATTGATAATGATCAGATGTTTGAGTGGAATTCACCATCACTAAGACATAAATGTACCCATTATATTTACAAACTAATACTTCTCTTTTTCAGGAAAGATAAACATATTTTTTATCATTGTCCTCATGTTGAGCTGGATAGGTGGCAGTCTTTTTCAAGTAGTGAATCGTTGTTGGGGTGGTCCACTGTCATCTTGGATATCTCCACGTGGCTGGTTGTTCTTCAAAACACTTTTCAAACCTCCAAATACCTTTAAAAATACTTCGCTACAAAAACAGAGTAGCTTTAGGCAGTGCTATGGTGTATTTTTAGTAGCACATTTACTTCAGCCATCCAAACTCATTTTTTTCCTCCTCTGTTGATCAAGACATGTTTGCTAAGAAATATAGGCTAAATGCAACACTTTTCCTCCTTTTAATTCTAGAAAAAAAAATGATTTTTTGGTAAAAAAGCATCCTACAGGGATTTCATAGTGAAATCTAGCCTTCAAGCCTGGAGTTCGCTACGAAATTTCCTAATTGGAAAAAACTTAGAATTTTGTTGTTTTTTCTGAAAAATAGGGCTCAGAAATGAGATCATATCTTTGAATCCTTGATATATTTTTCAAAACGGGAGGAGTTTTTTTTTAATAAGTTCGTGATGAAGACAAACCTCTATTTGTTTTTTCAAAAAAATATCCAAGTGTCAGGAATATGTATTTGACAACATGTCTAAAACAGGAAAAAACGCATTCTAAAAATAGAGCCCAAAGATATCTTTGAATATCCCAATTGGTAGCACCTGTGAGAAAAGTGAAAGAGGTTAATATTCTTTGATATGTGCTTTACAATAACCTCCATGAGGTTTTAATAATTATCCTTTTTTTACCCACAAACTGCTCTTGAAGTTGAATTCTCAAACAGTCAAAAAACAGAGAAATCCCTTTGTATCTTCTTGTAAAAATGCATGTGACCAGCTGTAACGAAATCCTCTGCAACACAAGGTTCTTCCATGACTAGCTTGAGGTCCATAGGTTCACACTTGACCATGCTACCACCCTTTTTAGGCTTTTTTATAGGAATTCTTGCCTTCAAAGACCAGTGCTAGTCAATTTATGTTTTGACACCTATAAGATTTTCTTTGAGACAACAAGCTGCTTCTATGGATAGAACTTATCGATTACCTTTGATAGCAATGAGATCAGAGACACACAGGGGACTGGTGGCAGAAGTAGCTCACAGGGATGATAAAGTTAAATTTTAAGCTTGAATGCATGAGGTTTTAGTTATGAAAAAGGAAAAAATGGAAGTGAGACAAAATGATGAGGTGGTGTTTACACTTTTGCATGCTTGATGACTATGATAACCAATTATATGACCTCATATTTATCCTAAACCACTATAAAATGGAAAAGTCATCATCCCATTCATTTATGCAGAAAAACATTATTCTGCAGTGTTATTAATTATATATCTGACAGTTTTTCTACGAAATGGTTAGGTGATTCCGTAGAGAAATCTCCCTATTTTGCATAGAATTCGCTACGGAATCGTGAAAAATCAGACATGTGGCTAAAAATTAATTTTAAACCAATGCATGTGAACCTAAGGTGGATTTGATAGATATGACTGAGATGACATGACTAATGAAGTGTTTTGGACTTACGATAAAGACTTATTTCCTGAATTTTTCATCAATTTCATGGACCAACCTTATGAGACAGAATGAATTTTAATGAAACCTAGGTGAGTGACCCTCGTATAAAATTAAAAATTTATGTGTGATAAAATTGGCTCCACTGGGGATGGTGTGCCCCTATGGTGCAGCAAACAACTTGTAGTTCCAGTGCCTTCCTTCAAGAAAAACAAAAATTTCTGAAATTGATGAAAGCTTCTTCAAACTCTTATGGCCTTCTCCTCGGGCTCAAGCTTGTTGAAAACTGCAATCCAAGTTGAAGACTAAATTTTTACATGCTAAAAATATTCTCATAATACTTGAGCTTATTCACACACACTCCTACCTACCCTAACAACTACAATCTCCATGTTTAATTCAAGCAACATGAAACCTCCAATAAAGTCAGTCAATGAGCTGATCTGATACCTGAACTCCTTGACTGTGCTTAAACCAAATGAAAACTGGATATTGTAATGACTAAGGCAATATAAAAATGGGTCTAATTTTCACATTGAAAACATAATTGAATAGTTGTATTGTATAACTCTTCCATATAGTCAACTATGGGATCATAGAATACATATTTTGTTTGGTGATTTTTAAGACAGTCTGCAGTTTTAGACAGCTCATATATGCTTTCTTTAGCAACATAAGACTTCAGTTGTGTGCTATCAAACTCATTTTAAAAAACGAGAAATTCCCCCTTAATCTCAAAATAGAAAGGTAGCACCACCTTCTCTTTGTACTTTGGCATGAAAAAGTTTTCAAAAGACTGATCTTGACCATGAATACTATAGGACTGAATTTGATCTTATAAAACTTCAATGTCTTTCTCAATGTTCTTAGCAAATTCATCCAAAAATTGAATCTTATCTTCTGACTTGCACTCAAATGAATTTATATAAGAAGACAAGGCCGAAGAAAAATTTTCATCCACTTCCTCATTAGTTTGATCATTGTTCCATTGCTTAAAACCTTGAATGGAAAGAGAGACTGCCACCAACTCTATTTTTTCCATCCATGTTTCCAAAAATATAAGTCAAAAATCTACAAATGACTTAATAGATCTGACAGGAAAAGTTTCAATCCATTGTCTACATTTCCCTTGAAATGAATCATAGAACAATCTGACGAAAATATCTTCATGTCTGACTCTAAGAAGCTCAATAAAGTCACGAAAAAATGATATATGCTTCAAGGTCAAACTCGAATATTCTCCATTAAATTTTGGACCATTCCTTAAAAAATATGCATCCTTGGGAAAAGGATTTGGGAAACCATAAATTTCTGAAAATATACACATGCATACCTTGAAACAAGAATGGCAGCATGTGAGTTCTTCATAAGTCCATTGGAATTAGCATGAAGCTATGAGCTTTTGAATTCTTCAAGAATGGAGTCGCCAAGGTAGTTTCTGCAGCCTCGAAATGTTTTGAGCTCCTGCTACCTCCAAGAATTCAGCTTCACTGTTTGAGCACAAAATTTGGGAAATATGTCTTCAGACTCCCAGAAGACGCACCAAAATGTTATCTCTTAATTGGTACTGATGGGTTGTTCCACTAGACAACTTAGAGTAACTCTTTCAAACTATATTTTGACAGAATATTAGCCCCTTCATCCTAAGAGGGCTCTATCAATTTAGCAAATGATTTGCTCAATTAAGATACGATCAAATGGCTAACTCTGTGATAATTGTTTTAATGTATTTGATTTTAGGTGAAAAATGAAATGGGTTTCACTACCATTGGGCTTATGGAATCAGCAAGAAATAATTCAATGACAAGTGTATCTTCTTGTGGAAGCTGAGGATTTTACTGTTTCAATGAGAGGACAATAATAACACAAAGAAATATTTAATAGCTCAATGTTAAAAGGAAATCAGAGCATGCATAACATGAATTCTGACTAATTCAACATCAAGATACTGGAAGAAAGATGAATAGAAACATAATGCAAGCTCATTTAAAACATTCCAATAATATTAGGTGAAGCATAAACACAGTCAATGTCTATTACTGATGATAAAATTTACAATAGTGCAACGGGGTAGTGTCAAGTAGCATTCTCCCACCCTTTCTCATTCGATTTCCTATCTATAAATAGACCTTTTTTGGTTACATTGGATCTACCCAGCTGGCTAGATCATCGAACCATGATCTTGACACCTATCTTAACTATAAACTACATTCTTGGAACTGAAAAAGACACCTAATCTCTTAAGACTTATACTTCTAATAGGGCTCTACTTTACATTTATTACATTTATTTTCTTCAGTAATGGGACAATTACATTGATAATGATCAGATTTTAAAGTGGCATTCACCATCACTAACACATAAATGTACCCACTATATTTAGTAACTAATACTCCTATTTTTTAGGAAAAGATAAACATAGTTTTGATCGTTGTCCTCATGTTGAGTTGGATAGGTGGCAGTCTTTTTCGAGTAGTGAATCTCTGCTGGAGTGGCCCACTGTCATCTTGGATATCTCCACGTGGCTGGTTGCTCTTCAAAACACTTTTCAGACCTCCAAATACCTTTAAAAATACTTTGTTGCAAAAACAAAGTACCTTTAGGAACTTTCGTAGCGTAGTTTTAGTAGCACATTTACTTCAACCATCCAAACTCATTTTTTGCCTCCTCTGCTGATCAAGACATGCTTGCTAAGCAATATAGGCCTAATACAACACTTATCCTCCTTTGAATTCCAGAAAAAAAATAATAATAATAATAATAATAATAATATATATTTTGTGGTAAAAAAACATCCTACAGGGATTTCGTAGTGAAATATGGCCTTCAAGCCTCAAGTTCGCTATGAAATTGCCTAATTGGAAGAAAACTCAAAATTTTGTTCTTTTTTCTTAAAAATAGGGCTCGGAAATGAGCTCATATATCTGAATACTTGATAGATTTTGAAAAACGAGAGGAGTTTTTTGTAAATTAGTTCGTGCTGAAGAAAAACATTTCTTGGTTTTTTGAAAAACATCTCCAAGTGTCCGAAATTTGTATTTGAAAAACATGTCTAAAACAAGAAAAAAGTGCATTCTAAAAATAGAGCCCAAAGACATCTTCGAAACTCCCAATTAATAGCACCTGTGAGAAAAGTGAAAGAGTTTAATGTTCTTTGATCTGTTCTTGACAATAAACTCTTTGATTTTTTAAGAATTCTCCAATTTTTTCCCACAAACTGCTCTTGAATTTTATTGCTCAAACAGTCAAAAAACAGAGAAATCCCTTTGTATCTTCTTGTAAAAATGCATTTGACCAGCTATAATGAAATCCTCTGCAGCACAAGGTTCTTCCATCATTATCTTGAGGTCCATAGGTTCATACTTGACCATACTACCACCCTTTTTAGGATTTTTTATAGGAAGTCTTTCCTTCAAAGACCAATGCTGGTCAATTTCTGTTTTGACACCTATAAGATTTGCTTTGAGACAGTAAGCTGCTTCTATGGACATAAATTATCAATTACCTATGATAACAATGAGATCAGAGACACACAGGGGACTGGTGGCAGAATTAGCTCACAGGGATTATAAAGTTAAATGTTAAGCTCGAATGCATGAGGTTTTAATTATGAAAAAGGAAAAAAATGGAAGTGAGACAAAACGATGAGGTGGTGTTTACACTTTTGCATGCTTGGATGACTATGATAACCAATTATATGACCTCACCTTTATCCTAAACCACTAAAAACTTGACAAGTCATCATCCCATTCATTTATGCAGAAAAACAAGATTCTGCAGCGTTCTTAGTTATAAATCTGACAGTTTTGCTATGAAATGGTTGGGTGATTCCGTAGCAAAATCTGCCTATTTTACATAGAATTCACTGCGGAATTGTGAAAAATTAGACAAGTGACTAAAAATGAATTTTAAACCAATGCATGTGAACCTATGGTGGATTTGATAGATATGACTCAGATGACATGACTAATAAAGTGTTTTGGACTTAGGATAAAGACTTATTTCATGAATTTTTCATCAATTTCATGGACCAACCTTATGAGACAGAATGAAACCAAGGTGAGTGACCCTAATGTAAAATTAAAAATTTATGTCTGATAACAAGTTGCATAGATATATTATTGTAAGGCATGTATATCACTCTATTAATACTGTTGAAGGGATTGCGGAGCCACTGTTTCTGCGCACGCAGGGTAGCCTACGAAAGTTGACCTAGATTTTCCTGGTTAGGGTTTTTAGTGCGTAAGATAGTCTGTTATTATTATAGATCAGAGGACCCCCAGAGGTCGAACCTAGTGTTTGTGAAGGGGCGCACTATGCCAATTTATGGGACTCACCAAACCCAAAGAGATTAAAAGAGAATAAGATCTTCTGAATCTTATTTGAAGGAGCATTAGCTGCGGTTATCCACACACAACCTCGATTGTCCCCAGCCACCTATGAAAAGTACAAAGCCATTACAGCCTTCCAAGTGAAAATGCACAATGTGCAAATCCGGGTGCACAAGGACGTGGTATGGTACAACCTTCCATATATGGTGACAGAGGTGGAAATCAACCAGGTCATTACAACCTGGTGGGAAGCATGGAAGACTGGTCTCGGCTCCACCCATCTTGTCACAGCCTCAACGTCTCGCAAGGAGACAACAACAGTTGAAAAGGATAAAGAAGTCAAGAAGGGCACAGAGAAGGGCACAAGGAAGAATGTAGACAAGGAAGTTGAGAAGGAAACATACAAGGAGGCGAAAAAAGAGCCGAATGAGGAGCCTGAGGTAGATCTCGGAGGAACAGATGATCTAGATGGTACCGGAGCTAAGTCTCCTAGTACCAAGCACGGTGCTAAAACCCCAAAGGGTGTGCACAAGAAGCGAAAAGGTTTGAAGGCCATAGGCACAGAGGAAGTCACACTCACTGAGGATAACCTGGAAAATATATTAGATGTGATCACTTCTGCCTCTAAGGATATGTGAACTGTGCTTGAGGAGCAGTACAAGGTCATAGTTGAAGCTATGCAGACTAGACTACAAATGTTGCAGCTCAAGATCGATAACATTCAAGCGAGCATGGCTTAGGCGAGGCCGATTCAAGCAAGAAAAGAGCTCAACCATGATCATCAACATGGCAGATAGTGAGATATGCCCCTTCCCTGGAGCAACAATTACAGTAGAACAACTTGCATTGCACGCACACGTGAAAACCTGCTCAGAAGTTGGAATTGATTTATCAATACTGCCTAGTGGTAAGTTGCATGCCATACAGACAGTCATCACATATGATTTGGAGTGCAGGGAGGAATGCATGCACCAGCAACTCACTGAAGCAAAGAAAAAGGTCATTGAAAGAATGAAGGAGTCTCTCCAAGCTCAGATAGCACAGCAAGCAGTGGTGGCACAGCGGGTGGAATTGGATAATTTGATTGATCAAATTTGTGGTGACCTTCCTGAGGTTTCCATCCCTGCTTCGGTTGCACCGTAATTCAAAGTTGAATATCTAGTAGCAACCTTAAAGGCTTCCAGATCTAAAGTTCAGGCAGTAAAGGCAGACTTCGAGCAGTAGATCGCGGAGTTGCAAGCCAATCTTCAACCAGAAACTCCGCTAGAAGTGTGAGCGCACTGCGCTGCCTTATTCAAAGAAGCTTCAATAAGTATTGCAGAAACAGACGCTAAGGGTACTGAACTCTTGGATGCAATGATGGGCTTGTGGACTTCTGATCTAGGTGGATCTTCAGACACTATTGGCTTGGAAAAAGGCCCAAAATTGAAAGTGGCAGAAATGTGGAAAAATCAGCTTCAGATTGAAGAGCTTGTTGCCCTGATCACAACGATGTGAATGACGCATCAATCCAAGCTCGTATGACGAATTTAGAGCAGTTTGGAGTTTTGTTAAGGCAGGGAATGGGGCCCACGATGTGCCACATGGCATTCCAATGAGCACATGGGACCCACATGGAAGCCTCTTAGCTAATGACACATGGCACTCGAGCATTGGCCCTTACACCTTCACAAAACACAAAACACAAAACACAAAAAAAAAAATTTAAAAAAATTAAAAATTAAAAATTAAAAATAAAAAAAATCATTAAAATCATATTTTAAATGGTTATTAAAAATCATTTTTAAAAATTAATGGTTATAATAACCATATAAAAAAAAATTTATTAAAATATAAAATCCAAGCAATCTATGGTCATTATTAAAACAAACGTTACCATGGATATATGTGTGTGTGTGTGTGCGTGTGTGCGTGTGTGTGTGTATGTGTGTGTGTGGCAAATGTTATAATGGAATGTTATTAATGCGCATATATTACATTTCGTTTGAACCATCTGAATTTTATACGTATTAAACAATATAAAAACCATACCATATATGGTATATGTGTATTAAATGATAAAACAAAAATGCGCCCTTTTAAAAGAACCAGCATGCCATGTTGGGAGGGGCAGGATTTAACCCCCGACCCTTGCTCAACCATTTCCTAATTTAACCACTACACCAACAGGCTCGACGTTGATAGCTCCACCCAAATTTTTACATATAAACCCTCATTCATACAGCGCACCCAGGAAGGTTGGAGCACGCATTTCAAGGCATGATGGTGCACGGATTTTGAGACAATGCTTTTTTATGCTTGCGAATCTTTTGATTCCAAGGAGGTAAAATTTTCCGGTGTCAGAATGTATTAAACTTTATATGAATTTTAACTAGAATTTCACAGGGAGAGCGATGGTGCACGTATATTTTCCATTTGAGCAGCAGTTTTCAGATTCCCTGTGGAGGAGAATCTTCAGGAATCTTGAGGGAATATTTCAGATTCCTTGGAGGCCGAAATTCGCCGATGTCAGAATGAGGTCAACTTTATACTCATTCTTCTCATAATTTCGCAAGGATCTCAATGGTGAGTTCACATTCCTGTTTTGAGTTGCATATTTTCATATTCCCTGTGGAGCAGCATCTTTGAGGAATCTAGGGGGAATCTAAAAGATTCCCTAAGGCCTAGATTTTGACAGTGTCAGAATTCAACAAATTGACAGTCAATCCTACACCTCTCGACGACACAAGTTCAGCAATGCAGTCATATTTTCCATCTGAGCCTTTGTTTTTCGACCACTTTTCAAAGTGGAGTTGCATGTGTCTACATTCGGTGAGTGAGCAGTTGATTTCATGCCTTTTGATGCCACAATTGCGATGGTGATTTCAGATCCAGTAGCGGAGCAACCTATTCTTCAGTAATATTCAGTGTGAGGTATATGCAGTGTGATCATGTACTTATTTGTCTCTTTGCTATGAGATGCATTGTGTTGTATAGATCCCTGCTTGATGTTTGATGCGGGATATTGTTTTTGTTCTTGATGTGAGATGTAATTTCTATCATGGATTGTCATTTATGTTTGAGATCACTTTGTTTCCATGTTGGCGGGATACTCCTAGTCGTTATGTGTGTGTCTATGTCATGCTAATAGGAGGTATGTTATGAGTGAGATTTCCTTGCAGCGAAACGTCTCATGGAGAGACTTTGCCACTCATGTTGAGGTTTTATTTCCTTGTATGATAAGCAAATAGCATCCGTGTACATCTTCACATTTACAGCATTGAATGAAGTAGCCAACACCATCGAGACACCGAGGCCTAGAGACAAAGTCCCCACTGGACGAACTTCGTTATTAAACCTCTTTCATTTTGTCATATGATTGTTGACATGTGTTCCTCTTGATCAGATCTACATATGTATTCATTAATGCTTTGATAAAATTTAATTCTAATACATCAGTCAATGTAAAAGGTATTGGTTTAAAAGGGTATCAAAAATTTACCTAGATTAACTTTGGTACAGACTGATCCACTTGTGAAGAAAATCGCAGGAACTGCACGCTAAAGAGTAAGTGTTTGATGAGCTTCAGGAAGCACTGCCATCTTTTGTACCTGCTCAAATAATGCCACGATTACAGACGAGCCAGGTGATGCGAGATGAGGTCAAAGATCTGTGAAGGAAGAAACATATCCTAACCACCCAAATGAATTCGTGGGCAGACGAAGCCATGAAGCTATCACAGGATTTAGATGTTGCGGTCAAGAACCTGAACCAGACTTACCAGAGTATCAGTCTCACAGCAGAGGGGGTTACCTCTCAAAAGCTGGTGCATACATCTCATAGCGCTGTTGATCAGAGTGCAGGCGTCCTTATGCCTTTCATTGTCACCATCGAGGAGCTAAAGACGAATATGAAGACCCCAGTACCGCTATGACTCGGGATGAGTAACAAGATTTTGTTAGGGGCCTATTGGATCAGGGTCCCTTAGGACCGCATTTTTGGGAAGAAATAATAGTATTTTTTGTAGTTTTGAGTCGTGCACGTTAAGCAATTCATAGTCAAGGGGCTTTGTGGTGGGTCAAAGTCCCTTCATGAGTTGTAATGGGCTAAAGGGTAAATCTAGGAGTCTCAAACCATGGTTTGCAGACCTTAGGATGATCGCAGGCTAAGGTATAAATATAGATCTAAACTAAGTCAGATGAGTCATTTCTATGTAAGTTTTGATGAATGATAGATCTCTGAGATAAGTCTATGCTTCACGTCTGTGTCTAAAAGGCTCCTGCTGGCTGTGTGCATAGAGACCTTAGTCCGGCAATGTGTGAACCCTATTGGTTGTGTGTGCAAGTAGATATGAAGGATTGTAAGGGTTTAGCGAACTGTTGATGAATAAAGAACTGTTTTGGGATAACTCTGAGTACTAAATGAATCTGTGATATGTTTTGTGATCTGTTTTTCTTATGATTTATGTTATTTGTGATTGGAACAGTTGTGTACCTATTTTACTTCTTAATATGAGTTTTAGTTGCATAGATCTATTATTGTAAGGCCTGAATATCACTCTGTTAAGACTATTGAAGGGATTGTGGAGCCACTGTCTGTGTGCGCGCAGGGTAGCCTGTGTAAGTTGACCCAGATTTTCCTAGTTAGGGTTTCTGGTGTGTAAGACAATATGTTATTATTATAGATCAGAGGACCCCCACATCATTTAATTCTCTCTCAAGTTCTGGAAACCTGGTTCCAGCGCCCCGCCCATACTGCTTCAGGTGAGACTTTGGCCTACGCAAGTAGGTAACTACCGAAAGGGCCAGTAGTAAGAGGGTTTTGTTGGTTACACTCTAACTCTGAACCTAGGTCAGGACCCCTCAAGCCAACAGTTCAATACGGGGATATATATTTCCTTATAGCCTCGTCTCGATAGGGGGTTCACTCTCCACAAGTAATACTATATTTTTATTTTTTTTTAAAGGGAAAAACCCTGAAAACATTTATTGCACTCCTTGTTTATTTCTTGGTCAATTATGAATTATGGTTTAATTGTTGAAGCCCTAGCACACCATGGGTTTTGTATGGCCTCGGTTAAATCATGGTGTAAATAGTTAGCCATGGCCACATATGTAAAAGTCATTCCATGGCTGCACTTTCTTATGTAGAATTTATTTAATGTGTAGGGTTTTAACCCTTCCCAAATTTGTTAAATTTGTATCATTTGTTTAACCATTTTGAGAGAGTTTGCATTTGTTACAGGCAGAGAGTATGGAGTTTCGAACATGGACTTTTCCTCAGGCAAAATATTCTTCCAATTGTTTGTTTATTTACTTTTTGTCAATAAATTTTTTTGTTAAACCATAACTCACATTTTGTACTATTGGGATTTCTAGGTACAATAACCCTTGGAATATTGGATGCTTTTTTATTCAATTCAAAACCCTTCAAGTCCCTTAATGTATTCAGTTTCCTCTCTTACAGGTTGGATGTGCTTGCACTCTCTGGTCACTTCTATATAAATCTTCTTGTGTGTGTGTGTGTGGTTTCTCTCGTTAGGGAACGAGACGCTAGAGCTTCTTCTGTGAATTAGGTATTATGGGAGTTGTTGAGATTTTTACCCTGAAGGGAATTTTAATGTTAAGGGTAGTTATTTCATGTTTGTATTGTTAAAAAGAACGAAGGCTTGAAGCCTACAATCAATGTGTATTGTTCTGTCTCACTTATATAATATGTCCAATTCAACCTTTTGGTTAACATTGTATATTGGGTTGTTTTTGATACTCAAAGGGATTATTCCCTTAACTTTTTTTAATTGTAATTTTCTTTCCTCTAATATTTCATAAATTACCAATATATTTTTACCAATAACTTTCAATGTTTGCATGCATTGACGTAATAGCATAACTGTTATAATATAGTTCGCCCCACTATATTATATTACAATTGTAATATAATTGTTATAATAAAATTCAGTATTTCTGGAAATTTTAAAGTTGTTTCATACTGTATATTTTTCTTAGATTTTGATGTTCTGATATGTATAGTGATAGCTCTTATACAAATTGAAAATCCTTTATAAATGGAACTACTAAATTTTTGGATGTTTTTACATATGAATGATAAAGGAAAACAAAGATATACACTCTAATTGTTTTTAGAAAAGTGTTCTAGTATTTAGTGTTTTCATAAAGCAGAAAATATTATGCTACAAATAGTGAAAAGAATGTGTTTCTATTGACGGAATAAATATTATTTTGAGCAATTTGTGATAGATAATTACTTTTATAATATGTTGATAATGCATATCTATTAGAATTCTAGTATATAGGTAAACATGAGGGAAAAAAAAGGAATTAATTTGATCAAAAACCAAATAGTAGAGCCTAAATTTAAGTGCAAATAGAACAAGCATGTAAGAATTCAAATAATATTGCCAGAACTTGACAAGAAGGAAAAATCTTATTGGAGCCTGTAGCAGTCACAGACACAAGAACTAAATAGCTACATAATCGATCAATTCCAGGGTATCTCATTAAGTGGAAGAACTTACCCGCTGAAGATTCCACATGGGAGGATGATAATTTTATACAGAAGCATCCATAACTACTCAAGCATTGAGGAAAACACTTTTTTTGAAGGAGAGGGGCATGTTAGGTCTTTATAATACTAGTATAGACCCATTGTTGTTATTGTTAGTGTATCCCCCTTATTGTTATTTGTGTGCCCGTGCAGCCTCCATATTGTTATTTTTGTGCCGCATAGAAGCCCACTATTGTTATTGTTGTGCCCTTAAACTATTATTGTTATGTAGGCTCTAATTATATTGCGAACCCTTAGAATGCTATATATACCAAGGAGATCTTGTCATTTGTATCATCTAAGAATTTTTCATTTATGTGATGTAAAAGGATGACTCCCCCTCAAAGAGGTTTATTTTGAATTCGTCGATCTATTTATTCTTCTATTTTGTGATCTAGTTACATAACAATAAAATATCATGAAAAAAAATATTTTATGTTATTGATAAACCTCTTTTATTTAAGTCTTAAAGTCACAACATCGTCACACTTGACATATACAAATTTTGTTAAAAAATACATTAAGAAAGTATCAATTTGATTTTGCCTTGGTCAAGTTGAGAAAATTTGAATTTCCACGTCAACAGACAACTTGGATGCAGTTAACTTGTGTGACATGGCTCTTGTCACCCAATTAACTCAGTAAATTCGATTTAAAGGAGTTAGAGTTTAGTTAAACATGTGTGGTTTCTAAATTTTTCTGATCCAACTCAGTTAAGCTAGTTCTAATTGTTGGAGGAACTAGTGGAAGGTCTATTTTGCAATGGGAAAACAGTCTAACTCAGTGATCATCCAGTTAACTAAACAATCAACCCAAAATACCTATTTCATGTAGAGAATTAGAGTTCCACAGTTTTGCTGGAGATTCCAAGGCAGTGTAACATCAGTTGTAGACTAGTCTTGAGTGTACAAGTGTTTCATGCAATAAGCTTATCAACCTTGGGAATTGTGCAAGAATTTCGGAGAAATTTCCTAAATAATAGGGCCTAATTTCTCAATAATTGCACAAGGAAATAGGGGGTCAATCAGAGGCAGAAATTGATTAGGTTTGGGTCAGAGATTCTTAGTGAGCATAGAGATAGATTATTCACTTGCAGTTTGTGCTCACTTGAGCAAATCAATTGTGATGCATATCTATTCATCATATTAATGCAAGTAGACAAAGGCGTTTTTAGCATATTTATTTCCCCTGGAAATATATTGTGTGCATGTGTGTTATTTATCATTGCATGTTTGTGATTGGCATTCTAAATTGTGAATTTAATCCTGTAAAGCAGTAGAGTATGTTTGTGTCTTGTGACTTTGATTAAAATTTCATGAGCAGCTGCAATTCTACACCATAATTTATACAAATTCACAACTAATACTAAGTCATGGGATATCACTTTCTCCACCACTTGAGTTTGACACCATCCCGGTGTACTACTCTGGACTTAAACCCAATCTCAAAATAAATATGGATATTCTTCTTTAAAAGCATATTCCAATTCTCATGTTGCCTCCTCTGGGCTAAAGTGTTTCCATTGTACTTTGACTTGGGTTATGATTCTATTCTAGTGCAAGACTTCCCTCTAGTCTAATATGCATAAAGGTTCTGTCAGGAACTTGCCCTCTAGTTCTACCTATACCATATTCTAATCAATAATGTGATTTGGATCATTTACATACCTTTTAAGAAAAGACCCATGAAACACATCATGAACTTACATGCTTGTTAGTAGAGCAAGGTGATAGGAAACTGGACCTATCCTTGCTAACACCTCAAAAGGTCCACAAAGTATGGTGGAAAATTGGCACAACTACCAAGTCTAAGAGTATTTTTTTACATTTCACTTTCAGATAAACATGGTTTCCAACATTAAACTCTTTGTATTCTCTCTTTAAATATTCATAACATTATGTCTATCCTAAGCTATTTTCATATTCGGTTTCACCTGTTTGACTATTTTCTCCATTTATTTCAACATATCTGGTCCTAAAACCAATTTTTCTTTAGGATGATCCCAACTTAAAGGAACTTTACACCTTCTCCCATACATTAATTCAAAAGGACTCATCTTTAGGGAGGTATGATAACCATTATTGTAAGTAAATTCAATTAAAGGATTTTACTGGTCCCTTCTATTTGACCACCAGTCTGGGGATGATTATAGTTCATTTTTGTACCCATGACTTCAAACAAACATTTCCAAAACTTAGAGGTTACTTTCACGTCAAGATTTGAAATTACAGTCTTAGGAATACCATCTAATCTAAAGATATCACTCATGAATATCTATACTATCTTAATTCCCTTGAAATTAGATTTTATACATATGAAATGTGCTTCCTTACTAATTTTTTCCTCTACAACCATTATAGAGTCATTTTGTTTTCTAGTTTTTGGTAAACTAGTGATAAAATACATGGATATTACTGATCCGAATTTATGCAAGAATGAAACAGAATATAAATATAACCATAAATAAAAACATGCAGCCGAAATAACACTTCATTTCATTAATATCAAATAACTGAAATTTGTTTATAGACGGGATGGAAATAAACTAGCTAGGGCGTTGGTGGCTTATTTCTGAGAAGAGATGTGGTGGCTACAAGCCTCTAAACTCTGTGTTACAATGAGGCTCAAAGGCCTATATATTATTGGGAAACAATGTAAAACCCTAAACATCCAAAAACCTAACCCTAGGAGATGAAACGCCAGAATATGGGCTCCGTCGGGGTAAATTGGTACATCAATTTCCTGGGGTCGTAACTTTGGCATACTATCTCTGTTTGAAGCACATCATAAATCATTAGAAATGTCTATCTGAGGACTACAACTACTAATAATGAATTTCAATTCCAGAATGGACTCACCTTTGTCATAGGTTTGATGCCCAAAAAACATCGTTTAGGACCTAAAAATGGCTTCGGAAGTTCAGGACCCGAAAATTTTCCAAAAATAGTAAATTGTTCTACAATTAAGGAAACTGAAAAGCTGAAAGAAACAATGGTGGGGGTGCAAGGGGAATAGGCGGGTGGACACAAATATCCACCTGGATCAATTACCTATCATTTCCACTCTGGAATGGGTAAAGGTTGTAATAATCCAGCCAGTTGTTGGTGGGAAGGTTTAACCTACTGACATTCTAAACACTTTGCTACATATTATGTTGTTTCTGACTTCATATTAGGCCAATAGAAGTCATTTATTAACATGGTTATTAATTTTCAATAGCTAGGATGTCCAATAATAATGTTTTTATGTAACCCAACACGAATAAACAATTTTATCTTTTGATCATTGGGTATATAAATTGTTTGTATACATCAACAAACTCTCTTCATTAACTAAAAAATCATTTTCTTCCTCATCTTCATGATCTGATTTCTAAATTTTTTTTCTTGATTTTAACATATTCCTAATCAAAATCTACAATTGTCTTCACATTTTCAGTTAAATTTGTTTTCCAACAACTTACGAATGTAACAAAATCTGATTTAAATTCTAGCTAAGAGCATCTACTATTTTATTTTATTTTCCCTTAATGTGTTTTATTTCGAAATAAAACTAACTAAGGAGTGCCAACCATCGTGCTTTCTTATCATTTAAACTTGGTTGGTAAAAGAGAGATTTAAGGCTGATATTATCAGTTTTCAATTGAATTCTCCTCCCAGTAAGGTAGTGCCTCCACATTTTCAAGACATGAATAATAGGTTCCAATTATAGATCATGGGTTGCATAATTTTTCTCATGATATTTAAGTTTTCAAGATTCATAGCTTACCACATGATCTTCTTGCATTAATACCCCACCCCACACCTTGTTAGGTTCTTATAATATTAGGTTATCCCTATAATTTTATTGATATGCCCCATAGAATCCCATTATTGTTATTTTGTTCCCTTACATTATTATTTTATGCAGGCCCTAATTATATTTCGACCCTTTAGACTTTTATATGTACCAAGGAGGTCTTTTCATTTGAATCATCCAAGAAATATTCATTTATGTGATTTAAAAGGAGTTTCCCCCCTCAGAGTGGCTTATTATCAAGTCATTTATCTCTATTTTCTTATGTTTCTGTGTTATTTTGATCTCGATACATAACATTCGGTATCAAATTTGTTGATTCTAGGGCTTTGCTGCTTCAAATAGGTCATCGTGGAATTTTTCAATATAATTTTTTTTTTCTAGGAAGATTTAGACATGAAATTGTTACCACGTGGAGGCAAAATCTTGATTAAAATATGATTAAAAATCCAGACCTTGGCTCTCTATATGTCAGATATATGGCCCAAGAAAGTTAGGGTTTGTGTATGCTCCAGAATTCAGTATTAAACAGGTGTCCTAGGGAAAATCATCATAACTTTCTCTTCAAGCATCAGACTTGAATTCCATAAAAAGTGACTAAAACTGCACAGATTTTATTTTTTAGAGTACAAGTTTTAGTGCGTAAGGTTGAAATAGTGACACGTGGAATCTTGTACAAGTTCGTTCTACTGAATTAATCCATAATCAGGCCATCATGGGATATTTGGCATAACTTTATCTTAAAGATTCCAATCTTGGTCTGGCTTGTGGATTTGGAAAGAAGACATAGAGATATACCTTAGGACAAATTTTCAGACCTTGGGAGGATGAAATCATAGAGATAAAATAGTTTCAAGTTAATTTAGATCAACAATATCTTAAAAGGTGTGTATTTTTAAATTTTGATAACTTTTGTTTTAAAAATCAGTTTGAAGTGATTCAATGGGAAAAGTGAAGCATATGTATCATTAATTGGTCCTCAAGTTCCTCCCAAACAGAAAAATTCTACACCCATTAAGCCCTCAAAAATCTCTACTATGACACATGAAGAAGAGGAAGAAATGCAACATGATATATCAAAATTATGATACCAAGTGCAACAAATTTTTCTCTCACAAAGAGAAACCAAATATGAATTGAAAGAAATGAAAGAAAACATAAAAGGGGGCATGGGATATTTAAAATTAGACATAAAAGAATACATGGAAGGTTTGATAAAGTTGCTACAAGAAAGGATTCCTAGTGGTGATAAGGTATTCCAAGAAACTCGTGATGAGAACAAATGGACTGTGAATCATGATTTTAGAGACTCTAACATTGGGTTGAAGACATAAATATTCCAAAGATCGATATGAGGAATTTTGATGCAAGGATCAAGTAACATGGATAATACATATGGAGTAGTTCTTTGATCTACACGATGTGCAACACACACAAAATATATGCATTGCATATTCATATTTAGAATCCAATCAGTTTGTGTGGTATCAATGGCTTTATTCCCATAAAACACTTGTCACTTGGAATATTTTTATGGAGGAATTGATAGAAAATTATGATGATTAAAAATCAATACCTTCTTTGGCTAATTTATAAGTCTCAAACAAAAGGGTTCAGTTGCAGAGCACATTGAGGACTTCCAAAGAGCGAATATCAAGGTAACTAATATTCCTGAGGAATATGTGATTGATGTCTTCCTAGGGAGTCTAAAGGATAAACCTGAGTCATTGGAGAATGCATTCAGGGTGGAAAGAAAAATTTAAAGAAAAATTATGGCAACAAGGAGGACTACCACTCACAACTATAAATATTGAAGTGTTGTTGCCCCTAGCCTCCCACAACCTACAAGGTTGACACCACAACAATTAGAGGAAAAAAGAGAAAAAAGGGCTTTGTTACATTTGTGGTAACAAATGCACTCAAGGTCGTAAGTGTGCTGAGAATTAATTATTTTACATATATTGTGAAGAGGAGGAAGAAAATGAATTAGAAATATCAAAAGAAGAAGATATACACTAGGAACCAACCCTAGGGGTTGAAAAAGAAGAAATAAATATGACCATATCTTGTAATGCATAGGCGTGAATTACCACTCATCAAACTCTAAATATATAAGGGTATATCAAGAAGAAAAGGTAATAAAGTTGATTTATTCAAGTAGTATCCATAATTTTATTCATTATAAAATAGCCAAGGATTTGAATTGCTTTCTATATCCAACACCAGAGTGGCAAGTGATGGTTAAAAATGGAGGAATTATAAATTGCTCAGGGAAGTGCCATAACATCAATCTAACCATGGAGGAATATGTATTGAATAGTCCAATGCTTTCCATTCCAATGGGTGGTGCTGATGTTGTATTAGGAGTCCAATGGTTACAATATTTAGGGACAATAGCTTTTAATTTTCAATAAATTTTCTTGAAATTTTTCTAGCAAGAAAACGAAATTGAATTAAGTCATATCACAAGGAAATCTAGGAGATAATAAGATTTAATGGCATGATAAATATTTTTAATAAGGAATAAAAAGGTTTAATTGCATAATTATGGCCACTAGATGTTCAAACATCTAAGTCATCCATTTCTCCATATCTCCAAAGATTCCTTGACAAAAAACCCAAGGTATTTGAGACTCCAAATGTCTCCCACCTGTTAGCACTCTGTTAAATCTCTGAGGCTGAGAAGAGTCCAACAAAGGTAACTACAAACCAAGCTTAGCCAAGTAGCTAGCCCTATTAGGTAGGAGAGGGCTCTCTCCAAGAGATCTCAGGCAAGAAGGCTAGATCAAATTAGGTTTTAGGCTAGGTATAGTAGCACAGGGGCTTTGATTGGTTGATTTGGGTGCTAGATAAGTGAATTAGGTCAAAGAAGCAACTAGGTCATGGAAAATAAGATCAAAATTGCAGACATCTAATGGGACAAGGTAGGTAGGTATTTTAAAGCTTTAGGGTTTCAAGGTGAGATGGATCAGACTGGTGAGGTGCTAAAAAGAGCATGACAGTGCATGAATTCTTTTTAAACTGAAGAAATGAAACAAATTATAATGATTCTCCCAAAACAGAGCATAAAAGATGTATTCTACTTATCAAACTTGAGAAATCAAAATATCATAGAGCTGAAATGAACATGAATAGTAAAAAAAATCATACATATGAAATTGAAGAAGAAACTATACCAAAGTACTATACCACATGAATCCCAAAATAATAGTTGCAACTCATCCAATATATTCCTACCAAAATCTGAATACACTAATGTCTTTGATCAATACAACAGCATCCAACTTGTGAAATTAGTCAAGAAGTGAAATATATAGACATGAAACAACCTATCCCAACCCCAGGAGTCGAATCCCTGAGTTGTGGAGCTGATCCACCAAAGTCTGAACTGAAACTTAGAGTGTAGTGTGGTCAAACTAACTCATCCCTAACTTTAGTGAAATTCATTCATTCATCCTCTCAAAGAGTTTTACCTAATATATTTACCCCTAGGTAATTCATAAACATAATTATTACATTTACATCCATGAATTAAATCAGTAAAAACTCATAAATCCTATCAGAAACTAAGAAAAACTCAAAAACTAGAAAATATCAGGCAACTGCTAAAAGTGCAGCGCCTGGAGCAAATACACAGCGCCAACTTCAAGGTGAGTTTTGGAGGCCTTCCCTAAGTCACAATTGAGCTCAAGATAGCTCATTAGAAAGCCTGTCCCGTCTAGTTTTCAAATATGTCCTTATTTTCGAAAATTTACCAGACATGATCCTCCAAAAATTCAATCTCCCAAGACTGGTCAAAAGCGCAGCGTCGAGCTCAAAAAGAGGGTAGAAACATGGTTTTCTAGGTGTTTTTTTAACTTTTCTACTGACCAGTTTGCCAAAATTTGCTTAAAAAATTTGATAACCTACATGTATTCATCATTATGAATCCACTGGTGGTCTTGGATTCACCAATGGAGGTCCCCAGAAAAAGTGCAGCGCCTAGGGCATTGCACTTTTGATAGTCAAATTGTCTAGTGACTGTCAAGAAATGCACAAAAACCAAAAAATCTTCAAAATTGCCCAAAATTTTACCAAAATTTGTAGAATTTTTTCTGATGATGTGGGCTAAGCATGGAGGGAGGCTTCAGCAAGGTTTTCAAGCTTCCTCTTCTCCTCTTGCATGATTAGGTTATCAATCTTTGACTTGACCTTCTTGAGCTTAGACCTTGCAAATTGGTTTCTTTTGCAATAGTGCTTTGCCATCTTCCTATGTATGTCATTATATTTATTTTCCTTCTCCAAGATTTTCTCAAGATGTTTATTAACCCTCTCAAACCAATTCTCTCAGTTCTCATTTATCAATATGGAAAATTGTTCATTCAAGGTGAGCTCATTTGCTAGTTCTTTTTTCTTTTTTCTGCTCTAATTCTAAATCTTTTTTAAGGCCTCTAGTCCTTGGCCTCTTTCTTGGCACTTGGTATTCTTACTCATCAGGTTCACCATATCTTTCATAAGCCTCATCAAGCAAGGCCTTTTCCTTGTTTTCTTCTCTTCTTTCCTTGAGAAGTTGCATCTCCCTCATTGACTGCTTGGTTTGGAGTTGATTGTTTTCCTGCTCAAGAAAAGAAATGAAAAAATTAGATCTATCTAAGTTAGTCTGAAGCTCTCTAATTTTGGCATCCATCTCCCTGATAATCAAGGAAGTTTCATAATCATTTCGTTGAACCAATTCAACAAGATCAAATTATGTCTCTGCCTCATGGAGGTCTTCCTCCTCATGCCCGACTTCCTCATGAACATCTGCCTCTATCATATTTTTCTTTCCTTTATGTACCTACTTTTCTGATGAATAAGTCAAGGTCCCTTCCACAATGTGTGGATCAAACACTTTCCTAAGCCCTCTCTGATATGTTCTAGCCAATGTGCCCATTTCAACCCTTTTAGGCTTGTTTACCATAACTATGCTAGGTGACCCAATATGACTCTAAAATGGTGATGGAATGGGTCTAGTAGGATGAGCTGATGAAGAAGTAGGTTTTGTGGGCTGAGATGGAGGAATAGATGTAGTAGGATGAGATGGGGGAGGCATATCTTCAGTATGTTGAACTTGTGGAGCATTGAAGATGTTATTGGCAATGAAAGTGCCCCGTGAGATATTCAATTGGTTAAGGTGATGGAGGACAATGATCTTGATGAGAGAGTGGTGAAAAATCCTATTCATCTGCTGGTTATAATCTCTCTTTTGTATAATGTATGCCATTTTTTCAATGCTTCTGAATAGATAATATGGAATATTGAGCATCTTGACCCTTGTGAAGTGCATGAGCAGTCTAAAATGGTAGATATAAATTCTAGAGATCCTTCCTTCACAAGATAATTACTTCATGATGATTTTTTTCATGGGGGCATACCTATCAAGGAGGTAATTGAAAGGAAAAACACAATTTCTTTCATTTCTATACCTTGGCTTGATGTATGGCTCAAAATGGTGATCATCCAAATCTTTAGACTTGAAATACTTCTCACCTACATTTGGAATTCCAGTGACAGCTGCAATGATGGCTAAAGATATGGTGAAAGTCACACCAGCAAGGGTCACTTGATTATCATGAAGATTTGATATGAAAATTTCGCTCAAAACAGGGTGGTGTTGGACTCTTTGTATCTTTTCACAAAAATCAAAGCATCCTACATGCTTGAAACAAGTGACAGTCATGGGAGAATCCATTAGTTCTCTTGTTTTGGTGGGCTCAAGTCTAAGAATTCCAGTGGCAGCTGCAATGATGATTGAAGATATGGTGAAAGTCACACCCGCAAGGGTCACTTGATTATCATGAAGATTTGATATGAAAATTCTACTCAAAACAGGGTGGTGTTGGACTTTTTGTATCTTTTCACAAAAGCAAAGCATCCTACATGCTTGAAACAAGTGACAGTCATGGGAGAAGCCATTAGTTCTCTGGTGTTGGTGGGCTCAAGTCTAAGAATTATTCCTCCCTTATGTGGCCTTCTTTCTCCACTCTTTTCTTCCTCCATGTAATATTTGTTTTCCTCATCCATGGTATTTTGGTCTAGAAACCCTAGGAATGAGGAAATGGGATTGGGGTTTTTAACTAGACAAACTCCAAATTTTTCATGAAAGCTTAAACACCATGAAAACTACCCTTGAAGAATGCAAGGAGGTGACAATTGTGTCTTACTTGTTAAGAGATGGTGAGAACCTTTTTTGGAGGTTAGAATCAATTTGGATGAAGTCTGGAGCTTGTTGAGAAAAAAGGCCAGATGCGCAGTGCCTTTGAGAGATGTGCAGTGCCCTCTCTGTCAAATGCATAGTGCAATTAGCAGATGTGCAGTGCCTCTTGTCCAGAAGCACAGCGCCACCAAAGAAATCACTCTTTCTCCCTTCAAACTGGAAAATCAAACTATGGAAGTGGTAGCTCGATGTTGTGAGGGAAAAATGAGAGTGAATTTGATGTCTTGATGAGCTTTATACTTGATGGATTTTATTTTTTGAGCCTTAGGACTCACTTTACCTTATTCACATTCATCTTTAAACTTTGAAACTATAACCTTTCACTATGACTTCATTCTTTGACAATTGATCATTTGATGGATTGAGACACTTAGATTTTGAAATTTTGATGATTTGGCATATGGAACTTTGAGTTGGAAGCTTGGGAGCCATGAACTTATTACAGATTGAGTGACATAAAATTACATAATGAAAAATAAAAATTACATTTTGAAATCAAAATTACCTCTTGAAATAAAAAGTGCTCCTTACAAATCATCTTTACGTGGTAAAGATAATTTACTTGATCACTCTGTTACTTGCTGGTCTTATGAAATGGAAATGGTGTTTTATTGGACCTTTAAAACCCTAGGACCTAATGGCAACCTTGACTGACTGTAATTCATGATGACATGATTGAATGGATGATGTAACCTAATGAAATAATGAATACTCAACAAGTGACAAAGTGAGCCAGCAAGTGATGAAATGATATTTATGAAAAGAGTTAACTTTGATGAAAATATGCACCAAGTGACCAAATTTCTGCATGAACTAGTGGAATGATAAAAAAATTATGAGTGGGACCCCTAAAATGACATGAAAGAGTTAATTTTGATCACTAGTGAAAGGATGCAAATACTAACACTAACATTGGCTCTAGCTAGGGATGTTAGCTCCTTGGAGGTGCCAAGAACACCGTAGACCAAGTGCCTATCCATTGGGAATGGAGTCAAATGCTAAAAACTAACCGAAAAATGAAGACTCAAACTGATTTGTGACAAACTCAAACCGACTGAAAACTCACTTTAAAAATTGACTCAAGACTTACTTGACTTTGAAAACAACAGAAAACCAATGAAAATTTATAGCCTTCACTTAGGGCCCCAAGCTTCGATGATCCTCCGCTTCACAATTTGCAATGAAATTTAAACTGATATTTACAATAATAATGAGAAATATGAAAACTACATCAAGAACAATAATTCTTAAGGAGCCTACTGTTGATCGGTCCTCCCAAACATTCTTCTCCATTCATCTCCTGTAGTAGAAAAGCAGTTTGCCCTCGAATAGCTGAGATTTGTAGAAATTTATTAATACTGATAGTATTACCGGATTCTCCTGATCTAAAAAATTAATCTTATGTTAAATACAGAATCCTTCCACTTAATTCTTTGCGGAAATTAAATCGCCAATTGCAAAATACATAAACACAGTTGTTTAACGGGAAAGCTTAAATCTAAACATCCCAACTATCATATATTATGTATATCAATGGAATCATGTAACAATATCATACAAACATTAGTACATCAAGCTCTCAGTAAAATCAACAATCATTACACACTGTCATGCAGAAATTTGCATATCTATGCACCAATTTCTTGCCTCCTAATAGCCTGCCTCCACTGCACAATCCCTGTTGAAGAAGACCTCTGAATGAATTCGAATTAGCCTTTCCTTGACTACGCAATCCTCATTGGAAACTCCAATGTGTTTCAGATGAATTAAATGCTCACTATATTCACAACGGATAGTCCATCTCACCCTTTCACCTATCTCTCCATTGGGTCTCCACTGGATCTGACATGCAAGTAGTTAATTGTTGTATTTGTTCAGTTGCAAGTGAGTTATTAGTTGTGAATTAATTAAATAATTAGTTCACTAAACTCTCACTAGTGTATATTTCAGTTAAAACTAGATACAACTATCACAACTAAGTTTAACTCACTTAGCTGAGTTAAAACTAAATAACAACTCCCATAACTACTCTTCCAACTCTGTCACAACTCTGCCACTTCAGTTCTAACTGAGTCCTCCATGCATGTGTCACCAACCACCATAGGAATTGCGTAATTCCTTTAGCCCACTGATTTGCCAAATATGTTCACTGAATAAAGTGCTCCAAGAGATTAAGTTGATATTTATTGTTGGATTATTATTAAGGGCTAATAATAATCGACATGCATCTATTTTAGATTAGCGATCTATAAATAGACTTTGCCCAATCTTATAAAAATAGAATTTCATCTATTTTTCCAACTTGATCAACCATATACAAATAGCATCCTACAACTTATAGAATATGCTCACCATGTCTAAAAATAGACATACACCTAAAAATAGCCTGTGGGCCCCACTTAGTGAAGGTGCTTAATTTTCACTAAGCTCATCATCTTGTTGAATCTCAACACTCCCTCTCAACAAGATAGGGATTATCCTTCAACCCAATCCTACCTCTATGGTATTCAAATTTTCTCATGTTTATCGCCTTCATCAGAATAACTGCATCTTGATATTCTGTAGGAATGTACTAAAGCAACATGATCTTCTGCTGCACACAATCTCTGATATGATGATACCGAATATCTATATTCTTAGATCTATCATGAAACACAGGATTAATCAAGAGTTTAATGCAACTTTGATTATTATAATGTATCACTATAGGATCTAAATGAGAACTGAACAAACCGACCAGGATCTTCCTCATCTAGATAGCCTCACATGCCGCTTGACTTGCTGCCATGTATTTTTCTTCCGCTGAATTGACTGCCACGGATCTTTGTTTCCTATTTTACCAAGAAAC
This sequence comes from Pinus albicaulis, assembly GCA_034641835.2. Lineage (NCBI taxonomy): Eukaryota > Viridiplantae > Streptophyta > Pinopsida > Pinales > Pinaceae > Pinus > Pinus albicaulis. Next base: position 205,744,484 of record CM076573.1, on the reverse strand, counting down.
TGTTGTAGATCTGATACTGAAAACCCCTCCTGATGTGCTCTTTCTGTCTGTTGGACCACCTGCCCAATCTGCATCCATGAAGCCATGCAACTTCACTTCATCTGTCTATCTGTACCATAAGCCATACTCAAATGTGCCCCTGAGATACCTCAGGACATGCTTGCCTACCTTCCAAAAGAGCTTGGTAGGCTTAACCATCGCTTGACTAAGCTGGTTCACCGCATAGCATATGTCTGGTCTTGTATTAACTAAATACATGAGCGAACCCACCAACTGTCGATAAACAGTGGCATCCACTACCTCTGCCGATGTAGCATCCTCTTTCCTCCAATTTCCTAGAAGAGGAGTATCCATGGGCTTGTTGTCCTCCATGTGAAACTTACCAAGTATCTCTCGAGCATACTTGCCTTGAGACACAAACAGTTCACCTTCTCGCTGCCATATTTCCAATCCAAGGAAATAATGAAGGAGGCCCAAATCCTTCATCTCAAACTCCTTTGCAAGACCTACCTTGCATGATTATATCAACTGCTCATCACTCATTAGTATTAAATCATCAACATAAAGAAAAATGATTAAAAGCTTACCCTCCACCACAATTTGGTACAAGTTTGCATCCGCCTCACTCTTGGTGAAGCCAAATCCGGTGAAATATTTGTCGATCTGAGTGTACCAAGCACGTGGTGCTTGCTTCAGCCCATACAATGCTCTTTTGAGTTTGCACACATGTGACTCGCTGCTGAAGATCTCAAATCCTTCAGGCTTCTCAATGTACACCTCTTCCTCAATGATTCCATTAAGGAACGCAATCTTCACATCCATCTGATAAACGTGCCAACCCATCTATGCTGAGAGAGCAAGGATGGTCCTTATGGAAAAATATTGTGCGACAAGTGCAAAGGTTTCTTCATAACCAATCCCCTCGATCTATAATAAGCCCTGGGAAACAAATCTTGCCTTATACTTCTCAACGCTCCCATCAGCAGCTTGCTTTAACTTGTAGATCCATCTTGAACCTACCACTGATTTACCCACCGGCCTTGGAAAAATCTCCCAAGCACTGTTTCTGACAATGGATTCATACTCCTCCACCATGGCATCTACCCATGTGGGCTCCTGCACTGCTTCTTCAAAGGAATATGGATTTTTCATGATACACTTGCTCATAAGAGCCATGTATCCAGTAAATCGGTCAGGTGACTATCTCTGTCTACACTGTGATGTAGGGACTCCCACATTCTGTGCCGCATCAAGCTTCAGTTTCTCAGCTTCTGTGGTACGCTTTCTATCTGTTATGATGTTTGGTTCTGCATGAGTGGACTCCTCCACTCCATGAATCTCCTCCTGTGGTTGATCCACATCTAGAGTCTCATCTTTGGGAACAAGAAGTTCTTCCTCTGCATGCAAGTGTAGCTCCCTCTCAAGCGACAACTTCATGGCCTTCACCTCATTGAATTTTATATCCCATCACACCACATTCATTCGACTATTTGGAAAATAAACACGATAATTATGGGGTGTTTCTGTGTACCCCACAAATATCCCAACTTTTGCAGTCGACTCCAACTTCTTCCTGGCGTCCCTTGTCACATGAATGTAAACAAATGAGCCAAAAGTCTTCAAATGAGAAATATCAGGCTTCTTACCAGCAAAATCTTCTTCAGGTGTAGTCATGTCAAGTACTATATGAGGACAACGTTTTTGCACATAAACCGCAGTGTTGCATGCTTCCGCCCACAAGTGCATCGGTAGGCCTTGGTCATGCAGCATAGCTTGTGTAGCACCCACAATAATTATGTTCTTCCTCTCTGTGACCCCATTCTGCTGTGGGTTATGAGGCATTATGATTTCTCTTTGAATTCCTTCTTTGCTACAGAAGTCTTTGAATTTTTTCAAGATATATTTACCACCATTATCGCCCCGCAGAGCCTTCACTTGCGTCCCCGACTCCTTTTCCACCGATGCTTTAAACTCACAGAACTTTGAGAATGTTTCACTCTTCTTCTACATGAAGAATATCAAGAATCTACGAGAATATTCGTCAAAAAATATAACGTAATACATGTGTTTTTCTGTTGAAGCGACCGAGAAAGGTCCACAGACGTCTGTGTGAATTCTCTCTAGGATCACCGAAGCATGGTTCTCCTTCTCATGAAAGGTGGTCTTCACAAACTTACTCATAGTACATCCCTTGCACTGATCTGACTGCACAAGAGTACCCTTGGGAATTCCAGTAGAAATCTGTTGCAAAATCTTCAAGGCGCCATGGTGAAGATGGCCCAATCTCCTATGCCATAATTCACCCTCATCCCAGCTCACCACTTCTTCTGCTTTGCCCATCATTGCAGCGCAGCCATCTACCTCCAGCTTGTAGATATTCTTAACTTGAATCCCTATCCTCTTGGTTTGACCCATTGTTTTATGTCACAGGAAATATTTTCCCTCGCTGAAAACAATGTCATAACCTCTGTCCTCCAACATAGCGGCCGAGACCAAGTTCTTTTTCAAACCTGGAACATGCACAACATCTTTCAACAGAAATGGTTTACCTGACTCCCTCTCAAAGGTAATGTTTCCAATTTCAGTCGCATTGTATCTACCATCGTCGCCCATCTCTATATGCATTTTGAGATCCTTCTCCTCCAAGTCACTAAACAACTCCTTGTCTCTCATCATATGGAAGCAAGCACCACTATCAAGATACCACACCAATCCCATTGCACTTGAAACCGAGCATGTGATCAAGTTCAAATTGCAAGGCTAAGGCCTCACCCGCTGCAGCTCTAGCAGCCTTCTTGTTCTTCTTTTTCTGTGCGTAGTTAGTGGCGAGATGCCCATGTTCGTGACAGTGAAAACACTTCACTTTGGACAAATCCAGCTTTTGGCCTTTAGCCTCAAATTTTGGATGGGATTTCTTCCCCTTTCCTTTCCTTGCTTTGGTAGCCAAAGCACAATTTTCTTCATCATCATTCTTCGATGAAGAGCCATCCCTAGTATTCCGCCTTATCTCCTCTTGCACAAAATCCGACCAAAGTCGCTCCCAATCCGGCAATTTCTCCCGTCCATTGATAGACCCTTTGTAGCTGTGCCAAATCTTCGAAAGCCCAAAGAGAGCCAAGATCACCAAGTCATCATCCACAACTGTAATTCCCACACTCCCCAACTCATCCCTACATTAGACAAACTTCATGATATATTTTGGAATATTGTCGCCCTTCTCCATTTTGATTTTTTTGAGCTTATCTTTCAGTGCCAACTTCCTATGGTCACTACTGCTTTGGAAAATATATGTCAAAGCCTTCCACATTGCAAATGGAGTGGCTTCTTCATGAAGGCTTGACACAATATGGTCTTTCACACCTTCCAACATAATTCTTCTTTTCTTTGCTACCTTCTTTTTCCATGCGTCAAGTAATGCAGCATCGCTAGAAGTAGGCTTAGGAACATCGCTATCGATGAACTCCTTTAGTCCATTATCTTCAAGCACCGCCTCCATCATGTCCTTCCAGGCTATGTAGTTCGAGCTACTCTCAAGGGAATACTCCAACCGCAACCCATTGAAAGACATTTCAATGAATACTCAACTGTCTCACCAAAAAATTTCTGTAGCAAATTCGAATTGTCCACTAGCACAAAACTTAGCACCGCTTCACTATTTCAACCTCCAGTGATTAACACTGCTCTGATACCATGTATAAATTTATTAATACTGATATTATTACCAGATTCTTCTGATCTAACAAATTAATCTTATGTTAAATACATAATACTTCCACTTAATTCTTTGCGAAAATTAAATTGCCAATTGCAAAACACATGAAGAAAATCAATCGCACATAAACACATTTATTTAACGGGAAAGCTTAAAGCTAAAAACCCCAACTATCATATATTATGTATATTATTGGAATAATGTAACAATATCATACAAAGCTTAGAACATCAAGCTCTTAGTATAATCAACAATCATTACACACTATCATGCAGAAATTTTCATATCTATGCACCAATTTCTTGCCTCCTGATAGCCTGCCTCCACTGTGCAATCCCTGTTGAAGAAGACCTCTGAATGAATTCGAATTGGCCTTGCCTTGACTGTGCAATGTTGAATCTTTGGTTAAACTGAGAGGGGGGGTGAATCAGTTTAACACATGCATTAGATTTGTAAATTTTCATCAAACCTATTTACAGCTTAATATGTGAACAGTCTTAAAATGTTGCAGCAAGTATTAAATTAATGTGACATCAACCTTATTGTGAGAGCAGCAAGCAATTAAATAGATTGAGTGGATCATATCAACATATAAGCAACACACATAGAGACATCAGATGTAAGTGTAAACCCATAAAGGGAGAAAACCACATCTTATTATTGTTGTGATGCAAAGGCAAGCTCCAACTTCCTCTCACCACTGTTTTTCTGCAGGCACCAACCTACAGGAGGATCCAACCTCAGTCAGCTACAACTGAAAACTATCAAGCTTCAACTTGATAGGGAAGCTCCAAATTCCTCAATTTGTCAAAAGAAATGTTTGATGATTTACCTCAAATATCAGCTTTGTTCTGTAGCATCTCTTTCTGCTCCTCTCTCTTCCTTATCTTCTCTGCCTCAATCTTCTATACTTTGCATTCTCTATGCTTACTCTCTCTCACCTCCCTATGCATATCAAGCTGAAATTATATATAGAGTTCATCACATGATTGTTTGTATTCCACAAGGAATTTGGAGTGAACAGCCATGACTCTTTGGCTTCTGCCTTCTCATTCCTTTGTCCAACTCATTAAAAAATATAACAATATGTACAAATTTCAATGTTACAGTGGGATTTTTCTTTTCCTTCGGATAGTTGCCTTTGCATCGCAAACAATATAAAACAATTAAAACATTTACATTTTCAGTTTCAAAATATAAACTTCACTCAACCCTTGGCTTGCTGGTTTTTTCCTTTTTGTGGCAGTCATGCAACTGTCCTCCATACTTTGTTCACTGTCTTCTACATATTCCACCTGTTCACTGCACTTTTTAATCCCTTTGCTACACATCTCTTCAACTCTACAATCTCTGTCTACCTCTGTCAGGTCCATATTCTCCAAGTTCACTGTAGTTGTGTATCTGCTGCATATATACTTGTTTTATAGTTTTAGTTCCCCAATAACTCTCACACTCTCATTATATAAAAATTGCAGCTTCTTCTAATTTTCTGCTGGCAAATTAAATCAATGTATGCGAAGGATTTTCTTTTCACATCTGATGGTTATCAAAACCACATTCCCCAGATTTCAAATCTGATTCGATGTAACTCACATTTTGGAAAATATAAAATCATGTAAGTCTTAACCTTAAGACTATAAAACTCATGTATCTTCCGACTTAACCTCTTAATACTCTAACAAATGGTTTGATGCCTTTAAACCAATGCGCAAGCACTTATAACATTACAATCTGGAAACCTCAACATACTCTGCTTCCTTACAACTGACAAATTAATTACATCTGTGTATATTAATATCTCAATCTGAGATTGAGATATTAAATAAAAATCCTCTTTTAGTTAAGAAACCACACACCTCCTATCCGGCTTAAAAATGCGGAAGCTCAAGGGTTATAAAACCATACAAAACACCCTCTTATAATTCTTTTGCAAGCGAGAGCTCTAATTTTCGTTGGCCTAAGGTTAAACCCCGTATTTCATATATATATTACGGCCTTCTTCAATTTTGGAAGCGTTATAACAAAACTCAACCACATCAGACATACCTCGGTTAAACTCGCAACCGTAGTTTGAACAGTCCCGATCAATATAAATTAGAACTGGGCCCCGCACTAACAACCCTTCCACATCCAACGGCGGTCAGCACGTCGCACTACTTCAGATGATCCGACGACTTCAATCAAATCTCGCGTGACTTAGATGCATGGGCTTTTAACTCGCGATGAGAGTGGTATCTCCAAACCGCTTAAGGCCACGTGTCAGCCTATGGCATTGATCGCGTTCGAATTGGAAATACAGCTTATCGTACAAAGGCGGTGCGATATGGGTGGGGTTGGTTTCGCAAACCTGCTGTCACTGTTCACAGCGCTCGTGGTTCCTCTCCTTTTCCCTCAGGGTTCCATCGCGCATATATATATATGAACTCTGCCTTTCATGTGCAATTCCTCAACACAGTTTCTTGGTCCATACTGCAATTACCAACGACTCATCTCTACAGGCCTAGACAACTGTTACATGGAGAATAATAACTCCTCAATGCACCATGCCTTTCCATCGATTCTATTCTCGCTTTCATATCCAAACTGCACTCATACTCTATTATGCCATTGATTCTATTCTTATTACAAAGTCTTATTCATACATGCCCACACAAACTCATACAATTTCTTATTGAACCTCTCAATCCATTGCCTTTGCTTCCTCTGCTCCTTGACTAATTCTTTTCCTTTTGCTTCCTCTGCTCCTTGACTAATTCTTGCACTTTTGTTGCTTCTTGTCCTTTTGCTAGCTCTCTGCTCCTTTTCCATCAATGACAACATTTCCAACAATATCCCCCTTTGGCATTGATGGCAACACCTTCACCAATACTCCAATGCTTCCTCCAAGTCTTCCTCTGCCTGGCTTCTTTTAGAGGATCCTATCTTTTGTTATTTTCTTTTCCTCCCCCTTTGACATCAATGGAAAAGGGTTGCACATTTCCTAGTGTGCTTTCTATCTCTTCGTTTCCTCTTTCTGAGATGTGTTTAGGCCTTCTTCTTCTGACTTTGTACCCTGCTACTTCAAACTAGTGTACACGAGTTGTTGAGAGAACACTTTTGAGAAAATTTGAACTTTTCTATACATAGGTGATGACAACCACATATAATCAGATTTGTATAATCAAGGATGCATCATTGGATCAATACTTAAGGATTGTGAATGCTCCATGTGACATATAAAGCTTGCTTCAGCTATACTTCTGTCTATATTATAATCTTTATCTGAAATCCATATCTGTTGAGGAAGTTGTAGTTGGAGTATGTCTTCTTCTGCAATACACATCTGCAGTACCACACCTGTTCAATTATTATAATGATGCCAATATATCTTTTATAGTTGTGATTCACTTTTCTTGCCTGTTGGTGATGATATGAGCTAGGATTTTGATAATGATATTATAGTTAATAGCTGAAAGGTCCTTATTGTTGTTGTGAACAATGAATTAAACCAAAGTTTACAACTTATTGTGAGATTAGGTGATCTTTCAATTTAAGAGACCAAATACCAACTTTACTACTTGCACATTGCGCTTTCAAGAAAAAACTCTTGAGGCTTGTCACATTCAATGGATTAGTCAAACTTACTTATCAATCATGCAATTTTCTTCATGACATAAGGAGGTATGTATGTCAATGGTCAATATCTCTTTACTGATCAAATAGTCCTTCATACTCCAGATATTTTAACTATTCTATCATGATGATCTTCCACACAACTTAAAGTTGTTTGATTGAAGTCTCAACAACCAAACTTCACACAGTTTATGAATAATCCTAAGTCAGAGGCCTTGAAGATATATAAGTGTTGACTTACGAAAGGCATTCAATTATAGAGAAAAAGATATTGCTTCAATGCTCAATATAATGTTTCAAGAGTAAACAGAATATTGATCCTTTAGCCTTTTCATTAACTCTTTTATGCTGGATGTACTCTTGCCATAATCCTTTGATTCTGAGGACCTGTTTCATGCTTCCCTTGCTAGCTGATCTCCCCCTGGAATGATATTTTCGTTTCTGTTCTCCCCCTAAAACTGTGCTTTCTCTTCATATTAGAGAGTAGAATCTACAGATACTACCCCTAGTCTATCTCTCAAATATTCAAATGGTTCTCTAGCAAGAGGTTTGGTAAATATATCTGTTGTATGTTCTTTTTTTGGTACATACTCCAGCTTTACTACCTTCTAAGCCACTTGTTCTCAGAGAAAATGATACTTTATTGGGATATGTTTAGTTTTTGAATGAAAAACGGGATTTTTTGATATGCTTATAGCACTTGTATCATCACATTTGATTGAGATAGGTTCATCAATGCTTACCTTCATGTCTTGGAGGGTTTGCTTCATCCACATGACTTGTGTACAACATGTTGTTGCTGCTATGTATTCTGCTTCTGCTGTAGATAGAGAAATAGATGTTTGTTTCTTGCTTAGCCATGCCACCAGACTTTCTCCTAGATAGAATGCACCTCCACTTGTGCTTTTCCTGTCATCCACACAGCTGGCCCAATCTGCATCTGTGTATGCTGTCAAAGTGAAGCTTTTGCCTTTTGGATACCAAAGTCCATACTGTGCAGTTCCTTGTAGATATCTGAATATTCTTTTGACTGCTAGAAGGTGATTTTGTTTAGGTGCTGCTTGATATCTAGCCACAAGTCCTATTGCTAGCATGATGTCTGGTCTTGATGCTGTCAGGTACAGAAGACTTCCTATCATGGATCTGTAGAGTTTTTGATCTATATCAGCAGATCCATCATCAGCACACAGGTTGCATCCCATGATCATGGGAGTTGACACAGGTTTGCAGTCTTCCATTTTGAACTTTTTCAACATTTCTTTTAAGTATTTTTCTTGTGAGATAAATGTACCTGTGTTCTTTTGCTGAATTTGAAGTCCTAAATAGAAACTAAGCTCTCCAATCATAGACATCTAAAACTCTGATTTCATCTCCTCAGCAAACCCTTTTTCTAGCTCATCTCTGTTTCTTCCAAACATAATGTCATCAACATATACTACAACAATCAAGAGTTCATTTTCATGGGCTTTTATGTATAGATTGTTGTCTGCTCCTCCTCTCTTAAAGCCTTGGTTTTGCAAGTATTTATCTAGCCTTGAGTACCAAGCACGAGGAGCTTGTTTTAGTCCATATAGAGCCTTCTTTAGTCTGCATACATAGTCTTCTTTGTCTGTTAATGAGAAGCCTTCTGGTTGTTCCATGTAGACTTTTTCTTCTAGATCTCCATTCAAAAATGAAAATTTCACATCCATTTGATATACCTTGAAGTCTTGGTAGCATGCAAAGGCCAGAAACATTCTGATAGCTTCCATTCTGGCTAAAGGGGAAAATGTTTCATCGTAATCAAGTCCTTCGATTTGTGAATATCCTTTGCAGACAAGTTTGGCTTTCTTCCTGATTACCTGTCCTTCCTCATTCATTTTATTTTTGAATACCCATTTTGAGCCTATGACATTTTGCTCAGTGGGTCTAGGAACTAGTTCCCAGGTATTGTTCTTCTCAATTTGGTCCAATTCTTCATTCATAGCATTCACCCAAGACTTGTCCTTGTTGGCTTCTTCAAATTCCTTTGGCTCTATTTGTGATAATATGGCTATTTATACCTCTTCTATCTATTCAGTTAGTTGCCTTCTTGTCTGGACCCCTACTCTCTTGTCTCCAATGATCTGATCTTCTAGATGGTTATTCTAAGTATATCTTGGGGGGGCTTTCGATCTCAGTTCAGCATCTTCTGTTGTCTTGCTTGTTTCATCATCATCTTGGTTTTCTTCTTCATGGTTGTCTGATGAACTGCTACAGTCTGTATCTCTTGTATTATTTGGAAGTTCTTCATCAAATCTCACGTCAATGCTTTCTACTATTTTTCGAAGAGTCTTGTTGTAGCACCTGTACCCTTTACTTTTGGAAGCATATCCTATAAATATCCCTTCATCTGCTCTTGCATCAAATTTCCCAAGATTTTCATCATTATTATTTATGTCACACTTGCTTCCAAAGATTCTAAAATGTTTGATTGAAGCTGGTTTCCCATGCCATAGTTCATAGGGAGTCTTGTCACTACTTGGCCTTAAGTGAGCTTTGTTAAGGATATGCACAGCTGTGTGTACTACTTCTGCCCAGAAGGTTTGAGTAATATTACTCTCTTGCATAATGGCTCTGGCAATTTGTTGTACAGATCTATTTTGTCTCTCTACTACTCCATTCTGCTGAGGTGTCCCTGCAATAGTAAATTGTTGCTTTATGCCATGTTCATTGCATAGGTCTGCAAAGTCATAATCTGTGAATTCACCTCCTCTATCTGATCTGATGCATTTTAGCTTGCATCCTATCTGATTTTCTGCTAAAGCTATGAATATTTTGAATTTTTCCAGAGCTTCCGATTTATTCTTGAGAAATGCAACCCATGTCATTCTGGAGAAATCATCTATTATCAGCATGAAGTAGGATTCTCCACTTGGTGTTTTAGTTCTTGGGGGTCCACACAGGTCCATGTGCACAAGCTGGAGTGGTCTTCTTGTTGATAATTCATCTTTGGCCTTAAATGATGTGCGGGTCTATTTGCCCAATTGACAAGATTTGCATATGGTATTAGAAGGCCTTCTTATTTCTAGCATGTCTCTGAAAGCTTTCTTCTTGCTCAGTCTGATGATGTGATCGAAGCTGAGATGTCCCAACATTCTATGCCATAACCATGACTCCTCAAGTTTTCTAAGATGACATGCTTCATCTTCCTCTTTCACAATGTAAACATTACTCTCTGTTCGAACTCCTTTGAGCAGAGTCTTACCTGTGGTTCTTGATCTGACTTCACAATCTTGTGCTCTAAAAAGAACTGCACAGCCTTTATCACACATTTGACTGACACTCAACAGATTTGCTTTCAGCCCATCTACAAATAGTACATCTTGGGCCTTTCCTATGCCATTATTTAGGCTGATTGAGCCTTTTCCTTTTATTTTTCCTGATTTATCATTGCCAAAAGTAGCATTGCCAGATTTCTTTTCATTTAAAGTTATAAACTTGCTTCTGTCTCCAGTCATGTGTTTTGAGCAGCCACTGTCCAAATACCTCTGGCTTTTCAGGTCTTGAGTAGTTAGAGCCAAGTCACATTTATTCACCTTCTTTATCCACTGGAAGCACCCTTTTGTTTGGTATATTGTGTGAGATGATGAACTACATCTTCTGAGAGGACATTTGGAAGGCATATGTCCAGTTTTATTGCATACACAGCATTTGATTATGATTTTTGCATAATTGTGAGTATGAGTAAAATTTAATTGATTCATAAACCTCCTTGAGGTGTTGAGCATCAATCTTTGTCCATATTTTCTGCACTCAATGATTTTATGGCCAAATTCCTTACAAAAAAATAGTAACCATAGAACCAATTTTCATACCTGATGTGAGGTTGTCTTCTCCATTTGTTTTCTTTAGGTAGTCTATTCACTGTTTGTATCTTTTGCTCGTTTGAATTACTCCTCCTTGTATGAAAGTATGTAGCAATGTGTCCCAGCTTGTGGCAGACATAACAGGTAGCATTTTTCATAGGAGGGAAGAATCTCCTTTGATGGCTTCCAAACTTGACATACTCAGGGGTATATGAATCTTTTTCTGTTGTCTAAGTATTTCTTTCATTCTTTGTTATTAGAGGATTCTTCTGGGTTCTGTCTCTCTCCTTACATGATTCTTCTTTTTTAGGAATTATTTGAGCTGCTTCATCATCCTTCTTTTCTTTTACAAAAATAATCTCTCTGTTTTCTTTTTCTTTGCTTTTACTTGATTCTCCTTCATAGCCTATTCCAGTTTTTATCATAGGAGATCTTTGAGCATCCATAATTTCGTTCAACTTACCAGAGCTTGTTGTTTGAAAAGAATTTATAGCCATTTTCCTTTGAGCATTTTCTAATTTCTTCCTGAGACATACTACTTCTTCTTCCAACTTCTCTTGTTCCTGAGTTTTCTCCTTGATTTGCTTAAGTAACATGTCTTCTATCTTCTTGGCTTATTCAAGCTCTATCTTTGGCTATATGAGGACTTCTGAATTATGTTCTTCTCGTACATACTTGAGGAGAATATCATTTTGTTTTCTGCACTTCAGTTTGAGTCTATCAATCTCCTCCAGAGCACTTCTTAGCTCCCCCTCAAGGTCGACTTCACCTTATTCTTCTTCATCTTCTAGCAGGAGTCCTTCAAGTTCTTCTATGGCCATCAATAAAAATTCAGAGGTTCCTTCTTCACTTGAGGGTTCATCTGAGTCTTCAGATGCACTGCTGTCTTGTTGAGCATAGAATGATTTTCTATTAAATTTCTTTCCTTTCTGCCAGTTCTTTGATGTATTTTTCCCTGATTCTTGAGCCTGATTCTTTACTTTCTTGTGAGGACACTTAGCAGCATAGTGTCCAACTCTTCCATAGTTAAAGCATCTGAAAGGAATTTTACCTTTGTATTTACCTGAGCCTCTATCCAGTTTCTTGACAAATTTAGCCTCTTCTTCATCAGAGGAATAACATGTATCTTCCTTTTCTTCTTTCTTCTTTTCTGTTTTAAAATTTTCCTCCCTCGTACTTGGATTCTTCTGTGGGAGTCTCATCTCATATGTTGTTATATTTCCAAGTAACTGGTTCATAGTCAAGGTCTCCCAATCAGTTGTTTCTTCTATTGCAGACACCTTGGGATTAAACCTAGATGGAAGATATCTTAGAATCTTTTGCAAAATTATACTTTCTGGTATGGTTTCTCCAAGAGCTTTCATATTGTTAACAATTTCTGCAACTCTTAAGAAGAAGTTGCCCACATCTTCATCATCATTCATTTTTAAATTTTCAAACTGGGCTCTATATACTTGAAGTTTGGTAGTCTTTACCTTTTTATTTCCCTCATGGATATTCTCTAGAGTGTCCCACATATCTTTGGCAGTCTTACTATGCATTATTTTGATAAATTCAACCTCACAAAGTCCACTTAAGATTGCATTCATGGCCTTTTCATTTGCTAAAAATTCTTTTTTAGCTTCTCTTTCTGGGTTAGTTGCCTTTGGGGCATATCCAAATTCTGCAGCAGCCCATACCTCTATTCCTAGAGATATTATGTATGCTCTCATTCTGATTTTCCAGAAGGCATAATTAGCACCAATGAAGAAAGGGGCTTTATTGGTTGAGCTTCCTTCTTGACTAGCCATTCTGGGGCCTAGGATCTCCTTTCAATGGTTAAAATGGTACAAAAGGAACCTTGCTCTGATACCAATTGTTGAATCTTTGGTTAAACTGAGAGGGGGGGTGAATCAGTTTAACACATGCATTAGATTTGTCAATTTTCATCAAACCTATTTACAGCTTAATATGTGAACAGTCTTAAAATGTTGCAGCAAGTATTAAATTAATGTGACATCAACCTTATTGTGAGAGCAGCAAACAATTAAACAGATTGAGTGGATCATATCAACATATAAGAAACACACATAGAGATAGCAGATGTAAGTGGAAACCCATAAAGGGAGAAAACCACATCTTATTATTGTTGTGATGCAAAGGCAAGCTCCAACTTCCTCTCACCGTTGTTTTTCTACAGGCACCAACCTACAGGAGGCTCCAACCTCAGTCAACTACAACTGACAGCTATCAAGCTTCAACTTGATAGGGAAGCTCCAACTTCCTCAATTTGTCAAAAGAAATGTTTGTTGATTTACCTCAAATATCAGCTCTGTTCTGTAGCATCTCTTTCTGCTCCTCTCTCTTCCTTATCTTCTCTACCTCAATCTTCTATACTCTGCATTCTCTATGCTTACTCTCTCTCACCTCCCTATGCATATCAAGTTGATATTATATATAGAGTTCATCACATGACTTTTTGTATTCCACAAGGAATTTGGAGTGAACAGCCATGACTCTTTGGCTTCTGCCTTCTCATTCCTTTGTCCAACTCATTAAAAAATATAACAATATGTACAAATTTCAATGTTACAGTGGGATTTTCTTTTCTTTTGGATACGTTCCTTTGCATCACAAACAATATAAAAAAATTAAAACATTTACATTTTCAGTTTCAAAATATAAACTTCACTCAACCCTTGGCTTGCTGGTTTTTTCCTTTCTGTAGCAGTCATGCAACTATCCTGCATAATTTGTTCACTGTCTTCTGCATATTCCACCTGTTCACTGCACTTTTGAATCCCTTTGCTGCACATCTCTTCAACTCTACAATCTCTGTCTACCTCTATCAGGTCCATATTCTCCAAGTTCACTATAGTTGTGTATCTGCTGCATATATACATGTTTTATAGTTTTAGTTCCCCAGTAATTCTCACACTTTCATTATATAAAAATTGCAGCTTCTTCTAATTTTCTGCTGGCAAATTAAATCAATGTATGCGAAGGCTTTTCTTTTCACATATGATGGTTATCAAAACCACATTTCCCAAATTTCAAATCTGATTCGATGTAACTTACATTTTGGAAAATATAAAATTATGTAAGTCTTAACCTTAAGACTATAAAACTCATGTATCTTCCGACTTAAGCTCTTAATAATCTAACAAATGGTTCAATGCCTTTAAACCAATGCACAAGCACTTATAACATTACAATCTGGCAACCTCAACATACTCTGCTTCCTTTTAACTGAAAAATTAATTACATCTGTGTATATTAATATCTCAATCTGAGATTGAGATATTAAATAAAAATCCTCTTTTAGTTAAGAAACCACACACCTCCTATCCGGCTTAAAAATGCGGAAGCTCAACGGTTATAAAACCATACAATACACCCTCTTATAATTCATTTGCAAGCTGGAGCTCTAATTTTCATTGGCCTAAGGTTAAACCCAGTATTGCATATATATATTACGACCTTATTCAATTTTGGAAGCGTTATAACAAAACTCAACCACATCAGACATACCTCGGTTAAACTCGCAACCGTAGTTTGAACAATCTCGATCAATATAAATTAGAACTAGGCCCCGCACTAATGACCCTTCCACATCCAACGGCGGTCATCACGTCGCACTGCTTCAAATGATCCGAAGAATTCAATCAAATCTCACGTGACTTAGATGCATGGGCTTTTAACTCGCGATGAGAGTGGTATCTCCAAACTGCTTAAGGCCATGTGTCAGCCTATGGCATTGATCGCGTTCGAATTGGAAATACAGCTTACCGTACAAAGGCGATGCGATATGGGTGGGGTTGGTTTTGCAAACCTGTTGTCACTGTTCACAGTGCTCGTGGTTCCTCTCCTTTTCCCTCAGGGTTCCATCGCACATATATATATATATGAACTCTGCCTTTCATGTGCAATTCCTCAACACAGTTTCTTGGTCCATACTACAATTACCAACGACTCATCTCTACAGGCCTAGGTAACTGTTACGTGGAGAATGATAACTCCTCAATGCACCATGCCTTTCCATCGATTCTGTTCTCACTTTCATATTCAAATTACGCTCATACTCTGTTATTCCATTGATTATGTTCTTATTACAGAGTCTTATTCATACATGCCCACCCAAACTCATACAATTTCTTATTGAACCTCTCAATCTACTGCCTTTGCTTCCTCTACTCCTTGACTAATTCTTTTCCTTTTGCTTCCTCTGCTCCTTGACTAATTATTTTCCTTTTGCTGCTTCTTGTCCTTTTGCTAGATCTCTGCTCCTTTGCCATCAATGACAACATTTCCAACATGCAATCCTCATTGGAAATTCCAATGTGTGTCAGATTCATTGAATGCATCACTACAGTCACAACGGATAGTCCATCTCACCCTTTCACCTATCTCTCCACTAGGTCTCCACTGGATCTGACATGCAAGTAGTTAGCTACTGTATTTGTTCAGTCGCAAGTGAGTTATTAGTTGTGAATTAATTAACTAATTAATTCATTAAACTCTCACTAGTGTATCTTTCAGTTAGAACTAGACACAACTAGCACAACTAAGTTTAAAACACTTAACTGAGTTAAAACTAAATAACAACTCCCATAACTACTCTTCCAACTCTGCCACAACTCTGCCACTTCAGTTCTAACTGAGTCCTCCATGCATGAGTCACCAACCACCCTAAGAATTGCGTAATTCCTTCAGCCCACTAATTTTCCAAATCTGTTCACTAAAATAAAGTGCTCCAAGCGAATAAGTTGATATTTATTGTCGGATTATTATTAAGGGCTAATAATAATCGACATGCATCTATTTTTAGATTAGTGATCTATAAATAGACTTTGCCCAATCTTCTAAAAATAGAATTTCATCTATTTTTCCAACTTGATCAACCATCTACAAATAGCATCCTGCAACTTATAGAATATGCTCACCATGTCTAAAAATATACATACACCTAAAAATAGCGTGCGGGCCCCACTTAGTGAAGGTGCTTAATTTTCACTAAGCTCATCATCTTGTTGAATCTCAACAAGATCTTGTAGGGCCCTTTCCACAAGTTTTCAAACTTTATGTGCTTCCCTTTTTCCTCATTCCTTGAATCCCACTGGAGGACTACATCTTCAAGATTAAAGTTATTTGCCTTTGTCTTACGGTCATACACCTTATTTATCTTGTCCTGAATCTTTGATGTACTCTGAAATACCTCATCTCTCGTTTGTTGAAAATGGATCATCTGATTGATCTAGTGTTGTATATCATTTTCCTCACTTCCGGCTTCTTGCAACAATTTCATAACCAGGACTGCAAGTGATGTAGGAAAAACAGTATCTATTCCATAAACTAAAAGAAAAGGGGACATTCAGATAGATTTCTTACTACTCACCCTATCTTCCCACAAGGCATGTTGGGTTTGTTTACTGGGTAAACTAACACAAGTATTTTATTATCAATCTGGGCTTGTAGAACTTAGGAGCATCTCCAAAATATATGGATTCCAGCTATAGTCAAATTTATAAGATGAATTATTAAATCTAAGGAAATGCCTATTACAAATATAAGACTTAATTAAATAATTTCTAATTCAATTATGTAATAAGAAGAAGAAGAATTTCATAACTTAGGAGAACTTGTTTGTCCTTCTCTACAATACTACTTCATGAATAGAAATCAAAACCATTAATAAACAATAGCTCAAGATGCATAAAAGAATAATAGAAGAAGCTCCTAGCTAAGAAGGTCCTTTTTGTCCTTCATTACAAATTCATTCATCATTATTTCCATTTTTAGAAAACTAGAAATTCATAAAATCATTTAAAAGCAAGAAAGATGAATTCTAGTTTCTAGTCCCTGATCAGATAGAAGAAGTGTTTAACTTAAACACTGGTTTGACTCTTCATATGCAGAATAGAAATTAGATTAATATTCATCTTCAATCATAACATGTCATCATACATCTATTAAACAAAACTAGTTCAGTAAATTGCAACTAAATTAACTAGAAAGTGCACTTAACTCGGTGTGGGGGCCCTCCACCCTTGCCTCGCACACTGGTAGTAATTTTAGCTACTGAAACTCAATCAAGAATTCACCATATAAAACAGCAGAAAATAAGATAGCATTGGTTCTTCAATTAGCTCTCCAAGTTTCAGAAATATCAAAGTGAAATTATACAAATTCTACACATGAATGCCTCCAATGTCTTAGGCTTAAATAGAGAAATATGAAACAAAATCATCTAAAATTTCTCCAACAGGCATGTCTATCCTTATCCTATCTATTCTGGTTGATATCATCCATCTAATCTCTCAAAATCTGGAAAATCCCATAAAATGCTAAATTTGGCCTATTTCCTAGGGATTTCCATAAAAACAGGTCTTGTTTGACCGCCTTTGACCCGGTCTGTTTAAGCTTGGTTTGACCAAACCAATAGGTGTATTTCCATTCTTACTTCCCAATATTTCTATAAATTTTCTCAGCTCGAGCCTAGGTGTCCTGCAAGTATGACATCAATGAAGCCATTACGGAAATTTCTAGTCCAGTCCAAAAATGCACTTAAAATTCATTTTTTGTAAAAACTTCTAAAAATCGCAAAACTTAATTTATATACCTGGATATGCATTAAGTGGTCAAGATAGAGTGAATATGTTTGGTATATGGATGGATATCATGGTAATAAAGTGTATTTACTTAAACAAAATAGGATAAAAAACGAGGGACAACATCTCACCCTTATTGATGTACAAGCATGTCCTCATGCTTTCCTCTTTCTCTTGGACCTTCTGAGCTCTGATGTTGATATTGTACCTGATCTAGATGCTTCTTTTTGTGCTTCTTGCAAAATACAAATTATCCCTTTATATTTTTCTCCTTTGTAGATCGAAGCCATGACTTTCTGTTTTTCATACTTGATCTTCCATGAGTTTTTCTCTTTGAGCCATCTAAATGCTTGAATGGAAAGAAGATTGTTCTTTGTTTTTTATTTTCCAACTTTCTCATTCAATTTTTCATTCTCCTTGATCAAATTTTCATTGTTTTTCATGTATGTATTGTTTTCTTTCTTCAAATGCCTCTCTAATATTCTTCTTACCTCCAACTGATCTGTCAACTCTTTTATTTTTCTAAGGTTTAGCTCCTTTTCTTCTTCTTTTGTGTCTTTAGCAAATGAAGTGGCTTCTATATCATCATTATCAAAGTATGAAACTCTTTATAATGTGTTTTCATAGTCCTCCTTTTGCAATCTTTCAATAATTCCATCCACTTGTTTTGTTATGGGAGGTGTCTCAACAATTTGTACCTTAGGTTCTTTCTCTTTACTGCTTGTGTGTGTTGGGATTTTTCTTCTTTGTCTCCTGGGAATGGATGGGAAGGAGGCTTCTCTTTCAACCATGATTGTATCTTGTTTCTTTTTGGAACTTTTCCTTAGATAAAGAGGTGAGTTCATTATACTCTTTGTTTCATGAACCGGTTTAAATTTTTCCTCTATGATTTGTTCTGCAAACTGATGTTGAGTTAGAAACTCTCTCTACATTACACCCTTCAAATGATACTCTACAAGAATCTTGATGAGTCCCTGATGGTAGATTTTTTCCTCTTTGGGTTTGGCTTCATTCTTCACATTCTTTATCATTTTGATAAAAAAATTAGAGAAGAAGTATGGCAAATTGACTTTCATTTCTCCCTTGATATGCTGAAGAAATCTAATATGATAGAGATGCACTACACTGTGCCTAATCTCACATGTGAAGAATCTTTGAATAATTAACACTAACTTTTCCCAAGGCTCATTAAACCATTCCCTCGGAATCCCCTTGGTTCTGTCAAATTATCCCTTCCTATTTTTCTCTAGAAAGAAAGCCCATCCCTTATCTTTAAAGTGCAAACCCTTATGATATTTTTCCCCTGCCAGTGGTAAATCTAAGGCATGAGAAATGGACTCTGATTTTATGGCATGACTAAGTTTCCCACCATGGTTTGCTCCTATGTGTAATTTTTTATTAACTCCTTTGTAATGCTCTCATTGTGTCCATTAAACTTTTGGAGGAAACCTATTAGACCAGCTTGGTAAAGTTTTTCTATGGTCTATTTTTCCCAATGTTCAATCTGGAAGTATTTTGGCTCTATCCTTACAGCCATGTGTTCTGAAAACCAATTAATGTATCCTTGCACCATCAACATTTTCATTTTTAAAACTAACATTTATGCACATATATAGATATGTGTTGACTTTTTTATGGTGATAAGGCTTACCTCTTCTCTGATGCGCTTTGACAAAGAAATGAAATCAACCTTCTTCAACCTCTTATCTCTTACAAAAACGAGCCCACTTCTTCCACAAACACAAAATTTTGATATAGAAATATTATAAAATCATAATAAACATGTTTTTATTAATCTATTTCGCATATTCTATCCTCTGTTTCATCAAAAAAATTTAAAAGCTGTCTCTGAGGTAGAATTCTCTGTCTCTTAATTGACACTGTAGAAAAATTAAAAAATTTCATGCCGCATGGTCTTTTTGTTCTTCGAATTCACACAAAATTCCTTCTCTCTTAAGACAAAATCACCATGCATTCAGTCTAAAATGACTTAGGCTCACTATGTGCAAAAATATTCAATAAATGGCTCACTGTATATATGTCAACATTCATCAAAATAGCTCATGAGATGACTTCACTGGGTTTTCAAAATCCATAAAAAAATTTCTCTCTATATACAAAGATCATGAAAACATTTTGACCATGTTTTTATTGCTCCTTAACTCATAATTCAATCTCTAATTTTGCAAAAATTCATCAAAAATCCCTTCTTTGTTTCAAAAATTCTAACTGTGCACATAGATGAAACAAATTTACCCATACATATGAATTGGGCCCACTGTGTGTTAAAAAAAAATATGAAATATTATGTTCTCTGTATGTATCAAAATCAAAATCGAAAACTCTATGTTTTCACATACAACCATGCATGAGGAAATTGTGATATTACCTGATATAGAAGTGATTTTTGTGATATTTCTAAGATAACTTGAGTTCCTGTGTTAGACAGCGTCAATTTAATCAGAAATATCCTTCGATATTTCCAAGGATTCATTCATTAAATCAATGGAAAATACATGTTTACTGGTGGCAAAGACAAGTTTAAACGGTGGCAGAGACACTCATTTATAACTCGTAGTTTAATTTTTGTTCAACACAAAATTCCGAGATTTATTTATTCTGAATATTCGTTGCACTAATGAGAAAAATCTGGGTTTTGTTCTTACCTTCTTGCTCCACGAGATCTCTGCACTTTGTGGTGTGTTTGATTAACATGTCTGCCAGATATCTTGGCTCAAATCCCAGTCAACATTAATGCTTAACTCTACTCCTCTCTTATTTCTTCATTCCTTTGTTATTATATCTCATGCTTGCTTCTCTTAGCTTGAGTTTCTCTGTTTCTTTCACGGCCTTCCTACATTTTCTTTGTCAAATTTTTCTTCTCAAGGTGTTTCGAATGTGTGCTAATGGTTTGCAAGGCATTCAACTTCCTCTCTAAGCTTGCAATGGCTATGATGGTGAATAAAATCGCAATTTATAGAGGTTTGTGGGTTAAAAATTGCGGAGGCATTACTATTTGCATAGGGTTTGTTTTAATGTTATATCACTGTGTTTTTAAATTTGTGTTGACCATTTTCTCATGCGCTGACCTCTAACTGAGATGCCCTCGTGGCTTATTCTTTCTAACTTGCTTTGCATACTTTCTCCATGGTGTATACATCTATAATCCACGTTCTTTGTTTCATTCATTACGCTGCCCATCTCATTTTTCTTTCATGATATGTTGACCACGTTCTCTATTGCCCTCATTTGCTTTCCATGCCCATCAAAATGCATCATATTTTCGTTCTTTTCATTGCATCATTCCAACTTAGGTTATGTCCTTTGTATTTCTCATTTCATTTTCACTTAGGCTTTTGTCACAATTGCATTATCCACCATATGCATCATTCTTATACCTTAGCTTTATCATATATGCATATTATTGCGCCATTCCATCAAATGATATTTGCATATTCTACTTTGTAGCTTAGGTTTTAATGTTTGTATTGTTAATTTAATTTTTAAAATGACCCAAGAATGGTCATGTTTAAAATTAATTTTTTATCATGACACTAACCTTTGTTTATTTTGTAGGTCCAACAAGAATTTGATATTTGAACCTTTCAATTTTTATCCTTATGCTGAAGAAAAATGTGATGGTCTAATGAATTGGAATGATAGTATATGGTTAAATGTAGGAAATGAAATATGGTATATGGAATGATAGTTAAATGGGTAGGATAATGAATATGGATAAAAATATAATGGGTAGAATAATGAATAGGGATAGGAATATTAAGGTAGTGAAATGTAGGTAGGATATGCATATCAAGCACTAAATTAGTCTTAACAACCTCTAGAATATTTTTAAAAAATCGAAATTTTAAGAGCAAAATTTTCACTTACTGTACTTGTACTCCCATAAATTGTTTGATGTCAATGATGTCCTTCGGTCAAATGATGGTTGGAAATGTCTTTATTATCATAACGATGGCTCTTCAGAATATATTGAAATGTAGAGACTTATTTCAACTTCATGTTTTCGCATCTGATTATTGATTCAAGTTGATGTTGTTCAGGTCCCTTCTGCAGTTTTTGATGTTTCAGGTCCCTTATGACATGTTCTTCAAGCTTGAATGTTGATGTAGTTTAGGTCCCTTCTGTTGTGATATTATAAATAATGTTTCCAGGTCCCTTCTGACATATAATTTTCAACAATGTTTCAAGTTGCTTCTGTCATACGATATAGGTCGCTTCTGCGTAATATTCTCAATGATATCTCAGGTCCCTTCTGCACAATATTTTCAATGATGTATCAGGTCCCTTCTGCATAATATTTCCAATGATGTATCAGGTCCCTTTGTATTTTTAATTCAAGTTCCTTCTTCAATTCAGTTGCTCAAACTATTTACATAGTGTTATTACAAACTTCCCCCTTGTTGATATTAAGACTTGTCCTCAAGTCTTGCATGTCTTGGAGGATTAAATCTGCAAAATCATATTGAGGTAAAAACAAAACAAAAATAGAATTCATATTGGCCAAACAAGTTGGTTTTTCGATATGAATTCAAGTTTGTATTGTGTCAGTCTCCTGGATTTTCACACCCAAACTCTTTTATTATTATTATTATTATTATTATTATGATTATGATTATTTAATTTTATTATTATTATTATTATTTATTTTTTACTCTTCTGGAATTATGGAAGGCATATTGCTATGTTATTCTATTATTTCCATATTAGTATCTATTGAAATTATTTTCATAAAATCCTCTTTATTTATAGGATTATTGTAGACTCTAAGCCTATGTCCATTAACTCCAAATGAAATAGATGTTTCGTCAAATTTTTTTATTTTAACAACTCCATTGTCAAAGATCTCTTCGATCTCATATGGCCCCAGCCAATGAGTTGTAAACTTTGCC
Source organism: Pinus albicaulis (assembly GCA_034641835.2). NCBI lineage: Eukaryota > Viridiplantae > Streptophyta > Pinopsida > Pinales > Pinaceae > Pinus > Pinus albicaulis. Next base: position 205,721,836 of record CM076573.1, on the reverse strand, counting down.
TTGAAATATTTAAACTTGGAGTCAAACAATAGTGCCCAGTCTCCCTTTTGAAAAACCTTATTCTTGATGAATCGATCATGCCATTTTATTCTTTGCTCTTGCACTAATTATGTATGTTCCACTGCCTGTTGTCTTATTTCATCTAGTTCATTTAATTGAATCACTCTATGTGCTTGTGCTTCAGATAGTTCCATTCCCAACTTTACTGCAAGTATATATGTATTTATTTGAAATTATATGGGTAATAAGACTTCCTTACTGTATACCAACTAGTATGGACTGAATCTAGTTGTATTCTTCCATGTGATCCTGTAGGCCCATAGTGCATCTCTCAACTTTTCCGACTAGTCTTTTCTATTCATCTGCATAGTCTTTGTCATGATATTCTCCAAAACTTTGTGAGTGGACTCCACTTGGCCATTCGCTTGTGGATGGTATGGAGTATATTTTCTATGTTTTATCTTTTACATTTCTGTGAGATCCCTTACAATCTTGGAGGTGAATTGTGATCCCTGATCTGTAACAATTTGTCGCGGAACTCCATACCTTACAAATATTTCTTCAAATAGAAAAAAAAAAACCATTGTTTCTTTTGTTGCTCGTGCCACTACCTTTGCCTCCACCCATTTAGTAACATAATATTTACATACCAAGATGTACTTCTTTCCGTTTTATGGCGGGTTGATTGGTCCCAAAAAGTCTAGAGCCCATTGCTCAAATGGTTCTATGAATACTTGTGGAATTAATGGCATTTCATCTGATGCCACTGATCTTCCAATTCTTTGGTAGTTGTCACAACTCTTTACATAGGCTTTGGAGTCTTTGAAGATTGTCGTCCAGTAGTAGCCAAGTTTGAGCACTTTGTATGTCGTATGCTTGTCTGCAAAATGACCACCACATGGCTCGTCATGACATCCTTTAAAAATATCTATAATCTCATCTTCTCTAACACATTTTCTTATTATCTGATCAGAACTAGTATAAAAGAGGTCATCATTGACCCAACTATATCTAGAATTTTCTTTAATTATCTTTCTTTTTTGTTTATTTTTGTAATGGGATGGTAGGATTCCAGATGATAAATAGTTGGCTATATCTGCAAACCATGGAGTTTTGATAGTTATAGAAAATAGATTTTCATCTGGGAAATTATCTGAAACTGGATTTGGATCGCCAGGTGAATGAAGTCTTGATAGAAAGTCTACTACTTGATTATCCTTACCTGGTCGATCTTGTAAAGTGATGTTAGATTCTTACATCAATAACAACCATCTAGTAATTCTGCCATTTATAATTGATTTTTTCATTAAATATCTTATGGATGAATGATTCGTGTGAATGAGTACTTGATAACCTATTATGTAATGTCTAAACTTATTAACTGCATGTACTACCGCTAACATTTCTTTCTCTGTAACTGTATAGTTCAATTCTGGTGGTGTTAAGTTTTTACTTATGAAGTATATGGCATAATTAAACTGGTTCTCTTTCTTTCCAAGTGGTGCTCCTATAGAAGTGTCAGATGCATCAGTAGATATATGAAATGGTAATGGCCAATTTGGTCCTCGAAGAATGGATGCAACTGACAATTTTTCTTTTAATTTCTCAAATTCATTTTGACAATTATTTTTCCATTTTAATTCCACATCTTTTGCGAGTAACTTGAATAAAGGCAGAGCTATTTTACTGAAATTTTCAATAAATCTCCTAAAGTAGCCTGCATAACCCAAGAAACTTATTACTTATTTTTGTGTTGTGGGTGGTACTAAATTCATAATGACTTGTATTTTTGTTGGATCCACCTTAATTCCTGATGAACAAATATGATGTCCCAACACTATTCCCTCAGTTAACATCATAAAGAATTTTCATTACTGAGAGATAGATTTGTCTCTATGCATATTTTCAAAACTCTTTCAATATTTTTTAAACAATCGTCAAATATTCCGCCATACACAGTGAAATAATCCATGTAGACCTCTACACATTCATGGATTAGATCAGCAAAAATTGCAAGGACTTCTCTCTGAAAAGTAGCAAGTGCATTACATAAACCAAAGGGCAAAACATTATATGCATATTTTCCCCATGGACAGGTGAATTTTGTTTTATCTTGGTCTTCTAATGCTACCTTTATCTAATTGTATCCACTAAATCCATCAAGAAATGAAAACAATTTCTTCTCAGCTAATGAATCTAGTACTTGATCAATAAATGGTAAAGGGAAATGATCTTTTAATTTTGGCCTTATTGAGCTCTTTGTAGTCTACATGAATTCTCCACTTTCCATTTTTCTTAGGCACCACAACTAAGGGAGAATTCAATTGACTATCAAAAATAGGATAGATGAATTCAACTTGTAACATTTTATGCAATTCTTCTTTCACTTTTTCCTTCATCATGAGATTCATCCTTCTTTCCAATTGTCTTACTGTTCTGATTTGATCATCTATGTAAATGTGGTGAATACATGTTTTTGGATGAATACCTTGCATTTCTATGTAATCCTGGGTAAAATATTTTGAGTATTTATGTAACAGTGTTATTAGCTCTTGTTCTTGTAACGATTGTAAGTTATTACCAATATTAAAATTTCTTCTAGGACTAATTTTGATGATTTTACTCTTTGAAATGGTAATGGAGTTAACAGGAAAAATACTTTCAAATGAGTTTTTCAATGATTGAAGAGTACATTTTTCCTCGAAACACTGATTTAAAAGTTGACTTGCAGCTTCATATTGTGTTATTCTAAGTTGCTCCGAAATATTTGGTTCTGAGATGAAAAGATCTAATAAATCCTCATTTTCTTCCTCTTCTCTAAAATTATAGACATGATTAATACTAAGAACAGACTGAATTTCCTGTTGTTCTTTTCCATCAAGCCATGATAATAAAGAAGGATATTGTGTTGGAGCATACAATGTAACATGTTTCCTTTCATCCCCATGTGTAATAATCATACTTCCAGATCTGCATCCAATGAAGGCATCTGCAGTGGCTAACCATGGTCTACCTAAAATTAATGGATGGCCTCCTAAATTTGTTTTTGGCTACAAAATGAGGAAGTCTACAGGATACTCCCATGAATCCAGTGAGACAATGATATCTTCTATTATTCCTTCTGGTAAAACTTTAGATCTTTCTACAAGTTCTAAAACTGTAGCAGTAGGTCTTATGTTGTTCAAGTTCAAATTTTTCATAGTATCTATAGTCATAACATTTATAGTTGCTCCCAAGTTTATTAAAGTGTTTGGTACTGAAAAACTATTGATCGAGATGGTAACCATAGGGATCCCAGGATCAACATATTTTTCAACTGTTGTTTTTCTAGACATGAGACTGGTTAATCTACCAATGACCTGGATTGTAGGTGGATCACTTTTTCTTCTGCCAGATTTCTTGATGCATAACTCCTTGATTGTTTTTTCATATATTGGAATATCTTTTATTGCCTACAACAAAGGAATTTTGACATGTTTATTCTTCAATTCATCCAGAATATTAAATTTAGGAAGAGACAATGGAATTTTCTGTTGTACTAACCTCTCTGGATAGGGTGGTGTTTGAGTCATAATAGATTTTCCCTTCTAAATTTGATTTTATGTTTGAGGTTGACTTTGTTCTCCTTGTTCAGTTTGTTCTTCTATTGTCGGAGGACAATCTTTGTGTAACACCTTTCGGGACCTTAAGTGGACATCTTGTATTGGAAGAATAGAATATGTAGGATAGTATGTTGCCTCTTCCACATTGTATGTTGTTTTATCCACTTTGTTACTTGTATTAGCTACTGGTTGAGATAGAAATTGTTTTGGTCTAGGAGTTGGTTGGTTAGAAGGCGGCTGAAGCTGCTAAGGTTGACTTAGTATTGGTGTTGGATTTTGAGGTGGAAATGGCATTGGTTGATGTTGCTGGAATTTTTGGTATTGAGGGTATGGTTGTTGAGGGCATGGTTGTTGATATTGATATTGTTGAGTGTACATATGATGAGGTGCCTGGTTTCCATAACTATATCCTCTCCATCCTTGTGTAGGTTGGTTTTGATATTACTGTGGAGGCCAAGCCTGGCATGGCAGTGGAGTGTTCCATGAATTCTGAGGAGGATATTGAAAATTATGGGGTTTTTTTTTTAGGGAATTGTTGAGGCATCCTTGGTTGCCAAGGTCTCCTTGGTGCCATATAGTGGAGAGAATATACCCCTTGTACTTCTTCCATTTGCAACTCTTTCAATTTAGGTTAGTTTTTAGTTGCATGATTTTATGTACAAAGTCCACACACTTGTATACCTTGCAAAGCACATTCCCTAAGTGGATGTTTTTGCCTACACTTTGGATAGAATATTTCTAAGATTTGGTCTTGTTCTTATTTCTTCTTCTTGGCTTTTAAAACATCTAATTTTGTTCCCAAAGTGCTTAATAGATCTGTTTTAAAATTTTCTAATAAACTTCCTATTTCTACTCTTGTTACTGCACTTGCTGCAGATTTGGAAGCTCTTGATGTAATATCTCTTTTTCCACTTTTTTCTCTACCCCTAGGGTATTTCTGACAAATTTCAGCAATTTCATCAAATAGTAGGTTTGAGATGTTTCCTTTTCCCATCACATTTAGAATATCTAAGTATTCATCTCTGATACCCTTAAGAAATATTGTGCAGATGGTATCCGGATTCAGAGAATGTTGTTTGGATTTTTGCAAATTGTAAAGAAATATTTCTAAATATTCCTCCAAAATTTCATCTTCTTGTTGTGTCATTCTAAAAATATCTTCTTTTGAGTCTCTAGCCCTACAGTAAGCTTGATACTTTTTAAGAAAAAAATTCTTCATATCATCCCACGAAGCAATTTTATGTTCTCCTAAACCCATAAGCCATTTTAATGCTGCTACTTTCAAAGTATCAAGAAATAGACAAAGCTTGTGTGTATCATCTGTGTATCCATAAGTTCTACATAAAATATCAAATTCGAACATAAATGAATCAGGATCTTCTATTGACATTCCATAAAAATTAGGCAATACAGAAGTTGGAATGTTTTTCATTTTCACTTCTTCTCCTAATATGTCTCTTGTGTCTAATATTGGAAAGCCAAAAGTAGCTTCCTGATCATTATCATTTTCTTGTTCATTATCATGTAGAATTTTGTTTTCATTTTCTCTTCTTGATTCTTCTTCTATCCTTCTGATTGCTTCTATTCTTTTGTCTTCCTCTCTCTTTCTCTCTGCTACCAATATCCTTTCGTCCTCTCTCTTCCTTTTCCATTCCCTTTGTTGTCTCTCATATTCAATTTTCTGTTCAGGAGTCATAAGTGGCATATTAGATCCTTCTCCTTCTTAAGCCATTTTCTGTTCAAAAATTTGTAGTGTTTCAATATGAGGTTGATTAGGTGTTTCCTCAACTACTTTAATTTGTTCAAGGATAGGTTGCTCTAATTATTCAACAGCCAGTTTTCTTGTTTCATTTTATTTACCTAAGGAAGGAGTTTCTTTTGGTGATTTCTTTCTTTTTACCTCCAACGCTAACAAGATCTGTCTTTCAACTAGAGTTAATATTTGTCTTGATCTTTGTGTTTCCTCTAACTCCTCTAGAGTAGGTCTTCCAGAAACTAGTGTTGTTAGTCCTGTGGATGGATGAATTGGGGGGTTTTGTTTAACAAATCTACCCTTCTGATCTCTATCTCTAGGCATAAAGAATGGCATACTAGAAGAAAAACTATGTTTTTGTTTTTTTTATGTGTTTTTTTTTTTGTTTTTTTTTTCTTCCTATTTGACCACTCCTAAATATGCTTCCCGAGCAACGGCGCCAAAAATTTTGGGTCTTTTTACTGGGTAAACTAACACAAGTATTTTATTATCAATCCGGGCTTGTAGAACTTAGAAGCATCTCCAAAATATATGGATTCCAGCTATAGTCAAGTTTAGAAGAAGAATTATTAAATATAAAGGAAATGCATATTACAAATATAAAACTTAATTAAATAATTTCTAATTCAATTATGTAATAAGCAACAGAAGAAGCTCCTAACTTAGGAGAACTTGTTTGTACTTCTCTACAAAACTACTTCATGAACAGAAATCAAAACCACTAATAAACAATAGCTCAATATGCATAAAATAATAATACAAGAGGCTCCTAACTAAGGAGTTCCATGTTGTCCTTCATTACAAATTCATTCATCATTAATGCCATTGTAAGAAAACTGGAAATTCAAAAAATCATTTAAAAACAAGAAAGATGAATTCTAGTTTCTAGTCCCTGCTCAGATAGAATAAGTGTTTAACTTAAACACTGGTTTGACTCTTCATATGCAGAATAGAAATTAGATTAAGATTCATCATAAATCACAACATATCATCATACATCTATGAAACAAAACTAGTTCAGGAAATTGCAACTAAATTAACCAGAAAGTGCACTTAGCTCGGTTGGGGGGCCTCCACCCTTGCCTCGCACTATGGGAGTACTTTCAGCTACTGAAAATAAATCAAACATTCACCATATAGAACAACAGAAAAAAATGTATAATTGATTCTTCAATTAGCTCTCCAAGTTTCAGAAATATCAAAGTGAAATTATACAAATTCTACACATGAATGCCTTCAATGTCTTAGGCTTAAATAGAGAAATATGAAACAAACTCATCTAAAATGTCTCCAACATCCATGCATATCCTTATCCTATCTATTCTGGTCAATCTCATCCATATAATCTCTCAAAATATGGAAAATTTCATAAAATGCTAAATTTGGCCTATTTCCTAGGGATTTCCATAAAAACAAGTCATGTTTGACCGCCTTTGACTGGGCCTGTTTAAGCTCAATTTTACTGAAACAATAGGTGTATGTCCATTCTTAGTTCCCAATATTTCTATAAATGTGCTCAACTCGATCCCAGATGTCCTACAAGTATGACATCAATGAAGCCATTACGGGAATTTCTGGTCCAGTCCAAAAATGCACTTAAAATTTATTTTTTGTAAAAACTTCTAAAAATTGAAAAACTTGATTTATATACTTGTATATGCATTAATTGGTAAAAATAGAGTGAATATGGATGGTATATGGATGGATATCATGGTAATAAAGTGTATTTTCTTAAACAAAATAGGATCAAAAACGAGGGCCAACAAGGCATTCACAAGATTTTTGTGCCAGTTCTTCTTGTTGGCCTCCAGCATCTTCTTTATGATATTGATCAGGGATTTATTAGAGGAATCTGCTAAACCATTACCTTGTGGATATTAGGCAGTTGAGTGCCCCAACTTGATGTTATATTGGTCACAAAACTCAACCATCCTTTTTTATTTGAATGCTACTGCATTGTCAGTAATAATCTTATGTGGACAACCAAAACGAGACAATATATTAGTCTCCAAAAACTAAATAATTACAAGGTTTGTTTCTTTCCTTTTTGGGATCGCTTCGATCCATTTGGTGAAGTAGTCAGTGGCTGTCAGTATCCATTTGTGATGTGCGGATGAATTAGGGTGATTCTCTCCAATGAAGTCCAGTCCCCACAGCTAAAATGATGCATGAACTGAAATAGGTTGAAGAGGTAATGGAAGAAGTTTTTTTTTACCTTGAAAAACTTGACACTCGTGGAAACTCATCACTTTTTTGTACAAATATGCAAATAGATTTGGCCAATAGTATCCTGCTCTCAATACTTTATTAGCTTTGGTCTTCCAAAAAAGGTGGCCCCCGCAGTATCCTTTATGAAAATCATTCATAACCTCTTGGGTTTCACTCTCAACTAAACAATTCAGAAATAAACCTCCTGGATCTTTCCAATAAAGGGAGTTGTCAAAAATGCAGTATTTGGAAGCTTTCAACTTTAAAGACCTACCCTTACTCTTAGTCATGCCTGGAGGAGGATTCAAATGTTGAAGCACATATATTATATCATAATATTAAGGTGAAAAAAGAAACATATCAGATACTTGTATCAAAGCGACATCTTGATCTTCATCGAACAATGTTGTGATAAGATTAATATCTAAAACATGCAGATTTGACTCAGCCATAAGCTTTGCTAAACCTTGACCTTTGATCGGCTTTGTGAGCTTGATTTTGAAGTCATATTCCAAAATCGTTGCTATCCATTTCCCTCTTTTTCCTTCCGGATCTGTCTGCATAAGAACATATTTAACTATTGCATTAAGAACATAAGCCAAACTATGAGAATGTAAAATATAGACACGGAAATCCTTCAACGCTTTTATCAAAGCCAAAGCCTTTTTCTCTATGATATTGTACCGAAGAGTTGCATCCCTGATGGTTCGACTGAAAAATGCAATGGGTTTTTTTGTCTTGTCCTTATTTTTCATTAAGACTCCACCTATGGTGTTCTCAAAGGCAAATGAGAATATAATAAAATCAAGAGTGTAATCTGGGCTTATTAAAACAGGGGTAGTAGTCAAAGAAAAATTCAATGTGTTAAAGGACTTCTTAGCATCCTCGGACCACTTTATCTCATTATCCTTTTTCAACATATTGGTCATTTCCCGAAGGTGCTCAGCCAAATTTGGAATAAATTTTCATAAGAAATTCATCTTACCATTGAAATCCTGAATTTCTTTCTTGTTGCATGGAAAATCAATCTGTTGAATTTCCTCAACTCGAGAAGGGTCAATCCATATTACATCCTTAGAGATTATGTGACCGAGAATTTTTCCCTCCTCCATGGAAAAAAGGCTTTTCTTTGGATTAAGAGAGATTCTGAATTTCCTACATTTCTGAAAAATAATCCTTAAGTGGTACAAATTTTTATCATCTGAATGGGAAAATATTGTCAAATCATCTAAAAATATCACTAGGAAAACATCTTTCTCATCTGAAAATGCTATATCTGCTTCACGCTGAAAGGTAGCCCCTGCATTCTTCAACCCAAATGGAATATTTGCATATTTGAACGTACCCCAAGGTGTAGTGAACGCAGTTTTGTCTTGATATTTTTCATGTACTAAAATTTGATTATACCCCGAATATCTATCAAGCAAAGACATTCGAGAAGTCCCAACCACTCTTTGTAAGATGTGATCCATTTTCAAAAGGGGGTAATTATCTTTTAGTGACACCTTGTTTAAATTTATGAATTCTATGCAAAGTCTTATTTCACCCGTCTTCTTTCTTACAGGTACTAACTTAGATATCCAATCATAAAACCTTATAGGAACAATAATACCTAACTTGTAGAGCCTATTCACTTCTTTTTCAATTGATGGTAGCAACCTTGGATTGATCCTTCTCAACTTTTTCCGAAAGGGATTTTTATCGGGCTTAATCAGAATGGTGTGTTGTATGATGTCTTTATTATAAACCTTTAAGTCTGCATAATCACACGCGAAAACATCAAAAAATTCAGAAAGTAAATCAATGTAATTATCCTTTACCTTAGGAGACAAAGACCTGGATAGTTTGACCATATTAGGCTTGTCTGTTGTCCCAATGTTTACATCCTCCACACATTTTTCTGTAGGAACCAATGTTAGCTTCCTTGTTACGTCATCCTGATCAAAAAAATTTCCAAAAGTATGAGACCTTTTGGAATATTGTTGTCCTTCAGCTCTAATATATCAACCTGAGTTGCCTCAATAACCTGGTCATATTTTTCATACACTTTGTCGAATGCACAATTCTCGAACTCACCTTCACTTTGCATAAAATTATTAACTTGTTGATCATCCCAAAATACTTGCCAATATCGCAACTTATCAGGAACTGTAGGCCGGTACCTCGCATAAATTTCAAATTTTTTGTTAGAAAATATTGGGATTTTGAAATTACATGTTGTTGTAGCAAGTGAATCAGCCATGAGGTTATGATTTCTTGGTACTATTTGTTGGGCTAGAATTTTAATCTACGGATAAATTACGCTTCCCTAGACAGGTGCTAGTCTAGAAAAACAAGTGAAAGACTATACTACCATTTCTCCTAACTCAAAATAGATACACAGAGAGGATTGGAGGCTTACTTGTTCAGTCGCTTCCAAATGGATCCTTCTGTCGCTTCCACTGCAGCTTCAAATTCAAGCGGTTTGTGAGATGAATGCTTCCTGCAAGAAAGAACACTAAAACAGCAGAAGATGCAATAATATAGATATCTATTCAAGCTAGTTAGCTAAATCAGTAAAGCATAAACTACATTCATAAACCAAGATCTTACAATATGGAAAATCAAAGTTAACATAGATGCATGTAGGGAGAAATAAGAAGTACTCTTTATTGATGATAGAAGGAGAGGTTACAATCTAGTGAATGATTTGAAGTGACCTTCCAGCAAATATCCCAAGTCTCATCATAGCATAAATCTCTCCAGCAGCAGCTCCACAAATCAAACTCTCAATTGAAAATTCTCCAGCATTTCTCTACTCAAATTATTTCTTCTCAAACACTTAGATCTGTGTTCAATTTATAGATGAACTGTAGGTTGTTTTTCGATCAATAGCTTTCCAAAAATAAGCAAGACATGTTTCCATTCATGTAGATGTCAAATGGACACTTGGATCTGAAGCTTGACACATGTGAACTCTTCTAAAAGGCACTGGCCAAGTGGAGATTCCAGAACAATGAGAATTTCGCTCCCAATGTGACCAACAGACCTTTGAATGTCGGGAAGTGCTTTGCAGGGCAGCCTTGTATGGGTCTACCTGCATATGCAACGCACTTAGGCCCCTTAGAGCCTACGTTGGTGATCTCTCATATGCTATACAATAAGCTTCAAACCATGGAAAACTTTGCTTGATGAAAGTCTTGTTTGATTTGTATTTTTTTCTGTCTTAGAGCATATAGCAACTGAAATTATAGGGAATGATAGACCCTTGATCATTGGTCCTAGAGATGATGCCCAGTTAACCAGGTCATTGGGAATGGTGCCCAAATTGACCTATAACACTATTGTCAAGGTGTATTCTAGAAACATCTTCAGGATATCTAGTACAACATTCATATATGCTCTTATTCGTGGATGTCTGGCCCGGTATTCCCCTTTTACCTATTTTATTACAAGTTTAGAGTCGCCACGTACTGAAATTCTTCTTGCACCCAGCTTCTTTAAAATCTTGAGATCGGTAATTAATGCTTCATATTCTTCTTTGTTATTAGAACAATCCAAATCTAGTTTGTATGAACATAATATAACATTTCTAGGAACCTTACCAGGCTGATGAAGAGGGTTGTGGACCCAAATTCCAATTCCTTCCCCGTCTTTTCCCAAGGTGCCATCAAAATCCATGGACCATAGACCATTTTCATCCTCCAAGTGCTGAAATTTTGTTTGTTGTTTTGTCTCAACTGTCTGGGTTGTTTCTTGATTCTGATTTGAACTTTCCTCTGCTTTATCATATGGTTGCTCTAAAACAATAGGCAGATTCTCTTTTTCTTTTTCTATAATTGTTCTGATGAAATTATGAATCTCTGGAACATCTTCTACTTCTACAAGCTAGCTATCTATGTCATTCAAACCACTATCATTGAACAAAATAAAAGATTATAAATATATATATGTAGAGCATTTATTGGATGATTATTAGGTCTCTCTTTGTTGGTTATCATGTACTTCATCTTTGTTTCCTGGTACAACTTTATCAATTGTCTGAAAACTGGGATGGTGGCATAAGAGAAGTCTAGCTACAGAGTGCGTCTCAACTTTGCTCCCAGAGATCTAGACAGCAACATACCAAACTATGGTGGTATATCAGCCACCACCACATCCATCAAGAAATTCTTTGTTGGAATTTTCTCAAGGGAAACAACTAAATCCTTAATAATACCTAAACAACGGACTCTTCCTGAATCGAAGGAATACAAGCCATGGTAAGGATGAGTGATATCTAGGCCTAATTTCTCCATAATGGCTTTTGGCATCAAATTGTGGGAAGCTCCAAAGTCGAGCATGGCATTGTGAAGTATATTTTGATGGATTCTCATACTCAAATAAAATGGGGGAACTTCACTATTTTCTAACTAACCGTCTATTGTTGGACCAAAGTTAAGCTCAGGTTGGTCATCATCGAAATTAAATATATCATACTAAGAATCAAATTTCAGCATTTTGGCTACATGGGACTCATATTTATTATTCTTGACAAGTTCAGTTAAAGGTATTGACACTTTTAATTTGTAGATTTCAGTTTCTAAGTTGAAAGGAGTGGATTTGTCTACCTATTTAGTGATATCTCTTTTGTCGGCATGATATTTTGATGCAGCTTCTTCCCTTTGGTTGTCCTTTTATTTTTCTGATGAACTTGTAGATGGTTGATTATTATTTTTTTGATTTGCAGTTGCAGGTTCCTTCCCTTTACTCTAATTACCTTGAAAAAAAAATTTTGGTTGAGTATCTTTTTGCTGATATGCCCATTTTTTAATAGGATTTATTGGTACATCTCTTCCTCTCAATGTATATTTCCTCTACTCTGAGATCATGGCATTCAAGTATCCTCGTTGATAATCATCAAATTCAACCTCTAACTGATGATTATGGGCTAAAATGTAATCTTCATCCTTTGGTACATCTTTCTTCTCGAAATACTCTTCATCTTCATTCAAATATACGGGCTGGCCATCAGCAATAAAAAGGTGTTTTTATGCAACAATTTGATCTTCTTATTCTTCTTCTTCTTCAACTCCTTGAGCATAATTCTGCTGCAAGGGTGTCCAAATTTGTTGTGGCTATGCTGGTTGCTCAGGTGCCCTCTGTTCCCTTTGCTAAATCCTAAATTGAGGTTGTTGTTGTTTTCCTTTGAAATTAGGATTTCTTGCTTGTGTTTTTGGCTGCCTCTCGATGATAGAAATCCTCTCAACCATCCTCTCAGTCATTCTTATTAATGTGTCCAGTTTTATATCATAAGAGGATGATGCTTCCTCTTTGATAGTTACCCTTATTTCGCCTTTCATTTTTGTTTTCTTTATGGAAAAATTAGCTTCTACACTAATTTCATTTTTCTGCATATCCTCTAACGTAGCAAGATTCATTTCTCGCAACTAATAGGCCATGTCTGGGTCAAAACCATCCGGGTAACGCAAAAGGGCCAACCCTGGAGGGGGTTTGATCTCATTAGGAATGGAATGGTAAACTCTGTTGAAATGGATAGTAAAGTCTTGCACTGACTCATTTGGTTCTCTTTTCAAGTTGTTATATTCAGAAAGGATTTGTAAAGGATTTTTGTTTACCTCCCATCTGGCTATGAAAGCATCTATCAACTGATTTAATGTAGTAATGGAATTTGCAGTTAATGATTTGAACCATACCTTAACTTATCTTGAAAATCTTTGAACTATGATTATCATTTTTGCATCATCTGCATCTATTTCTTCCAAATCAATAAATTCTGTGACTTTAAAAATATGTTGCTTTACAGTGATTGGACTATCTTCATCAAAAAGTGGGAGTCTTTGACCATACCCTTAGGTAATACATTGAGTTGTCCTGGTAAGATGAGGGGTGCAAATCTGGCCATAATTCCTGTTGGATGGACTACATGGGTGACAATAGGAATATTTGGCCAAATAAATGATGAAGTAGATGGTATGGAAGAGGAAACAACATTTTATTGTGAATGTTTCGGGATAGGTATTGAATCTCGTTGATACTGGATTATAGCCTTTTCCGACTGGTACTGAAGTTGGTTTGCTATATTTTCAAGTTTGTAAAATTAAATCCGGAATTTGGTGTCAAAGTCTGATTCAAACTTAGTTTCTTCAGAGGATAGGTTTTCTTCAAGCTTCATAGAACTAATATCTAACTCAAATAATGACTTGACCTTAGAGATTCTTAAAGGATCAAAGACTATGTCGGCTAAAGAGGTTTCAGACTTATATCGAAACAATGACAATTCAAATTTTAGATCAAAAGGTATATCTTCAAGAGATAGAACTTTAATAGGAAATGAAGAAGATCTTACCAATGGGATTGGATACAAGTGAATTTATGTAGCTTGATATCTATGCTTTCGTACAAGATTTTCTGGATCTTCGACTGGATCTGTTGGGTGAGGATCAAGATGTGATCTGGTGTATCTCCTCGAAGCCAGAATGTTCAATTTCAGCAACTTGTCTTCTCTGCAACTTTTTAAGATTAGCCTCAATGAAATCTTAGACCTATCATCCAAAGGCCAAGAATTCGAAGAACTAATGGTACAACCAGGGAAGATCTAACGCTTTGCTTCCCCAGTATGGTCACCAATATGTTAGCACTATGTCGTATCTTTGAGGAAAAGAAGAGTCCAACAAAGGTAACTACAAACCAAGCTTAGCCAAGTAACTAGCTCTACTAAGCAGGAGAGGGCTCTCTCCAAGGGATCTCAGCCAAGAGGGTTGGATCAAATTAGGTTTTAGGCTAGGTATAGTATCACAGGGGTTTTGATTGGTTGATTTTGGTGTTGGATGAGTGAATTAGGTGAAAGAAGTAACTAGGTCAGGACAAATAAGATTAGAATTGCAGACATCTAATGGGGCAAGCTAGGTAGGTACTTTCACACTTTATGGTTTCAAGGTGAGATGGATCAGACTGGTGAGGTGCTAAAAAGAGAATGATAATGCATATATTATTTTTAAGTTGAAGAAATGAAACAAATTATGATGATTCTCCCAAAACATAGCATAAAATATGTATTTTTCTTATAAAAATTGAGAAATAAACATATCATAGAGCTCAAATGAACATGGATAGTACATAACATTCATACATATGAAACTAAAGAAGAAATTATGCCAAAGTACAGTACCAAATGAATCCCAAGAGAATATTTGCAACTCATCCAATATATTCCTGCCAAAAGTTGAATACACTAGTGTCTCTGATCAATACAACAGCATCCAACCTCTGAAATGAGTCAATAAGTTAATGATATAGACATGAAACAACCTCTCCCAACCTTAGGGGTCAAATCCCTGAGTTTTGGAGTTGATCCACCAAAGTCTGAACTGAAACCTAGAGTGTAGGGTGGTCAAACTGACTCATCCCTAACTTTAGTGAAACTGATTCATTCATCCTCTCAAATAGTTTTACCTAATGTATTTACCCCTAGGTAATTCATAAACATAATTATTACATTTACATCCATGAATTACATCAATAAAAACTTATAAATCCTATAAGAAACTGAGAAAAACTCAAAAACTAGAAAATATCAGGCAACTGGAAAAATCGCAGCACCTAAAGCAAATGTGCAGCACCTGAGGCAAATGTGCATCGCCTAAAGCAAATGCGCAGTCCCAACTTCAAGGTGAGTTTTGGAGGCCTTCCAAAAGTCCAAATTGAGCTCAGGATAGGTCATTAGAAATCTTGTCCTGTCTAGTTTCCAAATATGTGCTTAGTTTCAAAATTTGACTATATTTTACCCTCCAAAAATTAAATCTCCCAAGACTGGTCAAAAGTGCAGCGCCGGGCTCAAAAAGAGGACAGAAACATGGTTTTTAGGTATTTTTTTTACTTTTCTGCTGACTATTTTGCCTAAATTTTCTTAGAAAAGTTTCTAACATGCATTTCTTCATCATTCTGAATCCACTGGAGGTCTTGGTTTGACCAATGGAGGTCCCTAGAAATGCGTTGCGCTTTTGACAGTCAAACTATCTAGTCACTGTCAAGAAATGCACAAAAACCCCAAAAAAATCAAAATTGCCCAAAATTTTACCAAAATTTGTAGAATGTTTGCTGATGATGTGTTTTAAGCATGGAGGGAGGCTTCAGCAAGGCTTTCAAGCTTCCTCTTCTCCTCTTTCATGATTAGGTTATCAAGCTTTGACTTGACCTTCTTGAGCTTAAACCTTGCAATTTGGTTTTTTTTGCAATAGTGCTTTGCCATCTTCCTTTGTATGTCATTATATTTCTTTGCCTTCCCAGGAGGTTCTCAAGGTTTTTATTAACCCTCTCAAACCAATGCTCCCCGTTCTCATTTATCATTATGGAAAATTGTTCATTCAAGGTGAGCTCATTTGCTCGTTCTTTTTCTTTTTGCTGCTCTAATTCTAAAGCTCTTTTCAGGCCTCTGGTCCTTGGCCTATTTCTTGGAACTTGGTATTCTTCCTCGTCAGGTTCACCATATCTCTCATAAACCTCATCAAGCAAGGCCTTTGCCTTGTTTTCTTCTATTTTTACCTTGAGAATTTGCATCTCCCTGATTGACTGCTTTCCTTGGAGTTGATTGTTTTCCTTCTCAAGAAAAGAAATGACAAACTTAGATCTATCTAATTTAGTCTGAAGCTCTCTAATTTGGGAATCCTTCTCCTTGATAATCAAGGAAGTTTCATAATCATTTTGTTGACCCAAGTCAACAAGATCAAATTATGTCTCTGTCTCACGGAGGTCTTCCTCCTAATGCTTGACTTCCTCATGAAAATCTGCCTCTGTCATTTTTTTCTTTCCCTTTTGTACCTTATTTTCTGATGAAGAAGGCAAGGTCCCTTCCCCAACGTGGAGAAAACACCTGCCTATGCCCTCTCTGATATGTTCTAGCCAATGTGCCCATTTCATCCCTTTTAGGCTTGTCGACCATAACTCTACTAGGTGACCCAATCTAACTCTGAAATGGTGATGATGGTGATGGAATGGGTCAAGTAGGATGAGTTGATGAAGAAATGTGTGTTGTGAGCTGAGATGGAAGAATAGATGTAGTAGGATGATATGGGGGAGGCATATCTTCATTATGTTGAACTTGTGGAGCATTAAATATGTTATTGGCAATGAAAGTGTCCCATGAGATATTCAATTGGTTAATTTGATGGAGGACAATGATCTTGATGAGATAGTGGTGAAAAAGGCTATTCATTTTCTAGTTATAATCTCTCTTTTGTTAAATGTATAGCATTTTTTCAATGCTCCTGAATAGATAATATGGAATATTGAGCATCTTGACCCTTGTGAAGTGCATGAGCAGTCTAATATGGTAGATATAAAGTCTAGAGAACCTTCCTTCACAAGAGAAGTACTTCATGATGATTTTCATCATGGGGGCATACCTATCAAGGAGGTAATTGAAATGAAAAACTCTCTTTCATTCATTTTTGTACCTTGGCTTGATGTATGGCTCAAAATAGTGATAATCCAAATCTTTAGACTTGAAATACTTCTCACCTACATTTGGAATTCCAGTGGTAGATGCAATGATGGCTGAAGATATGGTGAAAGTCTCACTAGCAAGGGTTACTTGATTATTATGAAGATTTGATCTAAAAATTCTTCTCAAAATAGGGTGGTATTGGACCCTTTGTATCTTTTCACAAAAATAAAAGCATCCTACATGCTTGAAACAAGTGACAGTCATGGGAGAAGCCATTAGTTCTCTGGTATTGGTGGTCCCAAGTCTAATCATTCTTCCTCCCATATGTGGCCTTCTTTCTTCCCTCTCTTCTTCCTCCATGTAATATTTGTTTTCCTCCTCCATGGTATTTTGGTCTGGAAACCCTAGGAAAGAGGAAATGGGATTAGGGTTTTTAACTAGACAAATTCTAAATTTTGCATGAAAACTTAAACACCATGAAAACTGCCCTTGAAGAATGCAAGGAGGTGACAATTTTGTCTTAATTACCTTTTAAGAGATGGTGAGAACCTTTGTTGGAGGTTAGAAGAAATTTGGATGAATTTTGGAGCTTACTAAGCAAAAAGGCCAGATGTGCAGCGCCTTTGAGAGATGCGCAGCGCCCTCTCTGCCAAATGCGTAGCGCTAGTTACAGAAGTGCAATGCCTCTCGTCCAGAAGCGCAACGCCACCAAAGAAATCACTCTTTCACCCTTCAAACTGGAAAATCAAGCTATGGAAGTGGCAGCTTGATGTTGTGAGGGACAAATGAGAGTGAATTTGATGTCTTGATGAGCTTTATACTTGATGGATTTGATTTTTTGAGCCTTGGGACTCACTTTACCTTCTTCACACTCATCTTTAAACTTTGAAACTATACCCTTTCACTATGACTTTATTCTTTGACAATTGATCATTTGATGGATTGAGACACTTAGATTTTCAAATTTTGATGCTTTGGCATATGGAACTTTGAGTTGGCAGCTTGGGAGCCATGAACTTATTACAAATTGAGTGACATAAAATTACATAATGAAAAATTAAAATTACATCTTGAAATAAAAATCACATATTGAAATAAAAATTACTCCTTATAAATCATCTTTACATGGTAAAGAGAAGTTACTTGATCACTCTCTTACTTTCTAGTCTTATGCAATGGAAATGGTGTTTTATTGGACCTTGAAAACCCTAGGACCTAATGGCAACCTTGACTGACTGGAATTCATGATGACATGACTGAATGGATGATGTAACCTCATGAAATAATGGATACTCAGAAAGTGACAAAGTGAGCCAACAAGTGATAAAATGACATTTATGAAAAGAGTGAAATTTGATGAAAATCTGCACCAAGTGACCAAATTTTTGCATGACCTAGTAGAATGATAAAAAAATATGAGTGGGACCATTAAAATGACATGAAAGAGTTAATTGTGATCACTGATGGAAGGATGAAAATACTGACACTAACACCACCTATTCGCGATCATGATCATGTTATTCACTTGATTCCAGGAAGTGCTCCTCCAAACTTCAGACCTTACAAATATATGTGTGCCTAGAAGAGTGAAATTGAATGTATGGTTTCTGAAATGATAGAGGTGGGTATAATTAAACCTGGCCAAAGTTCTTTCTCTTATCCAGTAGTATTGGTGAAAAAGAAGGACAAGTCATGGCATATGTGTCCAGTTTATAGAGAGCTCAACAAGCTCACTATTCATGTCATTGATGTTGTTCGATGAACTACATGGAGCAAGTTACTTAACCAAGTTGGATCTTCGTTTAGAATATCACCAAATTATAATGAAGACAAGAGGCATTCTGAAAACAACACTTAGAACTCATGAAGGTCATTATGAGTTTTCAGTCATGCCTTTTGGCCTTAGTAATGCACCTTCCACATTTCAATGTTTGATGAATTCCACTTTCAAACCCTTCCTTAGAAAATGTGTGCAAGTATTTTTTTATGATATACTAATCTATAGCAAGACTTGGAAAGATCACGTTCAACATGTTGAAAAGGTGCTCAAACTATTGCAGGAGAAACAATTGTATGCAAAACCCTCCAAATGTTTCTTTAGGGTGCAGGGGTTGGAATATTTGGGTCATATTGTTTCTCATGAGGGTGTTAAGGTAGACCCTAAAAAAATCAAAGCCTTCAAGGAATGGAAAATCCCCACAACCTTAAGGCATCTTTGAGGTTTTCTTAGGTTGACAGGGTATTATTGCATGTTTGTTAATAATTGTTGCAAAACAGCAGCGCCGCTAACAAAAATCATGGAGAAAGATGATTTTTTTGGGACTTTAGAAGAAGCTAAGGCCTTTGAACATCTGAAAGAGACAATGTCTCGAGGTTCAGTCTTAGCTACACCTAATTTCACAAAAACCTTTATTGTGGAATGTGATGCCTCAAGAAATGGAATTGGAATTGTTTTAATGTAAGAAGGAAGACCCATTGCTTTTGAAAGTCATCCAATCAAGGGAAAGATTTACACAAACCTATTTAGGAGAAGGAAATGTTGGCAATACTAAATGGCCTAAAGAAATGGCACCCTTACCTAATAGGAAGACACTTAAAGGTAAAAACACATCATGATAGTCTTAAATACTTCTTGGGTAAATATTATCTTCAGAAGAACAACAAAAATGGGTCACTAAGATGTTGGGTTATGACCTTGAAATCACTTACAAAAAGGGAAGAAAAATGTTATGCAGATGGTCCCTTAAGAAGGAATGAGTATGTGGAGACATTTCTCTATGTCATTTCTATTATCCACTATGATTAGATAATTGAAGCAAGGGATGAATGGAAGAGTGATGAAGAAGTTTGGACACTCATTCAAAAATTGTAGCGAGATATAAGTGCATCTAATACATTTATCTAGAAAAATGATTCACTGTGGTACAAAGATCACTTATATTTATGTAAGAACTCCCAACTCAAACAAAAGGTTCTTTTGGAATTGAAAACATCTCCTATAGGAGGGCACTCAATATTTTTAAAAACTTAACACAAGGTCAAGAAGGAATTTTTTTTGGGATGGCCTTAAATCTGATATTCATAATTTTGTTATAGAATGTTTGGTTTTTAAACAAAATAAAGTTGAGACAATTAAGACCCTGGGTCTTTTAAAACCATTAGCCATTCCAATTCGGTGTTGGGAGGACGTCTCAATGAATTTTATCACAGGTCTACCCAAGTCCAAAGGAAAGAGTGTCATCATGGTGGTAGTTAATAAACTTACCAAGTATGCACACTTTTGTGCACTATCTCATCCTCTCAAAGCCAATATAGTCATTATTCCATTTGTGGAAAAAAAATCAAAAGCTACATTGAAACCCAGAGATTACTATAAGTGAAAGAGATCTCGTTTTCACTGGAAATTTTTGGGTAAAATTATTTTCTTGTATGGGTACTCAATTAGCTCATATCTCGTCTTATCATCCTCAATCCAATGGGAAAACAAATATATAAGTGAACAAGTGTTTGGAAGGATATATTTGTTACTTTTTATATGGTAAACAAACACAATGGTTCAAGTGGTTGCTTCTAGCAGAATGGTGGTATAACACTTCTGTTGAGCCTCCAATTTGTCATAATTTTGTTGATGAAACCATCCATTTTCACATCATTGCATTCACCCCTTGTCATCATTTTTAACCATATTTCTTCATAAACGCACCAACTTCCCACAAACATGTTTACATGGTTTATTATTATTATTTCTACTATTGTTAATGAATTAAAGAGAATTATGCATGGTTTTACTAATGATAGTTTGATAGTCAAGTTTCTACAGTTTCCACAGTTGTCTCCATGAATGAGGTAGTAGCACCACTCTAGAATGAAATCCAACACATGGAAATTGTTTTTAGAAGCTCCAATATGGATTATTGTTGGTAAAATTCCACCCAGCTCACACATGTGGACCTCCAGGCAAAGATCAAGGGAAAATCACATCAGTTTTTACTAGTCAAATTCAAACGAGTTTTCTGAGCAAACTAAAGTGAATCTCGTAAAAAAAAACATGGGTTTTGTTCAAAACGGGCCAAATTAATCTCTTGTGAGATTTTTCCAGAATATGTTACCATTTGGGAGATATTTCAAGTTCTTTAAAGCCCTATTTTGTAGTTGTGTGAGCAAACATTGCTCCCATGTGTCAATAAACGCCCAGTCAAGCAAACAGAGGTTGGAATGGATTGTGCTTCATCAAATTCGTGGAAAATAGGTGTCCATTCTGTTCTAATATTTAGCCATATGAATCTCCATGATGTTACATTGCAATCCCTATATAAACACTCCATTGAAACAAAGAGGGGAGGTTAATTTTCTGAAGCATATTGTGAAGTTTTAAAACTATGTTTTTCATTCCTTTTTAATGAAGAAGTACCTTGAAGACTTGATGTGCAGCCAACTATTGGAATAAATATTTGACTACCTGTTTGTGGAGGGCCCCTGCAAACAGTGAAGGTTCTGCATTTTATGTTTTTAATGTAGTTTTTTTCATGTTTTCATTTTATCATTTGATGTAATTATTTTCAGAATTTCAATTTATCATTTGTCGTAGTTGTTTCCAGATTTCAATTTGTAATTTTTTGTAGTTACTTCCAGAAATTTGTTTTGTTATTTGATGTAGATGCTTTCATAAGTCTTCTTTTATCATTTGATGTATATTCATCAATATTTCCTTTCGAATTGTAAAATTGCAGAGGATTCATAGTTTTACTTCTAGAGCAGCAGTGATTTATTTTAGAGTAGTTTTACAAGTTCACGAGTGGTTTATTTCAAGAGCATGAGTGATTTATTTTCGAAACAGTAGTGATTGAGTGATTTCCTTTCAGCATATGAGTGTGTTATTTTTCGTTCATGAGTGATTTCTTTTCATGAGCTATAGTGACTTCTTTACAAGTTTCATTGCCATAACATTTCATTTCAAAAACATAAAAATGTATAAATTCTTTTTTCTAGAATTCTATTTTATCTTCATGCACAAGACTATTAAAGAATAAGAATTTTTAGAGACTAAAAAATAAATTAGTTAAGATTTCTTCATAAGATAGAAAAGTTTGTTTCATTTTTTACAGTGTAGAAAGCATATTGATTTTTAGAACTTAGTTGTAATTTAATTTTATCAGTTTCATTAGGAACATAAGAATAAAAAAATCCTTAGAAGTAATCTCTACAAATCAATCATCACACCAATAAATTAAATGAATAAAAGTGGCTTCTAGCATATATTGTGCACTTTCACTTCACAAGTTTACCAACTCTAGTCAATAAGTTATGTAATCAATTTAAGAAAATTAAATTGACCAAACAACTTCCTTCCATACCGTAGCATAAATGACCCCATTTATAGTGCTATATGGATATCATTTACCATCCATCACATCGTTTTTAAGATGAAATTCTAAGGTTCAAGCAATGGAAGATCGCATCGACCATCAACAACAAGTTCTCCAACTCTTAAACGATAACCTGAATTCGACATAGAATTTAATGAAACAACGGGTAGATTGGAATCACGGTTAAAGAGTTTTGACATGGGTAATTGGGTATTTTTAGGGCTACAACCATACAAAAAATGTCCCTCAATTAATTTAAGAACGATGACAAATTATCACCGACATATTATGGCCCTTATAGTGTGTTGCAAATGATTGGTACTATTGCATACAAATTAGAGTTTCATGCATGCTCCTTGTTAAAATTATATTGTTAGATCTTGACAAATAAGGAATAATCATATTGGAGACTGAAGAAATCACAGAAACAAGAGTCTGACAACAATGGAATTGATAAATTTCAAAGTATCTCATTAAGTGGAAGAACTTGCCTGTTGAATATTCCACATGGGAGGATGAAAATTTTATACATAAACATCTATAACTGCTTAAGCGTTGAGGACAACACTTTTTTGAAGGATAGGGGCATGTTAGGTCCCTAAAACACTATTTTATCCCCTATATTGTTATTTTTGTGCCCCATAGAAGCCCACTATTGTTATTTTTGTGCCCTTAAATTATTATTGTTATGTAGGCCCTAATTATATTTTGACCCTCAAGTTGTTGTTCTATATTTTCTTATTTTTTTGTGTTATTTTGATCTAGATACATAACAAACCTTCTTTACATGCATCAGTATAGACTACAAAGTCTTTGTTGGGGTCAACAATCCTTAAAATTGGGGCAGTAGTCAATAATTGATTTAATTTTTCAAATTGGCCTTGACATTTCTGATTTCAATCTAATTTAGTTCCCTTCTTCTATAAGGAAGTGAATGGGTAGGTTAATTTAGAAAATCGATCTATGAAACTCCTATAATAACTCGTGATCCCTGTGACGGATCTAATTTCAGCAACATCCTTAGGCACTGGCCATTCAATAATGGCCTTTATATTCTTTGGAACTACTGTGATTCCCTCTTAAGATATAACATGCCCCAAATGATGAATCCATGTTTGATAAAACTTACATTTACTAAACTTGGCATATAGTTCATTTTCTTTGAGTGTTTGGATAATTGTCTACAAATGTTGATCATGTTCCTCTTTGTTCTTTGAATAGACTAAGATTTCATTGATAAACACAATTACAAATTTGTCTAAATATGGGATGGTATATTATTCATCAGACACGTAAAAGTGGCTAGTGCATTCATGAGTTCCAAAGGAAGTATGACGAACTCATAAAGCCCATACTGTAATTGAAAGTTGTATTATGAATATCTTCATCATTGATTCTGATCTGAAGATAACCAGATATTAAGTCAATATTTGAAAAGATAGTGGCTCCCCTAACCTAATAAAATAGGTTTTCAATCATGGGTAATGTATATTTATTCTTGATTCTCATCTTGTTAAGTTGTCGGTAGTCTATGCAAAGTCTCAAGATTCCATCATTCTTCTTCACAAATAATACTATCACACACCAAGGTGATACACTTGTTCTAATATGTTTCTTGTCTAACAACTCTTGTAGTTGCATTTTCAATTCCATCAATTTTGGAACACTCATTATATATGGATATTTAGATGTTGGGACTGCCCCATGGATAAGGTCTATAGTGAAATCTATGTCCCTTCATGGAGGTGGTGGGATTTCCTCAAGAAAAACATCTATATACTTTTCTAGGATGGGATAATCTTCTATTGAAGGCTTATGTTTACCTTCAGAATGATCTTCAATCTAAATGGAAAAAATTTACATCCCTTTCGAGCACACTTCTTTAACTCTAAGGCAAATATTTGCCTCATTGAAATGGCAATTAGTATCCTTTTTACTGTATAGGTTACCCCTTCATCATTGACACATGTAAAATATTTTTCCAAATAGTTCAAGACTACCTTGTGTTGGTCTACCCAATCAATGGCAATAAGGATATCATATGATCCTAAAGGAAAAATATTCAAGTTCAGTTTAGTATTCAACCCATTTAATTCTATTGAATAGTCTTTGTTAATCTCGGTAACCTTTATTTCAGTTCTTGTAGATAATTGCACTAACCAAGGTTTTCTCTATTTTTCTTTCTTGAGACCATATTTTTAAATCGTTGAAGGAGAAATATAACTCAAACTAAAGCCAGGATCAATTAACACGGATACAATTTTACCTTGAATGTCCACCATGATGGATTGAATAGTCAGTTTGTGTATCATCCAGTGTTGCATTAATCCTTGGGATGTTATGAGAAACACCATTTACTGTAGAGGCCTCTTGTACGGTATCCATTGTTGTATTTTTATTCAAAGGATTTTGTGGAAAGTTCCTCCACAAATGATTTTCATTATAGCCCCACCATTTGATTGGTGGCCTTGTAGATTCATCAAATTTTTGGTTCCCTATTATTTTTATCTTCCCACTTTCCTGATTAATATTTATTTTCTAATTCACATTCCTACTCTAATTTCCCCCCTAAAAACTTTTAGAAGTATTGTAAAATATGGGTTACTTAAATCCTTTCTTTTTATCATTAAATGCTCCATTCTTCTTTGCTAAAAAAATTTTAGAGATATCACTTTTCAGTTTATTCTGGGTGTAGCATAGTTTTTATTTTCTTATTTTTTCGTCCATTGATTAGGTGCTCAGAATTATGCTCAAAAATCAAAGTTCTCATAATGACACAAAACATAAACAGCCGTGTAGTGTTCATCATTCTGAATTCGGTGCAACTCGTTTCACGCGAAGTGGAATCTGTATGGCTTTGGAAATGAGTTTTGTTCATTTTACTAAACAGGAAAATTTTGGCGAAAAATGCAGACAGGAGCCCAGTTAGTAGTCTGTACTGCTGACATGGCATTATGACTACGCAGGTCAAAGTTTGGTCAAACTTCTCCTCCGGCTAATGGGAGACTTCGAAGTGGCAACTATGGATTCGTTTGAATTGTGGTGTGTTGGAATTTTATTATTGGTTTTGATGGGCCAATGAGGAGGGGACACGTGGCTCAGCCTGGGGCAACCACGTGTCCTCCTTACAGTATAGAAAAATTATTGTTATAAGTTGGAAGGACCAGCGGGGGTCGAACACAAGACCCCTGCCCCGCCAACAACAAATGCCACCAATCTGCCTAACGCTTGGATCTTAACCCATAAGTTCGCCGCATAAACTTAAACTTTGTTGAATGCGTCGTTGGGGGGAAGTGGGGGCCAGCCCCCAAAGCATATGACCGAAACCTCAGAACCACAGCGAAGCATTAGAGGGCGCTTATCTTAAGCGCATTTATTTAAACTAATCTGCATTTAATTAAACCCATAATCTATTTTTAATTAAAGCTAATCCAGAGTTATAACGGGCATTGAGTTTAAAGGTTAAGAGAGACTAATTAGTGCTAAATCTATTTATTTAAGTTAATCTCGATTAACTTGGAGGTCCGACAAATACGGTGGAGTTTCTATTTTTGGTGCCAGCTAGCCGGGATAGTTCCAGTTAGCTAAATTTAGGGAGGAAATTATGGAGCAAACTGGTAGAGGTCACAACTCAGTCAAGTTTCGAAGAAATCAAAAAGAGGCTAAGGTACCATTTTTTAGTATTTTGGACTCATTGGTGCAGGTTTCAGGAGAAGAAAAGCATTGTAGACACATAATTTTGCAAATTTGAGCATAATATAGAGGCCCAAGCCATGGAAGCTGGACCAAGGAGATGTAGCCCAGGAGGGGTGAACTTCTTCATCAAATCTCGATCTTGATGTGTTGTATGGTGATGTACTGTACTTTTATTTGTTTTTGTTCAATATTTCTTTTATGTTAAATTGTTCATAAAATTAACATGAAAAACACTCATCAGACTCAATAACTTGCAAGAGAAATTGAACCCTTAAGCACGTGTAAAACATTGGTTTCAAAATATGAAAGAGGAATTAGCACAACATTACTAACATACCCCATTTAGATCATCCATTGTTTTTAGATTATCAAATGCAATTCTCTACTTGTAGGAAAAGGGTAGGCAACTAATAAACCTTTGAATTTTTTCCTTCTCTTCCTTGAGATATGGCACATACTTCAACACACTCATAAATGTATTCACAAATTCATCCATTTTTAACTCGTCTAGTCTTAATTCATAGAATTCCCTATCTTTCTCATTGTATTACCTCTTTGTTAATTAATTTTCTTGAATTCCTTCTTGAATAGTTTACAGGTCATGTTTATGCCTCTAATTTTTCTTATCACTTTGTTTTCTTCTCACCACAAAGTTGCTTTTCTAGTCAACTGATATTTAGACAGTATATATTTCAGGTTACTATGGTACTTATAGACTTCAAAATATTTTGACGGGTTCAAAAGCCAATATTCTTCCCCTTCCTCAGATTCTTCATGAAAATTTAGAGGTTTGGTCTTTTAAAATTCACCTTATAATCAGGATTCAATTATTTGTTTCTTAGACACGGAAGTGTTACTCCTTGACTTTTTCTCCAAGGTTGTTTTTAAACTTGGTTGTTTGATTCTCACTAGAAGTTAACGGTTTTGTTATATCTAGAGACTCATTCCTAAACCTTTTCTTGTGATTTCTTTCAAATTCCATACTACCTTTTTTTTCATCTAACCTCTTGAGTATGTACCCATTTATATCTCCTTGTTCATCCCTTGGCTTAGACAATTTTTCTTTATTAGCTTTAACATTGTCTAAGTTTGGTTTATGACTACGAACCACGTGTAAAATTTCAAATTCATGGTTATTTGATTTTTAGTTTCTCCCCTCATCATTCCCTGCTCATAACTATGCTCTCTACCCCTTTTTGGTGATCCTACATAAGTTTTTCAATTAATATCTTCAACCATTCCTTAATTTTCTTTCTAGAAACAATTTTCCTTTTTATATGATACACAAAAAATAATTCTTCTAGTTAGGACTCATAAAGACTCGATGCTATGACCTAGAGCTCTAATATAACATGTAATGAACCTCAAAACACAACCTAAAAAAGAAAAGAAAAAACCTTTTTATTGAATTAAAGTACTCAAGCAATACTCCACATGATTATGACTTAATACTATGAGACATGCTTGATCATTGATCATATTTTCCTTTGTAATACTTGGATACAAGTTGATTTTAATTTTTAACACAATATTTTCTCACCTTGTAACACATAATTTTTAATTTTCCCTTAACCTTTCCTAAGACACTCTTCAGTCTATGGTTTGGGTTGGTGGCTTATTAGATTAAAAATTTCTATTAAATAAAGTATACTCTTCAACTTAACTATAGTCTTATACATATGTAATTAGGCCTAGAATTTATTTATACCCCTCATTAAATATATACAAAGTTTGACACAAGGATTGAATATATAGAATGCATATGGTATTTGGTTAATGCACTCTATGGTTTAAACCTATCTATAAATTTTGCCTCCACATTTGAAGTGGTGTATGAATTATAATATGGGGACCATACTTGGTTACTTGGATCAATTTTATTGATCCTTGAAGGGACTCCCCACCTGGACTCACATAGCTCTGCATGGTACTTTCGAATCAACAAACATGATTGAGTATAGACATATCAACAGTGTCTAACACTAGGGTTTCTTTTTAGGAGTAATGACCTTCCCTCCACCGATTCGTATGGTCATTTTCTCTTGGGTTATAGATAGAGCATCACTCTTCTTTGCAACCGGGTTTTTATCTACCACCCATTATTGAATCATCATAAAAACTGTAACTTCATCCTCTTTCCAAGCTTTGATCATTCTCCCCTCTTTTCAATTTGCTTATATCTTTGGTTTAACTAGTTGTTCTTCTTAGCATTGCAGATTTTGTAGGGAGTATTTCCCTAATTATGTTGACACTCTCTCGTTTATAAAATCCACATAGGTTCAACTGATATTGTAATATGCTAAAACAAAATACTTGAATCTATTCTACAAATTGCAGAAACCAATTGTGATCGCTTAATCACATGAACAAGAAAGAGAAAGAATTTCAATCACACAACACAAAGATGTATGTGGGGAAAGCCTCAGCTAAAAACCCCGTTATTTTTATATTGAATTAAGTCAAGAATATGAAACAATACAATGCTTCTCTCATGCTTGAGAGCTCTCTCCACTATCTCTGACTGTCTCACTCTGATCCGAGAAGGTTTGGTCCAATATTCCTTACCCCTACTTGACCAGCCTTGCTCACACATTTCTGAGGGAATTAGATCCCTATTAATTAGTAAAATACCATTAATTGATTGTGAAATTCATCTAAGGCATCCTGATGACCTCATGCATGACCTGTACAATTTTCTAATTATACAACTGATAGTCTACTTCCCTTTAACTCCAATCTCAACTGGGTCATAATTAGAACTTACATGCAATTATAATTTATAGTGAATTATTAGTTATCTGATTGATCACTGCATGTGAATTAAATCATATTTAATTCACTAGACCTCTCACTACCTCATGCATCAATTAGAACTAATTAAATTGATTTTAACTCAAATAATTAATTTAAACGATTACAACTCAAAATAAATTGTAAGTGGATGCCATAAAACTTAGAGTGAACTCTACATGCCTCCAGCTTGACCCCCAACTCGAATTGATTGAGCTAACTAAGTCTTCTTAACTCAGTTAACTCGTACAAGTTGTCATGTGATGTGGAATTACATTTTCCTTATAATTTAATTAAGGTAAATTTAAATTATAATCCCTTCTTGTTGCCAATTTCAACACTCCCTCTCAACAAGAAAGGGATTTTTTTCTACCCTGATCCTACCTCTGTGGAAATTGAATTTTCCACTTGAAAATGCCTTTGTCAATATGTCTTCATCATGATCCTTCATGGGAATGTACTCTAATGACATAATCCACCTCTGCACACAATCTCTAGAATGGTGATATTGGATATCAATATGCTTGGACTTGTCATGAAAAACAAGATTAATCGAGAGTTTGATGCAACTATGGTTATCACAATAAATCACCATCGAATCCATACGTCTAACAAACAAACCAACAAGTATCTTCCTCATCCAGATGGCCTCACATATTGCCTAACTGGACGCCATGTGCTCTGCCTCTGTTGAACTGAGTGCAAGTGATCTTTGTTTCTCATTGTACCAGGAAACTTCTATTGATCTAATGTTGAAGATGCCCCCTAATGTACTCTTCCAATCGGATGGACTCCATGCCCAATCTGCATATGTGAATCCTTTAAGCTTCACTCCCTCTATCTATTTGTACCATAGCCCAAACTCTATAGTGCCTCTAAGGTATATTAACACATGCTTGCCTACCTTACAAAAGAGCATGGTAGTCTTAAACATAGCTTGACTAAGTTGGTTAATCGCATAGCATATGTCTGGTCATGTGCTCACCAAATACATGATTGAACCCAGCTTATGGCAGCATCTACCACTTCACCTGAAGTAGCATCCTCCTTCCTCCAGATTCCTGCTAGAGGAGTCTCCATGGGTTTGTTTCCCTCCATGTAGAACTTCCTCAGAATCTCGTTGGCATACTTACCCTAAGATACAAATATATCCCCATCTCTTTTCCAAATTTCAAGTCCAGGAAATAATGCAAGAGCCCCATGTCCTTCATATTAAATTCTCTTGCAAGATCCTCTTCGAAATACTTGATGAGCTACTCAACACCTGTTAGTATCAAATCATAAGCATAAAGTACAATGATCAAAATTTTACCTTCTACCACAATATGGTAAAGTTTCACATCTGCTTCACTTTTGGTGAATCCAAACCCGGTGAAGTAGTTGTCGATCCTATTTTACCAAGCACAAGGTGCTTATTTCAGCCCATATGGTGCTATCTTGAGTCTTCACATATGTGACTCTCTATCGAAGATATCAAAACCTTTCAATTGCTCAATGTACACCTCTTCCTTAATAATCCCATTGAGGAAGGTTGTATTTACATCCATCTGATGTATCTGCCATCCCATTTGCGCTGAAACTGAGGAGATGGATATGATTGATGAGTTCCTTCTGAATGGTGCAAAGGTATCATCATAATCAATCCCCTTCACATGAGAGAACCCTATGGCCACAAATATAGCCTTGTGTTTCTCCACACTCCCATTTGTTGTCTGCTTCACCTTGTAGATCCACCTGGATCCTACAACTGACTTCCCCTCCAGTCTTGGGACAGCTTCCCATGCATTGTTTCTGATAATGGAGTCATACTCCTCAACCATGACATCAACCCAAATTGGTTTTTTCACTGCTTCCTTGAAAGAGGATGGCTATATCTCTACACTCTCACTCATAAGAGCCACGTAGCTCGTGTACCTCTCTGGGGAAATTATCTTCTTGCGCTGTGATGTGGGTGCTCCCGCATTCTTTGTAGCGTCAAGCACCAAATTTTCATCCTATCTGGTGCATTTCCTTCCGTCTCTAGATGGTTCTGCATGAGTGGTTGCTTCCACTCTTTGTTCCTCTGATTGTGGTTGCTCCACATCTTGAGGTTCTTCGTTTGGATCCAAGAGCTCCTCAACTGCATGCAACTAAAGCTCCCTCTCAAGGGAAATTTGCATGGCCTTCTATTTATCGAATTTCACATCTATTTTGACCATTGCCATCCTATGTATTGGTAAGTACACCTGATAGTTGTGAAGTGTATCGGTGTACCCCACAAATATTCCAAACTCATTTTTCATCTCTAACTTCTTCCTGACATATTTATTTACATGGAAATAAATTGATGAACCAAAAATTTTAAAATGAAAGACATCTGGTCTCTTACCTGAAAAATCTTCCTTTGATGTACTCATCCCAAGTATCCGATGAGTACTTTTTTTTGCACAAATATTGTTGTGTTGCATGCTTCCGCCCATAGATGCAATGGTAGGCCTTGATCATGCAACATCGCTCTTGTTTCTCCCACAATAGTTTTGTTCTTCCTTTCTTTAACGCCATTTTGTTGTGGGTTATTGAATTAGTTCAAGACATATTCCCCACATTTGTCGCTTCTGAGAGCCTTCACCTTCTTCCTTGTATCTTTCTCGACAAGTAATTTGAACTCACAAAACTTTGATAACGTCTGATATTTCTTCTACATGAAGAATAACCAACACTTGCGCGTAAAAGAATCTACAAAAATCACATAATGCCTGTGTTTTGTTGTGGAGGTTGTAGAGAACGGTCCACATATATCTGAGTGAACTCTCTCAAGGATCGCCTTTGCTCGAATTTCCTTATCGTGAAAGGTGGTCTTGTTTTACTTCCCAATGTACACCCTTTGCATGTATCTCATTGCTTAAGTGCACCCTTTGGAAGTCCTGTAGAAATTTGTAGCATGATCTTCAAAGCACCATGGTGTAGATGGCCCGATCTTCTATGCCATAACTCGCTGATGTCTCGGCTCTCCACCTTCTCTACTTTCGTGGTTAAGGTAGCATAGTATTCTACATCCAATTTGTAGAGGTTCTTTACTCAAACCCCAATATTCTTCACTTGTCCTTGTGGCTTTGTGACGAAGGAGCCCCTTTCATTTTCTAAATATCACATCATAGCCACGATCTTCCAACATGGCAACAAAAACCAAATTCTTCTTTAAACCAAGAATATACATGACATATTTTAATGTGAGATGAGTACCTAACTCCCTCTGAAAGGTAATTGTACCTATGTCGATAGTGTTATACCTCCCATCATCTCCCATATCGATGTGGATTTGGAGATCCTTCTCCCCCAAGCTACTGAAAAATTATTTATTGTCGGTCATATGGAATGAAGCTCCACTATCCAAGTACCACACAGAACATGTCACCGATGACACCATGCATGCGATGAGGATGAAATCCAACTCGAACTATGAAGCAAGTGCTTCACCTGCCACTCCTCTTAAGGGCTTCTTACTGGTCTTCTTATGTGGACACTTTGTAGCATAATGTCCAAGCACATGACAGTGAAAACATTTTACCTTTGATAAGTCTTGCTTCTTGCCTGCCTAACCAGAATTCGATTTGGTATGGGATGCCTTCCCTTTCCCTTTCTTTGCCTTTCCATCAAATGCACAGTTTTCATCATCATTAGTCTTTCATGAAGATCCAACTCTGTTGTTGCACCGAATCTCTTCTTGTACCAAGTCAGACCAAAATCGCTCCCACTCTAGTAGTTTCTCCTTCCCATTCACCGATTCCTTGTATCTATGCCAACTCTTGGGAAGGCCTAGAAGTTGTAGGCTCACCAAATCAACCTGGGAAGTTGTCACGCCAACACTTCCAAGCTCATCTCGACATTGAGTGAACTTTGTCAAGTATTTTGGTATCGTGGCGCCCTTCTCCATCTTGACCTTTCTGAGCTTGTCCTTCAGCTCTAGCTTCCTATAGTCATTGTTATTCCAAAACATATATGTTAAGGCATTCCACATAGAATATGGATTTTACATTCCATGGAGGTTAGAGACAATATGATATCAAACTCGTTCTAACATAATCCTTCACCTTTGCTACATTCTTCTTCCAATCATCAAGAAGTTGAGCATCTACTGCTACGGGCTTGGGAATATCACTGTCTATGAATTCCTTAAGTCTGTTGTCCGCCAACAATTCCTCCATCCTATCCTTCCAAGCTATGTAATTTGAACTACCCTCAAGGGAATATTCGAGTCACAATCCAGAGAAATACATCATGATCTGTTGTCGATCTTGGGGAATAAATCTGCAAATTTGATTCACCTGTTCAAAACAAACTCTATTTCTTCTCCTATATAGCAATTCCTACTCTTATACCATGTAGAAAATACACATAGATTAAACTGACCTTGTAATATGCTAAAACAAAATACTTTAATTTATTCTACACATTTCAGAAACCAATTACGATCACATAATCACATGAACAAGAAAGAGAAAGAATTTCAATCGCACAACACAAAGATGTATCTGGGGAAAGCCTCAGCTAAAAACTTTGCTATCTATATATTGCATTAAGTCAAGAATATGAAACAATACAATGCTTCTCTCAGGATTGAGAGCTCTCTGCATTATCTATGACTATCTCACTCCGGTCCGAGCAATTTTGGTCCAATACTTAACCAATTCCTTGCCCCTGTCTGACCAAACTTTCTCACACATTCCTAAGGGAATAGAGCCCTATTAATTAGGAAATTCCAATAAATTTATTGTGAAAGTAATCTAAGGCACCCTGATGACCTCATGCATGACCTGTACAATTTTCTCATTATATAACTAAGAGTCTACCTCCCTTTAACTCCAATCTCAACTAGGTCACTCTTAGAACTCACATGCAATGTTGAGATTCTATGTATTTGGGTGGCATCAGATGTGCTCTAGCTCCCAGAATGTGTGGAGGGACTAGAGTACACATGATCTACAAGACCCAAAAAGGGATTTGGTAAATTTCATCTGGTTTGGGAGATATTTAATTAATTAATTATTTTAATGTATTTCCTAAGTCTAAACTTAGGAAAATCAAATAATTAAAGTTAATTAAATTAAACATGTGATGAAATTGTATTAAGTCACACGGATCAAGCTTCCTTTTAATCTTAGCCATTGATTCAAGATTTGATCATGGTCATTGGTTTCCCAATGAGAAAAGTATAAAGGAATGGCTTGGGGTCATTTGTAAACACACACAGAGGCACAGCACTTATGCTAAGCTGAGATTCTAAGGCAGGGTTTGCTAAGAATTCTTAGAAGTGTTTTAGATGGAGAGAGGGGAGTTTAGGAAAAGGGGATGGTCTGATCCCAGTGCCTAGAATCAGAAAGAGGCAGAGAGCATCTTCCATAGGCAGCGTAGAGAAGCAGGAGCAGCAGCAGCAGAGAGGGCAGTAGTTGCACAAGGCAGGGGCAGCTTCAACTACGCAGGTGCTGCGTAGTCTCTTCCGGGGCAGCGTTAGGCAGCAGCAAACCCTCAGGGGTTACACAGAGTCCCTAAAAGGCAGCGTAGGGTCTGCGTTGTTAGATTCGGTCTTTGTAGCCCTCCGTCAGAGATCAAAATTTCTCTTTTTGCATTTCATTTTAGGTGTCTCACTCAATTCACTCAGTTGCATTCCGTTAGGCGCATCGGTCATCTGACGGTAGGAGGTTTTTCACTCATACCCCTCATTTCATGTACCTGCTGGTCTGTGTCTGATCATCTAATTTCATCAACGTCAATATTACAGTCATTTACAGTCATGGATGGTCTCTTAGTCAGCAAAGTGTCATTTCAGTTTCTAGGTCTAGGGTTTGGTCTTCAGAATGTCAAATAATACTAGCAGACCATGGGGAGGTTCTTCAATAAGTTTTCATTTCGAAAGTTTCATCATTAATAATGCTCAAAGATGTTTCTTCTTCAAAAATCTGTTTTGAGGATGAAATCGTCAAATTTATTGTTTGTAATGAATATGTAATTTTGTAAAGTTTTCCGTCATGAAGTATTTCAAATGCAGCCCTGGTCATCCTTTAACGAAATCCAACGCCAACCATCCCTGCAAAAATATAGACAAAGGTTTCATCATCAGCTCAAAAATCAAAAGGAAACAAGAAAACAGAGTTTACATTGGAAAGTAGAAAGTGCCAAAGTCTGCAAAATTCGAAAGTGGGTTTGCCCAAAGGAAAAATCAAAACTCTTTGATACATATAAGATATTTTAATTTCAAACTCCATTGGCATGCCAAATACATCAAAGAAGCCAAGAGAAATCATGAGAAAAGCGTGGAGGAGCAAATTCAGTGTTTGCAGGCTGAACTGTGCTGAAACAGGGCTGCGCGGCGCATAGGAGGAAGGCGCGGCGCATTGGGCGATTTTCTGCAATGTAAAAATACACTGGCGCGGCGCACATGGCGTGCGCGGCGCACATGGCGTGCGCGGCGCGTTGGGCTAGTGCGCAGAGCACAGAGCTGAGACTCAAATTTTTGCCATTGCTTCCAGATTTTTGAATTGGTTTCGTCAATTTTGCTCCGAGTAAGTTTGACTCACCTTGAAATTGCCCATAAACTTGTGAATGGTGTGGGTATATGATGGATTATAAGAGAGTGAATGCCAAAGACTTAAACCCTCTCATTTTGTCAAAAATTTCTCCTTAGGGTTTGTATTTGAATTTTAAAAGCCTGATTTTTGTGTCATGTACTTCGAAACCCATTTCACACCTATGGTCCCTTTCCCCATCGTTGTCATATTATCATTCATTATGGTCAATTCCTTATTCCCTAACATCCCAAATCACCCATTCCTAAATCCTATTATCCCTATCCTAAACCCTACCATTCCCTATCATTTCCCCCCCTCCCATATCATTTGCAAAAATCCCAATTCCCAAACACAGTCAAATATATGTCCTACATTGTAAATTTCATTTGACTAAACCACATTCCTACCACTGTACTGTTTTCCCACAGTTCTATACCCACTGTCCCTATTTATCACACTCTTTTCCTACTTGACTATATTTTGGCAATTGGAGACTACACCACATTCTTACTTTCAACTCATACAGATCAGTATACACTTGGCATAAACTTGTGACACTATGACGGACACCGACACATCATCTGAACAAGACAGTCACCACTGAACTGCATGCACCAGGATGGCACTGAAACGGCGGAAAAGGCCTGATCCTCTCCAAATCTTGGCCGAAGCTTCTTTGGCTGAGCATGGGACATGATGGGAGACATTCACTCCAAATTTCAGCAAATTTGGAGTAAATTTTGTCATTTTTGAAATTTTGGTTGCAAAACAGGTTTTTCTGCCCGACGCGTCGCGCCACTCGATGCGCGCTTACATTTGAGAGATCTTCTGGAGGAAAAATTTACATTTTTGGATTTGTTATGAAAATTTATGCATGCTTAGGAATGGATGAGAGATTTCATCAAGTTCTGGGTGGTCTTAAAGGTCAAAAACACTCCAAAAATGGCCTTTCTGCCACTTGTTGCACCAGCAGGAACCAGTTTTGGGAGATTACAGTTTTGGAAGGGAAAATGACATCCAAATCCAAAAATTCCACTTGGGTTGGATATCAGACATCCAGGGCTTTCCAACGAGCTATCATGAGCTCAATTTGGACTTCAGAAAGTGCCCCAAAAAACAGTCTCAAAGTGGCGCAGCGCATTGAGTTTTCTGGCGCGGCGCATAGAGGATTTTTGCCCAATTTTTACTTTTCAGCTCAGAAATTCGCCCAGTTTGACTAGTTTCACTTTTTGATGTAATTATTGATCTATCTTGATGTAATTTGAGGAGTATGATGTAATTTTGGCTCATATTTACCCATTCTAGAGGATTTATTCACTAAAAAGTGAAAATTAAATGAATGAATCAGTTTCCCCCCTTATAGAGGCAAGTGGTTGGATTGCCTAGATTTCAGTTCCTTGTTTAGAATTGGTTGAAACAGCCCCTAAAAGGATGAGCTCGACCCCTAGAGGCATGGGAAGGGGTTAGGATCGTCTATATCATGTATTTTCTAATTCATTTTTCAAGGTTGGACTCTTGGGAAAAGTTTGGCACCTCATTGTATATTCATTTTCAGCATTTTGGCAAAGGAAAGACCAGAGTTTTGCAGCACTTGTTGGGATCCCTGTGGTTTTGAGTTTTGATGATGTTTTTCTCCATGTGTCTATAAGTTTCATTAATGTTTTATGTATGCCATTTCCCTTCTCTTTGCTTCTGAAATCAAACAAATGAGTAACTGAGGTAGAATTCATTAGTTTGCTGGTGCTCTGCCTTAAACTTTTGTTTAGTTTTATATGTTTTCGTCAATTTGAAGAGGATCCTTGCACTCTCTTTCCCTTTTCAACTCCTCAGCATTCTCCTCAATTCATTCAATTGATCTAAGAGATCAAATCCGATGCCTTCCTCGCCCCAACTTGAACTCTGCAAGAATTTGGCCTCATCCCCAAGCCCAAAAATTGCCTTTCCCCTTTTTCCAACAAAAACCCCCAAATTTCAAACAAATCCTTGCACTTCATACCTAGCCTAAAATTATCTTGTATTTCAGTCATCTCAAATCCCTTCGAATATCTTTTACTGAGATTGACCTGGAGAGAGCCCTCTCCTGTCCTCGTAGGGCTAGCTACGAGGCTGAGCATGGTTTGATGTTATCCTATCTCTACCTTCCTTCAGCCTGAGGTGGATATAGGCCCTAACATGCGTCACCCATTCTGGGGTTATGCAGCCCTCTCCAGGTAAGCGCAGAGGGACGTAGAGGCTGTAGAGGCTGACACAGAGGCTTTAGGGGCAGCGTTGGGGTTTCTAGGGCCAACATCTGGCCAAGTCCTGCAAATATCGTTTGAGGGTGTGGATCAGTCAATATTTTGGCTTTAGAATAGCATGTTAGCTACATATATATATTTTCTCTGTCAGGTTTTCGAAATCTGGAACCCAGATTTGTAGTATTCAGAAAAATCTTAATAATAAAACCCTCCAACAGCCAGAAGACCAGTTTTCCCACGTTGGGTTTTTCTGGGGACTATTGTCCAGAAAATCCTTGTGTCACTTTGTCTATGTGTGCATGTACTTTTTCTTCTTTAGATCTAAATCGGCGAAAGTCTATTATGTGTTTTCTTCTATGTTAATCTGAAGTTTCAGCGTTAATAACTTATTTAAGTGGGATAAGCATAACCATATCTAACAATATATTTTTGCATAAGTTACATTTAGAAATTTTCACATGGTATCAGAGTGATTGCAGATCTAGTAATGTCACCAACTGAAGACTGAAGTATCTTATTGCAGTAAGCAACAGGAAGAGCAGCAGCAGCAGCATAAGGCCATATCTGAAGGGACAACGTAGTTTCAGAGGGAACAGAAACACGCAGAGGGCAGGGTGACGTGGTCTTACATTGTCTCCATGCAGGCCCATGTACTTACTACACAGAGGCATCACTGGGATCGTCTGAAGCCAGCCAAGGTGACATAGTTCTGAAGCTCTCTGATCCAGAAGTTCCTAAAGCAGAGCTGCAGAACTTTAGAAGGTGATGGTGGGGTTAAATTTCTGAAGTTTTCATAATTTTAGCCTAAGCACTAGTGACAAAGACCAGGGGGAGATCAGCTTCTCAAAGAGTTTCTAGCCAAAGAAACTTTCTGATCGATCAGAGGATCGAAGAGAGATGAATCATTCTTTGATTTGGCAGATTTCCAAGAAGGGAAATCAGTTGTCAGAGGGAGTAGAAGGTGCATTTTTCGCCAAGGACCTTAGATCCATATCTCTAGCACAGAGAAGAGGAGCTCCAACATATTTCTGAGCAGATGGCACCTCATGCACTGCATGATTAGGATAGACTGGATGGCCTATCCAAGTTTGCAGTTTTGAAGGCTAGAATCTTAATAGTACTAGAGGCATATCATCTAAGAGACCGTGTAGAACGATTTCTGGCCAAGCCGACCGGTGCAGGTCTCCTGAGGAAGCATAATAAGGCTACAGGACATGCCAAGCGGCTGATAATGGATGGAGTTAAGGACCATGTTGTCCCATGCATAACTGAAAAGAAAACAGCTAATGAGATGTGCGGAAGGCCTTAACATCCCTATATGAGGGAAAGTTTGTCCAAAGGAAGATGCTTCTGGAGACTTGGATGCGGTCATTCATGATGACCAAGGGGGAAGACATGGAACATTTTCTCTTCGGATTACAGTTAATCAAAGACCAGTTGACTGCCACAGGTGTAAAGGTGGAGGATGATGTGATGGTCAGGACTGCTCTCAATGCGGTCACGGGTGAGTGGGAAACCTTTGTCAAAAGTATCTTAGGTAGACCAGACCTTCCCGACTAGGACAACTTATGGGAAATCATGTGTCAAGAATAACTCCGCAAGTTCACCAAGAAGCAGTACCGCATGGGATCGATTAAGGTGAAGAAGGAAGATGAAGCAGATGTTGCCTTGGCATCAAAGAGGCAGCAAGGGAAGAAGAAGTGGGATCTAACATTTCGCCATCAATTTTCCTTAGAAGAAAAAGGAAAAGGAAACTTCTTCTTCCAAGGCTGTTGTGGCAGATGATGGGTCAGAAGACAATGCAGCCATGAGTGCTCATGAACCACGAAAGTGAGGCAACATGGATCTATAGAGTAGCTACAGAATGTGGGCAGGATCCTTGAGAAGCTCATATCTTGGATCACATACGAGCTACAGGAGCCTTAAGACAGTAGCAGGACAAGTGGAGCAGTTGGTGCATAGAGTCACGGATGAAGCAGAGACAGATCTGAAATATGGAAGGAGCAGTGCATTGCAGATGCAGTAGCAGCGTAGAGGCAGCAGCAGCATAGGATTTGATGTGACTTCAACAGCATAGAGAAAAGCTGCAGTAGCGTAGAAGGCTTCAAGATCTGATTATGGTCATTGGCTTCCCAACGAGAAAAGTATAAAGGAAAGGCTTGGGGCCATTTGTAAACACACACACAAGTAGAGCACTAAAGCTAAGCTGAGATTCTAGGGCAGGGTTTGCTAAGAATTCTCATAAGTGTTTCAGATACAAAGAGGGGATTTTAGGCAAAGGGGATGGTTTGATCCAAGTGCCTAGAATCATCAAGAGGCAGAGAGCAGCTTCCAGAGGCAGCACAGAGAAGCAGGAGAAGCAGCAACAGAAGGGCAGCAGTTTCACAGCATAGGGGCAGCTTCAGCTACACAGGTTTTGCGCAGTCTCTCTCGGGGCAGTGTTAGGAAGTAAGAGACCCTCAAGGGTTATGCAGAGTCCCTCAAGGGTAGCGCAGGGTTTGCGTCACCCATTCTGGGGTTATACAGCCCTCTCCAAGCCAGCGTAGAGGGACGCAGAGGCTATAGAGGCTGACGCAAAGGCTTCAAGGGCAGCGCTGGGGTTTCTAGGGCCAAGATATGGCCAAGTCCTGTAAATCCCATTTGAGGGTGTGGATCAGTCAATATTTTGGCTTCAGAACTGCAGGTTAGTTACAGATCTATATTTTCTCTGTCAGGTTTTCTAGATCTGGAACTCAAATTTGTTGTATTTAGAAAACTCTTAATAGTAAAACCCTGCAGCAGCAGATGACCGGTTTTCCCACATTGGGTTTTTCTGGGGACTGTTGTCTGGAAAATCCTTGTGTCACTTTGTCTATGTGTGCATGTACTTTTTCTGTTTTAGATATGAATCGGTGAAAGTTTGTTATGTGTTTGCTTCGATGTTAATCTGAAGTTTCAACATAAAAAAACTTATTGAAGTAGGAGAAGCATAAGTTACATTCAGAAATTTTCACATGAAATAGCAATTTATAGTGAATTATTAGTTATCTAATTGATCATTGCATGTGAATTAAATCATATTTAATTCACTGTACCTCTCACTAGCTCATCCATCAATTAGAACTAGTTAAATTGATTTTAACTCAAATAATTAAGTTAAACAATTACAACTCAAAATAAACTGCAACTGGACCCCTTAACTGTTATGAATATAATTCATAACAAATAGAATAAAATACAAATAAATTTAAATAATAAATAATCAAAATGATGATTATTTAAATAGTCATTAGTTAACTGAAAAGGCATGTCTTAAAGACATGCCCAATCATGAAAGGCTAGCTTCCTAGGTATATAAGTAGGGCCTCATTGTAACATTTCTCATCAATTATACATTTTATATATTAATAAATTATTATTACAAATACCTCTTGTGTATTTTTACAATTAAAGCCAACAAGCTACAGTTTTGTTGCTTCGGTGGTATCGAAGCCATGCTGCACAATATAGTATTACGAGCCTATTAACGTAGTTTACGAGCCTATGAACGTAATTTACCATAAAATATGCCATTATGTGTAGATCCTGAAGAAATTGAGCAGATTAGAAAAATTCAAGAAAAGCTTGAGAAAATAGAAAAGTCATGTGTGGAAGCCATAGCCCGTTTTAAGAAGAATTATGTGAAAATCAGTAATAAGGAAGATGATAGCGACAGTAAAGAAACAAAACAAGATGAAGATAATATAGATAAAGATGAGGATTGAGATGAAGCTAGTCCTGATGTGGAAGAGGATTATGAAGATCAAGATGAGGATTCAGATGAAGATAATGTGGAAGAAGAGAAAGAAGAAGATATTTTTGAAGATAATCATTAAGAATCACTACATTCTAAAGAAGATCAGGTTATGAAAATTCCAACTTATGAGAATGAAGGTGATATTAAAAATAAAGATGAGCCTGCTAGTCAGGAAACTATTGAAGAAGCTGAAAAATATGATGAACGTGAAATTAATGAAATGCCTGCTCCCTTAAAGGATCTGAATAAACAAAAGCAATTTGAAATTTTTAATAGGTGATCTTGATAAAGAATATCATGAGGAAGATTTGAAGAAAATTTTTCGTAAAATTGGTGAAATTAATGTAATACAGATGTTTAAGAATCCACCATCTCATCTAAAAATTAGACCTGATGAAACAGTTTTTCGTATACCTTGTGTTGGGTCAAACGCTGGAGGTATATTTGGAAATGGATTGAACCAGCCCATGCCTCTTGTTCGATATTTAGGGGCTGAACTTTATTCACTTCTACCTTCGAAGGCACGTGGCTTTGGATTAACCGAGGAGTGGGATATAAAATTAGCAAGAAAGGATCATGTAAGACGAAACATGTTAACAATATACTCTTGTTTCGTTGGATCACGAGCCCAAGGTACATTGCAGCAATGTGACAAATCGTAGATTTGTGACATCTGTGCGTCGAATATGGTGCAATGCCCTGGTCACTTTGGGCACCTGGAAATTTCCAAGCCCATGTTTCATGTTGGGTTTTTTAAGAATTTTCTTTGTCTCCTGCACTGCACCTGTATCAATTGCTCAGCTATTCTCGCCGATGAGAACGACAGTCGTTTCAAACGAGCATTCAAAGTAAAGAACCCCAAAGCAAATCTTAGGATGATCATGGATTGTTATAAGAATAGGAAAAATTGTGAAGGTGGAGACGAGATTGACGAAAAAAAAATTAATGACGAAGATGTGGAGATGGTCGGGGATGAAGTGAGGAAACGCAGTGGCTGCGGTGCCATGCAACCCACAATTTCAATCAATGGCTTGAAAATACTAGTGGACTATAAACCTTCCAAGAATAAGAAGAAAGATAACGAAGAGGAGCAGCACCAGCTAGATCGTTCTGAGAGGAAAAAATATATGCATGGGGAACCGATTACATATTTTCGTGATATAGAGAACGCGTGTCAACAATGCAAAGATGAAGACAAAATTTAAGAATAATAGTTTTTCACCAAGGTTCAGCATTGGAACTTCTAGTAGGCACTGATGTGAGAGATGGTTTTGGATCCAAACACATTATGAGTTGGTGTGGATGTGTTGTTCATGAGCCCAACATTGATGTCCATACACGTACTTTCATTGAAATTCCAACTCTTCAATTAGCAACGAGAACCCTAAGAAAAAAATATATGCACTCAGGCCCAAATTTTACAACCGTGCGATTTTTCGCAGTCTTATGCGTGATTTGCCACAGTCTTATGTACGACCTATATCAAGACTTGTTGTTTAGGGACAGACGTGTTATTTCACACGCAGACTAGGGCTCGTCTCTATTCGACACCCGAAGTGATAGAGGGTCTGGGGGTACGACAAGCGCTCTACAATATCATGTCCCGGTCTTGGATTCACCTTATTTCACTGCCAGACCAACAACTTGTAAATCGTGACATATTTCGTCGACAGTCACCATCGTTGGTCAAACGTTGTATTGAATTGATATGTTCATCGTTGCTCTATCGTCTCAATAGTGGAGCCATATATACTTTAACTATTTTGTGAAAATTATAATTATATAACTACATCATATATATATATATATATATATATATATATATATATATATATATATATATATATATATATATATATTATAAAAAAGGGGGGTTAAAAGATGGAAAAAAGAAGAAGTAAAATTTTTAAAAAAGGGGGAAAGATATAAAATAAAATGTAAGCCCTAATTCCAAGATAGTATTTGGAACGAATTATACATGCTAATCAAAAATGATGTGAGCTAAGTGAAGGAAATGATTAGCGATTGAAGGTGAAGAAAAAATTGTCAACTGAAGGAAATAATTAGTGATTGAAGGTGAAGAAAAAATTGTCAACGATAAAGCTTTGAGGAAAAAGCTTTTGAAGAACGAGGCAATATTATGAATATAATTCATAACAATACAAATAAATTAAATAATAAATAATCAAAATGATGATTATTTAAATAGTCATTAGTTAATTGAAAAGGCATGTCTAAAAGACATGCTCGGTCATGAAAGGCCACCTGCCTAGGTATATAAGCAGAGCCTCATTGTAACATTTCTCATCACTTATACATTTTATATATTAATAAATTTTTATTACAAATATCTCTTGTGTATTTTTACAAACAAAGCCAACAAGCTACAGTTTTGTTGCTTCACTAAAACTTAGAGTGAAATTTTCATGCCTCCAGTTTGATCCCTAACTCAAATTGGCTGAGTTGACTAAGTCATCATGACTCAGTTAACTCGTACAAGTTGTCATATGATGTGGAATTACAATTTCCTTCTAATTTAATAAAGGGAAAATTAAATTCGAAGCCCTTCTTATTTCCAATTTCAACAACTCGGTCTCTATTGAAAGGATCACGTTCAACATGTTGACAAGGTACTCAAATTACTAGAGGAGAAATAATTGTATGCAAAAACCTCCAAATGTTATTTTGAGGTACAAGAGGTGGAATATTTGGGTCATATTGTATCTCATGAGGGTGTTAATGTAGATCCTAACAAAATTAAATCCATCAAGGAATGGAAAATCCCCACAACCCTAAAGCATCTTTGAGGATTTCTCGGGTTGACAAGGCATTATCGGAATTTTGTTAATAATTATGGGAAAATATCAACAACTCTAACAACATTACTAAAGAAATATGAATTTTTTTGGACTCCAA
This sequence comes from Pinus albicaulis, assembly GCA_034641835.2. Lineage (NCBI taxonomy): Eukaryota > Viridiplantae > Streptophyta > Pinopsida > Pinales > Pinaceae > Pinus > Pinus albicaulis. The sequence continues at coordinate 205,677,524 of CM076573.1, read as the reverse complement.
AAGCAACTAATTCATTTGAACATCTTAAAGAGGCAATGTACCAAGCTCCAATTTTATTTATTCCAAACTTCAAAAAAACTTTATGGTAGAATGTGATGCCTTGGGAAATGGAATTGGTGTTGTTTTAATGCAATAGGGAAGACCCATTACTATTGAAAGTCATCAAATCGAGGGAAAGTATTTACACAAACTTATTTAGGAGAAGGAAATGTTGGTAATACTACGTCATGCCCTAAAGTAATGATGTCCTTACCTAATGGGAATACATTTCAAAGTAAAAACAAATCATGATAATCTTAAATACTTTTTGGAACAAATATTATCTTCATAAGAGAACAAAAAATGTGCCACGAAGATGTTGGTATTATGACTTTGAAATCATCTATAAAAAATGGAAGCAAGATGTTGTTGCAGATGCACTCTCAAGAAGGGATGAGGATGTTGAAGTTTGCAACAAGAAACAGTGAAATTGGCATCCAGAAACAACATGACGACACACACACTAATGTGGGATCACAGGTCCTAGCGATAGTCACACAGTGATGGGCCCAAGCGATAGCCACACAGTGATGGGTCCTAGCGATACATTAGTACATCTAATTTAATTTTCCCTTAATTAAATTGGACAATAAATTGTAATATTATCTCATAATCACTTGTAATAATTAAGTGAGTGTGATAGACTCAGTTAGCTCATCAATTTCTAGTTGAGGGTGGTTGGTGAGGCATGCAGAGTGATTCTATTAGTTATTGAGTCCAAGTTGCAGTTAGTGCATTAGTTTAATGCATGAGAAATCAATTAACTCAATCTAGGTGAGTTAAAGTCAGTCTAACTAGTTGTAACTGATTGTAGCACTAGTGAGAGGTCAAGTGAATCAAATCAGATTTTATTCACATGTAGTGATCTATCAGGTGACTGATGATTTACTATTAATAGTTGCATGCATGTCAGTTCTGATGAATACCCAATTGAGACAAAGGTTAAAGGGATGTTAACTATCAGTTGTATTTTTAGTAAACTGCCCAGATGCAGTTAAAACACCATAAGATGCCCGTGATACTTAGCGTAGTTGAGAAAGGTTGAAATTACTAAAGAATAGGGAATGCATTCCTCATGAATTGCGTGAGCAAGGCAGGCTAAAGACAGGCTGAGAATTGGCTAAGTGTTGGTCCAATTTTGTCTAACTTAGTGTGAGACGATTGGCAGAGTGCAGGAGACTCTTGGGAGAAGAGTGCATTGTAATTGTTTCATGATTCCTTGTTGAATATACAATACAATATAGAGGCATTTTGAGTGGCAATATTTCCCTAGGAAAATTCTGTGTTGTGTATTTATTTGCTTCTTTCTTTTACTTGACGTGATTATGCAATCGTGTTTAATTTCTGCAAATGAATTGTTAGAAGAATTCAGTATCTTTCTTTAGAACATTGCACAATTGGATTGAATTCATGATATACATATTATTTGTATAATTTATACATGGTATCAGAGCACAGGAAATCACTATAGTGAAGAAGAATTGAGTTTGTGAATGAACAGCATTCAAATTTTCAAAAATATTCTTTGGTGCGACAGGCAGATCAAGATGGCTTTCAATGGCTTAAGATTGGAATATGCACTCGACTAATTATATTGCATGGAAAGATAGAATGGAGGAATTTTTGGAGGAAAATGGGTTGAAATAATTCATTGAGAATGATATTCCCAAGCCTGCAGCAACAGACGTCGCTCTTCTTGATGCTTTGCAAAAGAAGGTAGCAAGGGTGAGGAGGATCTTATTGGAGGGAGTACGAGACCACATTGTCTCAAGTCTCCATGGAAAAGTGACTCCATATGCAATGTGGAAGGCTTTGACATATCTGTTCCAGAGCAGCAGTGACCACAGAAAATTGGCACTGAAGGACAAGCTCAGGAAAATCAAAATGGAGAAAAGTCACACTATTCCAGAATACTTGACCAAGTTCATCCATTGTCGTGATGAGCTTGGAAGTGTTGGAATTACTATAGCGGATGATGACTTGGTGAGCCTGGCACTTCTAGCCCTTCCCAAGAGTTGGCATAGTTATCAGGACTCTGTCAATGGGAGGGAGAAGCTACTAGATTGGGAGCGACTTTGGTTGGATTTGGTACAAGAAGAATTCAGGTAGAATACCAAGGATGGATCCTCATCCAAAACATATGATGAGGAAAATTGCGCCTTGGCTGGTAAGGCAAAGAAGGGGAAGGGAAAGAAAGCATATTCCAAATCTTCGACCAGCAAAGAAGGCAAGGAGCGTGACATGTCCAGAGTGAAATGTTTTCCAACTGTCATGAGCATGGATATTATGCCACTAATTGTCCACAGAAGAAGAAGAAGAACAAGAAGGCTTCAGGATCTGCAGTGGGTAAGGCTTTGGCCTCGAAATTTGAGTTGGACTTCTCACTCATCGCATGCATGGTGTCAAGTGCAATGGGATCAGTGTGGTACTTAAATAGTGGTGCATCTTTCCACATGATGGGAGACAAAGAAATTTTCAGTAGTTTGGAGGAGAAGGACCTCAAGATGCATATCGAAATGGGTGACGATAGGAAGTATAGCGCTACCAGAAATGGTACAGTTACTTTCTAGAGACATTCAGGTAAACCCTTCTTATTAAAATATGTCATGCATGTGTCATACTTGAAGAAAAATTTAGTTTCAGTTGCAATTTTGGAAGATAGAGGCTATGATGTGGTTTTCAGTAAAGGAAAAGCTTTCCTCCGACACAAAGCCACAGGACAAGCCAAGAATATTTGGATTCGTGTGAAGAATATCTATAAACTTGATGTATATGGTTGCATAGCATTGATGGGTAAGGCGTACAAAGTGGTGAGACAGGATGAGGGTGAGTTATGGCACAGGATATTGGGCCATCTACACCATGGAGCCTTGAAGGTCATGCAGCAAATTTATACGGGTCTTCCAAAGGGTATTGTTGTGAAAATAGAAACATGAAAGGGATGTACAATGGGGAAGTATGAGAAAGCCATGAAATTTTTCCTTGAGAGGGAGCCTTATTTGCATTCAGATGAGGAACTCTTGGTTCCAAAGGATGAACCTCAAGATGTGGAGTAGCCACATGAGGAGGATCATGGAGTGGCAGAAACCACTCATGTTGGAGCCTCGAGGGGGGGGAAATTTCAAGCTATATGGGAGAGAGAGTACATGCAGTTATACCTACAGGTGTGAGGTGGGGCGATGTGCAAAATTAATCCCAGGAAGAAATTCGGGGAAGGTTCATTGAGATGGTGTGTCTCATGGATCGAACCTGGCTACAAGGAGCCCACAATACAATAGTAGTAGGAAGGATCGGTTAGATTGATGTAGTCAGATTTCATGAAGACATAACTCAGAGTGACAGGTGTCAGATATTAGAGCGCAGATTAGAGTTGGAAGCAGTGCAGAGTGCATGGATGCAGATGTCAGTAGCGCAGAGAATCCAGTAGACATGTGTAGTAGCTAGCAGCAGTCAGAATACTCTGATGACAGATGCATTATATTGATTCAGTTCTTTGGAGGCTATTCAGTTTCAGAAGTGTTGCATACAAGAGTTGCATGTGCGAACAACACTAGAGAAGTGTTGCATGCAAGATTTGCATGTGCGCATGCAAGAACATTCCAAAGGTACCAGATTGAGACAAATTGATTCCTTTATTATTGAGAGGGAGTGTTGAAGTTTGCAACAAGAAATAGTGAAATTGGCATCCAGAAAAAACATGACGACACACACACTAGTGTGGGATCACAGGTCCTAGCGATAGTCACACAGTGATGGATCCAAGCAATAGTCACACAGTGATGGGTCCTAGCAATACGTTAATGTGTCTAATTTAATTTTCCCTTAATGAAATTGGACAATAAATTGTAATCTTATCTCATAATCACTTGTAATTGTTAACTGAGTGTGATAGACTCAGTTAGCTCATGAATTTTGAGTTGAGGGTGGTTGGTGAGGCATGCAGAGTGATTATGTTAGTTATTTAGTCCAATTTGCAGTTAGTGCATTATTTTAATGCATGATAAATTAGTTAGCTCAATCTAGGTGAGTTAAAGTCAGTCTAACTAGTTGTAACTGATTGTAGCACTAGTGAGAGGTCAAGTGAATCAAATCATATTTGATTCACATGCGAATGAAATTTTTTCAAGTGATTAGTGGTCTATAATAATAGTTGCATTCATATGGGTTAAATGAAGATCAGTTAAGACAAGGTTAAAGGGAAGTTAAATATCGGTTGTACTTTTATAAAACTGCCCAGATGTAGTTAAAACACCATAGGATGCCCATGATACTCAGCGCAGTCAAGGAAGGCTGAAATTCATAAATAATAGGGATTTCATTCCACAGGGATTGCATGAGCAAGGCAGGCTAAAGATGGGTTGAGAATTGGCTAAGTGTTGGTCCAATTTTTCCTAGATCAGTGTGAGACGATTGGCAGAGTACATGAACTGTGAAGAGTGCATTGTAGTTGTTTCATGATTCCTTGGTGAATATACAATAGAAGATAGAGGGGTTTTGAGCAGCAAGCTTTCCTCGGGAAAATTATCTGTGTTGTGTATTGATTTGCTTCTTTCTTTTACTTGGCGTGATTATGCGATCGTGTTTAATTTCCGCAAATGAATTGTTAGAAGAATTCAGTATCTTGCTTTAGAACATTGCATGATCGGGTTGAATTCATGATATACATATTGTTTGTATAATTTCTACAAAGGATGTGGAAGAATTTCTCGATGCCATTTCTATTATCCAACCTGACTAGATAACCAAAGAAAGGGAGGAATGGAAGAATGACGAATAGGTGTGGACACTCATTCAAAATTTACAGCAAGATCCTCGTTCATATGAAACATTTAGTTGGAAAAATGATTCATTATGGTAAAAATATCGCTTATATCTTTGTAATAATTCCCAACTCAAACAAAATATTATTTTGGAATTGCCTCTCCTTTAGGAGGTCACTCAGGATTTTTAAAAACTTACCACAGGGTGAAGAAAGAATTTTTTTGGGATGGCCTTAAATCTGATATTCGAAATTTTGTGGCGGAATGTTTGGTTTGCCAACAGAATAAAGTGGAAACAATTAAGACCCCAGGACTTCTACAACCTTTATCCATTCCAAGTCAACGTTGGGAGGAGATTTCGATGGATTTTATCACAGGTTTACCTAAGTCCGAAGGAAAGAGTGTCATCATGGTGGTAGTTGATAGACTTACCAAGTATGCACACTTTTGTGCATTATCTCATCATGCACAAATCAATACAATTGCTCTCTTGCATTTGCTGAAACAATTAAAAACTACACATGAAACCCAAATATTATTGTAATTGACGAAGTCCATTTCACCTAGAAATTTTTGGACGGAGTTATTTTCTTGTTTGGGTACTCAATTAGCTCGTAGCTCATCTTATCATCCTCAATCTGATGGTCAAACTGAGATAGTAAATAAATGTTTGGTAGGATATCTTCGTTGTTTTGTATCTGATAAACAAACACAATGGGTCAAGTGGTTACCTCTTGCTGAATGGTGGTATAACACTTCCTTCCATACTGCAGCAAAAATGACCCCATTTATGGCACTTTATGGATATCATCCACCATCCATCACATCATCTTTAAGACAAAATTCTAAGGTTCAAGCAGTGGAAGATCACATCGAGCATCAGCAAGAAGTTCTCCAACTCTTAAAGGATAACCTGAATTTGGCACAAAATCGAATGAAACAACAGGCAGATCAACATCGCAGCGAGAGAAGTTTTGATGTAGGAGATTGGGTATTTTTACGGCTACAACCATACAAACAAATGTCCCTCAGGCAAGCTAAGAAGGATGATAAATTATCATGAATTACTATGGTCCTTAGAAGGTGTTGTAAAAGACTAGTACTATGGCATACAAATTGGAGCTCCCTGCATCTTCTCAAGGACACCCAGTTTTCTATGTTTCGTGCTTAAAGAAGGTTATTGATGACAAGCTACCAATTCAAACAATATTTCCATAACTTAACAAGAAGGAAAAATATTATTGGATCCTGTAGCAGTCACATAAACAAGAACCAAACAGCTACATTATCGATCAATTTCAAGGTATCTCATTAAGAGGAAGAACTTACCCGCTGAAGATTCCAACATGGGAGGATGATAATTTTATACAGAAGCATCCATAACTACTCAAGCACTGAGGAAAACAATTTTTTTGAAGGAGAAGGGCATGTTAGGTCTTTATAATACTAGTATAGCCCCATTGTTGTTATTGTTAGTGTAGCCCCCTTATTGTTATTTTTGTGCCCATGTAGCCCCCATTTATTATTGTTGTGCCCCATAGAAGCCCACTATTGTTATTGTTGTGCCGTTAAAATATTATTGTTATGTAGGCTCTGATCATATTGTGACCCCTTAGACTCATATATATACCAAGGAGATATTGTTATTTCTATCATCTAATAATTGTTCATTTATGTGATGTAAAAGGAGGATTCCCCCTCAAAGAGGTTTATTTTGAATTCGTTGATCTATTTCATCTTCTATTTTGTGATCTGGTTACATAACAATAAAATATCATAAACAAAATATTTTGTGTTATTGATAAACCATTTTTATTTAAGTCTTACAGTCACAACATCGTCACACTTGACATATACAAACTTTGTTAAAAAATACAGCAAGAAAGTCTCAATTTGATTTTGCTTAAAAAATACAGCAAGAAAGTGTCAATTTGATTTTGCCTTGGTCAAATTGAGAAAATTTGAATTTCCACATCAATAGACAACTTGGATGCAATTAACTTGTGTGACATGGTCTTGTCACCCAATTAACTCAGTAAATTCGAGTTAAAGGAGTTAGATTTTTGTTAAACATGTGTGATTTCTAATTTTTAGTGGTCCAGCTCAGTTATATTCCGTTGAATTCAATTAAACTAGTTCTAATTGTTGGATGAACTAGTGGAAGGTCTGTTTTGAAATGGGACAATAGTATAACTCAGTGATCATCCAATTAACTGAACAATCAACCCAAAATACCTAGTTCATGTAGAGAATTCGAGTTCCCCAGTTGTGGTGGATATTCCAAGGCAGTGTAACATTAGTTCTAGACCAATCTTGAGTGTACAAGTGTTGCACGCAATCAAATTATCAACCTTGGGAATTGTGCAAGCATTTCGGAGGAATTTCCTAAATAATAGGGGCCTAACTTCTCAATAATTTCACAAGGAAATAGGGCCTCAATCAGAGGCAAAAAATGATTAAGTTTGGGTCAAAGCTTCTTAGTGAGCGCAGAGATATATTATTCACTTACAGGTTGTTCTCACTTGAGAAAATCAATTGTAATACATCTCTATTCATGAGATTAATGCAAGTAGGAAAAAGGGTTTTTAACATATTTCTTTCCCCTGGAAAAATATTGTGTGCATGTGTGTTATTTCTCATTGCATGTTTGTGATTGGCATTCTAAATTGTGAATTGAATTCCGCAAAGCAGTAGAGTAGGTTTCTATCTTGTGACTTTGATTAAGATTTCATGAGCAGTTGAAATTATACACTATAATTTCTATAAATTCACAAATACCACTAATTCATGGGATGTCACTTTCTCCACCACTTGTGTTTGAAACCGTCCCGATGTACTACTCTGGACTTAAATCCAATCTCAAAATAAATATGGATATGCTTATTTAAAAGCATCTTCCAATTCCCAAGTTTCCTCCTCTGGGCTAAAGTGTTTCCATTGTACTTTGACTTGGGTTATGATTATATTCTAGAGCATGAATTCCCTCTAGTCTAGTATGCATAAAGGTTATGTCACAAACTCGCCCTCTGATTCTACTTATACCATATTCTAATCAGTAATGTGATTTGGATCATTTACATACCTTTTAAGTAAAGACCCATGAAACACATCGTGAACTTTCATGAATGTTGGCAGAGCAATTAAATAAGCATCTGGACATATCCTTGCTAACACCTCAAATGGTCCATAAAGTATGGGTGGAAAATTGGCACAACTACCAAGTCTAAGAGTAGTTTTAGACGTTTCAATTTCAGATAAACATGGTTTCCAACATTAAACTCTTTGTAATCTCTCTTTAAATATGCATAACATTTCTATTTATCCTAAGCTATTTTCATATTCAATTTCACCTATTTGACTATTTCCTCCATTTATTTCAACATATCTGGTCCTAAAACCAATTTTTCTTTAGGATGATCCCAACTTAAAGGAACTTTACACCTTATCTCATACATTAGTTCAAAAGGATTCATATTTAGGGAGGTATGATAATCATTATTGTAAGTAGATTCAATTAAAGGATTTTCTTGGTCCCTTATGTTTAACCACCAGTCTGGGGATGATTATAGTTCCTTTTTGTAGGTTTTAACCCTGTACAGAAAATTATCTATAGACGAATCTTTAAAACATAAAATAAACAATAGCAAGAGCATAAAACATAAAACAAATAAACACAGAGATTTTCCCCCAGATCCCAAATTGAGACGACCAACTTGATTTTTCACTATATTCCTTTTAGTGTTACAACACATATATATACACGCCGAAGCATACATAAACCCCAATCCATTAACCACAGTTAGAACATCGCTTGTCTATTTCATATTTGGATCCACCAAAATTCTGCCGGGGGCAAAAACCATCATGCCCCAGTATGTACCCAAAACCATGGAGCTGCAAATTCATGGAAAAATGAGACGAAAAAAAATTTTTGGGGGCAACATCACGGACCTTGACGAGGGGGCTATCGCCCCCACTGTTACCCCCCCCCACGCGTGATTAGTCGTGGAAAGAATATAACACAAACCCAACATTCTCCCACTTGTTGTTTTCTTTCTGTTGGGGGCCACAGGAGAGTTGAGTCATTAACCCATATTTGCAACACCCATTGTTTCTCTACACCAAGAGAACTTCTGAGTGCTCATATACTTTGTCAATGCATCTGCAACATTCTTCAAAGTGTCCACATTTACCAACAACACCCTTTTAGCTTCCACCATATATCTCACAAAATGATATTGAACATCAATGTGCTTTGTGTTTGAATGATAAGCAGGGTTCTTAGCCAAGAAAATTACACTTTGGCTATCACAGTCTATCCTTTTAGCTTGCTGCACCAACCCCATACTTGAACACAATATCTACAACCAAACTGCCTCCTTGCTTGCATGAGTGGCTACTATGCATTCTGCCTCTGTAGTTGAAAGTGCCACTACAGACTGTCTTTTACTCATCCAACTGACTGCACCTCCAAATAGGCTAAACACATACCCACTTGTAGATCTTATTTGGTCCATATCTCCAGCCCAGTCTGCATCAACAAAACCATGAATGTCCAACATTATTTCCAATCGTCTTCCTAACTAATACATAATCACTAGTGCCATGCAAATATCTGAAAACCCGCTTTACTGTTGTCCAATGCTCCTTCCATGGTTTTGACATATTGCTACAATACTTCAATCATGCCTGTGCTTGTAGTCCTGTCCAGTGCATTGCCTCAAGGCTCTCCCCCTTTAATCATATGAACACGGGACATAATATCCCTCTTCTTCTTGTGTCTTGGGACACTATTAAGTAACTGACTTTGTACCTACGGAATCGGAACATCCACGGTTTACTATCACTGCATATTGAACCTCTTATTCTAATCAAGCATACTTCCTCACAGTTTAACCGGAAGCTTCCTCTTTTGTCTTGGTCTCTAAATTTCCTTCCCAAAATATAGTTTGTAGCACCAAGATCCTTCATGTTGAATTTGGAGAACAATTGGGTCTTAAAATCTTGGATAATTTCTTTGTCATTTCCAATCAACAACATATCATCCACATACAAGACCAAATACATAACACGGTCACCAATTAATTTAAAATAAACACGGTGATCCTCCTTGCTTCCGGTGAAGCCAAGTCCCTGTCACTGCTAGGTATCAGAATTTACGATGCACATTAGCAGTATTTGTTTTAACCCATACAGAGACTTCTTGAACCTACATACCAGTTCTTTCTTACCCTTCACCATAAAGCCTTTAGGTTGCTTCATGTAGATCTCCTCTTCTAGATCCCCATGAAGAAATGATGTCTTCACATCCATCTGTTCTATCTCAAAATCAAATGCAGTAGCAACAGATAAAAGTAATCTAATAGAAGTAACTTTGGCAACAGGAGAAAAAATATCACCAAAATCAATTCCCAGCACATGGGAATAACCTTTTGCTACCAACCGAGCTTTGTATTTCTCCACCTTACCTTCTACATTCATCTTCTTCTTAGACACCCATTTTCTCTCGATGGGCTTCGTTCTAGCCGGCAACCCCACCAGATCTGATGCCTCATTTTTATGCAAGGATGCCATTTCATCAACCATGGCCTCCTTCCAAAGTTTTCCATCCTCTGAATCTATTGCCTCCCTGACGGTTTTGGGATCATCATCAGTTATAGTTAAAGCAAAATTTGAACAGAAAGCAGATGGACTATACCTTTCTGGTTGTCTTCTTTCCCGAACTGATCTTCTCACAGCTGGAGTTTGTGGCTCTTCCTCTTCTGAGTCTTCTTCTGTTGTAGAGTCTAATTCATCCTCCTTTAGCTCAAACTCTATCTTCTCAGGTTCCTTTGGTATGATTTCATGCTTAACAACATCTTTCACCTCTCTAAACACCACATCTCGGTTGTATACAACCTTCCTTGTTTACGAGTTCCAAAGCTTGTAACCTTTTAAACCATCCTTATACCCAATAAAGATGCACCTTTCAGATTTATTATCCAACTTGGTCCTTTTCTCCTTTGGAACATGTACATATGCATCACATCCAAATACCCTCAGATGTGAAAGGGAGGGTTTCTTACCAGTCCATACCTCATGTGGAATCTTATCCTCCAATGCTGATGAAGGTGATCTATTAACCAAGTAACTGCAGTCTCCACTGCCTCTGCCCAGAATTCTTGTCCTAACCCGATACCACTGAGCATGCTTCTTGCCTTTTCCATCAGTGTTCTGTTCATTCTTTATACAACTCCATTTTGCTGAGGTGTTTATGGAGTAGTCTTCTATCGTGTTATACCACACTTCTTACAGAACTCTTCAAATTCCTTCTTGCAGAACTCCCCACCATTATCTATCCTCAGCAATTTTATCTTCTTCTCTATTTGGTTTTCCACCAGAGCCTTAAATTCTTTAAATCTGTTAAATACTTCAGATTTCTTCCTCAAGAAATATATCCATGTATTCCTTGAGAAGTCATCTATGAATGAAACATATTACACAGACTTACCTAGTGATGGAACCGACATAGGTCCAAACACATCACTGTGCACAAGCTCTAATATCTTGTTCGCCCTCTTAGCACCAGAAGGAAAAATCACTCGATTCTGCTGCCCATATACAAAATTTTCACAGAAATCAAAATCTAGAGAGCTATTAGACATACCTTCTACCATACCATTTCCATGCAGTATCTGAAGGCCCTTCTCTCCAATATGTCCAAGCGTTTGATGCCATAGCATGGTCTTTTCTCTAGAGACCGCTAGGCTTTCCGCTCCACTTTCAGGAACCACAGAACTGTTGCACCCAGCAATAATGGTGCTTCCCTGAAGCTTGTACAAAGTCCCAATCCGAACTCCCCACATTAATACCAGTGCTCCCCGAACCATCTTACAGGTATCTTTCTCGAACTCTGTTTTTACTCCTACATCATCCATCTTGCTTACAGAAATCAGATTTCTAGCCAATGCAGGAATGTGCAGAACACCAGGAAGTGTTCTAATCCTTCCACCTTCCAGCTTCAGCTTGACTTTTCCACGTCCGATGATTCTGGCCTTCCTATCATCCCCTAGGAAGACATCACCGCCATCATATTTCTCATACTCGCAGAACCACTCCCTATGGAGAGTGAAGTGAAAAGATGCACCCAAGTCAATCAACCATGACTCAATATCTACATGTCTATTTGAAGAAGAAGCCAAATACACATCCCCACCTTCATCCGAGGTGGTTTTTGCCTCTGTTGAAGGAGCATCATCAGATCCCTTTCCTTTCTTAGGAGCCTTAGATTTACAGTCCTTTTTGTAGTGCCCTTCCTTTCCGCATTTCCAGCACACCTTTACAAAATTTCTAGGAGATTTAGATCTCCCACTCGAAACCTTATTCTTATTTCTATTTTGGGACCTTCCGTGTACAGATAAGGCATCTCCATTCTGACCCTCCATATTTCTCCATCTCATTTCCTCCAATAGCAAGGCTGAGACAATATCATCAAGATTCAAGGTAGTTGTATTGCTACCTATTGCAATAACCAGACTGTCCCACAAGTCTGGTAGAGAACACAACAAATTGATGCACTTTTATTCATCTAAGATTTTAATATCAACAGATGACAGCTGACTTACCATAGTATTGAAGGCATTCAGATGCTCTGTCACCTAGTCTCCATCCTTCATCCTCAGGCTATACAACTTTTTCCGCTTTTACAATTTATTCACCAGAGATTTAGATTGGTACAAAGTCCCTAGCTTTTCCCACAAGGTCTTCGTCATAGCTTGTCCAGATACATTCAACAATACTGAATCTGAGACACACAACCGTATTGTGCTCTTTTCCTTCCGATCCAATTTCTTCCAATCTTCATCTGACATTTTCGTTTGTTTAGTACCTAGATCTACCACGATCCACTAATCTTTATCCACCAGCAGGTCCTCCATATTGAGCTTCCACAACTCAAAACTCTGACCATTAAATTTCTCAATCTCTATCTTCCCGCCGCTCGCCATCTTCTTTCACCGCAAGAATTGATCTCGCAGATCTCCCACTGAACAGGGTCTACCTCAGGCCCGAGCAAAAAACCCCTCAGCAGCAAAGGCATCCCCTTGAAGCCGAAACTGCTCCGATACCAAATGTAGGTTTTAACCCTGTACAGAAAATTATCTACGAACGAATCTTTAAAACATAAAATAAACAATAGCGAGAGCATAAAACATAAAACAGATAAACACAGAAATTTTCCCATGGATCCCAAATCGGGACGACCAGCTTGATATTTCATTATATTCCTTTTAGTTTTACAACATAGATATATACATGCCAAAGCATACATAAACCCCAATCCATTAACCCTGGATTATAACATAATCATAGTTCCCTTGACCGGATCTACAAAATACCAGAGGCCAAAAATCATCACGCCCCAAAACCATGTGCAAACCCATGCACAAAACCATGGGCGGGTCTACCCACCGGAAAATAAGGACCAAAAAAAAATTCCGGGCACTGCCCTGAACCCCAACAGGGGGGGCTGTTACCCCCCCCCCCTGCGCGTGATTAGTCGTGGAAAGAATATAACACAAACCCAACAATTTTTGTACCCATGCCTTCAAACAAACATTTCCAAAACTTAGAGGTTAATTTCACATCAAGATTTGAAATTACAATCTTAGGCATACCATCTAATCTAAAGATATCACTCACGAATATCTCTACTATCTTAATTACCTTGAAAGTAGATTTTATAGGTACGAAATGTGCTCCCTTACTAAGTTTTTCCACTACATCCATTATATAGTCATGTTGTTTTCTAGTTTTTGGTAAACTAGTGATAAAATCCATGGATATTACCTCTCATTTCCACTCTGGAATGGGTAAAAGTTGTAATAATCCAACCAATTTTTGGTGGGAAGCTTTAACCTGCTGAAATTCTAAACACTTTTCTACATATTATGTTGTTTCTAACTTCATATTAGACCAATAGAAGGCATTTCTTAAAATGGTTATTAATTTCGGATAGCTAGGATGTCCAATAGTAATGCTTTTGTGTAACTCAACATGGATAAACAATTTTATGTTTTGATCATTGGGTATATAAATTATGTTTGTATACATCAACAAACTCTTTTCATTAACTGAAAAATCATTTTCTTCCTCATCTTCATGATTTGATTTCTAAAAAATTTCCTTGATTTTAACATATTCCTAATCAAAATCTACAATTGTCTTCACTTTTTCGATTAAATTTGTTTTCCAACTAATTACAAAAGTAACAAAAATCTGATTTAACTTCTTGCTAGGAGCATCCACTATTTTATTTTATTTTCCCTTAATGTGTTTTATTTCGAAATAAAACTCACTAAGGAATGCCAACCATCGTGCTTGCTTAGTATATAAACTTGGTTGGTCAAAGAGAAATTTAAAGCTGATATTATCAGTTTTCAATTGAATTCTCCTCCCAATAAGGTAGTGCCTCCACATTTTCAACACATTAATAATAGCTTTCAATTATAGATCATGGGTTGCATAATTTTTCTCATGATCTTTAAGTTTTCAAGACTCATAGCTTACCACATGATCTTCTTGCTTTAATACCCCACCTCACACCTTGTTAGGTCCTTATAATATTAGTTTAGACCTATAATGTTAATGTTATACCCCATATAAGCTCACTATTGTTATTTTGTGCCCTTACGTTATTATTTTTTTGTAGGCCCTAATTATATTTCGACCCTTTAGACTCATATATGTACCAAGGAGGTCTTGTCATTTGAATCATCCAAGAATTATTCATTCATGTGATGTAAAAGGAGTTTCCCCCCTCAAAGTGTCTTATTATCAAGTCATTTATCTCTATTTTCTTATGTTTCTGTGTTATTTTGATCTCGATACATAACATTCAGTATCGAAGTTGTTGATTCAAGGGCTTTGTTGCTTCAAATAGGTCATCGTGGAATTTTTCAATATAATTTTTTTTTTCTATGAAGCTTTAGACATGAAATTGTTACCACATGGAGGTGAAATCTTGATTAAAATATGATTAAAAATTGAGACCTTGGTTCTCTATATTTTCGGAGATATGGTCCAAGAAATTTATGGTTTTTGTATGCTCCAGAATTCAGTATCAAACAGGTGTCCTGGGGAAAATCGTCATAACTTTCCCTTCAAGCATCGGACTTGAATTCCATAAAAAGTGACTGAAAGTGCACATATTTTATGTTTTAGAGTAAAAATTATAGTGCTTAAGGTTGAAATAGTGACATGTCGCATCTTGTACAAGTTCGCTCTCTCTACCTAATTAATCCATAATCAAGCCATCATGGGGTATTTGGCATAACTTTATCTTAAAGAATCCAATCTTGGTCTGGCTTGTGGCGTTGGAAAGAAGACATAGAGATATACCTTAGGAAAAATTTTCAAACCTTGGGAGGATGAAATCATAGAGATACAATAGTTTCAAGTTAATTTAGATCGACCAGATCTTAAAAGGTGTGTATTTTTAAATTTGCATAACTTTTTTTTTTTTAAATAATTTTTAAGTGATTCAAAGGGAAAATTGAAGCATAGATATCATTAAATGGTCCTAAAATTCCTCCTAAACAAAAAAAAAAAATTCTACACCCATTAAGCCCTCAAAAATATCTACTATGACGCATGAAGAAGAGGAAGAAATGCAACATGATATATCAAAATTATGAGACCAAGTGCAACAAATTTTAGTCTCACAAAGAGCAACCAAAGATAAATTGAAAGTGATGAAAGAAAACATAAAAGGGGGCATGGGATATTTAAAATTAGACATAAAAGAATACATGGAAGGTTTGATAAAGTTGCTACAAGAAATGATTCCTAGTGGTGACAAGGTATTCGATGAAACTCATGATGAGAACAAATGGACTGTGAATCATGATTTTAGAGACTCTAACATTGGGTTGAAGACAAAACATATTCCAAAGATCGATATGAGGAATTTTGATGCAAGGATCCAGTAAAATGGATAATACATATGGAGTAGTTCTTTGATCTACATGATGTGCAACACACACAAAAGATATGCATTGCAACTTTATATTTAGAATCCAATCAGTTTGTGTGGTATGAATGGATTTTTTCTCATAGATCACTTGTCACTTGGACAATTTTTATGGAGGAATTAATAGCACATTATGATGATAAAAAAACCAATACCTTCTTTAGCCAATTTATAAGTCTCAAACAAAAGGGTTCAGTTGCAGAGCACATTGAGGACTTCCAAAGAGCGAATATCAAGGTAAGTAATATTCCTAAGGAACATATGATTGATGTCTTCCTAGGGACTCTAACGGATAACATCCAACATGATGTTCGCCTTTGGTAACATAAGTCATTGGAGAATGCATTCAGGGTGGAAAGAAAAGTTGAAAGAAAAATTATGGCAACAAGGAGGTCTGCCACTCACAACTATAAAGATTGAAGTGTTGTCGCCCCTAGCCTCCCACAACCTATAAGGTTGACACCACAACAATTAGAGGAAAAAAAATAAAAAATGGTTTTGTTATAGTTGTGATAAAAAATACACTCAAGTTTGTAAGTGTGTTGAGAATTAATTATTTTACATAGATTGTGAAGAGGAGTAAGAAAACGAATAATAAATATCAAAAGAAGAAGATATACACTAGGAACCAACCCCAGGGGTTGAAAAAGAAGAAATAAATCTGACCATATATTGTAATGCATATGTGGGAATTACCACTTATCAAACTCTAAATATAGAAGGATATATCAAAAAGAAAAGGTAATAATGTTGATTTATTCAGGTAGTACCCATAATTTTATTCATTGTAAGATAGCCAAGGATTTGAATTGCTTTCTCTATCTAACACCAGAGTGTCAAGTGATGGTTGAAGATGGAGGAATTATAAATTACTCAGGGAAGTGCCATAACATCAATCTAACCATGGGGGAATATGTATTGAATAGTCCAATGCTTGCAATTCCAATGGGTGGTACTGATGTTGTATTAGGAGTCCAATGGTTACAATATTTGGGGACAATAGCTTTTAATTTTCAATAACTTTTCTTGAAATTTTTCTGAGAAGGAAAATAAATTGAACTAAGTCATATCGCAAGGAAATCTAGGAGATAATAAGCTTTAATGGCATGACAAAGCTTTTGAATAAGGAATAACAAGGGGTAATTGCATAATTATGGCCATTATATGTTCAAACATCTAAGTCATCCATTTCTCCATATCTCCAAAGAGTCCTTGACAAAAAACCCAAGGTATTTGAGACTCCAAATTTCTCCCACCTATTTGTTATCATGATCATGTTATTCACTTGATTCAAGGAAGTGCTCCTCCAAACATTACACCTTGAAAATATCTTTGTGCCTAGAAGAGTGAAATTGAATGTATGGTTGCTAAAATGCTAGAGGCGGGTATCATTAAACCTGGCCAAAGTTCTTTCTCTTTTCCAGTAGTATTGGTGCAAAGGAAGGATAGATCATGGCGTATGTGTCCAATTTATAGAGAGCTCAACAAGCTCACTATTCATGGCATTGATGAATTGTTGGATGAACTATATGGAGCAATTTACTTCACCAAGTTGGATCTTCGTTTAGAATATCATCAAATTATAATGAAGGCATAAGGCATTCTGAAAACAACACTTAGAACTCATGAAGGTAATTATGAGTTTTCAGTGAGGCCTTTTGGCCTTAGCAATGAACCTTCCACATTTCAAGGTTTGATGAATTACACTTTCAAACCCTTCCTTAGAAAATTTGTGCTAGTATATTTTGACGATATACTAATCTATAGCAAGACTTGGAAATATCACGTTCAACATGTTGACAAGGTGCTCAAACTATTGCAGGAGAAACAATTGTATGCAAAACCCTCAAAATGTTTCTTTAGGGTGTAAGGGTAGAATATTTGGGTCATATTGTTTCTCATGAGGGTGTTAAGGTAGACCCTCACAAAATTAAAGCCATCAAGGAATGGAAAATACCCACAACCTTAAGGCATATTTGAGGATTTCTTAGGTTGACAGGGTATTATTGCATGTTTGTTAATAAGTGTTGCAAAACATCAACGCCGCTAACAAAAAACCTGGAGAAAGATGATTTTTTTGGGACATGAGAAGAAACTAAGGCCTTTGAACATCTTAAAGAGACAATGTCTCGATGTTCAGTCTTGGCTACACCTGATTTCACAAAAACCTTTATTGTGGAATGTGATGCCTCAAGAAATGGAATTGGAATTGTTTTAATGTAAGAAGGAAGACCCATTCATTTTCAAAATTCATCCAATCAGGGGAAAGAATTTACACAAACCTATTTATGAGAAGGAAATTTTGGCAATACTACATGGCCTAAAGAAATGGCACCCTTACCTAATAGGAAGATACGTAAAGGTAAAAACGCATCATCATAGTCTTAAATACTTCTTGGGACAAATATTATCTTCAGAAGAACAGCAAAAATGGGTCACTAAGATGTTTGGTTATGACCTTGAAATCACTTACAAAAAGGGAAGAAAAATGTTGTTGCAGATTCTCCCTTAAGAAGCAATGAGTAAGTGGGGGCATTTCTCTATGTCATTTCTATTATCCAACCTGATTGGAAAATTGAAGCAAGGGATGAATAGAAGAGTGATGAAGAATTGTGGACACTCATTCAAAACTTGCAGCGAGATATAAGTGCATCTGATACATTTATCTGGAAAAAATATTCATTGTGGTACAAAGATCACTTACATTTGTGTAAGAACTCCCAACTCAAACAAAAGGTTCTTTTGGAATTGAACACCTCTCCTGTAGGAGGGCACTCAAGATTTTTAAAAACTTACCATAAGGTCAAGAAGAATTTTTTTTTGGGATGGCCTTAAATCTGATATTCAGAAGTTTGTTATAGAATGTTTGGTTTTTAAACAAAATAAATTTGAGACAATTAAGACCCCGGGTCTTTTACAACCATTAGCCATTCCAAGTCATCGTTGGGAGGACGTCTCAATGGATTTTATTACAGGTTTACCCAAGTCCAAAGGAAAGAGTGTCATCATGGTGGTAGTTGATAGACTTACTAAGTATTCACACTTTTGTGCACTATCTCATCCTCTCAAAGCTAGTATAGTCGTTATTCCATTTGTGGAAAAAATTCAAAAGCTACATTGAAACCCAAATATTAATGTAAGTGAAAGAGATCTCAATTTCACTGGAAATTTTTCAGTAAAATTATTTTCTTGTATGGGTACTCAATTAGCTCATAGCTCATCTTATCATCCTAAATCTGATGGGAAAACAGAGATATAAGTGAACAAGTGTTTGGAAGGATATCTTTGTTACTTTGTATATGATAAACAAACACAATGGGTCAAGTGGTTACTTCTAGCAGAATGGTGGCATAACACTTCCTTCCATACCGCATCATAAATGACCCCATTTATGGCGCTATATGGATATCATTTGCCATCCATCACATCGTCTTTAAGATACAATTCTAAGGTTCAAGCAGTGGAAGATCACATCGACCATCAACAACAAGTTCTCCAACTCTTAAGCGATAACCTAAATTCGACATAGAATTGATTGAAACAATAGGCAGATCGACATCGCGGTTAAAGAGTTTTGCGTGGGTAATTGGGTGTTTTTATGGGTGCAACCATACAAAAAAATGTCCCTCAATCAAGTTAAGAAGGATGAAAAATTATCACCCAAGTATTATGGCCCTTACAGTGTTTTGCAAATGATTGGTACTATGGCATACAAATTAGAGTTGCATGCATGCTCCTTGTTCAAATTATATTGTTAGATCTTGAAAAAGAAGGAATAATCATGTTGAAACCTGAAGCAATCACAGAAACAAGAGTCTGACAACAATGGAATTGATAAATTTCAAAGTATCTCATTAAGTGGAAGAACTTGCATGTTGAAGATTCCACATGGGAGGATGAGAATTTTATACAAAAATATCTATAACTACTTAAGCGTTGAGGACAACACTTTTTTGAAGGATAGGGGCATGTTAGGTCCCTAAAACACTATTGTAGCCCCTATATTTTTATTGGTATGCCCCATAGAAGCCCACTATTGTTATTTTTGTGCCCTTACGTTATTATTGTTATATAGGCCCTAATTATATTTTGACCCTTTATACTCCTATATATACCAAGGAGGCCTTGTCATTTGAATAATCCAAGAATTTTTCATTTATGTGATGTAAAAGGAGGTTTCCCCCTTGAAATGGCTTATTATCAAATTTTCGTTCTATATTTTCTTATGTTTTTGTGTTATTTTGATCTGGATACATAACAAACCTTCTTTACATGCATCAGTACAGACTACAAATTCTTTGTTGGGGTCAACGATCCTTAAAATTGGGGCAGTAGTGAATCATTGATTTAATTTTTCAAATTTGTCTTGACATTTCTGATTTCAATCTAATTTAGTTCCCTTATTCAATAAGGAAGTGAATGGGTAGATTAATTTAGAAAACTGATCTATGAAACTCCTATAATAACTCGTGATCCCCATGAAGGATCTAATGTCAGCAACATCCTTAGGCATTGGCTATTCCATAATGGCCTTTATATTTTGTGGAACTATTGTGATTCCCTCTTCAGATATAACATGTCCCAAATGATGAATCTGTGTTTGATAAAACTAACAGTTACTAAACTTGGTATATAGTTTATTTTCTCTAAGTGTTTGGAGAAACGTCTGCAAATGTTGATCATGTTCCTCTTTGTTCTTTGAATAGACTAAGATTTCATTGATAAACACAATTACAAATTTGTCTAAATATGTGATGGCATATTATTCATCGCACTCATAAAAGTGGCTGTTGCATTCATTAGTTCGAAAGCGTTGTGCTAATTTTACTTAACTCATAATGCCCATATTGTAATTGAAAGTTGTATTATGAATATCTTCATCTTTGATTCTGATGTGACGATAACCAGAGATATTTGAAAAGATAATGGCTCCCCTAACCTAATAAAATAGGTTTCCAACCATGGGTAATGGATATTTATTTTTTATTCTCATCTTGTTAAGTTGTCGGTATTCTATGCAGAGTCTCAAGATTCCATCATTTTTCTTCACAAAAAAGACTATAGCGCACCAAGGTGACACACTTGTTCTAATATGTTTTTTGTCTAACAACTCTTGTAGTTGAATTTTCAATTCCATCAATTTTGGAACACTCATTCTATATGGATCTTTAGATGTTGGTGTTAGCCACCTATAAATTTTGTTATACCAAGAGGTGGCTAATTTTATTCTTCAAAACTCCAAGAGATAATTCCCCTTTGAGAACCTATCATCCTTGATGTTTTTATGAGGATAACTAATACTTTAGTTAATCTTCACTGTTGTTTCCCTTTTAAACCTGAAAATTTTGTTGTTTGCCTAAGGAAAAAGACTGTTGAAAAACCTACTTTCCCTTCCTTTTTCTCCTCCTTTCATTCATAATTAACCTCCATTTTTATCCCCTTTTTTCTCATGAAATTCCTCCATTTTCCTCATTTCCTGTCTTCCATTCATAAAAACCCCTTTGATAAGGTTTAAAACTCATTTTTTACCTTATCGGAAGCTTTCAAAATCCTTTGAAATACTTGAAAAATCATAAAAAGCAGCCTTTTTGTGCTAAGGCCTTAAGGCCTTTTGGCCCTAGCCCCCAAACCACTTCCCCACCATATAACCCGCGCCCAGGACCAAGAGTTAAGTCCCGAGCGCTAATCGCAATCGGAAGTTTGCGATGGGCACATTTCTTTGTTTAAAGAAAAAATCCCGATGCGAATGGCCCCTTTTCTTTTTAAAAACCCCCGACTCCTCTGCTCTCCTTCACGTAACCTAGAGCCCGCAATCGCGTGCTAAAACATAATAAAAACCTTTTTCGAACCTTTTCCTCCTTCATATTTCATAAAAAATCCAATTTTCCGACTCTTTTATTAAGTTTGACAGTTCATTGGTTGAAGCAAATTCCAACCGTTGATTTAAACCAATCAACGATCTTCGGGATCTCGCATCGGAGTTTTCCATCGGATGTGTTTAAATATTTTATTGCCCCCCTCCAATTGGCCACCTTGCGATGGCTTCCCAGCCATTGATCTTCCCCTCCAGGCCCAGATCCGACGGCCCACATCGCTCTGTTCATAAACGCATCCCTCCGCCTTTGACCTCCGCAGATTCATTCCCCACTGTTGATCTGGTTCTAAGATCAACGGTCCTTGTTCAATCGCATCGAAAAAATTTTGTACACCTTTCCTCTCTCCTCCGTCGGTCGGTGATCCAGCGATTGGATCTGGGCCGTCCATTTCACACATCCGACGGTCTAGATCAAACCTCGCATTCTTTGTTATTTCCATAAAATCCCGCTGTATAAATTTTATCGGTGAATCTCCGCTGTTGATCTTTGCATATCAACGTTCTATAATGACCCATTCTCCACCCAGCCCTCGCCTCATATTTTATTCCATTAACCCCGAGATTTAATCCAGACCGTTCATTCATTTCATCCAACAGTCTAGAATAAGCTCAATATACCCAACTCCTTTGGGTCCTACCCTTCCCCAGATCAAATCTTCACCATTCATTCCCTGATCTGACGGTCCAGATTAAAACCACTTTCACCCTACCCCACCTCTTTCTGCCCTTGCATCTTATCGCCATCGCGCTCTTCTCACAACCGTTCGATCTAAGGCCCTAGATCTGATGGCCAATGCGCAGTTAACGTTTTAAAATTACGCGATGAGGGTGGTTTTAAAAAGCCACATGTCAGCTAGAAATACATATTACGTTCAAAAAGTTAAAACCGCCTTTCCTCCTTTTTATCGCGCGAAAACAGTGGTTTCTATGGCCGAAACCACTTAGCCCCATTCACATTACATTCCATCATTTTTTATCTCCGTCTTTAATCTCTGCAGATCAACGGTCCCAGTTTAATTTCGCTCTCAATTCATCGCCCTCCACCCATCCTCCAAAGGGTTGTATAAAGGAATCTCCGCCGTTGATCTCTGTTGCCTAATCAATCCAACGGCCCAGGATCTTCCCGAAACCCCAATTTCATTTTTTATCCTTTTTTCCCTCCGCCAAAGGTTTTTCACCCATTTCCTTTGTATATTCTCCCATTTCGCAATTATGTGGCCCTTCTACATTATATTTTCCCAACCAATCTCAACCGTTGATCTTTGCAGATCAACGGCCCGGACTTAATTTCCCCACCATTCATCCAACTGCCTGTCCTTTCGACCTCGACAAAGTAATCCTCAAAGCCCATCCACGCAGGTTTTTTATAACTTTTGTGTCTTTTGCAGGTTTTAAAGGATTATCCATTGTTTTGAAAAGAAAATTGAAGGTCGGGGATGACAATCCCCCACGCCTTTATTCATCAAAGAGATCGTTCTGCAGGGTTCTAAATTATGCTTTGTCAGCGCCTCATGAGCACTAATGCCATTATAAAACATCTGTAAATGCCTGCACATCAACAAGACACAGCAAAGCTTAATCAAACAAAGATTATAAGTGTTAAAGGATCTGAGTCACAACAGATATGAAGAATTGAAAGTTTTTCACACAGTTTTGAGGGATTAAGGCCCACTTTCAGCAAATCAAAAGCCTAATCCACTCAATTAAACATGGTTTGAAGAACAGAAGACAGAAATTAGGCCTAATTAAGCCTAACACACAGAATTAAAAACAAATTAAAGGTGTTTTAGGTTAAAACAATGATATCTATCAGTTCGAGAAGCCTCCACTACCACATAAGAGGCTAATTGAATTCTCTGCAACTACCAAAAGACACCTGCAGCCTCAAAGCAATCAAAGAAGGCCTAGTTATTTCCAGAATAGAAGATATTTATCTAAAGACAGCTGAACAGTTATTACCAAAGAAAGAACAAATTCTCAAACTGTCAGCAGAGTTATTACAAAGATAAGAAATAGGCCTCGAAGTCAATATTTTTGCCCTTTGAGTTTAAAAAGACAGAAACAGAGTAAATAAACAGAATCATAATTCAATGTTCTCCTGCCTTAGGAGTTGCCTGGTTTTCGAGGTTTGGAGCTGCATTTAGTGTAGAATTTATTGCATTTCAAACCTAAAGCTCCTCCACCTCCTCATTTCTTCTATAAATACTTCTGAAGAAGAGGAGATACAGGTTGGTTGATCACTAGTTGTAATACTAAAACTCTCTGAAATAATACATAGTCTGTTGAAGTTGAAGAAGAAATTGAAGTCTTGGAAGCCCTGATGATGTTGTTGCATGCTTGTTCTTAAGAAGGCTCTATCATTGGATCCATGAGCTTGGTTGTTGATGAAGTATTCTAAACTGTTCAATGTTTTTTCCTGTTTTCATTTTGTTCCATAATCTCTTGCTACATTAGGATGAAAGTTTTAGGCTAATAAATGACTCCTGGAAGCACCTTAGACCTGTTTATCCTTCACTGTTTTATGTTTTCTTCTACTGAAGTATTTTAGAGTCTTTAATCTCTCTATTTAGTCATCATGCTTGTTTATTTCTCTAATAGTTCGAATAGTTGGTTTCAGCATGATTTATGGTTCTCCCTGCTTGTTTGTTGCCACTTAAAGGTTGTTATTGAAGTCTCCCTTTGAAGTATCTTTGTTCATAGTGAGCCAAGGAGGTTTGTTCTTATCATGCCCCTTGTCCATGCTTGAGCAGTTGTCTTAAAGGTCTTTTATAGGATCCGACGGATCATATGTATTAGGTGTTCCCTCTTCTAAGGATCAGTAATTATCAGAAGAATCTTTTATGTCTTTCTAAGTCATTTGAAATAAAATTTTTGAGGAAATAGGATTTCGAATCTTAGATTTCATTTTAAAATTGGTTTTGAAATCATTATTTGCCTAAAGTGTGGTTTGTAGAATTTATGGTTAACCCCGTCTATCAAATGCCATACCTCTTATTTTTCAAGTTACAAGTTTTCAATTCCCTTTGTTGAGAATTAAACTTCTCTTTTATAAAACCATTAATGTACATCTCATTCACAAACTAAAGGATCCTGTGGCCAAGTTAGATTTTCCCTTTGATATCCCATATCCATTGATAAGTTTGTCATAACCTCTTTTTGACTCCATTGCCCAATGAAACTGATACTTTTTCTTTCTACCTGCCTTTCCTGGACCTTTCATATTCTGTTGTATCAATTCAACCAAACAAACAAACACTTGCACTTAATAACTATTCTAAAACCAATACCCAAAGCACACAAGATAAACCTTTGCAAAAACAAATAATTTGAGAGATCCCTCTCTGAGAACAGGAGGACTAGATCCTGGAAATCTAAAGATTGGTTTGATGTTGCCTTGTCTTTTGATTTGCCAAACTATCAAAACACGGGAGACCAACCTAATGGCGATCACGGTGGGACACTGAGTAAAATCTTTAAAACAAATCACTCACTTTCTAGTATAAAATAAGTAGCCTTCTTCAAGCACTACCTAACAAAATGGTAATCATGATAGGACTTATTTGAATCAGTGACAAACTAAGTAACCCTTAGGATTCTCATAGAACCTTATCAAACCTTGAAGGAATCAGTTACCAAGACATAAGAGTGAAATCTGTATGTTTTTGACACCTTAGCTAGGTGTTAAATCAGATTTAGGACACTCTCATAACCCATAGGACTAAAAACTCAGAAAAACCCAAAAACATTTCAGTTTGGCTTCATAATAAACATGGTGGTGGAACCATCTAAAATATTTTACCTTCATAGAAGCTAAATAGTTTCCACCTGGAGACTCCATTAGCCCCAATAGGCCTATCACTCATCTAGGTATCTAGATCTCTTTAGGAATATGTTAACCAGCCTTGAAGAAGTTTAGAAGCCTAGTCCCATACTATTTAAGACATCGTGAGAGGTAAAACTTAAAAACAGTCTCTAAAAACTTTAACCTTTCTCTTTTTTGAAAAACAGTCCGGCTTCACATAGGATCAACACTAGATCCCATCCAGACCCAAATCCTCCTTTAATAGTTGACAATCCAGAGAGAATTTTGTGGCGGACTTCTAATTCTAGAAAATTAGCTACTAATAGGAGCCTCTTAAGAACAAAATATGTCCCTGAAAACCTTGTTGTCTTAGAGGATTCACTCTTTGATTTACATCATACAAAGAACATCTTTAGAACTAGATCTCAAGGTGATTTAAACCAAACTGATCTTGACATTGCAGATTTGCAACAGAGCTTTAGTAGAGAAGCCTCACCTTCCACTCCTCCTGATTCCCAGCTTCTTCATCACTTTAACCTTTTCCATAAAAAATCTGCTCAAAACCAGTTTGCTGGCCGAAGTGTTTCTTCCACTCCAATCCATACTACACTGTGCAAAACACTCCTTTTCAGCCCAGTTTCACGCTTGTAAATCCACCTTTCTTTCCAACCATGCTAACATGGTATGCCCCATTAGTGTTACCACAACCTCTGCTTCCCTTACCAAATGAATGCCAATCCAAGATTCCTCATTTCACTGGAAAAGAGGCTAACACAGCTCAACATCATGTAGATAGGATGGAAGATGCATTTGATTACATGGAGATAGAAGAAGAAACCATTAAGATGAGGATATTTGCTCAAATTTTAGGAGGAGATGTAAAGAAGTGGTTTAAAAACTTACCTCTTAACAACATCAATGATCTCCCTGCTTTGCATCAAACATTCATCAACAAATGGGAAATGAAAAAGAACCCTCTCCAAATACTAGCAGAGTATAGTAGTCTCAAAAGAAATCAAGGGGAGAGCATTCATGACTATTCCACTAGGTTTAACTGTGTTTACAATGCTCTTCCACCTCACATGAAACCTCCCCAAGGCATGGCCTTAGTAAGATATCCTGAAGGTTTTGATGTTGAAATGACTTATCAGCTAAGGGAGAGAGACTTAACATTAGAAGACATGCAGAAGGGAGCTGTGAGTGTAGAAACAAACATAATTGAGAAGAGAAATAGGTTGAGATCAGAGAAGAGGGTAACTTATAAAGATGACATGGTACCCTCAACCTCAACTTCTGACACAAAAATTGACAACCTAGTGAAGGTGATGGAGAGGATGCTCGAAAAGATCAACCTAAATGATAGAGTGCCACCAAGAGAACCTCAAAACAACCAAAATAGAAATAGAAATCAGAATTATAGAAGAGAAAACAATCAAGATAAGAAAAAATAAAGTGACCAACGGGTTAGACCTCCCTTCCAACAAAACTATGTGGATCAATATGAGGAAGATAGGGAGATGGAAAGGTTGGGAGAAGCTCATGTAAACTTGATTGGATCAGACAGTGGGGATGATGTTTTCCTCACTGAAGAAGAACAAGGTTTCTTCTCTGATCAAAATACAAACACCTATGAAGATTCTGATGATTATAGATTGGGGTTTCAAAATGCAATCATGGAGGTACACAAACAATATGATCTTAGGAGCAAAGGGAACGTAGACAATTCAAAATATAAGAACACTAACACTGTTGTCAAGAAAAATGCAGAAATTCAGGCTAAGAAGACAGCAGACAAACCTATCATTTTGGCTAAACAACCAGATTTAAACAAAGAGAAAAATAGCCATCCAAATGTTGAACAGAGTACCCCTAGCACTTCAGCTAGTGGTCCTAACAAAATTGTCCCAATTACCAGTCCAAACAAGGTTCAGAAAATCAAAATTGCTGAAAGGAATTCAATTGAAAAGACAGATGTAAATATGACCAAATCAATTGTTCCTTTCACCCTTGAGGGAGAGATTGCAAAGATAAAAATTACCATCCCTCTAGCTGAGCTAGTAACCCAAGAAGTGTACAAAAACCAAGTTTTAAAAGCTTTGAACTTAGGAAGTGATACTGACACCTTAAACTTGACAGATGACAAGCCTGAGTTGTTGTTTGGTCCAGAAGTTGAAGGAAAATACCAAGAAGGGGTTGTCCCTCCCTTCTATGTCAGTTTGAACATACATGAGAAAATTTTACACAATGCCATGTTAGATTCTGGAGCTTCACACAATCTAATGACCAAGGTAGTAATGGAAAGCTTAGGCTTAGAAATTACTAAGCCATACAAATATTTGTATTCCTTTGACTCAAGCAGAGTCAAATGTTTGGGTTTAATCAAAGATTTATGTGTTAACTTATCGCAAATCCCTTCTAAGAGTCTAGTAATGGACATAGTTGTAGCTGACATTCCCCCTAAGTATGGCATGCTTTTATCAAGATCATGGGGAGCCAAGCTTCAGGGAAGCCTTCAAATGGACATGTCTTATGCCACCATCCTTGTTTTCAACCAAAACAGAAGATTATACAGGGAATCCCACATTAAATACATGGTGAGTAACATAGATAAATCAAACAACTCTCCAATCTACTCTATTCAATCAAGTTTAGATTATTTTATCTTGTACAATGAAGATGAAATCACTCAACAAGAAAAGGAAAACATAGACCCAACCAGTTTACCAGAACAATCAGAACTTCCGTCAAATCAGATACACAATGTTGGCAATCAACAACAACAATAAAATGAAAATGAGGCAAATATACTTTGGACAATAAACTTTGATGGATCTTGTAATAAAAAAAGTGCAGGGGCAGGTGTGTGGATTCAAAATATGAATCAGATTTTTTCATATAAATTAGATTTCCCATGCACCAACAATATTGCTGAGTATGAAGCACTTCTCCTAGGCTTACAATTGCTTAAACAATTAGAAGCCCAAAAGATATCAATATTAGGAGATTTTGAACTTATCATATGACAAATCAAAGGAGAACACTTAGCTAGAAATCCAAGGCTTAGGAATATCAGAATGCTGCCCTTGATTTATTGAAAACCTTTGAAAAGTATGAACTTATTTTCATTCCAAGAGCACTAAATCATCTAGCAAATGAACTCGCTTTCAATGCAAGCAACTGCCAAATACCTGAGATAAATGAGCAGCTTAGCATAAAGGTAAAACACAGGCCTGCAGTGCTTGATAACAAAGATCACTGGCAAGTGTTTGATTCTGACAAACACATAGATGATTTCTTAAAATCAGAAAATTATTTCGACATACCAATATCAGAGACCAGCCATAAAGAAAACTGTCTGTATATTGAACAAATCCCAGAAGTTGAAATGACATATTCTGCTGATATAAATCAATATGAGAATCCTTTTAAAGCAGAATTAATTGACAATGCAGACCAAGAATACTTGGAATTTTTACAATGCAAGAGCGATACAATTCCAAGAGGTCTCACACCTTTAGAACGCCTTTTCGACTTTAACGATGTAGCCAAAGAACCAAGAATGGAGCCTGTGGAAACCGATGTAGAAGAACATAACATATGCAGCCTAGCAGAACCCAAGATGATTAAACTGTCCATCACTCTCCCAGCTCACATAAAATTGCAATACATAGAGCTTTTCAAAGAGTTTAAAGATGTTTTTGCTTGGGGATACAAAGATCTGAAATCTTATGATACTAGTATCATTCAGCACAAGATTCCTTTGAAGGAAAATCAAAAGCCTTTTAAACAAAAACTAAGGAGAATAAACCCTGTTCTATTACCTTTAGTTAAGCCAGAAATTGAAAATATGCATGATGTTGGGATCATAGTACCAATTAGATATTCAGAGTGGGTATCAAACTTAGTTTCTGTTAGAAAGAAGACAGGGGAAATTAGGCTCTGTATTGACTTCAGAAATTTAAATAGAGCCTCCCTAAAAGACAACTACCCCTTGCCCAAGATGGACCATATACTTCAAAGGGTATTTGGGTCAAAAAGGATATCACTATTGGATGGGTTCTCGGGTTACAACCAGGTGTTAGTGCTCCCAAGTGATCAAATCAAAACTGCTTTTACTACACCTTGGGGCACCTTTATGTATGTCAAAATGCCTTTTGGATTGATGAATGTAGGGGCCACCTTCCAAAGGGCCATGGATATAGCCTTATCTGAAGATATTGGCTATTTCATAATCATTTACCTTGATGACATAACTGTTTTCTCAAAAACTGATGAAGAACATTTGATTCACTTGAGAAAAGTTTTTGAGAAGTGTAGGAAGTTTGGCTTATCTTTGAATCCCAAGAAGACACTCTTTGGTATCCAAGAAGGTAAACTTCTTGGCCATATAATTTCAGAAGAGGGAATCAAAATAGACCCTACAAGGATAGATGGCATATTACAAATCAGCCATCCAAGAAGCCTCAAAGAATTACAATTTTTCATTGGAAAGATTAATTTTTTGAGAAGGTTTATCCCCAACCTTGTTGAGTTATTAAAAAACATTACAAACATGCTTAAGAAATATGTAGGTGTAAAATGGACTTTACCAGCTAAACAATCATTCGAACTGGTCAAACAAGCTCTTACTCAAACACCAGTCTTGATTAGTCCAGATTTCACCAAATACTTTTATATCTTTTCTTTTGCATCTGAGCATACAATAGCTACAATTTTACTTCAAAAGAATGACTTGGGGCAAGAACATCCCATAGCCTTCTTTACTAGGGCCTTAAGAGATGCTTCTCTCAAATATAACATCATGGAGAATCAAGCCTTAGCATTAGTGAAAGCATTAAAGGACTTTAGAGTCTATATTTTATATTCTCAAATAATTGCTTTTGTTCCACATACTGTTGTCAAGGACATTCTAAGTCAAGACCTTGATGGTAAAAGGGGAAAATGGATTGCAACTATTCTTGAATATGACTTAGAAATTAGGCCCACCAAACTAGTTAAAGGCAAGGATTAGCAAAACTTATGGCTGAGTCTAACTTCCAAGCACTAGACATGAATATCGTAGATGCGTTGGAAGAAATAGAAGAATCTACTGCTCCTTTTATTGAAGAAAAATTTCTGAATTCTCCTTGGTATGTTGACATTATTTATGTGCTTTTATATCTGAATGCCCCTACTTCTTTGTCTAAAACTAAAGCTAGATTTTTGAAACAAAAAGCTTTGAGTTATTGCATCCTAGATGGGGTATTATATTGGAAAAATGTTGTTGGAATTTTGCTTAAATGTTTACTTGAAGATGATGCAAGAAAAATCATGCATGAGTTGCATGAAGGAGAATGTGGAGGACACCTCTACTGGAAGGTCATAGCAAACAAAATTCTTAGATCTGGTCACTACTGGCCTACCCTTTTCCCAGACACTCAGAAGTTAGTCATGTCTTGCCATAAGTGTCAATTTTTTTATGGCAAAAGAAAAATCCTTCCCTTACCATTACATCCTATCAGATTTGAGGCACCTTTTCAACAATGGGGTTTAGACTTCATTAGGGAAATTCACCCATCTTCATCAGCCCAACATAAGTGGATCCTCACTGCCACTAGCTTCTTTACCAAGTGGATAGAAGCTATACCCTCTAGGAATGCCAATGACTCTGTCATTATCAAATTCCTTGAAACAAATATCCTATCCAGATTTGGTTGTCCTAGAAAAATCATAACTGATAATGTTGTTGCCTTTAAATCCAAGAAAATGGTTGATTTCTATTACAAATACCACATTACCTTGGGAAATTCTACTACCTACTATCCCCAAGGAAATGGATTAGTTGAATCTTCCAACAAGAGCCTCATCAATATCATCAAAAAGTTGTTGGAGCAGAATCAGAAATCATGGCACAGTAAACTGGTTCATGCCTTATGGGCTGATAGATTAACTACAAAGAAGTCAATAAATATGTCCCCCTATCAGCTGGTCTATGGCATGGATGCAGTCTTCCCCACCTCATTAGGAATTCCAGTCATGAAACTCCTTCAAGAAGTGCAGATTGAAGAGAATGATATGCAGAGGAGAATCAACCAAACAATCCATTTACAGCAGACCAGAGAAGAAGTCTATGAAAGAACGTAGTTAGTCCAAGAAAACATAAAGAAACTATTTGATAAGAGGACTAAGGAAAACAATTTCCAGGTTGGAAATGTTGTTCTTAAATGGGATTTAAGAAGAGAAGAGAAGGGAAAATATGGCAAGTTGGAGAACTTGTGGAAAGGGCCCTATATTATTCATGCTGAGAGGGGTCACAATGCATTTTTCTTGAAAGAATTGAATGGAGAAGATCTGTATGTAGGTCCTGTCAATGGCAGGATGCTAAAGCATTACTTCTGCCAAGAATCATGAGTTTCAAAGAATTTATTTTTCATTGTAAATATCATAGTTTGAACATTGCATTCAAAGTTAGAAAAATAAAAATACAAAAACAATAGAAAAGAGAAAAGAGGACAAATTGTAAAACAAGAAAGGTACAACCCCATACCAAAAAAAGAAACAAAATCTGAAAGTGTGCAAGCTCAAATGCCACTCCTAAAAAAACACACTCCTAGTTAGTCATACAGCCTAATCATGACTAATTAGTTTTAAATTTTATGTTGATAGGTTAGTGAATAGATCAGCCAAACAGCATAATCTTGGCTTATCAGTAAGATAGATTAGGTTAGAAGAAAGAAGGTTCAAACATGTTCAAAACCTGAACCTTTGATAGTGAAAGAAAACTGGTTCAAACAAGCTCATAACTTGAACCATTATGAGAGAAAAGACAGCTCAAATAAATTCAAAATCAGAGCTGAAGAGGTGGTGAAGGAAGTTTTAATTTTTCAGATCTTAAGCCTTCACATTTTATTTTAAATTTTCTGCAAAATAACAATCTATGTGCAGCTTGTTTTTTTTGCCATAGATCAGCGACAAGTTAGACTGTTCAATCCTGGCTTGTTTGCTTTTAAATTTCTGTTTTTGAATTTAGAGAATGAAAGTCTGTCAGACAATCTAATCCTGACAGACAGTAGTTAGGTAGAGAAGCTTATGAACTCAACTGTTTAAACTGATTTCATGGAGAAATAAGGTTAGACTTAGATTAGTTTCCTATTTTTCAAAAGAATAAAATGTTGTTGAAGAGAGTTTGCTAGTCTAAATGCACTCTTAAAAGAAGAAAAAATGTTAGGATCATTAGGAATGGGTAGGTAGACATTATTGTTTTGATAGAATTCCATTATTTCAAATTGCTGCAGAGATCATCAAAAAGAAAGGTTGTTGCCCAATGGATTAAAGCACTGGTTTATTGAAAAAGCCGGAGATCTACAGTTGAGGTTCTATACACCTAAAAGAACCAGTTGTCTTCCCTAAGTGGAGCCACTCTTAACCACCTATAAAAAATTTTATACCAAGAGGTGGCTAATTTTATTCTTCAAAAATCCAAGAGATAATTCCCCTTTAAGAACCTATCATCCTTGAAGTTTTTATGAAGATAACTAATACTTTAGTTGATCTTCACTGTTGTTTCCCTTTTAAACCTGAAAATTCTGCTATTTTCCTGAAGAAAAAGACTGCTGAAAAACCCATTTTCCCTTCAATTTTTCTCCTCCTTTCATTCATAATTTACCTCCATTTTTATCCCCTTTTTTCACATAAAATTCCTCCATTTTCCTCATTTCCTATCTTCCATTCATAAAACCCCCTTTGATAAGGTTTAAAACTCCTTTTTTACCTTATCAGAAGCTTTCAAAATCCTTTGAAATACTTGAAAAATCATAAAAAGTAGCCTTTTTGTGCTAAGGCCTTAAGCCCTTTTGGCCCTAGCCCCCAAACCACTTCCCCACCATATAACCAGTGCCCAGGACCAAGATTTAAGTCCTGAGTGCTAATCGCAATCGGAAGTTTTCGATGGGCACATTTCTTTGTTTAAAGAAAAAAATTCTGATGCGATTGGCCCCTTTTCTTTTTAAAAACCCCTGACTCCTCCGCTCTCCTTCACGTAACCCAGAGCCTACAATCGGGTGCTAAAACATAATAAAAACCTTTGCTGAACCTTTTCCTCCTTCATATTTCAAAAAAAATCCAATTTTCCGACTCTTTATTAAGTCTGACGGTTCACTGGTTGAAGCAAATTCCAACCGTTGATTTAAACCAATCAACGATCTTCGGGATCTCGCATCGAAGTTTTCCATCGAATGAATTTAAATATTTTGTTTCCCCCCTCCGATTGGCCACCTTCCGATGGCTTCCCAGCCATTGATCTTCCCCGCTAGGCCCAGATCCGACTGCCCACATCGCTCTATTCATAAACCCATCCCTCCGCCTTTGACCTCCGCAGATTCATTCCCCACTGTTGATCTGGTTCTAAGATCAATGGTCCTTGTTCAATCGCATCGAAAAAATTTTGTGCACCTTTCCTCTCTCCTCCGCTGATCGGCGATCCAGCGACTGGATCTAGGCCATCCATTTCACTCATCTGACGGTCCAGATCAAACCTCGCATCCTTTGTTATTTCCATAAAATCCCACTATATAAAGTTTATCAGTGAATCTCTGCCGTTGATCTCTGCAGATCAACGATCTACAATGAACCATTCTCCGCCCGGCCCTTGCCTCATATTTTATTCCATTAACCCCGACATTTAATCTGGACCGTTCATTCCTTTCATCAAACGGTCTAGAATAAGCCCGATAGGCCCAACTCCTTTGGGTCCTACCCTTCCCCAGATCAAATCTCCGCCATTCAATTCCTGATCTGACAGTCCAGATTAAAACCACTTTCGCTCTGCCCCACCTCTTTCCGCCCTTGCATCTTATCGCCATTGTGCTCTTCTCACAACCGTCCGATCTAAGGCCCCAGATCTGACAGCCAGCGTGCGGTTTCGCGTAATTTTATGCCTGAAGGTTAAAGTTTTAAAATTACGCGATGAGGGTGGTTTTAAAAAGCCACGTGTTGGCTAGAAACGCATATCGCATTCAAAAAGTTAAAACCGCCTTTCCTCCTTTTTATTGTGCGAAAACAACGGTTTCTATGGCCAAAACCGCTTAGCCACATTCACATTACATTCCGTCATTTTTTATCTCCGCCGTTGATCTCTGCAGATCAACGGTCCCAGTTTAATTTCGCTCTCAGTTCATCGCCCTCCAGCCATCCTCCAAAGGGCTATATAAAGGAATCTCCATCGTTGATCTCTGTTGCCTAATCAATCCAATGGCCCAGGATCTTCCCGAAACCCCAATTTCATTTTTTATCCTTTTTTCCCTCCGCCAAAGGTTTTTCACCCATTTCCTTTGTATATTCTCCCATTTCGCGATTATGTGGCCCTTCTACATTATATTTTCCCATCCAATCTCGACCGTTGATCTTTGCAGATCAACGGCCCGGACTTAATTTCCCCACCATTCATCCAACCGCCTCTCCCTTCGACCTCGGCAAAGTAATCCTTGCCGTTGGATGTTTTCATCCAACGGCTGCGATCTAACCTAAACTGCTGAAGCAGTCTAAGCCCATCCATGCAGGATTTTTATAAATTTTGTGTCTTTTGCAGGTTTTAAAGGATTTTCCATTGTTTTGAAAATAAAATTGAAGGCCGGGGATGATGATCCCCCATGCCTTTATTCATCAAAGAGATCGTTCCGCAGGGTTCTAAATTATGCTTTATCAGTGCCTCATAAGCACTAATGTCATTATAAAACCTCTGTAAACGCCTGCACATCAACAAGACACAGCAAAGCTTAATCAAACAAAGAGTATCAATGTTAAAGGATCTTGTTTTTCACGCAGTTTTGAGGGATTAAGGCCCACTTTCAGCAAATCAAAAGCCTAATCCACTCAATTAAACACGGTTTGAAGAATAGAAGACAAAAATTAGGCCTAATTAAGCCTAACACACAAAATTAAAACAAATTAAAGGTGTTTTAGGTTAAAACAATGATATCTATCAGTCCAAGAAGCCTCCACTGCCACATCAGAGGCTAATTGAATCCTCTGTAGCTACCAAAAGACACCTGCAGCCTCAAAGCAATCAAAGAAGGCCTAGTTATTACCAGAATAGAAGATATTTATCTAAAGACAGCTGAACAGTTATTACCAAAGAAAGAACAAATTCTCAAATTGTCAGCAGAGTTATTACAAAGATAAGAAATAGGCCTCGAAGTCAATCTTTTTGCCCTTTGAGTTTAAAAAGACAGAAACGGAGTAAATAAACAAAATCATAATTCAATGTTCTCCTGCCTTAGGCCTTACATGGTTTTCGAGGTTTGGAGCTGCATCTAGTGTAGAATTTATTGCATTTCAAAACTAAAGCTCATCCACCTCCTCATTTCTTCTATAAATACTTCTGAAGAAGATGAGATACAGGTTGGTTGATCACTAGTTGTAATACTAAAACTCTCTGAAATAATACATATTCTGTTGAAGTTGAAGAAGAAATTGAAGTCTTGGAAGCCCTGATGATGTTGTTGCATGCTTGTTCTTGAGAAGGCTCTATCATTGGATCCATGAGCTTGGCTGTTGGTGAAGTATTCTGAACTGTTCAATGTTTTCTCCTGTTTTCATTTTGTTCCATAATCTCTTGCTACAGTAGGATGAAAGTTTTAGGCTAAGAAATGACTCCTGGAAGCACCTGAGACCTATTTATCCTTCATTGTTTTATGTTTTCTTATGCTGAGGTATTTTAGAGGCTTTAATCTCTCTCTTTAGTCCTCATGCTTGTTTATTTCTCTAATAGTTCGAATAGTTGGTTTCAGCATGATTTATGGTTCTCCCTGCTTGTCTGTTGCCACTTAAAGGTTGTTATTGAAGTCTCCCTTTGAAGTATCTTTGTTCATAGTGAGCCAAGGAGGTATGTTCTGATCATGCCCTTTTTCCTTGCTTGAGCAGTTGTCTTAAAGGTATTTTATAGTTGTGATCATAGATGTATTAGGTGTT
This sequence comes from Pinus albicaulis, assembly GCA_034641835.2. Lineage (NCBI taxonomy): Eukaryota > Viridiplantae > Streptophyta > Pinopsida > Pinales > Pinaceae > Pinus > Pinus albicaulis. Next base: position 205,641,093 of record CM076573.1, on the reverse strand, counting down.
CCCTCTTCTATGACTGCAATTATCAGTAAATATTTTATGTATTTCTAAGTCATTTGAAATAAAATCTTTGAGGAATAGGATGTGCTCCCGAATCTTAGATTTCATTTTAAAAGTTGTTTTGAAATCATTATTTGCTTAAAGTGTGGTTTGTAGAATTTATGGTTAGCCCTGTCTATCAAATACCTCTTTATTGTTCAAGGCATGTTTTCAAATTCCCTTTGTTGAGAATTAAATTTCTCTTTTCTAAACCATTAATTTCCATCTCATTCACAAACTAAAGGATCCTGTGGCCAAGTTAGATTTGCCCTTTGATATCCCATATCCATTGATAAGTTTGTCATAACCTCTTTTTGACTCCATTTCCCAATGAAACTGATACTTTTTCTTTCTACCTGCCTTTCCTGGACCTTTCATATTATGTTGTATCAATTCAACCAAACAAACAAACACTTGCACTTAATAACTAGTCTAAAATCAATACCCAAAGCACACAAGATAAGCCTTTGCAAAAAACAAATAATTTGAGAGATCCCTCTCTTAAAACAGGAGGACTAGATCCTGGAACTCTAAAGATTGGTTTGATGTTGCCTTGTCTTTTGATTTTCCAAACTATCAAAACACGGGAGACCAATAGTTGGGACTGCTCCATGGATAAGGTCTATAGTGAAATCTATGTCCCTTCATGGAGGTAGTGGGATTTCCTCAAGAAAAACATCTTTATACTTTTCTAGGATGGGATAATATTTTATTGAAGGTTTATGTTTACCTTCAGAATGATCTTAAATCTAAATGGAAAACAATTTACATCCCTTTCGAGCACATTTCTTTAACTCTAAGGCAAATATTTTCCTCATTGAAATGGCCCTTGGTATCCTTTTTACTGTATAGGTTACCCCTTCACCATTGACACATGTAAAATATTTTTCGAAATAGTTCAAGACTACCCTGTGTTGTTCTACCCAATTAATGGCAATAAGGATATCATGTGATCCTAAAGGAAAAAGTGTAGTGTTCAATCCATTTAAGTCTATTGAATTGTCTTTGTTAATCTCAGTGACCTTTCTTTTGGTTCTTGTAGATAATTGCACTAACCAAGGTTTGGTCTATTTTTCTTTCTTGAGACCATATTTTTCAATCACGGAAGGAGAAATATAACTCAAACTAGAGCCAGGATCAATTTAACACAAATGCAATTTTACCATGATGGATTGAATGGTTAGTTTGTGTATCATCCAATGTTGCATTAATCGTTGGGATGTTATGATAAACATCATTTACTATAGAGGCCTCTTATACGGTATCCATTGTTGCATTTTTATTCAAAGGATTTTGTGGAAAGTTCCTCCACAAATGATTTTCATTATAGCCCCACCATTTGATTGGTGGCCTTGTAGATTCATCAAATTTTTGGTTCCCTATTATTGTTATTTTCCCACTTTCATAATTAATATTTATTTTCTAATTCACATTCCTACTCTAACTTCTCCCATAAACACTTTTAAAGTATTGTAAAATACAGGTTCTTAAATCCTTTCTTTTAGCATTAAATTTTCCATTCTTCTTTGCTAACCAAGTTTTAGAGATATCACTTTTTTATTTCTTCTGGGTATAGCATAGTTTTTCTTTTCTTATTGTTTTTTCCATTGATCAGGTGCTCAAAATTGTGCTTGAAAATAAAATTTCTCAAAATGACATGAAACCTAAATGGCCGCTTAGTGCTCTTCGTTCTGATTCCGGCACAACTCGTTTTGCGCAAAATGGACTTCGTATGGCTTCGGAAATGATTTATGTTCGTTTTAAAAAATAGTAAACTTTTGGAAAAAAATGTAGAAAGGGAGCCCAGTCAGCAGTATGTACTGCTAACGTAGCATGCTTATTGGGCAGGTCAAATTTTGGTCAAAATTTTCCTCTAGCTAATCTAAGACTGCCAAGTGGTAGCTGTGGATTGGTTCGAATTGTGGGGTGTTGGAATTTTATTATTGGTTTTGATGGGCCAATTAGGAGGGGACACGTGGCTCAGCCTGGGGTCGCCTCATGTCCTCCTCACAGTATAGAAAAATTATTGTTATAAGCTGGAAGCATCAGCAGGGGTCAAACACAAGACCTCTACCTCGCCAACAACACATGCCACTAGTCCGCCTACTGCTTGGATATTAACCCATAAGTTCACCGCATAAACTTAAACTTTGTTGAATGCGTCGTTGGGGGGAAGTGACGGTCAGCCCCCAAAGCATATGATCGAAACCTCGAAACCACGGTGGAGCACAGGAGGGCGCTTATCCTAAGCGTATTTATTTTAACTAATCTGTATTTTATTAAACCCATAATTCGTGTTCAATTAACGTTAATCCAGGTTTCTAACAGGTGCCAAGTTTAAAGGTTAAGCAGGTTTAATTAGTGCTAACTCTGTTTAATTAAGTTAATACGGATTAACTTGTTTGTCCAAAAATATGGTGGAGTTTCTATTTTTGGCGCTAGCTAGCCCGAATAGTGCAATTAGCTAAATTTAGGGAGGAAATTGTAGAGCAAAATGGTAGATGTCATAACTCGATAAATTTTCGACCAAATTAGGATCAGAAAGAGGCTAAGGTACCATTTTTAGTATTCTAAACTCATTGGTGCAGGTTTTAGGAGCAGAAAAGCATTGTAGACACATCATTTTGCAAATTTGAGCATAATATATAGGTCCAAGCTATGGAAGCTGGACCAAGGAGATGTAGCCCATGAGGGGTGAACTCCTTCATCAAATCCCTATGTTGATGTGTTGTATGGTGATGTACTATACTTCTATTTGTTGTTGTTCAGTCTTTCTTATATGTTAAATTGTTCATAAAATTAACATGAAAAACACTCATGAGACTCAATAACTTGCAAGAGAAATTGAACCCTTAAGCACATGTAAAACATTGGTTTCAAAATATGAAAGAGAAAATAGCACAACATTACTAACATACCCCATTCAAATCATCCATTGTTTTGAGATTATCAAATGCAATTCTCTAATTGTAGGAAAAGGGTAGAAAACTAATACACCTTTGAATTTTTTCCTTCTCTTCCTTGAGATATGGCACATACTGCAACAGACTCATAACTGTATTCACAAATTCATCCATTTTTAACTCATCTAGTCTTAATTCATAAAATTCCCTACCTTTCTCATTGTATTACCTCTTGTTAAAGTACTTTTCTTGAATTCCTTCTTAAATAGTTTACAAGTCATGTTTTTGTCTCTAATTTTGTTTATAACTTTGTTTTATTCTCACCACAAAGCTGATTTTCCAATCAATTGATATGTAGACAATATATCTTTCAGGTTAATAGGGTACTTATAGACTTCAAAATATTTTGACGTGTTCAAAAGCCAAGATTCTTCCCCTTCCTTAGATTCTTCATCAAAATTTAGAGGTCTAATCTTTTAAAATTCACCCTATAATCAGGATTCAATTATTTGCTTCTTAGATACATAAGTGTTACTCCCTGACTTTTTTTTCAAATTTGTTTTTAAACTTGGTTGTTTGATTCTCACTAGAAGTTAACGGTTTTGTTCTATCTGGAGACTCATTCATAAAACTTTTCTTATGAGTTCTTTAATATTTCATACTACCTTTGTTTTCATCTAACCTCTTGAGTATGTACCCATTTATGCCTCCTTGTTCATCCTTTGGCTTAGACAAATTTTCTTTATTAGCTTTAACATTGTCTAAGTTTGGTTTTAGACTACGAACCACTTGTAAAATTTCAAAGTCATGGTTATTTTTATTTTCAGTTTCTCCCCTCATCATTCCCTGCTCATAATTATTCTCTCTGACCCTTTTTGGTGAACCTACATAAGTTTTTCAATTAATATCTTAAACCGTTCCTCAATTTTCTTTCTAGAAGATTCGGGATTTTAGCTGAGGCTGAAAAAAAATGGAGAGCGCTAGGGTTCCAAAGGGCTCCACCGCAGGTGCTGCAAGCGTCACAGCGACTGAATCCGTCGCAGTACCTCTCATCCACAGGCATGGGGGACAAACCCTGATCTATTGTGATGTTCTCATCCACAAGAGAGGTGTTAACATTACTAAAGGGGCCTACGTAAGCGTCTACGCAGCATATCCCATCGTCGTCGTCATTCCCATCATCGTTGTCATGCAGCAGCTCAGCCTTTCGAATCTGAGCGCTTGGAGATCAGGGGAGCCTCCGTCCTGTCTACAGCCCATCCATGAATGCTGGAGGAGGAAGGCGAGCACGAGGATATCACAGAGCTTTGCAGGTGCTACGGCCACCAACACAAAGACCAGATCTAATGTTGTGCCTCTTGATCATAGATCCGATGGACAGATCTTGTTTCGCTGTGATGCACTCATATGCAAGAAAGGTGATTATAACACTAAAAGGGTTTGCGTAGAGGTCTACGCAACATCTCCCACCGCAGCAGTCATGCAACAACCTGGCTTATCAGATCTGTGCACTTGAAGGCCAGGGGAGCCACTACCTTGGTTATTGCCCAACCGTGATTGCAGCTGGGACGGAGAGAAGGCAGTGAAGGCTGGTGATCTCCATGTTAGTCGAATCGGGATGGTTCTCTATCCCGACATGCTACCAAAAGAAGCCACGATCTCCAATGTTACAGTTACCAGAAAGAAAGATGTTGATAGTTATGTCCTTCCCCAACTCTTCAATATACCCTTGATCCAACGCATAGCCCCAGGCTCAAGGGGCCAAGGTTGTTTTCCCTCAATGGGAAATGGTAAAAGTGAAAAGGTAGCCTTGGGTTGCAGCGGGCTATCAAGACCTGTAAATCTGATCTGTCGGACGTGCGTTGGCGGACAGGGGAGCCCAGAAGTTTCAGCCCCCTCCTTTCAAATTCGGATCACCCTGCTCACTGGAAAAACCATGATTATGTGGGTTCGCTCTACGGATCTAGTGAAGAGCCTTTTGCATGCCCTTGATTACAGGTTGGAGATACCTTCTTCCTTTCAGCGACTTCCCTACGGAGGTAAACGACTAGAGAACTCTCTTCCACTCTCATTTTATAATATTGAAAAAGATGCTTCTTTGGTTTTAACCCTTCGTCTGCAAGGAGGGGCAGTTGGGCAGCCATCTTCCACTCAATATTTCTCTTACAAGGATGTTGTCCATGCACAGCCTCCCAAGAAAGCTTCCCAACCCTCTGAGGCGCCCAAGCCATTCTTGGTTGATAAAATGGAGGAAATTCCCGTTGTAGAAATTTCCCATCCAGCACTTGAAAACCAGTTTCAAATGTATGCAGAATTGGCCATTATTTGTAGATTTAATGGATTATGGCCTCGCTCAGCAGATCTTTACCAATGGATTTATTCCACTTGGACCAATAACATCAAGGTTATCTTCTACTCAAAGGGTTTCTTTATAGTTCTATTTTCCTTAAATGAAGGTTATCAAAAATCCTAGTAGGAGGTCCATGGTTTTCGAGAAATGTCGCGGCGATTCCTCACACCCTGGTTCCCAGACTTCGACCCTTCAACAATAGTCATCACCAAGCTTCCCATCTGGGTCAGGCTTCCAAATTTACCCGCCCCTCTGTGGCACTTCTCAGTCTTTCAAGGAATTGGAAACACCTTGGGACACTTTCTGGAAATGGATCCCTCCAGGGGGAAATAGGCATATACACCTATAGCAGAATATGCATTGAAATAGACATAAGTAAAGGCATGCCTGATCAAATCAATCTCAAAATTGGTGACTTCCACTGGACACAGACCTTGGACTACAAGAACACTGCCTTCTGATGTTGCCACTACCATCAAATAGGGCATCTTCAGAATTCATGTACCACGTTACTTTCCTAGAAAAAGAAAAGCAATTGCAAATCAAACTCTAAAAGCTGGAAACCCTGCGCACTGCCTCCCATGGATGAAATTGACTCCTTCGGCTCGAATGAGGAAGAGTCTAAAGCAGATGAGAATATTCCAAAGCAGGAGAAGGAAATGACCTTGGCAGACCCTGAAGGGCCCAACATTTCCACGAGTGCTCAGAAACGATCTCATGAGACCTCCTCCACTGAATCAGATAAGGAGAATACTCCTTTAGTCAACAATAGTCTTAAATTGGTTCTAGCCCATCCGCCCCCAGATGGCTGGGTTAAAGTTTCAGAAAAGAAAGGAAAGAAATTTCGTACTGAGGATTCAACCCACTCTGGATATATTCCTGTGTCTGTTTCTCATGGCTCCCAAGTTTATCTTCTTGACTCTCTTTGTTTCTCTCTTGGCTACTTAACGGGAATAAGGTTGATAGTACATCATTTCCAGCTCCTATGTTATCTAGCCTCTCTTGTTTGTAACTCCATCTTGTACCCTATGATTTTATAAATAAATAAAAAAACTTTCTGGAAACAATTCTCCATTTTGTATGATACACAAAAAATAAGTCTTCTAGTTAGGATCCATAAAGGTTTGGTGCTATAACCTAGAGCTCCGATATAACATGTAATGAACCTCAAAACACAGCCTAAAAAAGAAAAAAAATATTGTTGATTGAATTACAGTACTCAAGCGATACTCCACATGATTATGACTTAATACTATGAGACAAGCTTGATCATTGATCATATTTTCCTTTATAATACTTGGATACAAGTTGATTTTAAGTTTTAACACAAGATTTTCTCACCTTATAACACATGATTTTTAAGTTTCCCTTAAATATTTCCTGAGACACTCTTCAGTCTATGGTTTGGGTTGGTGGCTTATTAGATTAAAAATTGTTATTAAATCCAGTATACTCTTCAACTTAACTATAGTCTTATACATATGTAATTAGGCCTAGAATTTATTTATACCCGTCATTAAATATATACAAGGTTTGTCACAAGGATTGAATATATAGAGAACATATGGTATTTGGTTAATGCACTCTATGGTTTAAATCTATCTATAAAGGTTGCCTCCACATTTGAAGTGGCATATTAATTATAATATGGGGACCATACTTGGTTACCTGGATCAATTTTATTGATCCTTGAAGGGACTCCCCACCTGGACTCACATAGCTCTACATGGTACCTTTGAATCAACAAACATTATTAAGTAAAGACATATCAATGGTGTCTAACATTGGTGTTTCTTTTTAGGAGTAATGACCTTCCCTCCATTGTTTCTTACGGTCATTTTCTCTTGGGTTATAGATAGAGCGTCGCTCTGCTCTGCAACTGGGTTTTTATCTACCACCCATTACTGAGTCATAATAAAAACTATAACTTCATCCTATTTCCAAGCTTTGATCATTCTCCCCTCTTTTCAATTTTCTTATATCTTTGGTTTAAATATTTTTTCTTCTTGGCATTGTAGGTTTTGTAGGGAGTATTTCCCTAATGATGTTTAAACTCTCTCATGTAGAAAATCCACATAGGTTCAACTAGTCTTGTAATATGCTAAAAAAAAACACTTGAATCTATTCTACAAATTGCAGAAACCAATTCCGATTGCATAATCACATGAACAAGAAAGAGAAAGAATTTCAATCACACAACACAAAGATGTATCTGGGGAAAGCCTCAGATAAAAATCCCACTATATGTATATTGCATTAAGTCAAGAAAATGAAACAATAAAATGCTTCTCTCATGCTTGAGAGCTCTCTGCACTATCTTTGATTCTCTCACTCTAATCTGACCAGGTTTGGTCCAATATTCCTTACCCCTGTCTGACCAACCTTGCTCACACATTCCTGAGGGAACTGAGCCCCTATTAATTAGGAAATTACCATTAATTGATTGTGCAGTTCATCTAAGGAGTCATAATGACCTCATGTATGACCTGTACAATTTTATAATTATACAATTGATAATCTACTTCCCTTTAACTCCAATCTCAACTGGGTCACAATTAGAACTAACATGCAACAATAATTTATAGTGAATTATCACTTATCTTATTGATCATTGCATGTGAATTAAATCATATTTAATTCATTTGGACCTCTCACTAGCTCATGCATCAGTTAGAACTAGTTAAACTTATTTTAACTCAAATGATTAAATTGAAAAATTACAACTCAAAATAAATTGTAAGTGGACCCCCTAAAACTTAGAGTGAACTTTAAATGCCTCCATTTTGACCCCCAACTTGAATTGATTGAGAAAACTAAGTCTTCCTAACTCAGTTAACTCATATAAGTTGTCATGTGATGTGGAATTACAATTTTCTTCTAATTTAATTAAGGGAAAATTAAATTATAATCCCTTCTTGTTGCCAATTTAAAACTCCCTCTCAATAAGAAATGGATTGTCTACTATCCTGATCCTGCCTCTGTGGAACTTGAATTTTCCTCTTAATAGTGCCTTTGTCAAGATGTTTGCATCCTGCTCATTCGTGGGAATGTACTCTAATGACATAATCCACCTCTGCACACAATCTCTATGATGGGGATATCAGATATCGATATGCTTGGACCTGTCATGAAAAAATGGATTAACCGAGAGTTTGATGAAACTCTGGCTATCACAATAAATCACCTTTGAATCCATCTGTCGAACAAACAAACCAACAAGTATCTTTCTCATCCAAATGGCCTCACATGTTGCCTGATTGGACGCCATGTGCTCTGCATCTGCTGAGCTGAGGGAAACTTATCTTTGTTTCTTGTTTTACCAGGAAACTACTGTTGATCCAATGCTGAAGATGCCCCCTGATGTGCTCTTCCTGTCGGATGGACTCCTTGCCCAATCTGCATATGCAAATCCTTGAAGCTTCACTCCCTCTATCTATTTGTACCATAGCCCAAACTCTGTAGTGCCTCTAAGGTATCTCAACACATGCTTGCCTGCCTTCCAAAAGAGCTTGGTAGTCTTAACCACAGCTTGACTAAGTTGGTTAATTACATAGCATATGTATGGTCGTGTGTTCACCAAATACATGAGTGAACCCATCTTATGGCAGCATCTACTACTTCGCTTGAAGTAGCATCCTCCTTCCTCCAGTTTCCTGCTAGAGGAGTCTCCATGGGTTTGTTTCCCTCCATGTGTAACTTCCTCAGAATCTTGTTGGCATACTTGCCTTGAGATATAAATAGCTCCCCATTTCTTTGCCAAATTTCAATCCTAGGAAATAATGCAAGAGCCCCATGTCCTTCATCTCAAGTTCTCTTGCAATATCATATTTTAAAGACTTAATGAGTTGCTCATTAACCATTAGTATCAAATCATCACCATAAATTACAATGATCAAAAGTTTACTTTCTACCACAATATGGTAAAGGTTCGCATCTGCTTCACTTTTGGTGAATCCCAACCCGATGGAGTAGCTATCGATCCTTGTGTACCAAGCACGAGGTGCTTATTTTATCCCATATAGTGCTCCCTTGAGTCTTCACACATGTGACTCTCTATCAAAGATATCAAAACCTTTTGACTACTAAATGTACACCTCTTCCTCAATCACCCCATTGAGGAAGGTTGTATTTACATGCATATGATGTACCTGCCATCCCATTTGCGCTGAAAGTGCAAGGATGGATCTGATTGATGAATACCTTGTGACTGGTGCAAAGGTATCATCATAATCAATCCCCTCCACATGAGAGAACCCTCTGGCCACAAATCTAGCCTTGTGTTTCTCCACACTCCCATATGTTGCTTGCTTCACCTTGTAGATCCACCTGGATCCTACACCTAACTTCCCCTCCAGTCTTGGGACAACCTCTCATGCATTGTTTCTAATAATGGAATCATACACCTCAACCATGGCATTAACCCAAATTAGTTTTTGCACTCCTTGTTCCCCACAAAAATTCCCAACTCAGTTTTTGGCTCTAGCTTCTTCTTGACATCTTTAGTTACATGGAAATAAACTGATGAACCAAAATTTTTAAAATGCAACACATCTGGTCTCTTACCTAAAAAAGCTTCCTATGGTGTACTCATCCCAAGTATCTGATGAGTACTTATGTTCTGCACAAATATTTTTGTGTTGCATGCTTCTGCCCACATATGCAAAGGTAGGCCCTGATCATGCAACATAGCTCTTGTTTCTCCCACAATAGTTTTTTTCTTCCTTTCTGCAACCCCATTATGTTGTGGGTTATGAGATGCTATCAATTTTCGTCGAATTCCTTCTGAAGAACATAATTTATTGAATTTGTTCAAGACATATTCCCCACATTTGTCGCTTCTGAAGCCTTCACCTTCTTCCTTGTATCTTTCTTGACAAGTGCTTTGAACTCACAAAAAATTGATAACGTTCGATCTTTCTTCTACATGAATAATACCCAACACTTGCGTGAAAAATCATCTATAAAAATCACATAATACATGATCAGGAGATCAAGTCTTTTGTAGAAAAATGCTCAAAAATGAAGTTGCTCAGAATTGGTCCAAACTAGAACGACTGGAAAGAGCTCGGAAAAACGATCCTGTAGACGTGAACGACACTGCAAACCGACGCCGTATGAGGACGATATTCAGCTTTGAATTTTTCCAATTTCAGTAAAAAAAATGGCCAAATTTGACTTTATAAAAAAAAAATTATTAAAAATATATATATATATTCCACAGAATATTCTGGGAATATTCCGTGGAATATTCCACAGCATATTCTGTGGAATATTCCGCAGGCAGCCAATGAAAGGGCGACACATGGCCAGCCCGGAGGTAGCCACGTGGCCCCAAGGTCGAACGAAATGGCGTTTAAAAATCTTGTTTGTGTCGCGGCAGGTATCGACCCCAGGTTGGGCAAATCGATACGGAGCTGCCTGGCCATTGGGCCACACGATGGTTCCTATTTAAACAATGGCCTGAAGTTCTATTTAACCCTTTCAATTTGATTTGGGCGCATTTCAGTTGGGTCGTGGTCCCGTGGACCAGCGCCAGGAGCGGAACATGCCGATTTAAACTCCAAGTTATTCAATACATCTCCGTTCGGTGCGGTCATGTGGGCCTATTTTGTAGCCCCCTCTAATGGCGGAACCTATAGCGGATTCCGCCTATTTAGGCGCCAGTCCCATTTTGGCGGAGTTATCTGGCAGTTAGCCAGACTTAGTTGGAGTTATTCTAGGCCAAACAGGCAGTCAGAGTAAATGAGCCATAACTTTGGCTAGGGAAGTCCATTTGGGACGATTTTTTTTTTGATTTTGGGGTATTGAAGCATTCTGGAGCTGTTGGGATGGGTTTTAGAGCCATCAGGGTGCTCTATCAGTGATTTTAATAACGATTTTGGTTGTGGAGCCACTAGGGCCTAATGAAAGATCAACTGTGTTGGACTATACTCATCCATTGGAGGTGAATGAATAGTCGATTTATACTGATTTCAGCCTTCTGTTTCTGAATTTTCAGCTTATTTTTCCTTTTGAGGCTTTCTACACAGTGTAATTCATAATTTGAGCATTAATGAAAAAGGGAAAAGCCTAATTAGAGGCTTTTGGACCCAGCAGAGGTAGCCCAAGAGAGGGGTGAAGTGCTTAAACAAATGCTTACTATTATGCTGTGCATTTTTACTGTTATATTTCAGATTTTTCTACATTAAACAGTAACTTTTCATAAGTACACTTTTCCCAATCAGGCTTATACAGTGAACATAACTCATTAGTTTCACTTCAAACCACATTACTTCATTTGCAAAATACTTGAACTTGCTTATTCACACATAAAATTTTGATTAATGAATACTTTGCACATAAAAAAATACTTTCATTGATCAGATCTATTTCAGTGTTTACATTTTATTTCTTTAGGCAGAGCCAGTTTGTGGGCCAGAAGCTTCTGGTTTCATCCTTTCTAGTAAAGGTGAAATAACCAGTAAAAGCCCCCTACTGTCAATCTCTGTATAAAAAATACTTTGTTCTCACAATTTCAGATCAATACATGGGTTTTGTTGTGGAGGTTGTCGAGAACGGCTACACACATCTAAGTGAACTCTCTTAAGGATCGCCTTTGCTCGACTTTCCTTATCATGAAAGGTGGTCTTGTTGTACTTCCCCAATGTACACTCTTTGCATGTAACTCGCTGCTTAAGTGCACCCTTGGGAAGTCCTGTAGAAATTTGTTGCATGATCTTCAAAGCGCCATGGTGTAGATGGACTAATCTTCTATGCCATAACTCGCCGATGTCTCAACTCTCCACCTTCTCTACTTTCGTGGTCAAGGTAGAACAGTCTTCTACATCCAATTTGTAGAGGCTCTTTACTCGAACCTCAATCTTATTCACTTGTCCCTGTGGCTTTGTGATGAAGTAATGTCTTTCCTTTTCTAAATATCACATCATAGCCACGATCTTCCAAAATTGCAACAAAAACGAAATTCTTCTTTAAACCAGGAACATACATGACATCTTTTAATGTGAGGGGAGTACCTGAATCCCTTTTAAAGGTAATTGTACCTATGTCGGTAGTGTTATACCTCCCTTCATCTCACATCTCGATGTGCATATGGAGATCCTTCTCCTCCAAGCTACTGAAAAATTCTTTGTTGTCGGTCATATGGAATGAAGCTCCAATATTCAAGTACCACACATAACCCATCATTGATCACACCATGCATGCAATGAGCATGAAATCCAACTCGAACTGTGAAGAAAGTGCTTCACCTACCACTCCTCATGAGGGCTTATTACTGGTCTTCTTGTGCGAACACTTTCTAGCATAGTGTCAAATCTCATGATAGTGAAAACATTTTACCTTTGACAAATATCGCTTCTTGCCTACCTGACCAAAATCTGATTTGGAATGGTACGCCTTCCCTTTCCATTTCTTCATCTTTCCATCAAATGCACAGTTCTCCTCATCATCAGTCTTTGATGACGATCCATCTCTGTTGTTCTGCCGAATCTCTTCTTGTACCAAGTCGGACCAAAATCTCTCCCACTCTAGTAGTTTCTCCTTCCCATTCACCAAGTCCTTGTAGCTATTCCAACTTGTTAGGTCCCTATATTAGTAGTGTAATCCCTTATTATTGTTAGTGTAGCCCCCTTATTGTTATTGTTGTACCCCTGCGTTGTACTATGAAACAACCCCCCCATTTATTTGTACATCGATTAAAGTGGTGAATAATAAATGGGGACCCTTTAAAAAAAAAAATGTATAACTTGTGAATTGCGATAGCGCTAAGACCTTTTTCAAGTCATAAACAAATTTCCCATTAAAAAGGTTAAAAATCCCTTATAATCATAAATCGCATTGCTCCTTCCTAAAAACAAACCAATAGAATACCATTCGAAAAGTGAAATGCAATAATATTGGACCCGATAGAACAATAAACAAAATTCAAAGACATCAACAAAATCCGATAAAGCACAATACTTTGAGTTATATCGCTTATCGCATCCTGCAACATCAAGCTAAACGAAAAGTCATGTCCGCTTCGATAAAGTGCAATATGCGATATGCGCAGATCGCATTTTGCAAACACTGGCAGTCAAGATACATAATATCAATGCATGTAAGATGTGCAAATTGCGATATATTGTTTATCACAAAGTGCTAGAAATGATGCTTAATTAATTAATCCATTAAAAATATCTCACGATATAAATTTTCTGATTGGACATATATGGTAAAACACGTAAAATATTTGATAAATGTTTAATGAGATATTAACGACATTTAATGGTTTTAGGACTCGAAAAGATTGATATTTTTCTATGGCATGTTTAAATAAAAGCTTCAAGTTTACGATTTATGGTAGTTAAACTATGTTTTCTCCTTCCGCCTTTGCTCTTCATCTCTACTATGATTTCCTTGTTTGCTTGAATTCGGGAAATCACTCAAGAAAGCAATATCAGCAAAAATGATGAAGAAAGAAAAATAAATTGCCCAAACATCTACCTCTGAAGTCATATATATGCCTCCACTCTTCTCAAATACTACTTGTAATAAGGACAGTGGAACCACTTCCTGGGAAGCAATGTACAATTTTCTCAAAGGACAGAAACTAAAGGAATTGAAAAAGGTAGCAATAGTGGATGCACCTGATTCATCTAAACCCTCCTATTTTGAGGCGGCATGTTCCTTTTTACACAGGATAGCCGCAAGACCGAAGATTTTGCCATATGCTGACATGGTGAGATGGGTCATTGACAATGTCAATGTCACAGGCAGACATTTCAAGAACTCAAGACAAGAAGACATGGGTTCAGTTACCCCTGAAGATTTGCGTGCTATGTACCATTTTCCAGTACCATAGAAATTTTATGATAAAGATTTTCTTGAAAATTTCGCGAAAGAAAATGAATACCCAATGAAGGCAGTGAAAGAATGGAAGGCTGATCACAGAAAATTTAAGCGGGATAAACTTGGTATGTATCCAATTGCACAATTGCCAGCACCCCACTGTTTTATAGCAGAAATTATGTGTAGGTTATTTTCCAAGCATGATACCACCAAATTTTCTAGTGAATGGGTTCCCCTAATAGACGTTGTCGTCAATGCTACCATTATGAATTGGGCCAATATCTTATCCAATAATTTGGCCATGACTATTAGAGAGTACATACAAAATAGGGTATTTTCTACTAGAACAATCCCTCCTTTTTACATGAGTGCATACACTTTGGATGCCATATGTTTCTGTTCAAATTTTCCTATATTGGGTTGGAAATGGACCAATCAAGACCCTACTCCTATTCATATCTATCACAAAGCCTTGTAGGAATCTGAATTTCGTTCTCATTTTTATAAAATTTTCCATGGATTCATGTTGCTTATCCACCAAATCATTTTTAATGAGAGAGCCCTGGGGATTTCTAAAGAGGCCAATGCAGACATTATGCCTATAGCCAGATGGTTTGGAGAAGAAACTTTTACTTATATCACAGTTTTCGAGAGTCTTGCGTCTCCCCGTGTTTTTCCCTATTATGTCCGAGACAAACTTTTGGCCAGGGAGATTGCATACCAAAAATTAGGAAATGGTATAACCAAGCATCTCAAAGATTCAAAGAATTCTATTTGGCCTATGTTTCCAGTACAGTGTGGTACCTTTTCTCTTTTTGATATAGGTCATACAACAAAAGAGATCCCAAATATTACCTCTTTGAATCTAGATTTTATGCCAGGAAGACAGTATGACCCCAACAATGTAGTCCAAGATTTTACTGCTACTCTTAAAATTAGACCATTCATGCATGAGAAAGATGATTTTGATGATTTGTTTGAAGGAACAAAAAAAATTTCAGAGGTATTGAACATGGCATCCAACAAAATCAGTGTAGCAGATATCAAATATTTCCATGATTACATAAATAAAAGTTTGGAAATAGTCCCATTGGACCTGTTGAAAATAGATGAAATTAGCGAGCCAACTTCTAGTTCAAGCCTAGATGATGATTCAAAAGATATGTCTGAAGATGAAGCCCAGGATAAATCAGTTCAAGATTCAGAACATTCCCAACATGAGTCCCAAGATTCATATCATTCTGAAAAGGAATATGAAAATAAAGATGAAAGCCTTAATAAAATAACTAAATATTTAATTAACGGAATTGACATACATGCTGAGGAAAGAACTGATGAAGCTGGATTAGAAAAGGAATCTTCTAAAGAGCTTTAGGAAGTTCAGTCTACACCTAAGGAGACAGTAAAATCCCAATTGGATCATTTAAGCAAAGAATGGAAGAAGTTTACTGAAAAACTTCAAGTACCACCTAATCCTAATCTTGAAGGATCATCAAGATTTCAAACTCCTGAACAGATTCAGAGGTTACCAGAAATAGAAATAGCATTTCAACAAACTCCAGGTGTTCAAGTTCGGGAAATCATCCCGGCCTTCCCTACTGAAGAAATTGTTTTGAATATTGAAGAGATACATCCATTGGACATTTTATACAATCCAAATCATAAAAATGTAGTGAAGAGGAGAAAAAAAAGAATAATTGATGAAACAATGACATCCCTTGGTATTGAGTCATTAAATATTGTTTGGAAAGACACTCTTGTCAATCCAACTGAATATCTTACTAAAATTTTACAATTTGTAGGAGCATATGCAAATGCTACAATTGATAAAGCAACAGAAGTTCAACTTCTGCTTAGACAAAGAAAAGAAAGAGTCCAAGTGCTAGAAAAACAACTGGAACAAGAGAAACATAATGCCAATAAGCAAGCTGAAATACAAATGGCACAGTTCCAGAAAGAATTTGCAAGGTTGAAATTCCAGCATCAAGTGCACATCTCTGAAAAAGATGCATAGATAGAAACAGCAATAGAAAATCTCAAGAGTCGTCCTCAAATAGAACAATTCATTAAAGAAGCACTTGAATCAAATTCACGGTTGAAACAACAGCAAGAGAGTTTATGCCAACAAATCTCTGCTACTAACTCATATTGTGAAATAAGTAACATATTGACTCAACAGGTGGCAGACATAAAGTTGGAATGTGAAAGGATAGATAAGGAAATTTCTGAGCTTATTTATTGGCAAGAATCTGAGGAAGGGAATAAGGTTGATCTCCCAAAGATTGACAAATTGCATAAGGATATTTTATTCAAAGATTAGGGAATGAAATTAAAACAAGCAAAGAAAGTGGCTTCAAAGGCAGCCAACGTAGCAAGAAAAATCATTGAGTCTTTCAATGAACAACTTCAGAATGCCAAATTTATTGAAGAATGTACAACTCAAGCAATTCCAGAAGTCAAGCTATTAGAGAAGCGGTGGAAGGAAAGCGCTGAGAAATAGGTGAAATCAATTAAGCAGATAACTAAATTGGATCAAAAAAATTACTGGAATTTCTTGGTCAGACCACATAGCCAGTGCATGACTTTGCGCTCCTTAACTAATTCCACGAGAAAGGTGGTGATGTTGGGCAGTGAAAAAGGTATGAAATCACTATGTATCTTCTCATTCTCTTACCATAAACACACTCCTTTTTGCCTTGGAAAGGTAATTGATCATAAGAATTACAAAGGAATTGGAAAGGTTTACGTTTAGTACAAAAAGATGACTAAAGGTTACTTTTTGATTGACAAATAGGAATTCGAAGAGGTGAACAGTTGTATCAAAGGCGGGGTTGAGAATAATCTAACTGCTGCTCCATCAGCGTTGAACCATATCCAGTCAAAGGCAAGGAGATCCGAACAAATTGCCAAGAAAAGGCAGGGGAACAGCTCGGCCTTGGTCAGAGTAACAGGATGATGACTAAATGCAGAGGAGTGAATCCCTCAGGATCTTTCGATCCTGAGGGATCGCTGTTCAAACTCATCTTATTCCTTGATTGGTCCATCGAAGACTTGATATATAAATCCATGTCCTTTAGTGACAAAGGGACGGTTGTTGTTAAAGTTAGGAACTGGTCGAAAGACTTTACATTTTCTCTATAATATAATGTTTTATTAACTCTCTGTTTTGAGAGAAACTTCTCTGTAAAAATTTATGTTGGTTTAACATAAGACACGCGTTCTATTTACCTTCTACAGTTCTGAATTAGCCCAACAGTATTTCACTGGCGCTAAGGGCCCGACTCTGGTGGAATCACTTCGTTGTTTGTATTTTAATCTTTGCTTACTGTCGTGTGGAGTGCGGTTAATGTTTATTTTAATCACAGAATTGGTTTATTGTTGATTGGATCAAATACGGAGTCATTGCTATTTCATTCTTTACAAGAAGCTCGATTCGTTGTTTGATTATCTTATTGTTATTATAAATCATTTTTGTTTTGTATCTAGTTTAAGTTGATGTTCCATTCGTTTATAATTTGTTATAATTGATTGTTGTGTGGTGAGTGGCTGTCGACAGAATTGAAGCATGGAAATCTATTTTGCTTGAGTATGTTAGAATTGTAATTGCTATTTCACGATTGATGTTCCATTTCTATTTATTACTTATTCATAGTCTTTGATTAGCAAATAGATGAGTTATAGTTACATGTTGCTGTTCCTTTTCAGGCTATGTTTCCTTTAAGTTTCTTTCATTGAATCTGCTTTCATTTCAATTGCTTTAAGATATCCAGCTGTAGAGGATAGAGGTTTTTGCTTCCAATTCCCCAGATTCGTTGTCTTGCATCGATTTCTAGGGGAAAGAGTTACTACTACTGCATCCCTGATCGATGTTTTGCAAATTTGATGTAGTTTAATCTTTCCATTCATGTCAATGTAATTAGGTTTCTCTCCGAGCATTTGTTACTTTTGCATTTGTTATTTTTTACTACATCTTCACAGCATTTCTCTTAGACAATTGCAGCCTCAGACAGAGTACACTCTTGAAATAAAAAGACGCTCCCGGATTGATGATTAATGTAGGCTAATTAGGTGTTTAAAAGATACCTTTTTATGGTCCAACATTTTGGCGACGTTGTCGGGGAGAGTGTATGCCATTTTAAAGGAGTAATGCGCAGCTGATTTTCTTCTGCTTGCGGAGAATTGGGTATTAAAGACGAAAGGTAAGAACCTGCGCACTGGGCAAGAAACACACTTGCTCGCAGCCCGCTTCACAGCAGAAGTAGGTAAGCTTATTTCTTTAGGTAGGAATGAAGGTTTGTTTCTTTGAATGAATAAACCAACTAAGCAAAAAAAAATTCCTCCTAAAACTGAAAAACCTAAGGGACCGGTGACCCTTGGGCGTACGACCTTTATTCACGAAATCCTCAAAAGAACTGAATCTCAGCCATCAGTAGGATTTAAAAGAACTACTTCTAGACAACCTACTAGTTCCCTTCAGGCTACAGAGTCACCATCTGAAGCCTTTGCTGAGATACACAATCAAACGGAGGGAATTGAGCAAGATTCCCAAGAAATTGAGAATCCTTGCATAAGTTTCCTTCAAGAAGGGAACTCTAGCAATCTTCGAGAAGGAGAAGGGGAAACGGGAGAAACCACAGACTTGAAATCTCCTATTGAAATTTCCCGAACAATAAGCAGCCCAGATAAGGGAAGTGTTGTTCAACTTATTTAGAACCAAGGTCCTGAATCACCCCAAACAGGAGGTCAACAGGAAATACTTATTATCCCAGACAAAGGGAGCGTTGTCAAAACCATTCCTACCCCTGCTCATCAACCTAGAAATTCCTTGGAAATCCCAGAGGGATATTGGCATATCTTTGATCAAATGGCTCAGAACCAAAATCAGAATCAGCAGGCACCCCAATAAACCTCTATGCTGCAATATCCTATAGTAGATACTGCAGTTAATGCACCCATGAAAGCTATCCCCCTTCAACATATTCCTACATTTCATGGATTAACATCAGAGGACCCAGATGTGTTTTTATTTGAATTTGATGTACTGTGCAGAGGATATGATTACACCACCAATGCCCAAAAACTAAAATTATTCCCTTCTACATTAAAAGGGGCAGCCTTACGATGGTTTATGGGATTAGGTGGGGGTGTCATAACCGATTGGGATCATGTGAAGGCTACATTTTTAAAGAAGTATCAAGATTATTGCAGGTCTCGGGAATTAAAAAATGAGATATTCCAAATGACAGCAAAACCAAATGAGACCTTGGAAAAATATGTGGAATGGTTCCAATACAATCTTCAGAGATACCCTTATGCATCTTTACCCTTACCTGATAATGTTTTGAAAACCACATTAATTAGGGGAATGAAAGATCAATGGGTTGAAACATTGAATATTATGGGAAAAGGTGATATATATCAGGAAAGTTATCCTAACATCATTGATTTGTGTATCAGGAGTTCGAGGGGCAATACAAGGTTGAAAACAGCAGAACGTGATATAGTCACAAGGGAAAATAAGACCTCTAATGAAGGTGTGACTCGTGTAGAGATTGGAAATTTGCTGGAAGAATTTAAGATAGACATACTTGGGACTCTAACAACGCAGTTCGATATTGTGCAAGCCAAATAGAAACAGGTAGAAGCATAGCAGAACTTAGCAATATTTTGTCCCAGATGTAGAAAGAAGCACAACCACAAAGAATGCCCGTTGGATGTGATTAAAGTCTGTGCCATTTGCACGAAAGATCACCCTACAGAGGGATGTCCTTCGCTTCCTAGCCTAAAAGCAGTTTATAAGGAGGCAGAAGAAGAATCAGAAGTGGTATGTCTGCTTAATCAGCACCGCCAGTGGCAGCCACGACCATCAGGTATGCCAAATGATCCATTTTCTTTTCAACATCCTCAATATAATGCTCAACAATATAGTGGGATGTGACAGAATCAACCACCTTTCCCTAATTGGTCACAACAGCCATTTCCTCCCACATCTTGGCCAAATCAAACAAATCAGAATAATTGGCCTAGCTTTCCTTTCTACCCACCTTTTTGGCCTACACAATGGTCCCCCTCTACCTCCCAGAGTCAGGCTTGGCAGTCAAACTGGCAAAAACCTACAAATCAACCAGCTGGATCAATTCCTCTCTCTCAACCTACACTGCCAGCTCCTTATACAAACCCCCAGACCAATTTAAGACCACAACTCCCAGCCCAACCCAACCCAAACCCAAACAATAGGCCAGTTCAGTCTGTCCAAATAATGGAACCCCCAGAAGTAGAAACTGAACTGAGGGAGTGTAATGATCTTCAATTAAGGTCTGGGTGCATAGTGGAAACAGAGAGAAACAATGATGTCCACATTGAAGATCTGTTACCTGTAGAACAAACAGTACAAAATGAGAAGGAAGTTCAACAACGAGGTCAACAACAAGCAACAACTTCCTCTCCACCATTCCCAGAACGATTAATTATACCTCATCCATTAGAACAACCTAATTTTGATCTTCTAGGAGAATTAAAAAATTTGTGTATAAAAATCCCTCTCCTCCAAGCTATTCAAGACATTCCTATATATGCAAAAACCATTAAGGAATTATGCATAAAGAAGCCAAAAAGGAGAACAACAACCAATCCTACTGTCCAAATAGTCAGTACCTTATCTGACTTATTATCAGGAATGGAGACACCTATCAAATACGAAGATCCAGGAAATCCTATAGTGACAGTACAGATCAATGGCCAATCATTTCCAAATGCCTTAGTTGATTTGGGGGCAGCAATCAACATTTAAACAACCACCACCTGTCAAAAACTTGGCATTACATCACTAGAACCAACAACAACTTTGTTGGAATTGGCTGACCGATCAGTAGTCAAACCAGAGGGTATACTACAAGATGTAATGGTATCTGTAGATTCCTAGGAATACCCTGCTGACTTCCTAGTTATCAATCCAAAGAATCGACTAGATGGACACCCGTTAATCCTAGGTAGACCTTGGTTGGCAACTGCCGATGCTTATATTGGATGCCGACAAGGCAATATGACAATTACAAGGGGAAATTATGTCAAGAATTTAGCCTTATATCCCCCAGCCCAGCCAAGTCTATCAATAATCAAAACAAGAAAACCACCTGCATCATATCTTATGGAAAATATGAGATCACCTCTAACTATAGAAAATTCTCTTGATTTTAAAGATCAAATAGAGGATGATATCATTAATAATTTTATCAATAAGTCACAAACCAGATCTCATTTGCAATGTCACATGATCAAAGCAGCATTCGATAATAAAGAAGAAGAAGATCCTTTCAAAGATATTCCTGATCAAACAATACCTACTACTTCTATGAGCAATAGCAAGGTTGTAGAAATTGAGCCGGGAAAAACTTTAAATATTAATAAAAATCTCACTGCTGAACAAGAAGAGAAATTGGTCCAATTATTACGAAAATACAAAGCAGCCTTTGCATGGGATTACCCCGATATGAAAGGAATTGATCCTCAATTGTGTACTCACCACATTTATATTGAAAAAGATGCAAGACCCATTCACCAACCTTAAAGGAGATTAAATCCTCACCTTAAAGATGTTGTGAAAGCTGAATTACAAAAACTATTAGATGTTAATTTCATCTACCCAATATCTGATAGCAAGTGGGTCTCTCCATTAGTGGTGGTACCAAAAAAGAACGGAAAGTGGAGGATATGTGTAGATTACCGTGAAATTAATAAAGCAACACAGAAAGACCACTTTCCCCTTCCTTTCATTGACCAGGTATTAGACACATTGGCAGGAAAAAAATTATTTTCTTTCCTTGATGGCTTCAGTGGGTACAACCAAATCCAGATTGCCCTTAAAGACCAGGACAAAACTACTTTTACCTGTCCATGGGGGACATTTGCCTACCGAGTCCTACCTTTTGGCCTATGCAATGCCCCTGCTACATTCCAAAGGGAAATTCTCAACATTTTTGCAGATTTAATAAATGAAGGCCTCGAAGTATATATGGATGATTTCACACCCTATGGGGATGACTTTGAGCCCGCATTGGAAAACCTAGAAAAGTTATTGCAAAGATGCATTGACACGAGGCTTTGCGTAAGCCATGAAAAATGTCTTATGATGATGACCGAAGGAGTTATCTTAGAGCATTATATTTCAGCAGATGGAATTCAAGTGGACCCAGCTAAAATTCAAATAATCTTGTTAATTACCACACCCACTACACAATTAGAGGTATGTAGCTTTCTTGGATTTTCTGGTTACTATAGAAGATTTATAGAACATTATTCTAGAATAGTTGCACCTTTATATGCACTGACTGGAAACGTTGATTTCATTTGGACAGATAAATGTGACAATGCCTTTAATGATCTGAAAAAGCTTGTTTCAACAACCCCAGTGCTGAGGGGTCCAAATTGGAATTTGTCGTTCCAAATTTCATCTGATGCCTCAGACATAGCAATTGGAGCAGTACTTGGGCAGGAGGAAGACAAGAAGCCATATGCAATTTACTATATTAGCAAAAATCTATCCCCTGCTGAATTAAATTATACTGTGACTGAGAAAGAATTTTTAGTTGTAGTTCATGCTATAAACAAGTTTAGACATTATATAACTGGGTATCATGTAGTACTATATACTGATCACTCTGCCATTAAATTTTTAGCAAATAAACCTGTTACAAACGGAAGAGTGACAAGATGGTTGATTTTACTGCAGGAAATTGATATTACAATCAGAGATCGACCTGGGAAAGAGAACCTAGTAGCTGACTTTCTGTCAAGAATGCCAAAGCCAACAGATATAGAAGCAGTTGAAGACCACTTTCCGGATGAACATCTCTTCACTGTTACTATCAGAACACTGTGGTATGTTGATATAGTGAACTATTTGGCAATAGGTAAATTACCTAAACATCTATCCCTTAATGAATGTAAGCAAATAATACATCGTAGTACCCGCTTCTCCTGGATTGGAGGCTACTTATTTCATACAGGTGCAAATATGAAAATAAGGAGATGCGTTAGGGAGGATGAGGTATTTGACATCCTGAAAGCATGCCATGATGGACAGTGTGGCGGACATTTTGCAGATCGTAGAACTGCCCATAAAGTTTTACGAACAGGCTACTATTGGCCTACTATCTTTAAAGATGCTAAAAAATTCGTGCAGGCCTGTGATATCTGTCAAAGGGCAAGTCGCCCTGGGCAGTCTGATGAAATGCCTTTGAACCCTCAACTAGTGATTGAACCGTTTTAACGTTGGGCCCTTGACTTTGTTGGTCTTATCAGCCCCCCATCAAACCAAAAAACATATATCCTAGTTGCAACTGAGTATGTCACCAAATGGGTTGAAGCAGAGGCTCTTTCAAAAGCTGCAGAGGACTCTGTTATACAGTTTTTTTTCCAAATCTTTGTTCGGTATGGCCTCCCTAGAGACATAATCACAGATGGAGGACCACAGTTTGTAGGCAATAAATTAGCTGAAACATTGCAAAACTACCATATTCAGCACAGAATTACAACTCCATATCACCCACAGGCCAATGGCCAAGTAGAGAGCACAAACAAAGTAATCGAATCTATATTAACAAAAATTGTTGCCTCTCATAGACGAGATTGGGCCTACAGATTACCAGAAGCATTATGGGCATATCGAACAACGTGGAGACCTACCACAGGATATTCACCATACCAATTGGTATTTGGAAAAGAACCCATATTTCCTATAGAATTTGAAATTCAAACATTAAGAACAGCTCAAGAGGTGGGTCTAAATTTGAATGAAGCCCAAGCTAAAATACTGCAGCAAATTAATGAGTTAGATGAAATTAGGCTCTCTGCTCTTCAGCACACAGCATTAATTCAGCAATAGAGAGCCAAATGGCATGACACCCATATCAAAGAAAAGATCTTCCACGAAGGAGATTGGCCACTCCTATATGATTCTAGGTTTCAAGATTTCCCAGGAAAACTCTAGACACGATGGCTTGGACCCTATGAAATACAAAAAGTGCATGATAATGGCACTGTTACACTAGTTACCATTGATGGATCTGGACATTCCTTTAAGGTAAACGGTCATCGAGTATGATTGTATCATAAACCGCTTAACCAGGAATCCTTTTACCAACAGTTACGGGAATATTCTGCCATGGAAATTCTCGCTGAAGGGGAGAACTCCTCCTCGGCACCATTTTGATAAATCATTTCTTCTTTTAATTTTGTACATAAAGCATTTTTCCTTCTTTTCTTTTTTTTTAATTGTTGTTTTATGGAATTTGTTTTTTTAGACATCCTGTTAATATCACTTCTTTATTTCTTTATTGCTTGTTTCATGAAATTTGATTTCTTTAAAAGAGAAAAAGAGAAAAAAAATATGTTTATTTCGTTTGTTTTGTTGTTCCTTTCTAAAGGAACAGCACTTATGTTGTTCCTTTCGAAAGGAACAGCAGTTTCGCAGAACGCTTTTGTTGTTCCTTTCCAAAGGAACAGCACTTCCGCAGAGTATTTTTTTTGTTGTTCCTTTCGAAAGGAACAGCAGTTCTGCAGATTGTTTTTGTTGTTCTTTTTAAAGGAACAACACTTTTTTGAGTGGATTGTTTTTGTTTTAAGCCAACATTTTGAGGTCCAAGGGGCTATGTGGTTGTGCATAATTACTCATATTGGCCAAAATCTGGGCCAATTGGTCTTCCTCTAAAGGGCTTACGATAACATTTTCGAGAAGCTCTGTTTCATCAGTTTGAGCAAACGGGTTCAGATAAAGGAGCAGTTGTTCCATTAAGGAAGAGGAGGAAAACAACTGAGATTGAGAAGCTTCGCAGGGAACGAATAAAGCTTCATAAGATGGTAGAACAGCTCAGGCAAACCATCAGGATTCTGAGAATGAAACAGATGCCTAAGCGAGCCCCTAAGAGAAGAAGCATTGTTACCAAGAGAATTCTGAAAAAGAGAAAGAGGACCGCTAGTAGGAACCCCCAAGTTACAGAAGAAACCATACCTGAGCCTAATTATGAGGATGCAGAGCAGCAAACGGCTGTTCCAACACAAGTTGTTCCAGAGGAGCCTGTTCTAAGCGAAAATATGCAATCTAGCAGTCAGCACACTTTTAGTGATCCGGCACTAGCCAGACTTCAAGAAGAATTGACACAGGCCCGAATAGAAAGGCAGAGATTGGAGGAAGATATTGTCCCAAGAAAGAGATATCAGGAATTGCAACAACAAATGAGAATTATTCATGAAGTAGAAGCTGAAGCTCATGAAAAACGTTGGAAAGCAGAGGTAAATGTTGATAAGGTAATGAACCACCTAAAACTAGCCTACACTCAAATGGACACTCTCTGCTCCTTGTATACTAATGTCTTAGCCTGTAGATGCCCCGCCAAAAACTATGCTTTGTTTTTACTAGAAAGATATTTACAATTAAAGATCAAGGCAGTTAGGGCAGGGAAATCCATAGAGCTAAAAACCATAGATGACTTGGTATCCTGCTGCAAACTTTATGGGATCAAAGTACAGCGCCTGTTATGTGAATTTTACTTGCATAATCTAATACTTGAAAATGACTGTGAATCAAACCCTAGCCCTTTTATTGGAGATGTTCAGTTTCAGGCATTCATTTCCTTTGCTATAAATCAATTTAAATGGCTTAAAGCCTATAACGCCTTTCAAAGGCAGGAAAATGAATTATATCTATGGGTCAGAAGTGAACCTCAGGACCCACTTCAATTTTGGGCTAGACAGAAAAGTTTGATGACAAAGGAAGGCGTTACCCAAACTCTAGGGCCTGTCCACAAATCAATTATTTTGAATGGAACAGACTATTTTTCATCCATTAGGAACCAAGCTTACATAGTGGCCAAGGTCCGGTGGAGAACCTCGAATCAGAATGTGCAAAATAGGGAACCATTTAATTATAGAAACTTTGGGCTAGCTGCAGACTGCCTCATTTCCTATAGCCATCTCGTTTTAAAAGATGGGCCATTCTGGTTAGGATGTAGATTCCGCAGCCCTATTGCATGGTACCCTGCTTCGGACTACAAAGTTATTTATGAACTTCCTGAAGGACAAACAGAACATATTTTTGAGGAATTAGCTGCACTACATGGTTTTAGTCCTGTTGATGATAAACCTTATCCAAATTATTCTTTGACTGCTCTCCATGTGAACTATAGTTTTGATGAGGACATGAAAAAGATTAAGCAGGGGGGTATGTTGGGCAGTGAAAAATGTATGAAATCACTATGTATATTCTCATTCTTTTACCATAAACACACTCCTTTTTTCCTTGGAAAGGTAATTGATCATAAGAATTACAATGGAATTGGAAAGGTTTATGTTTAGTACGAAAATATGACTAAAGGTTACTTTTTGATTGACAAACAGGAATTCGAAGAGATGAACAGCTGTATCAAAGGCGGGGTTGAGAATAATCTAACTGCTGCTCCATCAGCGTTGAACCATATCCAGTCAAAGGCAAGGAGATCCGAACGAATTGCCAAGAAAAGGCAGGGGAAGAGCTCGGCCTTGGTCAGAGTAACAAGATGATGACTAAATGCAGAGGATCGAATCCCTCAGGATCTTTTGATCCTGAGGGATCGTTGTTCAAACTCATCTTATTCCTTGATTGGTCCATCGAAGACTTGATATATAAAGCCATGTCCTTTAGTGACAAAGGGACGGTTGTTGTTGAAGTTAGGAACTGGTCGAAATACTTTACATTTTCTCTATAATATAATGTTTTATTAACTCTCTGTTTTGAGAGAAACTTCTCTGTAAAACTTTATGTTGGTTTAACATAAGACATGTGTTATATTTACCTTCTACAGTTCTGAATTAGCCCTGCAGTATTTCACTGGCGCTAAGGGCCCGGCTCTGGTGGAATAACTTCGTTGTTTGTATTTTAATCTTTGCTTACTGTCGTGTGGAGTGCGGTTAATGTTTGTTTTAATCACAGAATTGGTTTATTGTTGATTGGATCAAATACGGAGTCATTGATATTTCATTCTTTACAAGAAGCTCGATTCGTTGTTTGATTATCTTGTTGTTATTATAAAGCATTGTTGTTCTGTATCTGGTTTAAGTTGTTGTTCCATTCGTTTATAATTTGTTATAATTGATTGTTGTGTGGTGAGTGGCTGTCGACAGAATTGAAGCATGGAAATTTAGTTTGCTTAAGTATGTTAGAATTGTAATTGCTATTTCACGATTGTTGTTCCATTTCTATTTATTTCTTATTCATAGTCTTTGATTAGCAAATAGATGAGTTATAGTTACATGTTGTTGTTCCTTTTCAGGCTGCGTTTCCTTTAAGTTGCTTTCATTGAATCTGCTTTCATTTCAATTGCTTTAAGATCTCCAGCTGTAGAGGATAGAGGCTTTTTCTTCCAATTCCCCAGATTGGTCATCTTGCATCGATTTCTAAGGGAAAGAGTTACTGCTACTGCATCCCTGATCGATGTTTTGCAAAGTTGATGTAGTTTAATCTTTCCATTCATGTCACTGTAATTAGGTTTCTTTCCGAGCATTTGTTACTTTTGCATTTGTTATTCTGTACTACATCGTCACAGCATTGCTCTTAGAAAATTGCAGCCTCAGACAGAGTACGCTCTTGAAATAAAAAGACGCTCCCGGATTGATGATTAATGTAGGCTAATTAGGTGTTTAAAAGATACCTTTTTATGGTCCAACAGGTGCCAACACTTTCAAATGTTGTATTCAAAGGACAAGTGAGATCCAGAATCACTCAACCGACTCAACTGAAGCCATTGATGGATATTTTCCAACTTTCAAATGTCGTATTCAAAGGACAAGTGAGATCCGGAATCACTCAGCCAACTCAACTGAAGCCATTGATGGATATTTGCCAACTCAAAGACCAAATGACAAAAATAAATCAGCCCAACTAAGCAGTCTTGTCATTTTTAATTTCTATATTATAGTTTATTTTACCTATTATGAGGAAGGTTGTTTGAAACCTCCTCAGCTTTTTGTATAATAATCTATTTTTGACTTATTTATTTTAGTATTTAAACCTCTCTCATGTATTTAAAGAGGGGTCCATAATTTTGTGAAAAAACAATTTGTGAAAGCTTGCAATTTTGTACTTTTGTGAATGTTTTTGATAAAATATATGGAACATGATCTAATTTTTTGAAAATTGGAGTATGCTTTATTGAAATTTCACTTTTGTACTCTTAAAGTATATTTGGATTGAGAAGAAGCAGGTCAATATTGTGGATTTCATGAGTAGAACTTATCATATCTGGTACTATTATTTTTATGATTAAGTCTTGATTATGAGTTTATGGTAATTTCTATTTATATTGTGATATGTATGCAATTTTATTTACATTTTATCATTCATGCAATTTTGTACAATGTTTCAGTTGTAATTCCTTACCAAATACATAAAGCAATCGATATATGTGATATATTTTACATAATTATTTTGACTAACTATTTAGTCAAAATAATTATCTTTCACGATTTCATTTCTTTTAGTACTTGAATGATCTTTATTATCTTTTACTGTAAGATATCTTTTTAGATCGCATTGATGGTAATTCTTCCCGGGTTATATGTTAAGCTAGATAAATAAATGCATTTGATTATTAGATAAATGGGTTATATTTAGTTAAGAATCATTCCTCCCTTTGCATATTAAATTAAACACATCATCATCATCCTATTGATTTCTTTGCTTGGAAACTAGTCCCACTATCCCTAGTCGAAGCCACTATACCAAATGGAAAAGGAGTTGCTTTAAGGTCCGAACCGAGTGGTTATCCCCCATGTTGTTGCACCGAAATTTTGGGGCTTCAACATTTTCGCGCTAGAACGAGGGCCAATTTTGAATGGCAAGGAAAACCAATACAAAATCTAGAAGCCATCCTAATAGTCGTTCTCCCTCTAGGTCCCCTCCAACTTCTGGATCCCCATATGGAATTACTATTTTAAGATCATAATATGAACAATCTTCTCCAAAATATCCTAGTAGATATTAGAGATTACTTTCTTCAAATTATAAATCTGAATCACCAAAAGTTCAAATTATAATAGAGAAGTTCGGAACAAATCTCTACTTCAGCTGAAAAACCTGCAATATCTCAACCATCTGAAGAAAGTGTTTCATCTATGTTACAATCTAGAATAATCTTGACTCGTTCTCAAAGTGAGAAAATTGGAGTTCCTCCTTTCGAATTTCCCATTACTTCTTTCCGAAAGAATACTAATAAATCTAAATCACAAACATCTATTAGTGAGATTTTATCCAACTCTTCATCTCAAATCCATTCACTTCCCCCACACGTTACAAAATATATCATTCAAACTATTGGTGCTAGTTCTTCTAGTTCAGGTAGTCAACCTGCCCCTTCTTCCACTCACATCTCGCTCATATCTTCATCCACCCATACTCCTACAAACATGGCAGGACAACCACCACCACTGCGCATACAAACATGGAATAATCCAGGTTTTGTAGCGATGGCAGCTCCTCTTCACCCACTTCCTAAGCATCTTGAAAGATGGTTGCCTAAATTTAATCCTGATGATGGTCTACCAGTAGAAGAACATCTTCACAATTATATGTTAGCCATTACTAGCTCACTCTATAACTAGTTGGGATATGTTTGAAGAATAATTCTTAGCTAATTTTGGTGATGATAGAACCATTGCATTGCTCATCAATTAATTATCAAATCTCAAGACTAAAATGGGAGAAAATATTAAAGACATCAATTCTATATTCAATAAATTACTCAATAAAATCCCTACAACGTGAGTTCCTGGCGTTGATGTTCAAATTGAGTGGTATATATCTTCTCTTCCCTCTAATATAACCATTTTTGTAGATAGAGAGAAATTAGCTACATTAGCAGAAAACATGAAAGAAGCCTTGTCTATAGAGAAACGTATAATTTCTCTCGAAAATAAAAGTTCTCAAGAAGATGGGAAATCTAAGAAAGTCTCTTTCAAATATTATTCTAAGAAAGAACCACCAAAAGATCCTTTTGACGTAGAAGGCCTCCAGAAAGTACTAAAAACCATGACTTATGAAATGTTAGATATAAAAAAACAAGTTGCTAAAAACTCCAATGCTAAGAAATCTTTCATATCTTTCAAGAGAAATCAGTCTTCTAGTTCTCAGTCACCCAACACTATATCTAATGTTGAGTTGGACCTAGAAATAGAAGATGAAGAAACTGAGGAAGAAGAAACTGAAGAAGAGGAAATAGTTGAACTAAATGGCATGTGGGACTTTATCCTTCCAAATGAAGAACAAAAAGAATCTTGGCATGTTACTACTAGAAGCAAAGGACCTACTGAAGTTAGCCAGCCAAGTCAAAAGAAGAAAACTTCAACATCAGCTTCAAAGGATAAATCAGCTAACAAGAAATCAGCTTCTAAGGTTTCACAATCTAGTCCACCTTCAACATATTTTCCATCTACATCAAAAACCTTGGTAGTTTCTGACACCATGGAATATAATATTGTTGAAGATATGAAGAAATTAAAGGAAAATATTTCACTAAATGAACTTACCAAATTGAAACATGACAGAAGATATTGCTTAGAGAACTGAATGCAATTCCTGCTTCACCTCTACTCGATGTTGTTATATCTCAGGCTGCAAACGGTTCAGGTAAACCTCCTACTTCTTCAAATAATTTTGATCCTTCAGATGCCATCCTTATAGGTGATAGATCTAATTCACATACACCTCATTTTCTTCTAACATACGAAATTTACAACAGGAATCTTCACAATTGTTTGATTGACTCAGGAGCTTCTTCTAATATATTGCCAACAACAGTTTGT
Organism: Pinus albicaulis; assembly: GCA_034641835.2. Lineage (NCBI taxonomy): Eukaryota > Viridiplantae > Streptophyta > Pinopsida > Pinales > Pinaceae > Pinus > Pinus albicaulis. Next base: position 205,610,145 of record CM076573.1, on the reverse strand, counting down.
GCTAAGTTGAATATCACTCTTCAAAAATATGTTTTTCACATAGTACAACTTGATAGAACCAAAGTTGAAGTCATAGGGGAAATAAATTTAGTCAGTATCTGACTTTCTTCAAATCCCAAAGTTAGTCAAATTATTGATATCTTAGTAGTCGATATTCCAAAATTCTATGGCTTAATTTTGAGTAGAGATTGGTCTGAAAAACTCCATGGATATTTTGTTACAGATTGGTCTCACATTTGGTCACCTTATAATGGAAAACCAAATCAAATCCGAGTTGATCATGAAAAACACATGAAACATACAGTGACTGAATTTGAAGGTGACAATGAGCCAATAGCATTCACCAACAATATTATTGGCAATTACTCAGTTGAATCATTTTTAGGGAATTTTAACGCTAAAAAATCTCCCTTCTTGGATAATGTTGTCATTTCACAAATTGAAAACTTCTCACAAACAAATCTTTCCAAATGTAAAAATCTTATAAATAAACCAGTAGTCAAAACTCTGTTTTGGATTTTGTACTTTGATGGTTCCAAATATAAAAATGGTGCAGGAGTTGGTTGTATTCTAATTATCCCAGAAGGAGAAAAGATCATGTTATCTTGCACATTACAATTCGAGTGTACAAATAATACTGCAAAATATGAAGCATTTATACAAGGATTGTATAAAGCAATTAGTCTTGACGTGAAATATTTGTAGGTATTTGGAGACTCATAAATTATTATTAAACAGGTAAGAAACACTATCCACTCCCTTTCTGGACATCTTAAACACTATCAAACATTAGTTCAAGATCTCACAAATCATTTTTTTGCATTTAATATTTCCCCTATTCCCAGATTGCAAAATGCTAGTGTTGATCTATTAGCTAATGTTCCATCAAAAATCAAACCATCTGAAGATTTTAGTCCTGACAGATTCTCCAATGAATTGATTTTTATACCATCCATTCCTCACAATGTCACCAATTGGCGAGTCTTCAATGACGATTATGATATTTTCGATTTCTTGACATCAGAAGGGTCATATGATGATCAAATCTTAGATGAAAATGAGCATGACCTTTAGTTAAAGCAAAACATTGAAGAAAATCTAATACCCAAATCCGTGGTTAAGCTGGAAGATCTTAATGATCTCAAGGATAGATTTAAGAAGATAACTAATGCCAAAATTCAAAGTTCAACTTTTAACTTTGAATTAGTAAATCTCGGTATTGACTTGAAACTTGGATATTATCCATCTACCACTCTTTTGGTGGTTATTAACTGCCTCCACCTCACCAACATGTGGGAGGTAGTTAATTTTTCATTAATGAGTTCTTGTTTCCCACTCTTAAGGACAACTCCATGTCTTCTAGGAAACATTTAATTGGCCAATATCATAATATCCTAATTAGATATAATCACCCAGATTAGATGCCTGAGACTTTTTTATGGATAATAATAATTTTCCCAATTTAAATTGCAACCTTTTTCTCTTTCAACCACCTATATTCAACCATTAATTTCCTATATTTTATTTATTTACAAGATAAAAAAATAATTACAACTTTACAAACTGCCATTATCAGTAATTAAATTACTGATAATTAAAAACTTTATATGTATTTCGATGTAGCATACTTAATAAAAATAACTTATGCACATTTAATTACAATCAAATCATTAATCTAAGGGATATCACATCCTCCCCTGTTTAAATTTGACATTGTCCCGGTGTCCAATTAAAACTTTCTTCTTCCAATTTTATCAAAACAGAGAAGGATAAGCTTCCTTGAAAGCATCCTCCAACTCTCAAGTTGCTTCCTTTGGAGTCAAATGTTTCCATTGAACCTTCAACCACGCTACATCTCTATTCTGGAGCATAACTAACCTCCAGTCTAGAATACACAGTGGCTCTGCTAGGAATTCCCCTTCAGGCTCCACCTTTACAACATGCTAATTAATTACATGAGATGGATCATGTACATGTTTTTTCAATAATGAAACATTAAATATATTATGAATTTTAACGTTGTCTGGTAGGGCTAGCTGATAAGAAATAAGTCAAACTCTAGTTAACATCTCAAAGGGTCCACAATATCTAGGAGCCAACTTAGCACAGTTGCCAAGTCTAAGTGTACTCTTCTTAGCATTGACCTTTAAATACACATGATCTCCCACATTAAATTATTTTTGAGTTATTTTCAGGTTTGCATAAATTTTCTGACAATCTTGGGCTGTTTTCAAATTTTGTTTAACCTATTTGATTATCTATTCCTTTTCCTTTAACATGTCTAGTCTTAACACCAATATGTCTTCATGATGATCCCAACTTAGGGGTACTTTGCATCTTCTTCCATACATGACTTTGAAAGGGATCATCTTCAAGGAGGATTGATGGCCATTGCTATAAAAAAATTATGCTAAATTTAGGCAATCCTCTCATTTAGTTTTTTTGTCTTTTACATACATCCTTAGCATATCCTCTAATATTTGATTGGTCCTTTATGTTTGACCATAAATTTAAAGACGACAGGATGTACTAAATTTTAACTTTGTTCCGATATTTTCAAATAACCCCTTCCAAAATTTGGATGTGAATTTTGCATCTCTATTTGAAATCACAACCTTAGGTATCCCATGAAGCCTGAAAATTTCCTTCATGAATATTTTTGCAATATTTATGGCCTTAAAAGTGGATTTCACTGGAATGACGTGTGTTTCTTTACTGGGTTTTTCAACCACAACCATAATGTAATCATGTTGTTTCCTTGTTTTTGGTAGTACGGTGATGAAATCCATTGAAATGGTCTCCCATTTCCACTCTAGAATGGGTAGTGGTTGCAACAAACCAACATGATGTTGATGAGATGCCTTAAATTGCTAGCACTGAAGACATCTAACAACATATTTAACTGTCTCATTTTTCATGTTTGGCCAATAAAAATCCCTTCTTAATACAATGGTCAACTTTTTATAACCAAGATGACCAGTTGTTGGTCTTTTCTGCAGTTCATCTAAGACAAAAAATTTCATATTTGCTTCATCAAGTATGTAAATTCAACCTTTAAACAACAATAAATATTGGCTTTTTATTGAAAAATAATTCTTCTCCTCGTCCAATTTTTCAATTTTAGACACTTTTTCATTAATTTTTAAATACTTTGAATGAGAATTTGCAGTTGTTTTGACTTGTTCTATAAAGTTTGTTGACCAACTGATTTTTGATGTAGCACAATTCTAATTAAGTTTTATGCTTAAGGCATCAACTATTTTGTTTTCCTTTCCCTTGATATGTGTAATCTCAAAAACATATTCACTAATAAATTCTAACGATCTTGCTTCTCTAACATTTAAATTAGGTTGATCAAATAAATACTTGAGACTAACATAATTTTTCCTTAGCTGAAACTTTCTCCCTACTAGATAATGTCTCCACATTTTGAATGCATGAATGATTTTTTCTAATTCTAGATCATGAGTAGTATAATTTTTCTCATGTTCTTTCAGTTTTCTGGACTCCTGACAGATAACATGACCCTCCTGCAACAAAACTCCCCCTAGACCTTCCTTGCATTTGTACATACCACAATTTTTTATTAGGATAATCCAATTTTAAAATTGGAGCTATGGTCAAAAGTTGTTTTAGTTTGTTAGAATTATCTTAACACTTTTAACTCCACTCAAATTTGACCCCTTTCTTTTGTAAATTAATGATTGGGTATGCAAGCTTCGAAAATATTTACATAAATATCCTATAGTAAACTGTGATACCCATAAAAGATCTAACTTCGTCTACATTTTTGGGTGTTGGCCACTCCCTTATTGCTTTTATTTTTTCAAGATAAAAAACAATTCCTTCTTTCGATATTACATGTCCTATATAATAGATTTATTTCTAGTAGAATGAACACTTACTGAATTTAGTGTATAGTTCATTATCTCTTAGAGTTGAAGGACCATCTGTAAATGTTGGTCATGCTCTTCTCTACTCTTTGATTTTCCAATTTTCTTAACAGATACCCATTAATCTCCTCCTGTTCCTCTTTGGCTTTGACCAACCTTTCCTGATTTTCCTTTATATCATCCATATATGTTTTTAAACTCCTTATCACTTGCAATAATTCAAATTCTTGTTTTTATGCATTGTTTGTTGCACCACCAACCATTGCTAATTCAGTGCCATGTTCTGCATCACCCCTTAGTGATCCTACATAAGTTTATCCATTAAATTATTCAACCATACTTCAGTTCTTTAGGTTTTTTATCCAATTTATTCATGACATGCATAACTATATTAGTTTCAGGACCTAGAAGAGGCCCAATGTTGTAACTACAAATATGATACCACTCATAAAAACCCTATTTAAGCCTAATTTTTTTGTTAACGTTTTTCAAGATTTGTATTTACAACTATTATTGTAGCTTCCCATCTATAAATCTTCAACTATCTAATTGATTATAGATATGTTAAAGAAAAAGACACTAGAAAGATAATTCTTATTCCATACATAATAAATTCAACAAAATAATATTAAAAGTTGTACCTCTAATTTTTCTTCACTTGATTTGCTTTGTACCTCTATTTTTTCTTCACATAAACCTTATTCCATACATAACAACTTCAACAAAAAATTTTCTTCACATATACCTTATTCCATACATAACAACTTCAACAAAATAATATTAAAGGTTGTACCTCTAATTTTTCTTCACTTGATTTGCTTTGTACCTCTAATTTTTCTTTCTAAACTCTAACTACAAAGGTTTCTTCACTTGATTTGCTTTCAATTCTAAACTCTAACTACAAAGGTTTCTTCACTTGATTTGCTTTCAATTCTAAACTGTAAGTACAAAGGTTTACTAGACTAATGGTTTTTATTTCCAACACATTGTATATTAATATAATCCAAACTCTCGATACATAACTTTATATTATTATACATATATACCACCATCAAAGTTTTGGCATCGAATCATTCTTCTTGTAATTGCTTACACCTTAAAACCTTTATATTACCACCAAGTGTTAAACAGGAAATGCATGTGGTTTATAATTATAACTATTAATGTATACGTTTCCACTCTTTTTATATGAAAAATGTGGAGCTTGTCCCTTTCATATTTATGGATATGAGTGTTGTTGGTATCGTGATTATTTGTAATTTCATATTATACCCACTTTCCAATATGATCAAATAATTTTATTAGTTGACGTCTTGTATATTTGTAGTCTGATGACTCCATATTTATCCAAGTGAGACTAGTTCTCTCCTGTAATGTGTTAACGCTTTTAGTGAAGGTATTGCTTATTTAAACTATTCCCCTACAACATTTATATTCTAATTTTCTTTCGACTTGTTTATGGCTAAGGTTACCATTCACAGTTTTGTATAACAATGTCATTCTTTTGTCATTTGTTTCAGGCTTGTAAAGAGCTTCTCCCATTGTTGTAATTGTAAACCCTTCAATTGCTCACAATTTATTGGAAAATATTGTAGACATTTCCTATTTATACACTCAATAAATGAATAAACATGTTTTTTTGTAATTTCTCTTTTATGGGTCGAATTGTGTTGAACTCCTATATACATAACTATATTAGTTTCAAGACCTAGAAGAGGCCAAATGTTGTAACTACAAATATGATACCACTCATAAAAACCCTCTCTTAAGCCTAATTTTTTTGTTAACGTTTTTCAAGCTTTGTATTTACAACTATTATTGTAGCTTCCCATCTATAAATCTTCAACTATCTAATTGATTATAGATATGTTAAATAAAAATACACTACAATGATAATTCTTATTCCATACATAATAACTTCAACAAAATAATATCAAAGATTGTACCTCTAATTTTTCTTCACTTGATTTGCTTTGTACCTCTAATTTTTCTTTCTAAACTCTAACTACAAAGGTTTCTTCACTTGATTTGCTTTCAATTTTAAATTTTAACACAAAGGTTTACTAGACTAATGGTTTTTATTTCCAAACACATTGTATATTAATATAAACCAAACTCTCAATACATAACTTTATATTATTATACATATATACCACCATCAAAGTTTTGGCATCGAATAATTCTTCTTGTAATTTCTTACACCTTAAAACCTTTATATTACCACCAAGTGTTTAACAAGGAATGCATGTGGTTTATAATTATAGCTATTAATTTATATATTTCCATTCTTTTTATATGAAAAATGTGGACCTCATCCCTTTCATATTTATGGATATGAATGTTGTTGGTATCGTGATTATTTGTAATTTCATATTATACCCACTTTCCAATATGGTCAAATCATTTTATTAGTTGACATCTTGGATATTTGTAATCTGATGACTCCACATTTATCCAAGTGAGACTAGTTCTCTCCTGTAACGTGTTAACGCTTTTAGTGAAGGTATTTCTTATTTAAACTATTCCCCTACAACATTTATATTCTAATTTTCTTTCGACTTGTTTATGGCTAAGGTTACCATTCACAGTTGTATAACAATGTCATTCTTTTGTCATTTGTTTCAGGATTGTAAAAAGCTTCTCCCATTGTCATAATTGTAAACCCTTCGCTTGCTCACAATTTATTGGAAAATATTGCAGACATTTCCTATTTATACACTCAATAAATGAACAAACACGTTTTTTTGTAATTTCTCTTTTATGGGTCGAATTGTGTTGAACTCCTATATACATATTATTTTAATTTATGATCTACCACTTCTTAAACTACAAACTTTTTAATAGCATTAGGGTTACAAGAAGTTGTTTATGGTTTTTTCCATACCCACCTGAGATTTTTACCGAGACTATTGTATTGGGTCTTTAACTTTCATTTTTCTTTTTATGCTCATTCTAATTTACTACAATGAGTTATGAAATATTGTATCATTCACGGTAACAAAGTGGACTCACTTCTCTTCAATTCTTCAAACAAACCCTACAATACTTCACTATTAATATTTCTTTACTTGAGAGTGGTTTTTAATTTAGTCCTAACCAACAGATAAGGGTTTCTAATTTCTCTGTTATTTGTTTCTCTAATATTCAAGACAACATTTGTTATTTTCATCCATAACCCATATCAAATCAATAGTTATAGATTCTCTGTTTGGATTCCTTAGTTATTGCAACCAATTATTTTCCTTAGTTATTGCAACCAATTGTTTTACATTCCAAGGACGTGGCATAGCTAACTCTTTTATTTCCTCTATGCAGAGGGTTCTTCAAAGGCAGCGTGACTGCAACCTAAAAAGGTATCTCTCTCTTTTTCTTATGCAATATTTTAGTCACTACTTTTCTTTTAAAGCTTAAATATTACATATTGGTAATAACATCCTCGTTTATTGTGTTTATGCTAAATACTAATTACTCGATTTGTTCTAAAATATTTTGCTTTCGTATGGTTCTTGTCACATTGCCAACAATTTGGAATTTCACAACTTTAATGTTAATAATCAAATTATTCCTTTCACTAGGTTGGGGAATTCTTCAAACCCTCCGGCTCTACTTGTGAAAGGGTGAGGTTTCTATATGAAGACTATGTTCAGACTATTTTAATTTTGTTGTTGTATACTTTTAAATTATCTCTATAATAATACAAAACGTATAACCCTCCTGAGTTGAGTAAGTTCTATTTTTAGAATCTACCTTTCTGTGATCCATCGTATAAAATTGTAGAATATATTTCGGTAATAATCAAATGAAATGGAACATTGTTGACGCATTTCGAACATGAAAACTATGGTTCGAAACGCATCGACAATGTTCCATTGCATGTGATTATTGCCAAAAGATATTTTACAATAAGTTCTATTTTATTAAAGGCTTAAAGCCTATTCATATTTTATATTGTTCAACAAAACATCTCTTTAAATATATATAAGTTTCTCTTCATGAATTCCATGTATCTTTCCATATGATAGTTCTAATATTTCAATAAATAGTCTCTATACACATTTTGATGTGTATTATCTATTATTGTTCTTTAATAAACATCATAGAAACACTTTCTAATTATTATCTAGTTATTGTTTCTTTCCAATGATATATTTGTTCATCACACCCTTTAACATTTTTTCCATATAATTGTTACAATAACACACATTTGTCTATGTCTACAATAAGAATCCTTTCTTCCCATTTGTAATTATACTCTATGTATACATTTATGGGATTTTATCTAGGTGTGTAATCTCTGCTCCGTCGCATTTTTCATTTCTCTTTTTATTTCCCTACAACTATACATATTTACATTTGCATAATGATGTTACTTATTATATTTACAGATATATTGTTTCATGTATATAAATGTAAATAAAATTTATATAAATATTTGTCGAGCTTCATAAGGAAGTATATTTTGTTGAAGTCCAACAAAAAATTGCAGCACCTACACTAGTGTGGGACCAATAGGTCCTAGCAGCACCTACACTAGTGTGGTCTAAATTTGGTGTAGTGTCTAATTTAATTTTCCCTTAATTAAATTGGACAATAAAATGTAATCTTATCTCATAATCACTTGTAATAGTTAACTGAGTGTGATAAACTCAGTTAGCTCATGAATTTCGAGTTGAGGGTGGTTGGTGAGGCATGCAGAGTAATTCTATTAGTTATGGAGTTCGAATTGCAATTGGTGCATTAGTTTAATGCATGTGTAATCAATTAACGCAGTAAAGTGAGTTAGAGTCAGTTGAACTAGTTGTAACTATTTTTTGCACTAATGAGAGATCAAGTGAATTAAATATTATTTAACTCGCAATCAGTGATCTGCCATGCAACTGATGATTTACTATTGATAGATGCATGCATGTCAGTTCCAGTGGAGACCCAGTTGAGACAAAGGTGAAATGGAGGTTAATTATCAGTTGTGTCATTAGTAGGTTGACCACATGCAACCAGACATCCATTGGATTGCCCATGATCCTTGCGCAGTTTAGGAAGGCAAAAATTTCTTTAAAATAGGGATTACGTTCATCAAGAATTGTGCAAGCAAGGCAGGCTGTCTAGAGGCTAAGAATTGGCTAAGTGTTGGTCAGTTTTGTCCAGGACAGTGTGAGACAGTTAGCAGAGTGCAGGAGACTCTTGTGAGAAGAGTGCATTGTAATTGTTTCATGATTCCATGGTTAATATACAATATAAGATAGAGGGGTTTTGAACAGCAAGCTTTCCCAAGGAAATTATTTGTGTTGTGGTTTGATTTGATTCTTTCTTTGCGTCATGTGATTGGCGATTGTGTTTAATTTCCGCAATTGATTTGTAGAAGCGATTCAGTATCTAGCTTTAGTACATTGTTAGATTGGATTAAATCCATTGATATGCATATGTTTGTATAATTTCTACATGGTATCAGAGCACAGGAAATCATTATAGTGGAGGAGAAGCTGAGTTTGTGACTGAATAGAATTCGAATTTTCAGAATACATTCTTGGTGCAACAAGTGATTCAGGATCGAAATGGATTTCAATGGCTTGAGATTGGCGTATGCACTCAAGGGAAGCTCTAACTATATTTATTGGAAAGATAGGATGGAGGCAGTACTGGAGGACAATGGGTTGAAACAATTCATTGACAATGATGTTCCCAAACCCGTTGTAACAGATGCTGCAAATCTTGAAGCTTGGCAAAAGAAATTTGCAAAGGTGAGAAGGATCTTACTAGAGGGAGTACGAGACCACATTGTCTCAAGTCTCCATGGCAAAGCGACACCATATGCAATGTGGAAATATTTGACAGATCTATTTTAGAGTAGCAATGATCATAGAAAATTGGCACCTGAAGGATAAACTCAGGAAGATCAAAATGGAGAAAGGCGAAACCATGCTGAAATATTTAACAAAGTTTGTCCAATGTCTGGATGAGCTTGGGAGTGTCAGCATTACTGTCGTTGATGAATATTTAGTGAGCCTAACTCTTCTAGGACTTCCCAAGAGTTGGCATAGTTATCAAGACTCTGTCAATGGAAGGGAAAAGCTGCCAGATTGGGAATGACTTTGGTTGGATTTCATGCAAGAAGAATTCAGGCGGAATACCAGAGATGGATCTTCATTTAAGAATGAAGATGAAGAATATTGTGCTTTGGCTACCAAGGTGAATAAGGGGAAAGGAAATAAATTCCACTCCAAATCTGAGTCTCGTAAAGATGGAAAGAAGCGTGACATGTCCAGAGTGAAGTGTTTTCACTGCCACGAGCACGGACATTATGCCACTAATTGTCCACAAAAGAAGAAGAACAAGAAGGCTTTAGGATCTGAAGCTGGTGAGGCTTTGGCCTCGCAATTTGAGCTTGACTTCTAACTCATTTCATGCATGGTGTCAAGTGCAATGGGATCGGTGTGGTACTTGGATAATGGTGCTTCCTTTCACATGACGGGACACAGAACTTTTCAGTAGCTTGGAGAAGGACCTCCAGATGCATATTGAAATGGGTGATGACGGATGGTACAGTGCTACCGGGATTGGTACCATTACCTTCCAAAGACATTCAGGTAGACCCTTTCAATTAAAATATGTAATGCATGTACCAAGCTTGAAGAAAAATTTAGTCTCAGTTGCAATGTTGGAGGATAGAGGCTATGATGTTGTTTTTCAGTGAAGGAAAAGCTTTCCTGCAACACAAAACAACAGGAAAAGCCAAGAAGATTGGGATTCGAGTTAAGAAACTCTATAAACTTGATGTAGATGGTTGCACAGCATTAATGGGTAAGGCGGACAAAGTGGTGAGTCGGGAAGGGTGAGTTATGGCATAGGAGATTGGGCCATCTTCACCACAGAGCCTTGAAGGTCATGCAGCAAATTTCTACGGGTCTTCCCAAGGGTACACTTGCACAGTCATACACATGCAAGGGATGTACTATAGGTAAGTATGCAAAGGCCACTTTTCATGAGAAGGAGAACCGAGCTTCGGAAAACCTTGAGAGAGTTCACTCAAACGTGTGTGGACCATTCTCTGTTGCTTCGACATCAAAGCATAAGTACGATGAGATATTTTTTGATGAATTTTCTCGAAAGTGCTAGATATGCTTCATGCAGAAGAAAGATCAGTCGTTCTCAAAGTTTCTTGAGTTCAAAGCACTGGTGGAGAAAGACACGAGGAAGCATGTGAAGGCTCTTAGGAGAGACAATGGTGGTGAGTACATATCCAATGAATTCAAGAAATTCTGCAGCAAAGAAGGAATTCAGAGAGAACTGATTGTGCCTCATAACCCATAGTAGAATGGGGTCACAGAAAGAAATAAAAAAACAAATATGGGTCCAGCACGAGCGATGTTGCATGATCAGGGCCTACCGTTGAATCTGTGGGCGGAGAAATGCAACACAGCGGTATTTGTGCAGAATCGTTGTCCTCATCGGATACTTGGCATGAGTACACCAAAAGAGGATTTTACTGGTGAGAAACCTGATTGTTCACATTTTAAGATTTTTGGCTCATATGTTTATGTGCATGTGACCAAAGACGCTAGGAAGAAGCTGGAACCAACAACTAATATTGGGATATTTGTGGGGTACACTGAAACTCCCCAAAACTATCGGGTGTATTTGTGTGAGGATCTAAACAAGCCTTTTAACTAACCTAGAATTATCAGTTCGATTAAACATAATAAGAAGGAAAATATTCTATTTCTAGCTCAACATTTATTTGATGATAACATACAAGTAAAATTCATTTTCAACATATTAAACAAGTATGAAATTTTATTTCAGCAATTTACATAAGTAATCAACAATCGAAGAATACTTGTATCAATAGCTTGGTTAAGATGCTCCTGATTCTGTTGAGACGCTCCTGCTGGGCTACCCGACTAGATTTACCTCCCAACAAACTAGGATTGATTTCCTAGCCCAGGGAACCTCCATAGGCTCCCTAGCCCTTCGAGCCCAAGTCCAACCAGTTGTAGTGTGTCCAAGTTGGAATCAACACCCTCCAATACCAAACAAAGACCAAGGATCCTTTCTAATGACAAACAAGACCAAGGTTCTCCTCTCTAATGCCAAACAAGACCAAGGATCTCCATACCCACCTAAGATTTTTCCATACCCACCTGAGATTTTTACCGAAACTATAGTATCGGGTCTTTAACTCTCATTTTTCTTTTTATGATCATTTTAATTTACTATAATGAGTTCTGAAATATTGTATCATTCACGGTAACGAAATGGACTCACTTATATTCAATTCTTTAAACAAACCCTACAGTACTTCACTATTAATCTTTCCTTACTTGAGAGTGGTTTTTAATTCAGTCTTAACCAACAGACAAGAGTTTCTAATTCCTCTGTTATTTGTTTCCCTAATATTCAAGACAACATTTGTTATTTTCATCCATAACCCATATCAAATCAATAGTTATAGATTGTATGTTTGGATTCCTTAGTTATTGCAACTATTTGTTTTACATTCAAAGGACTTGGCATAGGTAACTCTTTTCTTTCCTCTATGCAAAGGGTTCTTCAAAGGCGGCGTGACTGCAACCTAAAAAGGTATCTCTCCCTTTTTCTTATGCAAGATTTTAGTCACTAATTTTCTTCTAAAGCTTAAATATTACATATTGGTAATAACATCCTCGTTTACTGTGTTTATGCTAGGTACTAATTACTCGATTTGTTCCAACATAATTTTTTTTAGTATGGTTCTTGTCACATTATCGATAATTTGGAATTTCACAACTTTAATGTTAATAATCAAATTATTCCTTTCACCGGGTTGGGGAATTCTTCAAACCCTCTGGCTCTACTTGTGAAAGGGCGAGGTTTCTATATGAAGACTATGTTTAGACTATTTTAATTTTTTTGTTGTATACTTTTAAATTATCTCTATAATAATACAAAACGTGTTAGGATATTCTGACACATAGGAAATAGTTAAGTATAACTTGGTCTAGTGTAGAGTTAGGTAAAGTGTGTTTATTTACTATGTATATATGTAACTTATGATCCGACGGTCAGGATTTGTAGTGATCCAACGGTTCATTCTCTCCTCAGTATTAACGACACTTGATTTGTGGCTTAACACCCTATTAGTCCATGATCTCTATTTAAAGAGCATGGAGGGTCATTTTTCCGGTAACTGTTTATGAGAGAAACATATGTAAACTTTCTTTTTATATTAATAAATTTCCTGAAGTGGTCGTGTTGGCTCAGGCTGTGGACTATTTCCCTCTTTGAGGGTTTTAACCACGTGATATACTGGTGTACTGATTTGTGATCTGTTTGTGAGCGATGACCTTTGGTGTTTGATCTAAGGAACTTACCCTGTAAATTCCTACAAAATGTATAACCCTCCTCAGTTGAGTAAGTTCTATTTTATTAAAGGCTTAAAGTCTTTTCATCTTTTATATTGTTCAACAAAACATCTCTTTAAATATATATAAGTTTCTCTTCATGAATTCCATGTATCTTTCCATATGATGGTTCTAATATTTCAATATATAGTCTCTATACACATTCTGATGTGTATTATCTATTATTGTTCTTTAATAAATATCATAGAAAAGCTTTCTAATTGTTTTCTAGTTCTTGTTTCTTTCCAATGATATATTCGTTCATCACACCCTTTAACATTTCGTCCATATAATTGCTACAGTAACACACATTTGTTTATGTCTATAATAAGTGTCCTTTCTTCCCATTCGTAATTATACTCTATGTATACATTTATGGGATTTTATCTAGGTGTGTAATCTTTGCTCCATTGCATTTTTCATTTCTCTTTTTATTTCCCTACAACTATACATCTTTACATTTGCGCAATGATGTTACTTATTATATCTACAGATATATTATTTCATGTATATAAAAGTAACTAAAATTTATATAAATATTTATCAAGCTTCATAAGGAAGTATATTTCCTTTGTATCTATAATAACTCCTTATAACTCATATATTTTTATATTTACCAACATGGTAGTTTTCTATTTGTACTATTATTTGTTGATATGTTCATACAAGTACATATAGGTAATCTTTAACCTATAATTGTAAACTTCCATCAAATTTTCAAAAATTATTGTTTAATAACCTTTCTTTTTGACATAAAAATGCCTTGAAACTCAATCATATGCAAAACACAAAAATATTGTATTCTTCTGCTTAAACAATTTATAAATTCCTACTCCCGCCTCCATTATGTCTGAAATAAATTAGAGAACACACAAAGAACAAAATAATCATTTTTTCTCATTTTAGTACCGAATAAAAAAATCTTAGAGTTAGAAACATTGACTTGATCAATTTTTGTTTTCTTTTTGGGAAATTAAGAGTCAAGTACTTGGATCCTCCCAACCTTGACACAACAATCTTCTTGTCCCCCAGAGAAACCATGCTTGCAATTCTCCTTCTATCTATTAATTCTTGCTTTACTACAATCTCTCCAATTTTGCTCTTAGAATAATGAGACAACAACAAGTAAAAACCCAAATATTATCCATCTAACACTCTTTTGGTGGTTATTAACTTCCTCCGCCTCACCGGTAGGTGGAAGATAGCTAACTGCACATTAATGAGCTCCTATTTCCCACTCTTAAGAAGCACTCCATGTCTTCTAGAAAATATTTAATTGGCCAATATCACAATATCTTAATTAAATCTAATCACCCAGATTATATGCCTAGGACTTTTTTATGGACAATAATAATTTTCGCAATTTAAATTGCAGCCTTTTCTCTTTCAGCCATCTGTACTCAACCATTAATTTCCCATAATTTATTTATTTACAAAATAAAACGTAATTACAACTTTACAAACAACCATTATCAGTAATTAAATTACTGAAAATTAAAATATTTATCTGTCTTTCAATGTAGCATACTTGATAAAAATCAATTATGCACATTTAATTACAATCAAATCATTAAGCTAATTGATATCACAGGACATCTCAAATCTAAACAAAGGGATTACATGTTTTTCAAATCTCTTCTCCGTGGAAACATTTCACCAACCCAAAGAGGGCAATGTTTTCTTTGTCCATAATAACCTTTGGAGATCACTCAATTAACCTAAGTGTGTGCTTTATGAAAAGCACACGACTACTAAGCATGTGTTTTTGCATTCTGCCTTTTATAAGTTATCCTGGGAATGGGTTTACCTTCTATGCAATGAAATCATTCTTGCTTGGATTTATTGAAAAACAACCATCACAAGGGACAAACTTCCTTGTGCCATTAAATCTAAATTAGTGTCACAAATTTTTGTATTAAAGTTTTGTTTTTTATTGGAAAATGAATAAATGAATGTTTGTTTAAATATGTTATGCATTATAAAAAATTATCTTGGCTTGATGCTACTTTGATACATGCTATTGTTTTTTAACACAAAAGAGTAATTTTATTTAATATAAATCCATGCTCGGGTCGCGGCTAAGGCCAGGAGATTACATGTTCAAGTTTTCCCCAAATTGGGTTGACTAGTTACATCCATAATTGGGCTGGCCCAAATGACTTTCAAAATTACAAAATGTAGCTTCGATATTGTTGCTGCTATGATGTATATCCTACAGTACAAGCCCAGCAAAAATATACATGCAAATTTACTCATAGAAAACTAAAAGACAGTTAGTCATCTGGGTTGGATGTCCGGTTTAGGTCGAGGCCACTCAACTCCTCTTCCGAGGTGGTGGGATTCCCTTTCAGTTGGATCTTCAGGTCTTCAATTTCGCCCTGCAAAGCGTATATTTCGTCCTCCAGTTCGTTGACCTTTCTGTTCCTTTATACTTCTTTCTCTTTGCGGTCCAAGTCATCCTCTTATTTCAATTAAAGAATTTTCTTCAAATCCTCCAGGCAATCCCATAATTCCAAGTGCTCACGTTCGCAGTGATTGCAATTGTGTGGGGCAACAATCGTCAGGGGAAATATGCATTCGATTTCCCTCCTTAAGCATTTGTGTCTTACTCCCCAGGTCTCCACCTCCATCTCCGTGTTGCTTTCTGTTTCAGTTTTCTTATTTTTTCCCTGCCTTTGCCTTGTAGTCCTCGACATTTTAAGTCCCACACTAACGCTCACTGTTAATGTCACCACTTTGGGAGACTGAACGCAGAAACAAGTTCCTAAAGCCTCGTCCCAACCCGATGTCTCAAAGTACCACTCAGATTCCTAGTATGTAAGCACAGGTTGACCACTAGTTTTTATATGTTTCTTCATACAGGAATTCACACAGTACTTGACTCTCCCATCCAGCTGCTCCAATATAGCTACCGAGCCCTGAATTTTCTCTGCACTTCGTTTATCTCAATTCTAATTCCATAAAATATCCTCAGCAAGCCACAGGTGCAAGCACCTAAAGACCGAGATCACCCTACCCTTAAACCTCTCGACTCTCACAGCACCACCCCAGACAACTCACCAAGCCAACCTGTCAGCCTCCCAAGAGCATAGTCTTTGCTCTACCTCTATTATGGAGGTGCCTATTGTTTCTTATATAACACGAATGGTGACTGATAGGCTGATAATTCCTTCTCAATGCCCTACTTTTCCCCATGGTTGAAACCCTCCCAGGATCGGTAGCGAGCTGCAGTGTATTAATGGTCACGCGCTTGTTTGAACTGCTCCAGTGATCCAACATTAAATTCGCCTCGCACACAGAGGGCTTATACAGAATTGGAAAAGACTGGTTTGTGTGACAATCCATAGTGCTTGGATAGATCCTATTTCTTCCCACGTCACCCCCCATTCTAGCTCCATTTGTCTTCATCATCTCGCCATCTTTGTCCTAGAGATTTTTAACGAAAACGCACGGCAGAAGATCTCTTACCGTGGTGTCAGTACGATTCCACCTGTTGTAAGTTAGAGGCACCAACCGTCGGGAGTACGATGAAAGACGGGAATAAAAGAAGGCAGAGGGTAGTGGAGAAGGTGGGGGAGGGTGAAGCAAAGGGCAATATAAGTGTAAGGGTGAGGGAGTGAGGGAGGAGGGAGACATAATGGATAAAATATGCTAGGGAGGATAAATTGGCCTCCATTATCCCTTTAGTCCTCTAAAATACTATTATTTGTGCCTTTATCCTTGTGATTATAGAGGGTCCAGTGCATCAACTCAATTATGCCCATCATAACAGCTATGGGATGTCCTGGAACCCTTCAATCCCATTGATAAGGCTCGTACTTTCTTCAATCTGGCAGGCTATGTTTGCTTGGACATGAACCTCTATGTTCATCTCTCTTAATATGTGATAGAAGTTGACTTTGTCAAAGCTCTTGCAGCTACACCTGATTCTCTTCAAAATTTGGTTCAACATTGAGTTTTTAGCCTCCCTGTTGTTGACCATGCTCTTAATTATAAGGAGGGAATCTCCCATAATGTTCAATATTCTGATCCTTTTTTTTTAACAAGGGTGAGACCAAAGAGGAGGCCATATGCCTCAACTTCATTATTCATTTTCTTGCCAAGGCCCCACGCATACCATCCTTCAATTTTCCCATCAGGGGTTATAAGAACCCCTCCCCCACCCCAGGATTGCCTTTGGAAGCCCCGTCAAATTTTAGAGTCCAAGTTTGTTCTTTGTTGTTCCATTTAACCAAATCTACTTGAGACATGCGAAGGAGCCGGGTTGAGTTAGGCTTTTGGTTCTTTTTTTTCAGTAAGGGAAATTTATTCAGGGCCCATGGCTGGAGCCAGGCATGCTCCGAAGGGTCTAACAAGGGGCCTACAGTGGTTTTATGGAGCTCAAACAGGATGAGAGGGAAGTCATAGCTGTGATTTGAGGAGGGGGGCAGTTCATTTTAAAAATAACTTTTTTTCTTGCTAACCATATATTCCAGCATATGTATCTAGGGAGAGCCTTCCAAAAGACTTCGAATGAATCTTTGGCATGAAGGGAGCCCGAGTAGAACTTGGCCCAAGAGTGGAATAATCTCAAGAGGTCGGGATGCCATCTAGCCCTCTGAAAAAGAGGCCCAAGTGCAATCAACCAAACCAATTTGGAATAACTGTAGTGAAGGAAAAGGTAGGAAATGCTTTCTTCTGAGGCTTCGCATAGTGGGTACCTTAATAGCCCCATGTACCCACGCTTTTGGAGGTTTTCAGCAGTCAGAATCTGTCTTTTGGCTAGCAACCAGGAGAATTAATTTACTTTAGGGATGGAATTTGGGGTCCATATCTTATTCCAGAGGGTGGATTTTAGGGGAGTTTGTTCCTCATATAAAAGTTTCTCAGACCCTGCTTTGACAGTATAGTTAGCCTTCTTCCATCCCCACGTATCCTTTACTAATTTCACTACCAGCGCACTGCCTCTGAGTTTTATCAAACAAATATCTTTCTCTTGAATAAGATTTTCTGGAATGTTGTCCATCCTCCACCCTGCCCAATTACCAAGAGTGTCCCAGTCGAAAATATGGGAAAGGAATTCCACCCCATTTTGGACAAAGTGGACTTGCAGCAATGAGATTGCAGGGTCTTCTCCAATAGGGCTATTATCCATGATTTTGTCCTTCCAAATATTTATTGTATCTCCATTTCCCATAATTCTTTCTAAATGGTCCTTGATAAGCCTAAAGGAGGACTTTAAGAGCTTCCATATAAGAGAGTCATAAGAGGTAGTTGTGTTGTCTTCCCAATCCTCTCACATGTTCATATATTTGGCCCTAATGACTTGAACCCACCACTTATCTCTGCTTGTTTCTAGAATCCACCATAACTTAGCTCCATTGCAATGTTTGCCAGCTCGGGATCTCGAATTCCTAGACCCCCATGTAACTTAGGCATTCTAATTGTTTTCCAATTTATAAGATGGAATTTACTGATATATATACCTATCTGCTTAAGAACAAATTTGGGAGCCTAAAGTGTCGAGAACTGATAGAGCGGGAGAGAGGATAAAAGAGTCTTTACTAAAATCGTTCTCCCAGCATATTTCGCCAAATTCCCCCTAGTTTATGATCTTTGTTTTTATTTTGTCCATAATCTTCTGCCATGCATATGACATTGATAATTTGAGGAAAATGGGGACCTCGAGGTATTTAAAGTATTTCCATTCACATATAGCTTTAAAGCCCGAGATTTCTTCTATACGTTTTGCTTTCTGGGGAGAGATGTTCCAAGTGAATACCTGACTTTTTTTGTCATTTGTGACCCCTCCAGATGCTTGTTGTAATCTATCTAAATTCAATTTAAATCGTCTGGCAATTACCTGAGAGGCTCCACCTAAAAAAATTGTATCATTTGAAAATTGACCATGTTTTATGCTTTTTACTCCTTCACTAAATCTGATCCCTGGAATCCGTGGCGAGAGTCAGTCCAGTTCCAACGCCTACTGAGAGCCTCTCCCACTATGGCGTACAGGAAAGTGGAGAGGGGGTACCCTTGGTGCAGCCCTCCAAAAACCTTGAAGAACCCCACTACCCTTCCATTTATCAGAGGATAAATCCAAGGGGAGGATATACACAGATCTATCCATCTTATAAAATTCGGATCAAATCCCATTTTTCCCATAACTCTGTAAAGAAAGCCATGAAGAACCCTACCAAAAGTGTTTGCCATATCTAATTTGACTACCATAGCATGATATCCTCTTCTCATACTTGAGTCAATTGCTTCTTGTATTAATATAATGTTGTCAAATATTTGGCGCCCAGGCACAAGTCCCCCTTGGTTAATTGAGATCAAGTTCAGAAGAAGGGCTTTAAGTCTGGTGGCCAGAATTTTTGAGTTTACCTTGTAGGAAAAATTGCAGAGATAAATAGGTCTAAAGCGAGAAAAGGAGGAAGGGTTAGTCTCTTTGGGGATGAGGGCCAAAAAGGAGGAATTAATGACTCCCCCTATGATGAGATTTTTTAGAGAGTAGCCTATCATTTTGCAAAATTCTTAGCGGATAACGTCCCAGAAGGTTTGGTAAAAGCTAGCATAGAAGCCATCCAAACCAGGGGATTTGTCAGGTGAAAGAGAGAAGAGTGTCTTCCTAATTTATTCAGTGGATGGGGGAGAGATGAGGTTCTTGTTCGTATCCGGAGAGACTGACTCTTCTATATCATTTAGAAAATAATTATCACATGCAGGATCACCCACTTGATCTGCCCGATACAAACTGTTGAAGTGAACCTCAACAACCCTTTTTATTCATTCAAAATTCGTTAACACCTTTCCCTCATGATGAATTTGTGAAATATTGTTTTTCTTTCTCTGTATTTCGCTAGCATATGGAAAATATTAGTATTCTTATCTCCCACCTTTAGTCAGTCATTTCATGACTTTAGGTGCCAACATTCTTCCTCTCTCCTCAGATGATTGTGTAGAGATTTAAAGGTTTCCGACTCTTTTACCAAGTTTGAAGCTCTGATCAGAGCAACTTCCATTTGTCCTTGGAGTGAGGCTAGCTGATTTTATGTTTTGATAATATCCATTTGCCTGCCATTTTTCCTCATTTTTAGCCAAGACTTGATGTCCATTTTTAGCCTTTTAATCTTGGCTTCCCAAATAGAAGTGGGACTACCATCTATCCACCCAGCCCAGGACTCTAATACCAAAAGAGAAAATCATCTGTATCAACCCAAATAGGAGAGTATTTAAAAGGTATGGGACCAAGGTTAATAGAGGGGGAGGCCACTAGACAAATGGGATGGTTATGAGAGCTGCGCCAAGGGAGAATGGAGGAAATTATTTAGAAGTTTTGCAAGAGTAAAGAATCCTAGGCAAGAAGCCTATCAAGCCTCGCTGCAATATGACCAGGGCCAATACGTTGGTTGTTCTAGGTATAGAGGAATTTCTGGGGTTTAACATCATATAGGTTGAGGTTTAGGATAAGGTCTTCCATGTCTTCTTGGAAGGCATCTCTTACTATGGAGCCTCCTCTTTTTTTCCTTTTCCCCAAGAGTGGTATTGAAGTCTCCTCCAAAGATGCAAGTGGCCCCATATTCAGTATATTTTAACTCCTTAAGAGACTTCCAACAATCTTGATTTTCTCTGCTATGAACTGGGATGTATATATTTATGATAACGACATTTTGGTTTAATTCTAAATTCTTGAATAAAATTGCAATCCAATGAGTGTTTTTTAGAGTGCTTAACCATTGGAGTTTTAAGGGATTCCACATTGTGCATAGTCCTCCTGAAGCTCCCCTCGAACTTATTGATTCTATTTTATTGGACCCCCAATGGACCGTATGAATAGTGGAGATGTCAGTCTCCCCTAATTTAGTCTCCTGGAGCATAGCAATGTCTCGTTTCTCCTTTTGAATTATTGAGTTCCCTTCCATTGTTCTCTTTCTAGAGATAAGACCCCCATAGTTCCAGGAGATAACCTTCATTATTTACTTTAGAGTTTTCTGCCCCTTTTGTTGGGCCAGCTATAGTCCATTTCTTCCCTCCTTTTATTCCTAGGTCAGCCAACTTTCTTAGTATTGTATGCGGGAATCCCAGTTCTTTGTCCTTTTTTTGTCTTCTCCTTTATTGTTTCTTTTTTAGATTTTCTCCTAGACCACCTTGTCTTTCTTTCTTTGTTTCTTGCTCTTGCACCATCAGATATTTCTTCAGTTGAGCTTGTTGGGATAGAGATAGTTGTTGTTGTTTCTTTTAAGGAAATGAAGCCATCATCCTCCTCCTCCGCGTCTGAGGATTCATCAGAGGTACTAGAGGAAGCAAGACCTTCAATCGTTGCAGTTGTATGAAGAGGCAGAGAGGCAAAGAGGGAGGTACCTACCCCGACTACTTTCTCAGCAGCCTCTAGAATCGAGGAAAGGGCACCAAACTGATTTTGACTTGAACCAGAAATCAAACCCTAGGAAGGGGAGAAGGAGGGGGAGGCGTTTAATTTTAGGGATAGCCCTATGACAAAGCAGTTGGAATATTTGGAGCTTTCTACATTCGTTGTTCCCTTTCTTGTCTTATTGTTCCTTTTCTTTCTTTTAACGCTTCGCCACTATTCATTTACTTCACCTTGTTGATTAGTAGTTTCTTGATGTTTGGGACAACATTTTGCAAAGTGTCCATACTCATGGCACGATTTACATTTGAAGGGTAGTTGGTCATAGTCCACCTCTTGCACATGCGACCAGTTGTCCATACAGATATTAATGGCCACAAGGAGCCCCTTTTCGAGATCTACCTCTACACAAATCCTTGCACAGGAGAAAATTCCATCTTTTGTTTTGACACAATCAATATATTTCCCCAGGGAATTCCAAATAAGCCAAAACATAGCATCATTCCAACATTGCAATGGGACGAAGGGGAGTTTTACCCATATTGGGACTGAGGTGGGAACATCACATTCTGGATTAAAACTAGGGCTTCATCTATCAAGATACATTCCTTGAGCACCCATGAAATGTGGCCCACTACTAAAAACCAGATCATGATCTTGCCTATTTTCAAAGAAGAATGTACAGAAGCCTTTCCCACAGAAAGTAGACATTATCTCTCCTTGAATGAGGGGCTTTCAATTTTTCTCCAGCCATGTTCGCACTTAACAGGGCGAGGGCCAAAGGCCCATGAACTGCCCGATAAGATTGTGATTTGCAAGTTGAAGCGCACAGGAATGGGCTTGCGGGGCACTGATAATTATTTTAGGAATAGCTTCGGCTTTCTTGACGAACTTAGATGAATTTGGGATTGGCTGCAACAAGAGAGTTGAAGGATGTTATATATGCAGCATAGCCGCCAGAGTAGGCTGGCACAACCATTGGGCTGACTGCCCGAGCCTCGGGGAGGTTTTAAGGTAAAGGGAAATTGATCAAGGTAGGAGATGTGAGGGCACAAGAGGGAAGCAGAAGGGAGGAAAGCTAGAAGAAAAATAGGCCACGAGGGAGGGTTGTTGTGTAGCGCACAGGGAGAGCGGCGAGGGAATACAATATGGGTTTTTTTTTTAGCTTCTGAACCTTCGTTTTTCCTTATTTGCGTGCTAATTTTCACCTATATATTTTTGTCCAATTTCAAAAAGTGCAACTTGAGATGGATCACATGTGCCAATTGATCACCTACTAGGGTGGTGCTTTATTTAATGTGTGTGTCTTTCTGATATCTTCCACACTCTGATATTATTATTTGCGGACCCACTGCATACAAGTTTTGTGACTCTCGCCAAGCATAAAATTGCACAATTGTGGCCTCTCGAGGCGTCGGACACGACCATGTGTCGCTTGCTTTCCTCCCTTTCCCAAACAATTATGGCTTGATCACAACCTGCAAAGTATAGAATTAAGTCATTGGAACTGAGATCCAATGCATTTATGGCATATTTTTGTTCCTCAATCATCGCAACCAAAGAATTTTTTCCCTCCCTGAGGCCTTTGCCCATATTTTGATTCTAGAATCCGTAGATCTTGTGTAAACAAAACGATATGGAAAAATGACAAGCGCATTGATGGAATCAGTGTGTGCTTTGAAAGATTCAATGCATCTCAAGTCACAAGGCCTCCATATCTTCATCGTCTTGCCCCGGGAAGCTAAGTACAAAAACCCATTTCTATAAATCGATAAAGCCAGTATGGTATCAAGATGTTCTATCTGGAGTACCTTCTTGTGCCCGCACTCCTGAAAATACTTCTTAAGTGGTATGGAATTCATCACATAATCCTTCAAGGTCGACATGGTGACCACTAACTTATGTTTAGAGAGTTGTATATTCTCAACACGTTTCTAAACTTTGATTTTATGATCTTGATGCGTGCTATATATCCTGTATCCAGAAACCAAAATACACTTGACAACTCCATCCCTGTGATCATACTTACAATAATCATTGAGTTTAGGATGTATCCATACCCATATGTCTTTACCAAAGGATCCACTATAGATGAGGTTTCCCACCATTCCTAGAGAAAACACGCAACCATCTTGACCTCTCAATGTAGCTATGCATTGATAAATATTATCTCCAAGGTTTCTCCCTAGAGGTTGTTCTATCCCTACATAGGGTATCAAGCATATGATACCATGTGAACAAAGACTTAGTTGTGAATAGATTATTATCATAGAAGAAATATTTAATTATTATTGCATGCTTGTTGTAGATATCATATTGTATTTAGATTGTACGCTACCCTGCGAAATGAGAACACTCATTGGAGATGGAAGTGTATCGTGTGATTTTGTTTTTGTTTTTGTTTAGTTTTCCTGACAGTAAGGTGCTTGTGTTGAGAAATCTAGGGCAACTAGGTTAAATGATTTCTCTTACTTTGATAACTACTTGTGATGTATTTTTCTTAACTTGATTAACTTCTTCTCTCACTTTATTATAATTAGTGTTCTTATCATCAAACAACTACCAAAACAATAAAGAACAATGAGACAAGAGGACACACGATGTAGGCGATAAGCCAGGGCCAAAACCTCTACACTTGAGATGAAAACCCACAATAACTCTTCTCTTCTTATAGAACTTCAATTGATGAATTACAAGACCTACGACCCATGACCTTCCAAGACCAAATCAAATCACTCATGAATATGCTCCTTTTCCACAAAATCAATGATAGTCAAACAAACCTTCCAAAAAATGTTTACTTCTTCTTCAACATCAATTACAGACCTATATTGTTGAGTGTGATTCTCATCCCTCCTGTAGCAATCCTAACTCGCACGTGTGACGGGAATATGGTGAAATTAGTCTTTATTCTTCTTCGCTTGCGCAATAGTTCTTTATCCAACAATTCAACTTGAATATGGATGCTTCTTTGACCCTTTATTTGGCTTATCAAGTTGACTGTAATTCATCCTAGTGGTAGCTGAGATGATGCCCTAATTACAGTCTGCACGTGTGAGAGATTACCCAAAAACACTCCTTCGGAAATATGGCTTCTTCTTCACTCTGTCTTATTCTTCCTTTGCTGATTTTCTAGTGTCTTTTGTGCTTCATATCGAGCTACTTGTGAGTGCTTGGATGCCCTTCAAAGTGGTCAACTAGCCTCATATATTACTAGATTTTTGGCTTCTGTGATCCATCAATATTATGAAGAAATCTTTCGGTAATAATCACATTATCAGGAACAAAGTCGACGCGTTTCGAACCAACTAGTGTGGTTCATCATCAGGACTAGGTGAGAGATCAGATCAGTCGTTAAGTTTAAATAGATGAAGGAGAGGCAAAGAGAACTGTTATAATCAGCTAATTTGACTATAGAATCCAAAACGGTTAGTTCTAATAACTAAAAAATAATAAAAAACGGCTAGTTTGAATATTAAAATTAAAAGTTTAATTAAAAATAAATTAAAATAAAAAATATAAATAAATAAATAAATAATTTTATATATCAATTTAATAGTTTAATTAAAAAATTATTTAAATTTTTTATTAATCGATTATTAAAAATACAAATATTATTTTATTATAAATATATATTATTTTATTGTAAATCTATCTTTTTAAGAAAGAAAAAAATATAAAATAAATAAATAAATAATGAATAAATAAATAAATAATAATAATAATAATAATAAAATTAAAAAATTAAAAAATATATAAATTAAATTAAATTAAATTAAATAATAAATAATTAAATAATAAAAATAATAATAACAGTATAAAATAATAATAAATATAAAAATAAAATTAGATCCATTAATTTACACATTTAGTTACAAATTGAAACGGTTAGCCTCATATATATAGTTTTATTGACCTAGCTTGAGATTCAACTTATCACTCTTTATAGTCCAACTTGATACTTGGAAAGGCCGACTTGTCTAGGAGAATTATGAAGAGATCTTGGAGGGTCTTTTGACTCTAATAAAATTTTCTTTACAATATACATAATACCCAAAAGGGTCTTCCATACATGACAATGATTTAATTGACTTGTACACATAATAACAAACCCTAGAAGCACTCAATGGGTGCTTCACTTTAAAAAAAGATCCCTTGAGCATGAAACCCATGCCTCAAGAACAACAATAATTAATTTATCTTCTCTTTACATCAAATACATAAAATGATGATTACATATGTCATTATGAAGACCAAACCTAGTTACATATTTCAACACTCCCTCTTAACTAGGGAGGTATTCATAATCCATACAAGGCACTTGGACATTCTCAAACTGAATAATTCTCATAAGAACAGTTAGATTGGTAACCCATCTCATAATCTACTTCCTTAGATTATGTTAAAGCATCTCATCATAGCAAGAAACATTGTCACATAGCAAGGCCTTGACTAAAAACTCTATCTCTCCACAAGATCAGAGCACAATGCTGACAAGACAAATGACTAACAGACACCATCAT
Source organism: Pinus albicaulis (assembly GCA_034641835.2). Lineage (NCBI taxonomy): Eukaryota > Viridiplantae > Streptophyta > Pinopsida > Pinales > Pinaceae > Pinus > Pinus albicaulis. The sequence goes on along the minus strand of CM076573.1, from coordinate 205,584,002 downwards.
CTTTGTCTCTCAAGACACATACCCCACCTGGGTGTTCACAAGGTATGTCCTTTTAGGACAATTCCTATCTTGGAATAACACATCCTCAAGGAATTTCCTCTTCGACTACTCTTATATTGGATTCCCTACCTCATCCTCAAAGAGTATCAGAATTAGTCTCATATGCTTACCCAATCCTCCATTTTTTCTTCACAATATGAAGACAAGAATGATGTGTCTATATATCCTCATGGAATTCACCAAGACTTATGGTTGTCACTCCCTCTTAACCAGGGAGGACCAACTCATCCCTATAAAAGGAATATACCCAAGCTCCCTCTTAGCTAGGGACTTGTTCAACAACAACTCTTTAGTGGAGATCATGGTACTATTAGCTATTAGTAGAGCTCTTCCTTTTTATGTCATGAACTTCATATTCTTCATTATGGAGCCTTCATCTACTAGTTCTTATTTGTAGGGCATCGACCATCCATCACTTTCCTTCAATGAAACACAAGATTGAACCAATGTTCATGTCATCCTTCTTTTCATCAGAAAGTGATCTTCCTATCTACATCTGGATTTTCTTCATACGACTACCTCTTCCAAGTCATGTTTCCTTCAGGATAATCCATCCAACCATATAAGTGCTAGTTGTGGGTGATGTCTACAATTCTCTTTTGGTAGCCCTGTATCAACCCATCTAAATGTTGTTCAAAAATAAAAAAATAAACATCGAATAAAAGTTACCTTTTGTGATGGCCTTTCATCATGACATTTATTTCATCATCATCCTGGATATTCATAAACACATCTCCAGGACTTTCAATGTCAAGCGTCACCTTTCTTTACAAACCTTATCAAGGTATTCATATCTTCTCCATGGAGATGTCTGAGCCAATTATTTTGGTCATCAAATGTTGATTTCTTTTTCTTATGTGACTATAGTTGCATATTTCACTATCTCTTCTTTCTTTCTTTACATATTGCTTCCCAAGAACTTCCATCCATAGTTCCTCCATCTTTGTCAACTACCTCATATTCCATATGAGGACATATTAGGTTGATTTAATCTTGTCAATATGTGAACCATGCCTTCATGCATCTTTCTCAAAGGAAGAGATCCTTTTTATTTGATCATGCTCGTGAGGTAGAGCATTCACCCATGCTATTTGCAACTATATGATGATATGACTTAATCTATCAAACATATACATACCTCTTTTCTCCTTTTGGTCATCTAGACTTCATTTGGAAACTTCCTTTTCCTTGCTTGAATTTTTTTCAATCAGTTTGCATGTTGCATTCCTTTTTCACCATACCATCACCCTTCTAAACAATGAATCCCATAGAAGGTGGAATTCTCAGCGAGACACCTGCTTCTTCCAAGAGAGGTGAATCTTCTAATGAAGATTCCAAATGAGGATCTTAGTTATCCTCATTCTGAAAATGCTCCTTCCTAATGATGATGATGTATGATGATTTCTTTTTATCATGCTAGATGACTTTCTTCCTGCATACTACTCAAGAGCTACTTCCTTTATATGATGTCTACCACATCCATGTAGACTTCTACTTCAACTATTCTTTTCAAGCTTCTATGATACCATGAGCTCTTGCTTTTAATTGTATGCTTTTAAAACGATGTCATCTTCTAATATGATGCATGCTTTCCATATAATAGGAATCTTTAACCATAGTAGAGGTATTTTCACCTCCTACTTTTCCTTGCTATAGAGACCTTAATAGTGAAGATATATCCCTTCTTTCTTGGATTTCTCATCATCAGGTTCTTCTACTTCTTTAATGATATGGGCTGCAATTCTTTCTATCATTTTATTGTTGTCCTTATTGAGTTTAGTACAATCTCTCTTGTAATTCCCATATTCCTGATAATCAGAACATTGGATCTTTGACATATCGACCTTCTTCTTTTTCTGAAGACCAAACTTTCAAAACTTTCCTTTTCTCTTAACAATGACAAAAAATGATTAAACTTGTTCGCTTGGCTCCACATAACTCTTTGATTTTTACCTAGTTTCTTCAATCTTACATAATGACCAGAGTTCACTGAATGGGGTGGATTCCTTCTTTCCATAAATGCTTGATATGAATTTACACCCTTCATCAAGTAGTACATGAGCACCACGATGGTCATTTCTTTATCAAACATTATTTCCCCCAATAGTTGGTCTCTTTTTTACGACACCCTCATAAGATATGAGGCTATCCCTTCTTCCTTTGATACCTTCATCTTGTATAGCTCGGTTCTCAAAGATATGAATTCTCCAACAATGCTTACGGATTCTACTAACTTCTCATAGATTTCTTTCTATGTCTCCAACTTGGCTACATCAGGTATGATGGGATCCTTGATGGATTTTACAAGGATCCTTCAAGCCCTTATTTCTCCTTTCATATACTTAGCTAGAGCTTGAGATTTTTCCTTTGGAGGTTTAGTGATTGAACCCTTGACATGTCCAATGACTCCATTTTCTACGAGGATCAAATATGTCCTCTTCTTCCATGCAAGAAAGTTTGATGACCCAACCAATTTGTTGTTTTCCTTGCAAAATGAAGTCATTTTGATAGATTCATACATAGATATAAATATAGTTACTTATCAAGTGAAGATACTCCTAGATGATGAAATCTCTAACTTGATGCCTTTCTTGATGATGTTGATAATAGAAGATGTCTTCTCGATGAAAATGTATTTCTTCAAGTATGTTTTGATAGTGATCCTTGACTCAAGAAGAGGGAGATCACCTTGATTCCTTGATGATGTTGACAATGCTTCTCCCTGATTTCCTTGGATGTAGAGACTTCAAGATGCTTCGATGTGTATTCCTTCTTTGTGTGGAGGGAGGGTCCTTGAGATCTTCTTTGTGATGATGGTTAACAAATTTTTGAGCTTCTCAAGAATGCTTCAAGTGTAGAACCCTTCTTCGAATTAGTTAGGGTTTTGAGGTCTTCTCCTTTTGAGACATGATGGTCCTTGAGATGTGATGAATATTCCTTCTTGTTTAGATTTCTTATCCCTCATGTTTCCCTTTTTGATAGTTAGATGTCCTCTCTGATGTCTTGACCTTTGATATTCCTTCCACAAGCTTCATTTCCTTGTCTTCTTACCTTAGCTCTGATTCCATGTTGAGAAATCTAGGGAAGCTAGGTTAGGTGATTTATCTTTCTTTGTTAACTGCTTGTGATGTATTTTTCTTAACTTATTCTTTCACTTTATTATAATTAGTGTTCTTATCATCAAACAATTACCAAAACAATAAAGAACAATGAGAGCAGAGATCACAAGATGTAGGCAATCAACCAAGGCGAAAACCTCTCCACTTGAGAGGAAAACCCACTCGAACTCTTTGATGTAGATTTATGCAGGAACACAATAGAATACACATAAAGCCATAAATACAAAGATGCAGTGGAAATAACACTTCATTTCATTAATATCAAAGAACTGAAATTTGTTTGCAGACGGAATGGAAATAAACTAGCTAGGGTGCTGGTAGCTTATCTCTAAGAAGAGATGTGGTGGCTACAGGCCTCTGAATTATGTTAGAATTATTTTTATGCAGGGAAATCCTCTCTGCGGACAGAGATGATCCATCTAGCCCTAGGATGGGTCTAGTAACAAAGGGAAAAATCTAATTCCTACTTTCCTAGATTGTAAATGAACACAGATCGTACACAGATCACCTACATCAATCTGATTTTATGTTGTTGTTCCTTGTCCAAATCCTTTGATCCTTCGCTCTTCTTAGCTAGATCCTCGCTGTCAGCAGTGCTTAGTTACCCACACAAGAGATCAAACAACACCCACGTGAAAGGACAACATGTTTTCTACATAAACAATCTATCTAGTAGATCAAGGAGTACTAGAACTCTAATCATGCATTGTAGACAAGAGTGGAAAGAAAGAATCAGTTGTATTATATTAATATAAGGAGGAGGAGTTACAACCTGCACCTTGATGTCGAAGCTCTCCTTCAATGGGTCTAGATCCAGGCACGTCTCCAAAGCACTCGTTTAGACTTGGTATGAAGAGGCAGAAGGTCTCAACTCTCCTTCGACGCCTATAGCAACAATTATCTCTCTGATATTCTTCAAATTCTATTCTAACTAGAGAAGCATGGGAGGATTTCCATTTTATAGCAAGGGGAGAGGGAACATGGATCCCCTCAAAGTGGGGAAATCATTTATCCCTTTGGGTAGTTCCCCTTTTGTAGGAATAAGAAGCCCAAAGGGATAAGCTCAACTCTATCCTCATGAACAAACAACCATCTCTCCGCCACGAAGCTTCTAGATCTCGAAGCTTCATTTCATTTTTTTTTTTAATTTCCAGAAGTGGCTCGGTGCAGGTATGATCTCCATACCAGCTCCGATCGGTGCTTCTCACAAGCTTAAGATGGATCATCAACGCGAGTGAGACACGTAGGGGATGCGCCACTCTAAATAACCATGTTGTTCAGAAGCTACTCTAGGAATATTTCACAGAGAGTTTGCTTGATATACTGTAAGGGATAAAATGGCATGTCTTTGTAATGGAAAAGAGACACAAGGATCACTATTTAAGGTCCTCCAAGATTTGGAAACAAGGAGTACAAGGACAATGATAAATTTTTGTGTAACAGATGCCCCCTAAAGCATGAAGGTCGAATGAGAGTGAGGGGTGAAATTATTTATGAGTATGTGCCAGGACCAAGACATCATCGTCGGAAAACCTGAAAAAATCAAGCACATATATACATAATTGAAATCTATGAGATAAACACATGACATGAGGTATGACGCAACCATCCGTAAAAGAGAACATGTAACAAGATCTGTGGCATGGACACAGCCATCCTGTAATAACGAGGATCACAAATATGGACTCAAGTATGGTCGCAGCCATCCAAATAAAAGAGTCTTGTGTACAATAATAAATAATACATATCGCCTCACAACCTGGACTTTATCATACAAAACCCAGGGTCTTGCACTCCATCACGACTCGACCAAGTGCAAATTCAGGCATGTGAATGAGTGAGCCGAAGTCAAACATGCAAGAAAATCGCTTGATTACCAGCTGATGATGTAAACCATTAACAAGCACGAGAGAGACCACCAATAATGACAATGGCCCTCAAGGTACCAACAACAAAATCCACGAGATGTGAATAAGGAGTTGAAATTGAACACCTGTGAAATCAATCGATCGAAGGCTAATTATGTGAACCTGTCATCGAATGTGAACAACCTGCCATTGGAGCATGGAGGCTCTAAGGTACTGGGAAGGGATCTCTAGATCAACTTCCTGGATAATGAGTTGAAGTTGACAGGAAGCGATACATCGAAGGAGGGCCATAATGTATCCCTCATCATCGACATGAGACAAAGGAGATAAGAGAATGATGAAACTGAACAGAGAACCACACAATGAATAAGACACGGAGGGAACCTCTCTTGAACATATCGGCGACACGACTCTGGAGTTTGGCAGTATTTGACTCGAAACAAGATTAGAGGTCATGTTGACGAAATCAGTAATCGAATGAGAATCAAATAGACTTCCCAAACCCATGTAGGCAAAGTGAAGAAAACTGACACGAAACAGAGGATGTGTCATGTTCAAGAGTGACATACTGTCGACGCAACTAATTAATACTTCGATTTTACCCCACCATTTCTGGCTAGTACCCCAATTATTTTTTTAACACAAGCTTGAATGGTATAGCATATGCTTGTCATATAAGTTTGTCCTTCGGAAAAATCCGTCCTAGTAAATTTTACGAGCCCTAGGAAGGAGGAAATCGATATCATCATCAAGACGGGTCCAATGTCGTTAAATTTTAACGAGCCCAACAAAGGTGAAACTCGACATCTTTTCATGTTTAGAGAATTTGAAAAGAAGCGAAAATAAAACTCTGAATGGCCCTTTTCATAAATAGTCTCTCGAATCCGAAAAGGTAGAAAACAAATTTTAAGAGAGCCTCTTAGCCGCGATTGATTAAGGTATTCCTTTTTCATAAATAATTTATCCCATCCCGAAAGAGGGGTAAACATATACTGGGTAAATGATGTTTCGTGCACTTTAACAAGTTCAAAACGACAAGAAATCGGCAATCTTTTCACATTTCGAGAGTCAGAAAAGAGTTGAAAGAGGACTCCATGGGGTTACTTTTTCATTTATTATGACCGAGTCTGAAATATTAGTAAACTAGAACTCGTGTTTATATCATATGTCAATAAATTAACCCTGTCGTTGCACAATAATAAACCCATTATCCGTTTTTGAGGTAAAATTCATTAAAATATATTAAAATAATGACAAAAAAAAAACCCTAAAAGTCACTTGAAAACTTATAAAAATGAGAAATGTAAAAACATTTTTAATTTTTACCTTCACAAGTCTTGGAAGAGGTTTTTTACCCTCATTTACCTCGATTCTTCAGGAGCACATTGTGGGTGATCCAGAAAGCTAATCGACAAGCTGTTCGTACCAAGTAATAGATGCATTCATCTTCTGCATTTTCATACATGTTTTATCATTTTTTTCATAGTATAATGATTTTTTTTGGGGAAGATTTTTGAGCTCAAGGTCGTGGCGAATCGGCGCGGAGATCCCATATCAGGGTCGCATAGGTCCGCCGTGTTTAGCACTAGCCACACGCCGATCAACGCAATTGTTTTTAAAATGGCCACCCCTAGCGCAGAGCGTGAAAAAACTCAAAAATTTTCTCCAAAAATTCTATGCAAAACTAATTTTTTATGCATGGATGACTGACAAAAGCGATTTGAATGTTACGACAGGAAGGAAATACTAGAAACAATGGTGATCGAATGGAAGGAGAGGGAACACAATGAAGTAGACACAATGGTTATGGAAAACTGAGATTGCCTTGCCGCATTGAGGAACTGCAGGCTCCTCAAATTCTTTTTAACTCCTCGTTTGAGATCACAGTTGGAATTATTACAATACTTGGTAAGTATTTGGGATAAAAGATGTGAGTGATTCATCATTGTTGGCCAAGAGCTCGAAATTGATGTGGTTGATATTTACTTCATTATTGGGCTATCATGTAAAGGTGAAAGGGCATGTCTGGCTGGGAGCCGAATCATGGGCGAAAGTATGGATATGCTCATAGGGAGGGCGTGTCCAGAGACGATTAAATGTTCTAGTGGGAAGGTAGATATAAGGAGTGTAAATAATTTACCGCTCAAAGTGATTATGCACACCATCACCCGTGTCGCTGGGGCACAAGCACCACACGAGGTTACCAAGCCTCAACTCCAAATTGATGTGGATTGTCTATCGCCCACCATCTTTAACTGGGCAGAAGTTGTGCTTGAAAACATGAAGAAACAACTCACAAAGTGTAAAAATGGTCGGCTCAAGCAATTTGGATATGGATCGATCTTAACAACAATCTTCTTGGAACAGGTACCACTGTTCCAATTCCAATGGGCGAAAGTAGTTGCGCCCGAACCATAGGACCCACGTTTGATCATATGGGCTGAGCTGATACCTCGTTCGAGAGGTGGGCAGCATATGTCGTACAAACCCGTCTTCTTTGTATGGCTGAGGCGTCAGCTTATTGTTGTGGAGGATTGGCCATACTCCGAGACCGACTTCAGAGGGGACTAAGATCTTCCGCTCCCAGAGGGTTAGCAATGGGATGACAAAGGTAAAACATGTTTTTGTTGACTTTTTCATATTTGTATTTTTTTTGATATATTTTTATGATGTTGAAACTTACGTGCTATAGATGTGGAACCACAGAGACCAGCCATAATGTCTCCCATTACTTGAAGAGTGGAAAGAGAGGTCGAGGCTTCTCCATATGAGGAAGGAGCAGATTCGAAAGAAGAGATTACTCAAAACTTGGACGCTTTGACTGCCAGGATTCTGGAATATGCTCGAGTTCAGGATATTCCCCAGCGTTACCAGCGACATACTGTAGGAGTATCTGAGCACATTCATCGACTACTGACTCAAATCATTTGAGCAGTGGCGTGCTATCGTGAGCACCATGTCGATTAGTATAGCTTAGCTACAGTTGTATTTTTTGGACCTGCAAGTCTCTTTTATGTACCAGAACATATATTTTTTGGGTTATGATGGTTATCATAGTTTTACAAATTCTGTAAATGTATATCTAAAACATGATTAGCCAATGCATCTGTTAATATATTCATGTGTCTTGGAATGTGCTGATATGTAGTGTAGTCAAAATTCCTTTCTAAAAGATGAACACGCAAATACATTCTCAAAATTTTAGGGTGTCTGACTGAATATTTCCCATTGAGTTTTAGGACAACAAGTTGTGAATCCAGGTTTACAACCAATTCTCTAATGCCAAGAATGATTGCTTCTGAAAGAAGTTTAATGACAGCACTATACTCATTAATATTGTTGGTCGTACAACCTAAACATATATCTTGTAGATCTACTAACTCACTATTAGGGTCATAAGTAACCCACACCGCAAAAGATAAGTTTCGAGTACTACGGTAGACACCATCAGCAAAACCGACATAGGGAGCTAAAGACATCTATAAATCCAGTAAAACAAGATAAGCAGGAAAACCGCTTGCAAATGCACACCGAACCAAAACTGTACAAAAATGAAAAAAACACTAATGTAAAAAAATTAATTACACGAGAAAATCACTCATAATACTTCCTAAGATAAAGCTCGTTTCAGGGCTTATCCAAAGGATTACCTTCATAATCAATTATCTCATAGGCCCCTTTTTGCAAAACGCGTTTTACAATGTATGGCCCATGCCACATGGATTCGAATTTACCTGCCCCCTAGCTTATCATGTGTTTGGTCGTAAAGAAGGACCAAGTCTCCTTCAAAGAAGGCACGTGGAGAAACAATTTGATCAAAATGGGCTTTGACCTGTTTCTTCTGAGCTTCAGTAACTAAAGCAACAAATTGACAAGTTTCGTCAAGCCTTTCCAAATGTAATAGACGTTCCTCTTCTAGCGAGGCATTCAGAAGAAATTCGACAACTAATTTGAGTGAAAGAATTTCATATACAATCGGCAATGTTGCTTCAAGGCCATACACTAGCTGGAAATGAGTGAATCCAGCAGCATTCTTGGTTGAGGTTCGGTAGGCCCATAGAGTTGAGAAAAGCATGAAATGCCAATTTGACTTGTGCATCCCAATAGTGCATTGAAGCATAATAAACAAGACTTTATTAACTGCTTCAACTTGGCCATTAGCCTGAGGGTGATACGAAGTTGAGTTGTCGTGATGCAAACCCAACTTAGAGATCATCTCAACCATCATGTAATGGTGAAAATGAGAGCCATGGTCGGTGGTTATGGCTTGAGGGACTCCAAATTGAGTGTTAACATGATTGAACATAAGTTGTGCTGCACTTTTACTGTCAGTTACATACGTAGGCATCGCCTCGAAACATTTAGTAAAGTAATCAACAACGACGATAATATAGGCATGCCCCCCGGCTGAGCGAACGTTACATGTCATAAAATCAATGCCCCATTTTGCGAAAGGGCTAACAATAATAACTGGGTGTAAGGGTGCGGGTGGGGTGCACATCTTCCGCTGATAAATCTGGCAAGCATGACATTTGCTGATGACAAGGATGCAATCCTTGAAAATATAAGGCCAAAAATAACCAACGTGAAGGATTTTCTGAAAATTTGCGTTTCCAGACATATTACCGCCACAAGCCCCGAAGTGGCAATCATTGAGGGCTCTCTCAGCCTCTTCGAACGTCAAACACTTACGAATAATAGAGTCTACACCAATGCGGTATAAAGTATCCCCAACAATGCGATATGGTTGAGAGTGATGTCAAATGCGTCGACAATCTGATTTGGTCAACTTAGATCAAAAAGTTTGGGTTTGGAGATACACGATGATATCACCGTACCATGGATCGACAATGCTGATAAGAAAGAGAGTCTCGTCTGGAATGTGTTCATCAAGATCAGAGGGGGAAAAAGCAGTGGGGAGGGAGCATATCAACTCGATGAAAACCAATGATTTTTTGGATTTGGAAACAGTAAATTCCAAATCAAACTCTTGAAAAATAATAATCCACTTAGAATATTCCCCCCCCCAACAATTGACGGGTCAAAATATAGGTCATAGGATTGCAAATAGAGATCACGGTAGTCGTGCGAAGAAAGATGTAACGTCGAAAGTGTTGAACAACATGAACCACAACCAAGGCCAATTTCTCGACATGGGCATATCGAGTTCCCATATCCATGAGATTATGGTTGAGGTAATAAATAACATGTTCAGTACCATCATCATCATCCTGGACCAACACCATACTAATCGTACCGACAGAAGCTGCTAAGTAAAGAAAATAGTCACGATGGTAATTGGGGGGATGCAGTAAAGGAGCGTTGGTAAGAACGTTCTTTAAAGCATCGAAGGATTTTTGAGCAACTTCATCCCATAGAAATGGGATCCCTTTTTTAAGCAATCGTGTAAATCCCTTAGCAAGCTCAACATAATTGGGAACGAAACAACAAATAAAATTAGCTTTCCCTTGTAAGCTCTGCAACTGAGGTAAAGATGAGGGAAGGGGTAAATTAACGATAGCCTCGACTTTCAGAGGATCGATACAGACGTCATCTTTGGAGATGACAAACCTGAGAAGTCTGCCAGATTCAATGCAAAAGACACACTTATGCGGATTCAAACGAATATCGTAGTGTCAGAAGCGTAGGAATATTTCTCAAAGGTGAGCCAGATGGTCATGGCACTTAGCTGAATGAGCAAGAAGGTCATCCATATAAGGTTGTACGATGTGTTTGATATCATGGAAAGCATACGACATCGCGCGCTGAAAATTAGCACTGACATTTTTCAGACCAAAAGGGGGCTTCTTGTAAGAAAAAGCTCCCCATGGACAGATGAAGGCAGTCTTGTGTTGCTCAACCGAAAAGATGTTAATCTACTTACACCTAGAGAAACCATCCATAAAAGAAAATATCTTACTTCTAGTGCATTCATGAATGATCTGGTCAATGAAAGGAGTGGGATAATTGTCTTTCAAGAAGGCAGGATTAATATCGCGATAGTCAGCACAGACGCGAATAGTACCCTGCTTTGTATTGACAGGGACGATATTGGACACCCAATATGTCAAGGGAATTGGATATATGAATCCAGCCTTGAGAATTTTTTCAACTTCACCCTTAATGGTGGCTGCCTTTCGAGGGTGCATAGGGCGAAGGCACTGAAAAACAGGCTTCGCATCAGGAAAAGTCGGTATCTCGTGCTCCACTATACTAGGATCAATGTCGGACATTACGTCATAGGACCATGCAAAAACGTCACGAAACTCGTGAAAAATACTTATGTAGATCTTGACCTCTTCTCAAGGTCAATTTACCCCAATGTGGATGTTCTAGATAATACCTTGTTTAACGGAAATGTCAATAGGCATCATAGTTGTAATAGAACCCATGTTCCCTTCAGAAAATACTTCATGTGTGAAGACATGTGTCTAAAGTGAACATGTGGAAGCATGGGCAACCAAATTTTCGAGACACGTAGGAATTTCTTCAGGGCTTGGGAGAAATGAGGAACGACGATGAATGTTGTCCCAGGGTGTTTCTTCGAGAGACATAGTTTCCACGATACTTTCGTCAAAAGGAAACGTCTCATTCAGGGGATCCGGAGAATCCGAATAACCAAGCAAAGGAGATTGAGTGAACACGTTGAAATGCATATTAGAAGTAGTATGATCAGAATCAGAACCCGAAGCCAAGATAATTTCAAAATAATTGATTTCAACAGCGCTTAATGGCATGGCATCACCAAAAGAATCGAGTTGATCAAGAGAAGGGATGACCCAAGGATCGGAGGAAGTAGAGATCATATTGACCTAAGCAGTATTTGGCGGCGGAAGAGAAAAAATACCCATAAAGGCAAAATCTTTAAAGAGTCATGCCCCCACACTTTCATATGGCATGGTGGTATGCTCCACGTATGGCACATTTCCTTCTGAGGAAGAAGAGGAAAACAAGGACAATTGGTCGACAATGATAATCTTTCCTTCATGAGGGAAGCGAAGAACATGAAATAGAGTGGACGACACACAAAGCATAGCATGAGTCCAACTGCGACCGCCTAGAAGATTATATTTTAGTTTAGCATAAATGACTTTTACTTCAACTTGGACCGTTTTTCCTTCCAAGGTGAGAGGTAAATTAGGGAGAATACCAAAAGGACGAGAATCCCATCCATCAAAAGCCTCTAAAATATTCAGAGTCTGTCTAAGAGCTGGAGATCCAATGGATTTCCAACAAGACACCGACATGATGCAAGTAGATGCACCCTCATACACAACTGACCGATGGATGTTCTTTCCATTGATAATAACATGGATAAGAAAAGTGAGGTGATGGAGGAGACGTGGAATGTGATTTTCCAGATCGAAAGCAATGATATTTGGATCAGTTGGATTGATCCCTCCAATGGCGGATAATAACGATTTTTGCTGTGAAGGACAGCTCTAAAGAACCTCTAATGCAGACATAGCAGAAGGAGCCTGAGCCAAATCCTCAAAAATATTGTAACGTTGAGCCGCGTGGGCATTTGGATTGTACGAGGATTTTTGAAGCACACCTTTAGACGGTGGTCGGACAACGGGATCAAAGCTAGGCCTTTCAATATGAAGAGGGTTGGAAGTGGGTGGGGTAGAAGGAGTAGGAGCATCGACAATTTATTTCCCCAGTGACTGACGCAAATTTGAATAATCTTTAGATATGGTAACTATGGAGACACGCGCAACACCATTCATCATGAACACTTGAGAACCAAAAGAGGCGGAAGATTGAGATTAGGGTTGTTCTACCATTTGAGTTTGCTGATATGGGAACGACTCTCTGAGTACAGTCGGAGTCCCTTGACTACCTTTCAATAGATGATTCACTTCAGCCCGTTATGGACAGTCCTCAGTGTAATGCTCGTCATCACACATCAGGCAAGGGTACTAAGGCTTATGCTTAGTCCCATCATCAGTACAAGATTTCAGAGAATCTTGTTTCGGGGCATTAGATTTGGATTTTCCTTTTCCCTTATTTTTACCCTTAGATGATTTTTCGGTTGCGATCCTCTGTAGTTTTTCCAAGATTCGAGGGATTTTTCGGGGCAGAATTGGAAGAGGAAGAGGATTTCTTCTTAGGAGTAGAGGAAGACTTCCGAGAAGTCTAGGAAACCGAACCAATGACGTCATCTACAGGTAGTGTCATCGAAGCTTTTGAAGTTTCATATTTGGAGTTCGGACGCAGAGCATCAGGTAAAATATCGTATAACATGCCGGATTGGGAATAAACCAAATCAAGATATTGAGCACGAGCGATGGCTTGCTCTTATGTGATTTGATTGACGAGTGATTTGGTGAACCATTCAGTCAAAAGTTGGTCAAGAACTTCCAATTTGATCAAATGACGATGTCATCTCCATTCATGGATATGGTCGGAGATATGCGTAGCCGTATCTTGTTTCAAGGACGTAAGGAGGTGAGTTCTTGTTTCATAATGAACAGGCAACTGAAAGTGTGTAAGAAAAGCCATAGCTCACGAATTGAAGTCCTAAAAAGTTCCGCAACGGAGCTCAATATACCACTTTGCAACGGCACCAGTCAACGTCCTTTGAAAAAGAGGCAGACGGACGAAATCGTCAACCCAAGAATTGGAAGAACACCAAAGATGATACGTCATAATGTGCGCTTGGGGGTATTCTCCAAACTTGCAGAAATCTCTTGGAATCTTGGTAGGAACTGAAATCCAATATGGATTATGGAGGATTAGATCATTTTTTAACCTCGACGCATCGAGAAGTTCCAACATCGCAAGAAAATTCAATTGCGGATTGAAAGGCATGATGTTCGGTCTTTGATGCATACCCATTTGCGGATTCCAACCAGGTTGGGAGAAATTTTTCCCCCATGGGTTTTGTCTAGATGGGATTTTCCCATAAGGATTTTGGCCATAAGGATTGAAACCTTGTGGATTTGAACCATACCCCAGTTGCTGACCAAGAAATGGATTCTGACCTACAACAGACCATTGAGGCCCAGCTTGAGCATAATTTGCAGCATAGGGATTTTGTTGTTGCTGAAAGTTTTGGAATGCAGTGCCTTGAGATTGACCTTGTGAACCCAAAAGGTGACCTTAGGAACCCAATGGTTGACCTTGAGGCTGTTGGACGGTACCTTGAGGATTGGACATCATGATACCTTGTGGTTGCTGAGGTTGGCCAAAGCGGCCCTGGGAACCAGGCTGGCCTGACTGAACAAAGCCCTGACTTTGGTGAGAGGAGGGTTGTCCTTGCTGGACAAAAGGTTGACCTTGTGGAAAGTAAGGTTAGCCTTATTGACCAGAAGGTTGTCCTTGAAAGTAGGAAAATTGACCTTGATGGGTGAAAGGCTGGTTAGATTGTGCCTAAGGCATTGCCTGTTGTACATAAGGTTGACCTTGCGGCCCATGAGGTCATTGTTGACCATAGATAGGCCCTTACTGATACGCATAAGTCCCTAACTAAATACCAGACTACCCTTGGAATCCTTATGGATTTACTAACAGGTTCTGCAACTGCTGGGAACCAAACAGAACATAGGACTGGTGGTTGAGTATCTGGTTTTGCAAGAATTGTTGATACTAGTCATATGTTAACCCTGTCAGACCAGACGATCTAGCAGGAATATGGATACTACCAACAGTTTGAGAAGAGCCCGAGATGTGAGTTTGTATTCCACTCACAGATGTTCCAACAGAGGATTGAGAGACATTCGACAGGGATGGCCCTCCACCAGAAATTGTATTCAACAGGATCAATGTGGGAACACTAATGGGAGGTACTGAAACACTGACGCAAACGGTTGGTTGCGTGGGAACAAACGTAACCATTGTTTGAATAGGGATGGAAACAAACACGTTGGACACAAGCGGACCAGGGGTGGATACCAACGTATTCTTCCAGATATTAATGTAATACAAAGGCGTGGAACTTGAAATACCTGAAACTAGGTGGCCCAATGAGGTGTAACCTTGAGGAATGTACGACTGGGTGGAAGGCTAAGAGGTTTTCCCCCCATGGATAAATCCCTTAGGAAGGAATTGATGTCCCTCATATAAATACTCATCCACACCACTAATGGTGCTTGAAACCTCTCCTTAAGAATACATTGGTGGAAAAAATTGACGAGCAGTCGTTCGAGATGTAGGCGGCAACGAATACACGAACGGTACACCAGGTGTATCAAATGGACTGTATGGTCGTTCAAGGGATATCTCTACGGGATCTTATAATGGACTCTTAGGAAATGCAATATAACTTACAAGTTCATCAGGAGGAGACTGAGTAGCAAGAGGTTGAACACTCGAAAGGATGGAAAACTCATCAGTTTGAGTTCCAGTCAATGGTGAAGAGTTAGAAGAGACTAGTGAAGATGTCCCTTCGGAAGAGGATGACGAAGAGGAAGTTGAACTTGATGGTTCAACCATGATGATCTAATCTCAAAAAGCAAAAGAGGAAAGAGGAAATTAATTCAAGGCTTTAACAAACACATTCATAGGGAGTTACTCATGATGTGGCCCATAAATATGTTAACGGGTAAGCCATGTGATCGTGGGAAATTAATTTTAGAACTTGAAAAATTCAAATAAATCAAAAGGGTGAACTAGGCATAAACGATTACCAGGTATCCATGAACTGCAATATACACCTTGGTGATCAAATGAAAGAGAAATGACCAAGGACTTAATGTATGACAACCAATGGCCCCTGAATGCTGCGTTCGGTTTATCATGTCTATAAGGCAGCCGACTCAGTTACCTACGACAGGTTTGTAGCCTAATGGTGTCTCCCAAAATGTACTCGATGGTCCAAGTTCGCAGTAGTGTTGTCTAATGCCTAACTGTTCTATGAGAGCGTCCCAAATATAGTTATCATACGTCAATATACTTCCGTACATGCGACGGGATATCACCCCCGGGTTGTAACGCAGACCGTTAACGACAGCTCCTATGTTTTACGACGCCGGAACATGTCTCTAGCCTAGACCTATAAATGTGATTTGTTAGGTTCCAAATGCTCCTTAAGTTGATTGGATAGATTTTAGAGTTTATCTTGAATTAGGTTTCGGTTTCAAAGCCCTACCGATGTCACCTCAATTCCTAGAATGCAGCGATATGAGAAAAGTACTCATTGATTTCGATGAAAGCTACACTAATTGGGAATAAGAATTTCATACAATCAACGCATAAATAAAAAAAATTCATAGAATGACATTTGACCATTTCTTCAAGTGCATAATCACAAAAAAAAATGGAAATCCTTTTCACTTTATAATCTTTCACTAAATGCACTAGAAGCAAATCGAAATGAGAATTTTCATTTTCTTAAAGCAAAATGAAAGCAAAATCTTTCTTTCTTTCTTCTTCTTCTTCTTTTTTTTAATTTTTTTTTTTTAATTTTTAATGAGCACAATGCAAAGAATGTATAATGTGATTCAAAAGTAAACAATTTCTTTTAGGACTAACAAAATATATCAAAATACCAAAAGATACAAGAATCCCAAAAGGCAAAGAGAAACCCAAAATCTTCCTCAAAACAAGACACTCTTCATTCCCTCACTGATCAACGCACAAAGAGAAACCTTCAGTCGAAAGCAAGCAATGTGATCTATGCTTGTTGACGAAAAGAGACTCGAATGCACATTGTGTAACACTCGAAAGCTGAAACCGCAAAAATCAACTAACAAACAAGAAATCAATCAAACGAAAGTCTGAAGTATACGACAAGATTGACTCAAAGGCATGTCTGAAAACCATCAAAGTATGCAACCATTCGGATAACCCAAAAACACCTAGAGACCCTAGGATGCTAAGGATGCACTTGCTTGAAAAGAGAAGACCAAAAATAGATAATTTGAGACAAAAATGTCGCTGAACAGAGAAGAAAAGGAGTTATTCGAACAGGGAAAAAACTTAGAAGGATAAGACACACTGGCAAACAAATGGGAATAAACCCTAAAAAAACATACACAAAAACCGGCATGCCTGTGAGGCTGCACCTCACGCTGGAAGAGGAAAAATGCTTCCATGATAAAGCATTCAACGCCGATCAACACGTCCGTCAGAACAATAACAGCGCCGGTCGAGGAGAAGGACAAAAAATAAAAGGGTTTTCCCAAATGGAACCAGGCCTATCACTTCAACAGAGAGATGAATGTCTGCAAGCAGTTACAGAAGCCACAGACATAGGGAGTTGGACACTAGACATAAGATAGACGATCTAACGAAAAATCAAAGTGTGAAACATGAGACTAAAGGAAATCACTCCCCAGTGGAGTCGCCAATTTGTTATGCAGGAAAATCCTCTCTATGGACAGAGACGATCCCTCTAGCCCTAGGATGGGTCTAGTAACAAAGGGAACAATCTAATTCCTACTTCCCTAGATTGTAAATGAACACATATGATACATAGATCACCTACCTCGATCTAATGCTATGCTGTCGTTCCTCGTATGAATCCTTTGATCCTTTACTCTTCTTACCTAGATCCCCGTTATCACCAATGCTTAGTTACCTGCACAAGAGATCAAACAACACACCACGTGAAAGGACAACATGCTTTCTACACAAACAATATATCTAGTAGATTAAGGAGTACTAGAAATCTAATCATGCATTATAGATAAGAGTGGAAAGCAATAATCAATTGTATCATATTAATATAAGGAGGAGGAGTTACAACGTGCACCTTGATGTCAAAGCTCTCCTTAAACGAGTCCAGATCCAAGCACATCTCCAAATCACTCATTTAGACTTGGTATGGAGAGGCAAAATGTCTCAACTCTCCTTCGACGCCTATAGAAAAAATTCTCTCTCTGTTGTTCTTCAAACTCTATTCTTAAAAAACTAGAGAAGCATGGGAGAATGTCCATTTTATAGCAAGGGGAGAGGGAACATGGATCCACTCAAAGTGGGGAAATGGTTTATCCCTTTGGGTAGTTCCCCTTTTGTAGGAACAAGAAGCCCAAAGGGAGAAGCTCAGCTCTATCCTCATGAACAAACAATCAACTCTCTACCATGAAGCTTCTAGATCTCGAAGCTTCATTTCCTTTTTAAAAAAACTTTCCAGAAGTGGCTTGCCGCGGGTATGATCTCCATACCAGTGCCAATGGACGCTGCTCACAAGCTTAAGATGGGTCATCGGAGCGGTTGAGAAAAATAGGGGACGCGCCGCTCTAAATAACCATGTTGTTCAAATGCCACTCCATGAATAGTTCAAAGAGAGTTTGCTTGATATACTTTAAGGGATAAAATGGCATGTCTTTGTAATGGAAAAGAGACACAGGGATCACTTTTTAAGGTCCTCTAGGATTTGGAAACAGGGAGTAGAAGGACAATGAAAAATTGTTGTGTAACAATGAGGCTCGAGGGCCTATTTATTATTGAGAAATAATGGAAAACCCTAAACATCAAAAAACCTAACCCTAAGAGATGAAGTGCCAAAACTATGAGCCTCGTTTGGGTAAATTGGTACATCAACTTCCTGAAGACGTAACTTTGGCATACAATCTTTGTTTGACGTGCACCATACCTCATTAGAAAGATCTATAAGAGGATTACAAATTTTGATGTGAGGAACATTGAAGGAACTTCCATGTTTCTCCCAGTTTTCTTAAAAAATGTCGTTTAGGGCCTCAAAACTGCTCCATAAGTTCAAGACCCGAAAAACTGCTAAAATAGTAAATTGTGGTACAATTAAGGAAACTGAAAAACTGAATGAAACAATGGTGGGGCTCCAAGTGGAATAGGTGGGTGGCCACCAATATCCACCTGGATCATTCCTCCCCCCTTAGGAAGCAATGGTCCCCATTGCGTTGATTTCCTCCATGAGATGAGGAAACTTCTGCTAAACTTGGTCCCTGGTGAACCACTTGCCTTGGTGCAAGAGTTGGCCAGCTTTGACAACCTGATACAATTGGATCTTCTACTGGAGAGTGTTCTTGATTTGCATGTCCATGATACAATTTGTGGTGGCCTGTTCCATGCAGTATGGGTTTAACTCTATTGGTGTGAGTTGTTCTGCAATGTCAGAGGTGTCCAGTAGAGGTGGAAAGTAGGGCCTAAGGCGGTCTAATTTGAATATTGGGTGCATACCAAGGAATGGTGGAATACTGAGCTCGAAGTCATTGGTACCTATAGCCTTGGTGATGGTGTACGACCCATATCGGAGTGGGAAAAGCTTGCGGTGGGGTCCAGTGAGGCACTCCTTCTGCAAATGTAGCCACACTTTGTTGCCCACCTGGAAGTTGTGTGGCACCCGATGTTGATCATGTCATTACTTGTACTTAGCATTGGCTCTGTCCAATATGTCATGAACCTGTTGGAGGATGTGGTGAATGTGCTAAATGAAGTTGTTCGCTTTGTTAGCTTTAGGCTGGACATGAGCCGAATCAGCCTGAGTAGCCACAAATGGCATGGCTACGTCAATGGGATATAGTGGTTGGTATCCCAAGCCCACCTGAAAGGTGATGTGGCCGGTTGAGCTATGGAGAGCCTGGTCATAACTATGTTGTACATAGGGAAGTATCTCGTCCCATGTGAATGGATGCTTTGTATTATACATGCACAGAATGTGTACAATCATCCTATTGACGACCTCTATTTGGCCATCAGTTTGGGGATGGAAAGATGTGGATTTGGTGAGCTTGGTGTCCAACATTGACCAGAGGTTGGACCAAAATGTGTTGAGGAACCTGATGTCCTGATATGAGATGATAGACTGTGGGATCCCAAAGTGCACCCACACTCGTTCAAAAAAGAGTTTAGCAATGGCTTTTGCTGTGATATTCTTCTTGCAGGCTGCCATAATGGCCATCTTCGAGAATCTGTCAACGACAACGAAAAAAAGGTTGTTTCCATGCTTAGTAGAAGGAAGGCACAACATGTAATCCATGGACATGGATTCCCAAGGTCGACTAGGGGTAGGTAGCGGAGTATAGAGGCCTTGCTTCTTGATGGTCGGTTTGGCAGTGGCACAAGCAGTGCAAGATATGATGCAATTCCCAACATCCTATCAAAGGTTCCGCCAATAGAAATACTTCTGCAGTACTGCCACTGTTTTCTCGACCCTGAAATGCTCAACGAATCAACTGTAGTGCACTTCCCAAATCATCTTGGCATGCTCACTTGAAGGAACACAAAGGTGTCCCAGGTGACATAACAGTGCATCCTGAAGGTGAAAATTTGGAACTTGCGTACCCTCCAAGAGTGTCTTGTATGTGTGGTCGAATTCCGGATCACTCTTGTAGGGAAGCGGCCAATCAGAAGTCTCGTTCCCACAAGAGTTGAGAATGGTGGTTAGTGCCACAATCGGTGGTCACCTGAGGTTGTCTGCAACATTATTGGTGTTTCCCTTCTTATACTTGATGTTCAAACGAAACTGTTGCAGATATGTGGACCAATTTTGATGGAGATCATTCTGCAATTTCCCTTATGTCTGTATGAACTGCAGGGGTCGGTCGTCTGTGTGGATGGTCGTTTCCTTCCCCAAAATGTAATGCTTCCATTATCGGCAAGCCTGCACAATGGAATACATTTCTTTGTCATAAGTGGGATACTTGTGGGCTGTGTCAGACAGTGTCTTATTATGATATGCCACTGGATGCCCCTATTGAGTAAGAACTGCCCCAATAGCATAATCAGAGGCATCTGTCTCAATCTCAACTGGTTTTTGCAAGTATGGTAATGTGAGCACTGAGGCAGAGAAAAGGCGATGTTTCAATTCTACAAATGCCTTTTGTTGAGATTTCCACCAAAATAATTTTGCTTTCACTCCTCCCTTGGTGACTTGACTCAAGGGCCAAGTGATATGAGAGAATTCCAACACGAACCTGCAGTAGAAATTAGCAAGGCCCAGAAAGCTGCGAAGCTCTGTTAGAGTGGCTGGGGCTGGCCAATCTCAAATGACTTGGATCTTTTATTGGATCCACATGCACCCCTCGTTCATCAATAATGTATCCTAGATATTGAACCTGGGTCATGCCAAAAGTGCACTTCTCCAAATTGGCACATACCTTGTGTTGTCGCAGTGTTTGGAGGACCTATCGGATGTGGTGGAGGTGCTCTGCCCAAGTCTGGTTGAAGATCAGGATGCCATCCAAGTGCACTACTACAAATGAGTTGGTGAATGGCTTCAAGATGTCGTCCATCAACATCATGAAGGTTGCGGGAGCATTCGTCAACCAGAAAGGCATGACCAACCATTCAAAAAGGCCCTCCTTAGCTTTGAAGGCAGTCTTTCACACATTAGAGGGTTCGATTGGTACCTGGTGATACCCAGACTTCAAGTCAATCTTGCTGAAATATTTCGCCCCTTTGAGTTGGTCCAGAAAGTCGTCAATCTGTGGGTTCAGGTACCTATTTCGGATAGTGATATTGTTCAGCACCCAATAGTCAATACAGAGTCTCCAAGTCCCATCCTTCTTTTGCACCAACACAATCGGGCTCCCACAGGGTGATGAACTCGGTCGTATGTGACCTTTCTGCAACAGCTCCTGAATCTGCCTCTTGATTTCATCATTATCCATAATAGAGCATCAATAGATAGGTCCACTGGGTAGCGACGCACCTGGGGTCAGATCGATGGGGTGCTTGACGTGACAGTGTAGAGGCACCCCTGTGGGTGAGGTGAAGATGTCCCCGTACTCCTCCACGACCTTGTCCATTTGTTATTGTCATGCATAAGAGCCTTGTCTGGAGGTCGTGGCCACAGTCTTCTTCTTGCCCTAGGGGCTGATCATTAGGAAAAAAAATTCCAGGTTTTGGAAATGAGCTTACTGCATTGTTTTGCAGTAACCAAAGAGATAGCGATAGGCAGTGGTACCTATGGTATCCTGTACAACTTATTTCCCAAAGTAACAATAACAACGCGAGGTTGGGACTCATACGCATCATGTCGCTTCCACAAGTATGGTTGGCCTAATAATACATCCCAAACATCAAGAGGAGCAATGTCGCATAATACCTCATCCGTGAAGGGCTTGATGTTATAGGGAAGGCGACACTGCTGGCTAACACGAAGATCCTGTCCTTGCTGAATCCACCCGATGGTGTACGGTTGTGGGTGTGCTGTGGTTGGCAAGCCCAACCGCTTCATGACCTCTGCTGAAATGAGGTTATTTTGGCTCCCACTGTCGATAATGAACTATAGCGGGGAACCCTTTACCCACGTCTAAGGGTGGAAGAGACGCTCCTCCTCCTCTGGATCTTCCGATTCCTCCTTCTGGATCTTCGTAGTGGCAACTGTGGCGTTGGGCTCTGCATCAATAATTTTCTTCCCTTTGTTATTTCCCTTGTCGAGTTTTGATTCAGAGTCAGACATGCATCTGATTTAGAAGCCCTCATCTCGACCACCAGTAACTGCTTGGCCTGACACTCACTTGTGTTGTGACTAGGGCTCTTATGGAACTCACACCACTTTCCGTGTCCTTCTTCAGCTTCGCGGTGTTATTCTTTGCTTACGACTTTGGCAGGCTATCTTGGGACGCCATGCCTTGGCTTTGTCCTTTGTTATGCAGTTTGGGGGCACCTTTCCCTTGCTTTTGATTCGTTGTACCTAGCGAAGAGATGTCGAGGAACTCCATTTCCTCCTGAATGTATATGTATAGACAACTGCGGTACTTCAACACCAAATGTTTCTCCAAATCTTTGATACCCAACTTTTTGCACAGGGTATGGAACATATTCGTCAGCTTATGCACATCTTGATCCCTTTTCTGCCGCAACGTAGTCCATTGTATGTAATTGTCCTCATAGCTCCCCATGGGATAATATTGTTCCTTGATGGCGTCTCAGAAAGAATTCCAAGTGGGTACGATCGAGAACATAGAGGGTTACCCCTCGTCCTTTTTCTCACAATAGGTTTCCCACTAGTCCTTTACATGGGGGTAGCTTTGAGGAGTGCAAAAATAATCTTCTCTCGGTCGAAAAATTCATGAACCAAGAAATATCCTTCTAATAGATTCAACCATCTATCTATGGAATCTCCATCTATTTGGCCCTCAAATATGGGAATGTCAAAGTTTACTTGTACCTTAAAAGGAGTTGAGCCTCCAAAGTGGCTGCTGGATGCAGATGTGCCACCAGTAGGCAGTCATTGAAGGATCTGGGAAAATTTATCCATCACCGCATTCCTTTATTTTTCGAGGGCCTCCTCGAGCAATATATTGATAGGATCTCCTACTCCCTCATCTTTCTTTTCATCCCCCATGGGCGGTCGTCGGGGTTTGTGAGGCTGATCTTGCAAAGGTTCAACTAGATCGAGCCCTAACTCCTTATACCTCGTCCTCGTTGGGGACATGCAAAGAAGGATTGAGAAAGAGCAGACTGCTCTGATACCATTGATCCAGAGTTATGCAGGAACATAACAGAATACACATATAACCATAAATACAAAGATGCAGTGGAAATAACACTTCATTTCATTAATATCAAACAACTGAAATTTGTTTATAGACAGAATGGAAATAAACTAGCTAGGATGCTGGTAGCTTATCTATGAGAAGAGATGTGGTGGCTATAGGCCTCTGAACTATGTTACAATGAGGCTCGAGGGCCTATTTATTATTGAGAAATAATGGAAAACCCTAAACATCCAAAAACCTAACCCTAGGAGATGAAGCGCCAAAACTACGGGCCCCATTTGGGTAAATTGGTACAACAACTTCTCGGGGACGTAGCTTTGGCATACGATCTCCATTTAATGCACACCATACTCGATGTTGCTCCCATTTTTCTCAAAAAACGTCGTTTAGGGCCTCAAAACGGCTTCGGAAGTTCAAGATCCGAAAAATTGCTAAAAATAGTAAACTGTGCTACAATTAAGGAAACTGAAAAACTGAAAGAAACAATGGTGGGGCCTTAAGTGGAATAGGCAGGTGGCCACCAATATCCACCTAGATCACTTCTTATAGAACTTCAATTGACAAATTCCAAGACCTACGACCCTTGACCAAGACCCCTCCAAGACCAAGTCAAATCACTCATGGATGAGCTCCTCTTCCACAAAGTCAATGATAGTCAAACTAACCTTCCAACAACTACTTGCTTCTTCTTCGACCTCAATAACATAACTGTATTGTTGACTGTGATTCTTGGCCCTCCTGCAACATGCCCTAACTTGCACGTGTGACAGGAATGTGGTGAAGATAGTCTCTATTCTCCTTCGCTTGGGCAACAGTTCTTTCACCAACAATTCGACTTGAATATGGATGCTTCTTTAACCCTTTACTTGGCTTATCAACCTTACTATAATTTGACCTAACAGTAGGTGAGATGATGCCCTAATTACAATCCACACGTGTGAGAGATTACCCAAAACAATCCTTCAAAAATCTAACTTCTTCGTTCTGCCTTCTTCTTCCTTCGCTGATTTTCTAGTGTCTTATGTGCTTTAGATCAAGCTATTTGTGAGTGCTTGAATGCCCTTCAAAGTGCTCGACTATCCTCATATATATAGGCTTCTTGACCTATCTTGAGGGCTAATTTATCATCGTCTCTAGGTCGACTTGTCTAGGAGCATTATGACGAGCTCCTAAAGGGTCTTTTAACTCTAATAAATTTATATTCACAATATACATCATGCTGAAAAGGGTCTTCCATACATGACAATGACGCAATTGACTTGTAAACACAATAAAAATCCCTATAAGCACCAAATGGGTGCTTAGACTTAAAAATAAAATTCCCTTGAGCATGAAACCCATGCCTCAAGAATAACAATAATAAATTTATTTTCTCTTTACATCAAATACATACAATCATGATTACTTATGTCACTATGAAGACCAAACCTAATTACATATTTCAACAACTTACTCTAAGTGAGGAAGATATATTGTCAAATTGAAATTGGATACTGGTTACAAGGGAACGAAGATAAGAAGGCGACCAGACTCGAATAATCCTCTTGTTGCCAAACACATTGCCTTTCCCATTAAATTTCTCAATGAAACTTACTAGAAGGTGCAAGTTGATGTGTTAGACATTTGACCACGAATGCTGAATGTCTAGCAGAGGGGACGACAATGATGTCGTGCCTTAGGCTTTGGAGCTTTGGTGGCAGTGGCGAGGCCACATCACCACCCAACAAAACCCCAAATTCTAATGTTTAGATTATAAATAATGAAATAATTTTTTTAATTTTTTTTTTATATTGTACGAGTTCCAAATTAATATAAAAACCTGATTGCTATATGTCACATACCAATAGCATAATAATAAACATATTTGTATTTTTACTTCACTTTCAATGATAAATATTGTAATTAGCCATTTACACTTTAAACTTTAAAAAATTTAAAATTAAATCTCATTAATATCAAATCAATTAATCAAACCAATAAAAACAAATAAATAATAACCTTTTACATAAAAAAAATCTTCACATCATAATTTCAAGAACCTACAAGTTTGTAGTTGATCATGGTAGTTTATAATATAATTTTTCCGGAATTTTTTTAATGTAATAGTTATAGTTAACATAAATTTACACTCTTAAATAATAACCTATTAATTTTAAGTAATAATTTTAAAATATTAATAAATATAATTGCATTTTCACTCCATTTTGTAATAAATATTGTAATTAAAGTAAAAAACACAAAAACTCATTCGACATCTCACTTGGAAATTAAAAAACTAATAAACAAAATAACAAACATCTCACTTTCACCCACAAGAGAATAGCAAATCTACAACCCAACCCCACCCATCAAATAAGTTTCGTTGATTGGTTCCTGCTGCATTGACACGTAAGCTTGCGACATAAATCTGTGATCTCTCCATTTGGAAATTATTTTGTCACTTCATATTATTGAGTTCCTTTTCCCTCTGGTATTTAATTTGTTCTTCATCGCGCAGATTTGTGAAATTGACTTTTCGGACCTTTGGTTCATTCATCTACGGTTCGACTAGGCAGCAGCTGAAATTCGCTAAAATAATGGCGTTCAAGCTTGGACCGATCAATCTAAACGCCATTGCGCAGGTACGCTTATGTTTTCTACTTTTTCTTGCTATAATTTATTCAAAATGGTCCTCAAAATCGTTTTTTGTTCCGAAGAAAGTGGTTATGAGTTCGATTTCCATTGGAGGAAATGAGTTTCCCTTTACGAAGATGTATAGTGGAGCTCGAGTCTTGCTTTGTGAACCCGAGGAAGATTGAATTACCATTGTTACCTCTTTTTTGACCTAGACTGGAGGACAAAGAACAGTAAAATGTGCAGGTTATGTTGCCCTAGGGTTTAAATTAGATTTCTCTGATAGTGCGTGAGATGATAATTGATGATCAGATTACTCATCTGCCTCTTAATATTGCGGTATTTTAGCAAAGGATTAAATTTTGACTCTTATATGGAAAGACTTTCTCGCAAGAGCCTGAAAACTCTTGTCCGATAATTCTCTTTTTTCTGACAATGACATGTTGGAAAATGACTTAACAAAGGTAAAAAATTGCGATGTGCAGATAAGCACCAGATCAAAACATAGCTTGACTTGAGATGCTGTTGGAATTATGTCAGGAAATATTGCTTATTCACATTGCAATTTCTTAAACCGATCTTAGAGCACCAAACAAACGTGTTTTCTGGCACTATCATATGTTTGTCCGGATGTCTTGGAAGCTAAACCATGTTGTCGACAGCGGGAGATCATCCCTGGAAAATCGACCATTGGTTGAACACATGTTTTGAGGGGTCTTGCCAGTATGGAAAGTATGGCCATGGACATGTACTCGCTGTCTCACGCTGGCTGAGTATTGGTCAGTCAAAACTCACCATCCTGGCAAGTATTTGTGAACTGAACACCCTGAGCCAATACTCGCCATACTGTGACTTGCGAGTAACGTTGACGCATTAAAAATGATTTTTTTGGCGCTTTTCTATGCTTCCCTGTTGTGGGTATGCCAAATATGGTAAGTCAACTGCGTCTATGACAATGAGCTGAGTACAATTATGGTAACTATCCTTCCTGGAAGATGTTTTAACATCTTTGATTGTAATATTGACAAATTGCCACATTAAAATTTGGCAGCCCACAGCATAACTAGCGGATTTTACTAATCAATTCTTGCTGTAATTGACCACTTTAGTACTGATCTAGGCCACGGGTAATCATAGAAATCTATATTCAGAACACAATATTTACTTTCAAAAGTAGGAAGGAGGATCACAAAATATTTTTACGCTTTGATTCATGTGGACACCTCTTTTCATTTCGTGTTCCCCTTCAGTTGCCTGAACCATGGAGTTGTGGCTACTCTCCAAGTTTTATTTTGCCAATGTTCTTCAATGAGATTCTTGTAAAACAGTCTCCTACTTCACCCAAGATGTTTCACACATATATCAACATTCCTCGGATATTGTTATTATATTTAGTTGCCATTGGATTCCAAGTTGATCACATACATACCTTCACAAAATATAAAAAATCTATCAAGATGTAATTGTTTTTTTGGTTGAATAAAATACTTTCTTTAACTGTTCATACGATCTAACACAAGATGTAATTAACAACTTCCAAAACTAGATTACACTTAACCTGGAATAATGACATATATATTATATACACATGTGTCTTTCATCATAGGAATACTGTTAATTTTAGTTAACCATGGTATGTTCTATGCTTAGAGCAGTTTACTTCAATCTTTCTTCTTATTAGCCCGATTCAATTTCAGATTAGCAATCACATAACCATTGAAAGTAAATGCTGATAGAACATAAAATAAATCAACAAAAGACAAGCCAAGACAAGAGACAATATTTATATAATTCTTCTTATTCAGCCGAGAGAGAGAAAATGTCTTTTACAGCAGTCAACAGGATGCCCTAGCCAGCAAAGACTTTGCTGGTCAAACCAGCCCTTTGTGAAAATTTCTGAGCCCAGAAATCCTACTGCTAACTATTCATTTACTTCTCCTACTTGATTTATTTACACAAGTTATTTAACTCAATATTCAGGAAAATTTTGAAGTAAACACAAATAGCAGCCTACACAAATACAGATCATTTACTGAACATCACGCACATATGACAAATGACACATAGATTTTTCGGACAAATGTCCCCAGAAAAACCCAATGTGGGAAAACCGGAGCAGCAAATATGAGGGTTTATTATTATTAAGCAACAATTTTTGAGTACATCTAGGTTGCCATAAACTCGGCTCACCCAACAGAGAACCTCGACAAACAGAGAAAATGTGAGATATACCTCACTCTCGCAACTCTCGATTGATCCAGATGAGCAACTGGTGAAACCCCAGTTGGCTTTGCGTAGCTACTGCGTCAGCCTGCGTAGCCTTGGCTGAGGGACTACGTCACCCTTGCTCTGCGTGGATTTGCTTCTCTCGGATCTCGGTTTCAGCCCTACTGGCTTAGAAACCCTTGCTTCCGGCAGGATTTTAGACTTCTGCTCTCTTGGCCCTCCTGTTTAATCATTGCATCTGCCCCTCACTGCACTCTGAGTCACTCAGATCTGATCTTTGTTCGAGCACTGCGTCGTCAGAAGAATTCGATCACTTAGACTCTGTGTTGCTTCTCCAGTTGACCCCAAGCCCTTCCTTTATAATTTTCTAGTTGACACATCAATGATCGTGATCTAATCTCTAATCAACGACTAAGATTAAAATAATGCTTGATCCACGTCACTTAGAACATTCTCATCACATGTGTAAATTAATTCACTTTAATTTTTTAATTTCCCTAAGTTAAACTTAGGGTCACCATTAAAAAATTTAATTATTTGAATAACTTTTACACTAGATGGAATTTCTCCAAAGGCTTTCTGGGTCTTGGAGATCTCATGTTTTCTAGCCCCTCCACAAAATTTCAAAGCTAGAGCACACTCGATACTACCCCAAAATCTCAACACTCCCTCTTAACGAGGACTGTGCTCTAACAATGCTTCCATACTGGAGCATTGCCTTGATCTCTAGCATCGGTCTCTGCGCTGATGCTTGGCCTGTTGCCCTTCATCCACTGCGCTGCTGCTCTCTGTACTGCTGCCCATGTCACTGTCACTGACACTGCCACATCTGTACTGCAACTCCCTCTCAAATTGCTGCATCATGTTGCCAATTGCTGCACTGCAACTCAGTCGCTGAGAAGTAAGCAACTGAAGGACCCCTGCCCAATCACTGACAGACAAGTCAGTTGGACTACATCTCATCACTGAAACTCCCTTGGCTGCTGCGTAGCGCTGTCTCTCCTAAGCCACTGCGCTGCTGCTGCTTTGCATTGCGTAAGAACTGCCCCTTTGCGCTGCTGCTTCTACGTTGCTACTGCCACTGCACTGCGCTGCTCCAATCTACAACATTCCAGCTCTGCCTTTGCTTCATCTATGAACTTCTGCACTCACTGCTCCAGTCATCCTGCTACTGTCTTAAGGCTCTCGTAGCTCGTATGTGATCCAAGAGTCTGGGCACCTCAAGGATCCTGCCTCCTCCATCTGTAGTTGCTCTGCAGATCAATATCGCCCCACCTCTTCTCTCGAGGTACATGAGCAATCATTGCCACATCATCCTCACTACCTTTGTCCCCTCTAGCTGCTGTTGCCTTGGAATCAAAAGATTCCTTGTCCTTCCTCTTTGGACAAGTGTTGGCGAAGTATCCAAGTTCGTCACATCTAAAGCACTGGACCTTTGATAGGTCCTTCTTCTTCTTCCCTTGTTGCCGCTGTCCCTTTGATGCAAGGGCCGCATCCTCCTCCTCCTCCTCCTCCTTCACTTTTCTACTTCTGCTGCTGAATTCCCTCTTGGTCATCTGTCGGATCTCCTCCTGTCGAAGGATAGCTCACATGTCACCCCAATTAGGGAGTTGCGTTCTGCCGAAAATGATTTGGACAAAGGTCTCCCACTCATTAGTGACTGCATTCAGGGTAGTCCTTACCAAGAGCCCCTCATCTGGAGTTGACCCCATGGTGATCAACTGATCATAGATCGTCTGCAATCTGGAGAGGAATGGATCGATCTCTTCCCCCTTATGCATCCGAAACATCCTCATTTGGTTCTCCAGAAGCATCTTCCGTTGGACGGAGCTGCCTTGATACAATGTGGTCAAGGATGTCCACATCTCATGTGATGTCCTCTTTTCAGCAATGCGTGGGACCACGTGATCCTTCACCCCATCCATGATCAAGTGCTTTGTCCATGCCTGATTCTCGTTAAACTTCTTCAGAGCGTCCGCATCGGTCGGCACAGCTAAGACATTTTCCGTGTGGTCTCTAATGCCGTACTCCTCCAGGACTGACAGGATTCTGGCCTTCCAGATCGCGAAGTTGGACACACCGTCCAACCTATCTTGATCACGCAGTTCGTACAGGGCCATCTAGCTCAAAATCTGTCGAAGTAGGTACTCCTCTCCCTTCCATTGCTGCTACACTCAACAGAAGCTCAGATTTGGGTTTCTTGGCGATAGAAACCCTCTAGAGTAGCTGCTTCCTCTGACAATTGATTTCCCCCGGAAATCCTCTGCTAAATCTCTTGAATCAGTCCTCTATGATCACCCTCTTGATCTAATCTCAGATTTTTTTGGCACAAATCTGTCGAGCGACTGTTCTCCTCCCGCTTTTTTCACCTTTGCTAGGTACTGTTTTGCACCGATAAAACCTATGCCACACCAGCAACTTCTGAAGATCAGAAACTGCACTTTCAGCCCCGGCAAACTGCACAACAACTCACCAACTCGGACTGCGTCACCCTCTGCGTGAGCAGACTGGCTCAACATCCCTCTCCTGGTGCTGCGTCACCCTCTGCGTGAGTAGACTGACTCTGCGTCACCTCTTTGGAGCTGCGTTAGCCTTTGCGTGAGCAGACTGACTTTGTGTCACCCTTGCAGGGTCTGCTGTCCCTCTGGTGCTGCGCTGACTTCTTTCGGATCAGTGCTGCTTCAACTGCCCTTCCTGCCGCAAATATCTTCAGTCTCTTTGCCGATGGTTCAACTTGATTTGCAATACTCTGATACCATGTGAAAATTTCTGAGCTCAGAAATCCTACTGCTAACTATTGATTTACTTCTCCTACTTGATTTATTTACACAAGTTATTTAACTAAATATTAAAAAAAACTTTGAAGTAAACACAAATAGCAGCCTACACAAATACATATCATTTACTGAACATTACACACATATGACAAATGACACACAGATTTTTTGGACAAATGTCCCTGGAAAAACCCAATGCAGGAAAACTGGTGCAACAGATATGAGGGTTTAATATTATTAGGCAACAGTTTCTGAGTACATCTCGGGTGCCATAAACTTGGCTCACCCAACAAAGAAAACCTCGGCAAACAGAGAAAATGTGAGATATACCTCACTCTCGCAAGTCCCGGCTGATCCGGATGAGCAACTGGTGAAACCCCAGCTTGCTGTGTAGCTATTGCATCAGCCTGCATAGCCTTGGTTGAGGGACTACATCACCCTAGCTCTGCGTGGATCTGATTCTCTCGGATCTCGGTTTCAGTCCTGCTGGCTCAGAAACCCATGCTTTTGGCAGAATTTCAGACTTTTGCTTGGAGACACTGTGCTGCCCCTGCGTGGGCTTGCGTCACCCTCCTGAGGGATTGTGTCACACGCTCTGATGGCTGCGCTGTCTCCACTGTGTCTCTGCTGCCCTTGCTCTGCGCTGTACTCTTGGCCCTCCTGGCCAATCATTGCATTTGCCCCTCACTGCAACTCTGAGTCACTCAGATCTAATCTTTGTTCGAGCACTGCTCCGTCAGAAGAATTCGATCACTTACTCCGTGTGTCTTCTCCAACTGACCCCAAGCCCTTCCTTTATACTTTTCTCGTTGACACATCAATGGTCGTGATCTAATCTCTAATCAACGACTAAGATTAAAAGTATGCTTGATCCACGTCACTTAGAACATTCTCATCACATGTGTAAATTAATTCACTTTAATTTTCTAATTTCCCTAAGTTAGACTTAGGGTCCCCATTAAAAAAAATAATTATTTGAATAATTTTTACACTAGATGGAATTCCTCCAAAGGCTTTCTAGGTCTTGGAGATCTCATGTGTTCCAGCCCCTCCACAAAATTTCAGAGCTAGAGCACACCTGATGCTACCCCAAAATCTCAACACCCTTTAACCTCCAATCAGGTTCAGTCAAACTTGGTCAAATTCAGCCTTCCTTAAGTGTTACACACAACCCTCAAAACAACCCTCAAAACAGTCAACGCAGAAGTCAAAATTATGCAGTCAAACCAGTCAACGTTGTGATCAAGGTCTGTGGTCAAGGTCAACGGTTGACCTTGATTTTTGTGCCTCCAACTGCGGCCTCTCCTGATTAGACTTCTTGCCTAAAAAATGTAGTCAAACGATGAAGGTTGACCCAAAGTCAACGTTGGTCAATGCTGTCCAGATTTTCCCTAAACCAGTCCAAAATTGCAGCTTCATGTTTTCACACGTGTGGAGGAGAGAGAAGCCTCTAAGGCTGTACAAACCAATCATATGAGAGAGAGATGTGTGAGATGAGTGAATGATGAAATGGGCATCATGTCTCTCCTTTTTATATCCATGACAGTGGGTGTGTGACACATCTTTTGGGGCTTGTGAGCCTACATTACAATTTTGGCCGACCTTGACAATTTGCACATGTGTGGAAAATAAATTCAAAATACAAGTTTTGCTCATTCAAACAAGATGATCTTCAGATCAATCTTGCACCACTCTGAAAGAGGAATCCAACAAAAATATCATCTCCATCATATGAGCAATGCAACATGGAGTTTGGCCCTAGTTGCCAAATTTAACACTCCCTCTCAAATTCTCAATTAGGGAGAACTTCATTTGTCCACTTGTGCAATCCTGTCATCAGTACCATCATGTACTATCATACATCATCATCATCATGCAATCCTGTGTCATCCTGTTGTCTTTGCTTTGTTGGCTCTGCTCTGCTATAGAAGTAATATCATCGAGAGTGAGTCACAAAGACTTTGCTGCTCTCCACTGACCTGTAGTCAGTTTAGAGGTAGAAACGTCATCCAGACATACTAACCCGAAGTCAGTTTAGAGGTAAGAACCTCAATCAGACTTGATCCCAGGTCAAGTTGTCGGACACATCCCATCCTAGACATAGAGAGTACGACAATACCCGATGCGTACATTGGTAATGCTATTGGTTTCTATCCTCTTTTCCCAACTCATTGGCCAAATGAGAGGTACTTCCCATGAGTCTCGGATTACATGGGTAGGATGTATGCGGGGCATAGATCAAGGAGAGGGTGAACTAGCTCAATATCATAACGGTGGCGAAGAAGCACACCAACAAGGTAAGGAAAACCTAGCCCTGTGGCTGCTTATAGCTCCAAGTAGCTATCCCCAAGCCCCTTGGAGCTCTTAGAGCTCATAGTCCAACTCAAGTGAGACCTTCACAATAGGGCCTGTCCACAATACTAGGCTTCTCACGAAAGGTTAAGAATTTGACCTTCCCCAGGGGCTTCGTGAGAATATCTGCGACCTGCTCATCAGTCCCAATGTGATGGAGCCTTATGGCGCCTCACTGTACCATGCATAGTTTTAAAAACTGGAACCGGAACCGGAACCGGTGGACCTAATGAACCGGGTTTCTAACTGGAACCGGTCTAACCGGGAGCGGTCAGATGCCAATGAACCGGTTTAAAAAAAAATACATTAAATAATTTTTTTTTTAATAAAAAAAACTATTTTTAAGATTTGCAACCATGATTCCAAGCCAATAGAGACAAAATATGCGAAGTTTGCTCATTTATATACCATGCAAAGGTGAATATATCAAAATGGCACTGAGTGCAATACATATCATCGAAAAATACATAAGAAATGAGGCTGCAAATGGCCCATAAAGTCCAAAAACAATGCTACAAGCTATGAGGCCATTGGCCTAATACAAGACTACACATGAATGATGATCAATCATCAAATTCATCACCGCTACTAGACATAGGATCAACTGGCTGCTGGCGCTGCATAGACATCATCTGGATCAGAGTCTGAGGATGCCTCAGCCTCAGGCTCATCTGCAACCTCAGTACCCCTGCCACCAATAACAATAGAAGTGGACCTAATGGAAGCACGAGTTGCTCGAGGTGCATGACTAGTGTCGACCATTGGTTGTTTGCCTTTGCTTGATGCAACTACCAATCCTGGATTTGCGTCTGATGGTGCCACCAAATCTGCTTCAAATTCACCCCCTGCCACTGTTGCATCAAATCAAAATCAGCCTCAAACACTGGATCTTCAATCTCCTTCACCCATTCTGATGTTGGATCAATATCATCCAACACAATGGGATCTAGATCAGGTGTTTTGCTCATCAGTTGGTTCCGCCTCAAGCGAAGGTTGTATTACACAAACACAAGATCATTTAACCGTTTCTGTTCCAAACGGTTTCTCTTCTTTGTGTGTATGCGCTCAAAAACAAACCAATTGCGCTCACAACCTGAAGCGCTGCAAGTTTGGCTGAGGATTCTAATTGCAAACCTTTGCAATTGAGGACATTGGCCGCCAAATGACTCCCACCAATGTGTTGCAAATAAAAAGACATTCATTAGTAACATAGTTCATTTCATTACTTATTTACAAACAATTTAACATGAAAAGAAAAACAAATTGGAATTGCTTACCTGGTTGATCCACATCTCTTGCCATTTTTGCCAAGTTCTTTCCAAAGGTACCAGTTGCCATACTGAAAAGAGTAAGTTGTCTATGTGTTTCCAGAAGGTCTGCACGGTTAGGGATCATGCGCTCCAAGCAATCAATCAATCCAGATCTGATCTCCCCATCCTGTTGATCTCCTGGCCGAGCTCTATAATGATACTTTGGGTTCAAAAAATACCTAGTTGCATGTATAGGACGATGGAGTTGATTGTTCCATCTATTATCAATGATCTCCCATATCCGGCCATATTTAGCTAACCTGTCCCTGTAAGCTGCCCGTATCTGCTCCTTGGCCTGATCCATAGCCTCATAAATGTATCCCATTGCCATCCTTTCCCCATCCACCATCCTTAGCACCTTAACAAGGGGCTCAGTAATTTTTACCAGCTCTGAAGACCTTTTCCAAAAATAACTGTCAAAGACTTTCTTTTTGGTGTCTTTTCCATCTTGTCTACGAGCTCACCGGGATTCAGTCCAATCATCAGAAGAAAACATTTTTTGCAGGTTTTTCTGTTGAGAATTGAGACATTGCAACGTGAGGAAGTGAGTTGCAAATCTCGTAATGGTAGGCCTAACAAGCTCTTTGCCCCCTGTGTCTTTCCTCATTAGGCTCAATACCCATGAGTGGTTGTAAATGTATTTTGTAATGCACTTGCCATGCTCTACAGTGATTTTTACCCATTCCAGTTTGCCTATGTCCTCAAGCATGAGGTCTATGCAATGTGCAGCACATGGAGTCCAAAATATGGTACTATACTTGGACTCAAGCATCTTTCCAGCAAGAACATAGTTTGAGGCATTATCTGTGATGACCTACACAACGTTCTGCTCTCCCACTTCCTGAATAATCTCATCCAAAAGCTCAAATAGAAGGGTTGCATCCTTCACCTTATCAGATGCATCAACTGATCTCAAAAACATTGTTCCTCGAGGGCAAGCAACAAGGAAGTTAATGATAGTGCGGTTCTTTCCATCAATCCATCCATCTGACATGATGGAACAACCTGTTTTGAGCCATGACTCTTTATATTCAGCCAAATACTCATCAATACTAGAAATCTCTTGTTGCAAAAGAGCTCCCCTTAACTCATGTGCAGTAGGGCCTTTGAAGCCCTTTCCCGCAACAAAAACAGAGTCCCACATAGCTTGGTAATAAGGTGAGTTAGCAGCATTAAATGGGATATCTGAATCATACCACCATCTAGCAATGTACTGATGAGAAGCTTCTTTGCATTGTTTTTTCCAATGTTGATCCAAAGTGGGTTGACGACTTGGAGTTGGCTGGGACATGGAGGCAGTGGCACTAGCAGGGGTTGTGGGATTAGCATTAGACGAGAAATAACTCATGAGGTTGGGTCTCTTTGTTGGGTTTGATCTTTTGGCAACAGGAGGAACAAACTGAAAGGGGTTATTGGTGGAAGGGATAGAAGAGGAGTCTTGAATATCATACTCATCATTTTCATACCCACTCTCTCTCATCATTTCTACTATTTCCCTCTTCCTTGCAATTTCATCTTGGATGGCCTTCTCCCTAGCCTTAGTCTCCTCAAACTTTTCAAGCTTGGCAAGGTATTCTGCCCTAATCGGACCTAACACCGCATTAGGTGCATCACATGGCGTTACATTGCCTCTTATCCCAGCCAAGTGATGTTTCAATCTAAGAATACCCCCACCTCCAATACATTTTCGACAAAGTTTGCATACCATCTTTCCATCAATCACATCACAATGGACCCATGCACTGTCCTTGGCTTTTGGAGCCATCTTGACTTGAAATAATTAAAATTTGGAAATAAATCTGCCATTTAAAAAAAATTGCAGCTAAGATAAATGGACAACTAAGGCTAAATTTACAAAACAAAATGCACATTCAAACATACAAAATTTGATAGCATAGGACTAGAGATTTTAGAGCAATAAAATAGCTAAACACATGAGAAAATAAATACATGAACAGCAATGAAATGAAGGATTTTTCAAGTGCAAATTCTTACCTGGCAATGCAAACTAGCCTCCTTAGTGTCCTCCTGAAGATGCCAATGCTATTGACAGCTCCAAACTATGTCCAAGATAACTCCAACTCCAACTCCAAGTCTCCAAGATCACTGCTCCGGCAAACACTCAACACTCTCCAAGCTCTCAATCAAACTCACAAACAACAAATGAGTTGGTGTGAGACAAAGGAGAGGCTGCTCCTCCTTATAAAAGATTGGGGAGGGTGTTTTTGGAGGGAAACAACCCTCCCATTGGCTCCAAATCAGCCCTAAAACATCACTGCCGCCGGAAATGTGGGGCCGCAGATTAGTTAGCAATAAACTGGCCGGTTAGGTCCGGTTTTTGTTAAAAAATGGCGAAATGCCCTAGATAGCCGGGTTGCAAGGCTGGTTTCGACCAGTGGGCAATCTAACCGGCTGGTTTGGCCGGTTTCCGGTTTAAACCGGCCGGTTTTAAAAACTATGGTACCATGTCCCGGACAAAGTGGTACCTAATATCAAAATGCTTGGATCGGTCGTGGAACACGAGATTCTTAGAAAGACGAATCCCACTTTGGTTGTCGCAAAGGATCACGACGGTATCCAGCACATGCCCAAATAGCTCACTAAAGAGCATTTTCAACCAAACAGCTTCACAACAGGCCATACTTGCTGCACTGTATTCGGCCTCGGTGGTGCTCAAAGCAACCGATTTCTGCTTCCTCCTCATCCAGGAGATTGAAGTAGAACCTAGGGTGAAGCAACATCCGAATGTGCTTTTACGATCCACCACACTGCCTGCCCAATTGGCATCAGTATATCCATGGAGCCTCATACTCCCGATAGTGTATCTTAGCCCATGGTTGATTGTGCCCCGAAGATATCTCAAGAGATTGTTGGCACCAATCCAGTGAATGTGATGAGGCTCGACCATGTATTGACTCAACGTGTTCACTGCAAAACATATGTCTGGACATGAGTTCACTAAGAACATCAAGGCTCCCACGAGTTGACGATACTCTGTGGGATTTCCCAACTCAAGCCCAACATCACTTCCACACAACTTCTTAAAGTTGAATCCATCGGAGTAGTCACGGACTTGCAGTCCACCATCCCAAATCTCTCCAGCGACTTCACAACATATTTCCCTTGAGAAAGGAAAATCTCACCTGGCTTTTGCCAGACCTCCAAGCCTAGGAAATAGAGCATCAGACCTAGGTCCTTCATCTCGAACTCAGAAGCTAGCTCCCTCTTACATTGATGAATGAGAGGGTCAACACCTGTCAGGAAGAGATCGTCCACATAGAGTACCAGAATGAGAGGCTTGTCATTATCAACCTTAAAATAAAGGTTTGGATCAACATCACTTCGAGTAAAGCCCAACTTCATCAAGTAGCTATCGATCCCCTCATACCAATCCCTGGGGGCTTGCTTCAACCCGTAAAGGGCTTTCTTCAATCTGCACACAAATGTGTCTCTATCTCGGACTTCAAACCCCTGAGGTTGTTCCACATAGACCTCTTCCTTGATTGAACCATGTAAGAAGGCAGTCTTCACATCCATCTGATGGAGACTCCATCCTTGCGTTGCAGCAAGGGCAATGATTGATCGGATGGTGGTGTAGCAGGCAACAGGTGCAAATATTTCATCATAATCTATGCCTTCCTTCTGTGAGAAACCCTCGGGCAACAAATCTTGCCTTGAACTTTTCAGCACTTCCATCGGTTCCATGCTTGATCTTGTAGAGCCATTTTGAGATGACAACAGATTTGTCCTTCGGTCTAGGGACCACATCCCAGACATCATTCTTCATGATAGACTCATATTCTTCGTGCATAACATCCTTTCAAACTTGATGCTTCACGACTTCTTCAAATGTTCCAGGCTTAGATTGTACAATAGTGCTCATGGCTGCTAGGTACGCTTGGTACCTATTCGACTTCTTACTTTCATGAAATGTTCCCCTTGGAGCAATATGTCCCTGAGCATCTTCGAGAGTGTCTCTAAGCCATGAGGATCTTCTTTTATTTGAATAAGGTGGTTTTATAGGATCCATCGGTCCTTCAACTTCGGGCATCGGTTCATCCTTCGGTTCTTCCTGCCTTCCAATTTCTTCTTCTTCTTTGTCTTCCTTTGAGATAGGAAGATCCCTGACTTTCCTGAGGGAAACATCTTCGTCGAAGGTGACATCATGGCATATCTCCACTTCTCTTTGACCAAGCACGTAAATTCTATATGCCTTCGAGGTTTCACTATAGCCCACAAACGTTCCCTTCTTCCTAGAAGCATCCAACTTGCTTCTCTTTTCTTTCGGCACATGAAAGTAAACGAGACTTCCAAAAACTCTAAAATGAGAGACATCGAGCTTCTTACCAGGGAAGACTTCTTCGGGAGTTTTGGAGTCCAATGCAGAATGTGGGCATCTATTTTGAACATACACAGCGGTGTTGGCAAATTCTCCCCATAAGAATTTCGAAAGACCTTGGTCATAAAGCATGGCACGGGCAACTTCCAAAATGGTTCTAGTCTTTCTTTCAGCAACACCATTTTGTTCGGGAGTATACACAGTGGTGGTCTCCCTCTTAATGCTAGCTTCCCTGCAATAGTCATTGAAATCATTCGACTCGTACTCAGTTCCATTATCAATCCTCAAAATTTTGATCTTCTTCCCTGTTTGGTTTTCAACCAAGGCCTTGAAGGTACAAAATCGCTTGAATGCTTCGTCCTTCTTCTTCAAGAAGTATATCCAAGTCTTGCAGGATAAGTCATCTATAAAAGTGATATAATATAAGCATCCTCCCAAGGATGTTACGGGCAACATAACAGATAGATCATAATGTATCAATTGCAAAATATCAAATGTCTCAGTGACACTTGAGGGGAATGGTCCCCTTGTATGCTTTCCTTTAGCATAACCCTGACATACACCTTCATGATCATATTTGAAATCGGGCATCCTTGTCACCACCTTCCTTGCTTCGGGAAGGGCTTTGTAATGAAGGTGTGCAAACCTGTGGGGCCATAGCTCAGATTGAAGAGTTGTGTCACATGTCATGGTCCCCAGTGGACTTCCTCCAACCTGATAGAGTGTGTCAACCCTGAAACCAAGAGTGAACGCTTCTTTGATGTTTGTCTTCCAAATGCGTACCTTTCCATCGATGAATGCCACCTTGAATCCTTTGTCTTCCATTGCCGAGATAGACACTAGATTCTTCTTCAAGTCAGGTACGTACAACACATCTTGCAAACAGAGGAGTTGACCTTGATTTAGATGAAGGGTCCCTGTCCATGCCCCTTTCACGGGATAGGTGGCATTGTCTCCAAGGATAATCTCCAAATTAGTATCCATTTCAATCAAATCAGAGAGGGCTTCCTTATATCCAGTGAAGTGCCTTGAGGCACCACTATCAATCAACCAATTGTCCAGGGTGTCGGAAGGAGATGCAACGGAGAGGTCAGATATAAGAATATATTCATTTTTCTTATCAACAACATTAGATTCATCATACCTGGGGTTTCTTGACCTCTTGAAAGGTTGACCATTTCCATTCCCATTTCGATCAGAGGGAGTCTTCCTTTTTCCTCTGAACCTATTGTTCCTTTGATTTCCATTCCCCCTGAAGTTGTTGTCATCATCTTCGGGAGAGTCCCTTCAATTGGGGCACTCTCTTGCATAGTGACCAAACTTGTTACAACTTACAAGTGTAACATCTTCCTTTTCTTCCTTTGGGACCCGCTCTTCCATGATTTTGATTTCTTGGACCAACATTGTTCCTCTTCTTTGCATGAGCGGTGAAGGAAGTAGGGTCACTTCCATTCCCATTAGAGGGATGGTCTCTCTCCATCATCCTCGTCTCCTCTTGAGTGTATCTCGTCAATAATTCATCAAAATCAGGAATTATATTATTATTGAGAATAGTAGTATTGAATACATACCATGCTCGGGGAAGTCCTCCAGGAGCAATGAGAGTGAGCTCTCGGTCAGATATGGCTTCTCCAATAGCTAAGAGATCATTCTTAATTTCGGTGATCCTCATGAAATATGATTGGATGGATTCTCCTTTGCCCATCTTGATATCCTTCATCTTGTTCTTCAAAAATAGAATTTGATTACCATTGCTAGCCCTAAACATGCCAATCAACTTATCACACATCTCCTTAGATGTGCCCAACTTGGAGATATAAGCAACCAAGCGCTTATGAATTGAATCCTCGATGATCTTCTTCGCCTTGACTTCCCCTTTCTTGTACTTTGTCTTAGTGGCAGCCAATGCATTTGATGGAGGCTCATTGATATTTCTCTTCACATAATCCTTGACATCTTGTTCTTCTAATGTCAGATCCAAGGACATTTTCCAAGCATGATAATCAGACTTATCAGTCAGTTTGTCATCAGATTTGAAATATGATGAGGAGGCCATTGATCCCGGTCTTTGCCTTTTCAACTTCGGTGATTGCTCTTCTCACTTTTGCTTGGGCTTTGTCTTCACCTTAGCTTTGATACCATGTTAATTTTAGTTAACCATGGTATGTTCTATGCTTAGAGCAGTTTACTTCAATCTTTCTTCTTATTAGCCCGATTCAATTTCAGATTAGCAATCACATAACCATTGAAAGTAAATGCTGATAAAATATAAAATAAATCGACAGAAGACATGCCAAGACAAGAGACAATATTTATATAATTCTTCTTATTCAGCAGAGAGAGAGAAAATGTCTTTTACAGCAGTCAACAGGATGCCCTAGCTAGCAAATGCTTTGCTGGTCAAACCAGCACTTCAACCTCCAATCAGGTTTAGTCAAACTTGGTCAAATTCGGCCTTCCTTCAGTGTCACACAGCCCAAAAAACAGCCCACAAAACAGTCAACGCAGAAGTCAAAATTCTGCGGTCAAACCAATCAAAGCTGCGGTCAATGCTGCAATGAAGGTCAACATTTGACCTCGATTTTTGTGCCTCCAGCTGCGGCCTCTCCAGATCGGACTTCCTGCCTAAAAAACGCAGTCAAACAATGAAGGTTGACCCAAAGTCAATGCTGGTCAACGCTTTCCAGATTTGCCCTAAACCAGTCTGAAATTGCAGCTTTCTGTTTTCACACGTGCGGAGGAGAGAGAAGCCTTTAAGACTGTACGAACCAATCAGATGAGAGAGAGATGTGTGAGATGAGTGAATGATGAAATGAGCATCATGTCTCTCTTTTTTATATCCATGACTGTGGGTGTGTGACACATCTTTTGGGGCTTGTGAGCTTACATTACAATTCTGGTCGACCTTGACAATTTGCATGTGTGGAAAATAAATTCAAAACACAAGTTCTGCTCATCCAAACAAGATGATCTTTAGATCAATCTTGCACCTCTCAGAAAGAGGAATCCAACAAAAATATCATCTCCATCATATGAGCAATGCAACATGGAGTTTGGCCCTAGTTGCCAAATTTAACAAATACTCTATGCTTTTCATTGGCTTCTAAGGAACATCTTGTTAGATGATTTGTGTTATTTTAATGTGTTGTTAACTTGTTATCAATAAAACTGTGGTTTGTGCTTAGAAATTGTTAATTATTTTAAAAATTTATATACAATTCTATGCAGGGGGTTGGTGGACTCGCATTTGGAAGTGGAGACCATTCTTTTGAAGATGATGATAGGTAATTCATTCTGCATTCAATGGCTTGCTTTTTTTTGGATATAAAAACAACTTTTTATTCATAAAAATTCTATTTCAAAATATTACAAGTACATGCGGAATGTTAAGAGACATTCCGTCACT
This sequence comes from Pinus albicaulis, assembly GCA_034641835.2. Classification (NCBI taxonomy): domain Eukaryota; kingdom Viridiplantae; phylum Streptophyta; class Pinopsida; order Pinales; family Pinaceae; genus Pinus; species Pinus albicaulis. Next base: position 205,541,561 of record CM076573.1, on the reverse strand, counting down.
GCAAAAAGGATATTCAAAACTGCTATCTTGGCCATTATAGTCATTGCTGCGGCCCATAGTTAAGCCAATCAAAATGTTTTAACAGCATACACATCTCAGTATAAATTCAATATATTTTTTAAAACAGCAAAACAGGACATCTGAACCTTCAAAACAGTAGACTGTTGTTGGAGGCTGGATTGCTTGTTTAACAGAAGCTGACTTCACTTGCCTGGGACAGCTTCTGGTCCGAACTGGAGACTCTTTCTTGGCATTCCATGTCTATTAAAATATAAAGCTGACAACTGAATAAATTTTTGCCACCTAGAAACTAATAAACTTTGACACAGCCAAGTTTATTGATCTATTTCTGAGCGAAGCATTTACATTAAAAGAAATGTACATCAAAACAACCAGAGTAAACCCTATTCTTTACTTTGAGAAAGCCCATTTCAGTGGCTTGGGGGTGGAGCCCTCAAATTTTTTTTTTTTGGGTGGTTGTTTGCATCTATTTTTGGCAGTTCTAACTTTTGGCACATAATTTTTGTTTTTGGTGGTTTTGTGGCACATAGTTTCTCAACCTATGATCTTTTCAATTCTGGTTGAGGAATTAATGTTGTAATCTAATCTGGGTCAACCGATTAGAGCTTGGATACCGTAGAATCCTGTACTTTATATTGTAAATTATAAAGTTAGTTGACGATGAAAGTTAGAGGTGCGGCTCTAAACATTTTGCTGGTTTTCTCAATTAAGGGTTTCCAAGGTAAATATCTCAGTATTATGTGCGATTGCCATTGTTTGTTTTTATGTTTTATAAATAATCTCTTTCCATTTCCTACTATAAAGGTTTAAAACTTACAATTAAAACTAATAGATATCCATTTTCTGATCTAGAATCATGAGGCAAAAATCAAGTATGGTTTGAGACACCCCTAGCAGAATGTCCATAAGTATTGAAAGAAAGAAATATGCAAATATTCAGATAGATGGCCTTTGCTAATTTCTTGTATGATTTGTTCATGATAGTAGTATCGAGTAGCTACTTTCACACAAGTCTAAGTGTCTAGAGGCGTGAAAGTTGTCCATGTTAAGAATGACAACAATTAAAAGGTTGATACAAATGTAATTGCCTCAGTAAATCTGGCTTTACCGTTCAGCTAGTTGCATAAGGATAGGAAGTTATGTAACGATGCCTTAAAATGATGTTGCCCGAGATGCTTGTTGTATTGTTGGGGAATCGTTATTGACCTTGAATAATAAGAATTCCAATCCCTTGCCTCGTGGAGGTTTCCTTGACACACTGTGAGGGTTTTACCACGTAAATTCCGTGTCTAGTTGTGTGAATTTAGTTTATGTTTCTTGTGTGCATTTTATTTATTGTTTATGAAATTTACAGTCTCAAATTAGTAACAAGTGGTATCAGAGCTAGATATCGGCTTTAGAGAGATGCTTCAGCTGCCAAGGGTTTATGGCCCGATGAATGAAGCCCAATGATTACAGTGTGGTTGCATGAGTTAAGGAGACCACAATTGCAATGTGATTTAAGTATGCTTTCATGAGGCTGCATACAAATGTGAGCGATGGTTGTGGTTGAAAAAAAGAGAGGTTGGCAACCACGCAAAGGCGGATCCGGATGAGCGATGATGATGGTCAGAGAACGTTAGCGAAATGTGGATGTGCCCAGGGTCTTTGTTGTGTGAAAATTCCAAGTCCAGAATCCTATTGCAGCCAACTGAAATTACCTCACCTACTTGTTATTTAAATGAACAAGTTATTTATGGTGTTCTATTGTAAATATTGAAGCAAATTACTACTGCAGCCTTCACTTAATTAATTATATATGCCGAAACAAGAACCCGAGCAATAAAGAAAAACATCACACAAGACACTGTTGTTTTTGGACAAAAGTCCTCAAAAAAATCCACTGCAGGAAAACTGGTGCAGCAGATCCGAGGGCTTTATTATTAAGCAACAGTTATTTCTGAATACAATCTCTGGATGCCTTGCTGCCTATCCAGTACAGAGAATATCACTTGGCAGAAGAAATTAGTGAGATTACCTCACTCTACACTGCAAGTCCCGGCTGATTTGGTAGTTGAAACGACGAACCCCAAGCACCCTCTATGCAATAATTACGTGGGCTTGCATGGGGAACTCTGGAGGACTGCGTCACCTCCTCTGCTGGATCGATCTGCTCTTAGGAAACTTGATTCCAACACTTCCGACTCAAAATCCTGATCTCCCAGCAAAATCTGGGACTACTGCTCAGGAAGACTGCGCTGCCTCGGTGTGTGGCCTTCGTGGCCCTGTGTCACCCTCTTTGGGCACTGCACTGCCTCCTCTGCGTCTTTCTCTGCCTCTCTGTTGAGTATTCTTGGCCCTGGAGAAGATCCTCTGACCAAAACTGTCTCTGCCCATCAGCTGCGTGAGAATCTCTCGATCAAGGTTTTCCTCTGAGCATTGCGCACTGCAGAAAATTTAATCTCTTGATCTCTCGGCGTGTTTTTCCAAATGACCCTCAAGCCTTCTTTATAGTCTTCTCGTTGAGACTTGAACGACCGAGATTAGATCTCCAATCAATGACTAAGATTACATTTTGACTTGATCTGCTTTTTCTAGAACATTCACACCCATATTCTATTAATTCACTTTAATTATTTTATTTTCCTAAGTTTAGACTTAGGGTCACTTTAAAATAATTAATTTTCTTAATAAAATACAATCTGGTGGAATTTCCCCAAACAATTTCTGGGTTATCTGTAATCATGTGTCTAAGTCTCTCCACAAAGTTTGAGACTTAGAGCACATTCGATGCTACGCCAAATCAACATTCCCTCTTAGCGATGAATGTGCTCTAGCAAATATGCCCTGCTACACACTGCTCTGACTCTAAAGCATCTCCCTCTGCGCTGCTGATGTCTGACATGCTGTCCACCAACTACTGCGCTGCTGCGGCAACTGCACTGTTGCTGACCTTGCCACGATCAACATTGCATCTGTACTGCAACTCCCTCTCAAATGTTGCATCTGCTGCTAGCACTGCCACTGCTAACTCTCCACCACAACTCAGTTGCTGAGAGAAGCAACTGAAAAACATTAAAAAATATGAGCAAGTGTTCAGGATGCATCTCGATGTTGAAGCTCTGGCTGCTGCTAATCCCACGCTGTCCCTCTGAACCACTGCGTTGCTGTTGCTCTGCGCTGTGCCTCTCTGTGCTGCTGCAACTCTGCACTGCGCTGCTAAGATTTAGCGCTCTAGCTGCTACATTTGTCGCTCCAACACTCCTTTGCACCAACTAAAACTCCTCCAACCTGCTACTGCTGATCTTGGGCGCTCCATCTCCCTCATAGAGATGCGTGGGCACTTATGGCCTACTCATCTTCTTTGATCTTTGCGGGCGCAACCTTCGGATCATGCTTCTCGTCCTTGTCATTTTTCTTCAGAGGACACTGCGTTGTGTAGTGACCAAGTTCACCACACTTGAAGCATTTAATCTTTCAGACGTCTTTCTTTTGTCTCCGCTGCTCCTTCTGCACCTTGGATGCAAGGGTTGCATTTTCCTCCTCCTCCTTTGCCTTCGACCCACTGCGATTGCTGCTGTCAAGTTTACACTTGACTAGGTCCCTCCTTAGCTCTTCTTGCTGAAGAGCAACCCACATCTCTTCCCAACCCGACAAGGTTGCTCTGCCCAAGATACTCTGGACGAAAACCTGCCATTCTTTTGTGACTGCGTTGAGGTCCAGCCTTACAATCGCAGTAGGCTGAGGTGTGGACCCCACGGCTGCTAGCAGATCATGAGTTTCTTGAAGCCTAGACATGAACAGAACAATACACTCCCTTTTCTGCATCTGAATCATCCCAGTTTCTGCTCTAAGTACATCTTCTGCTGCTTGGAAGATCCTTCGTATAGCGATGCTAAGGCTTCCTAGCTATGTCCTTGCTGACTATGTGGGACACTATGTGATCTTTGACTCCATCTAGGAGCAGTCTCTTAGCCTTCTGATATGGATCTGTAGGCACAACTACTATACTCTCCATGAAAAGCTTGAGATCGTATTCATCTAGAAGGCATGAAATTCTCGCCTTCCAGATTACATAGTTGGAGGCTCCCTCCAACCAATCCAGATCTCTAAGCCCATGAGTTTCCATTTCTGCCGTTAAGAAAATGTTGAATCTACTCCCTCTCTTTCTCCTCTGTGCAACGCTGGACTGGCTAACGCACTCCTTGATGGAGATGGTAAATCAACTACTCGGATCTGTTGCTTAGATTTCGAAAAATAGAATTCCCCGGCTAGGAATTCCTCGAGGAAGAAAAATTCCCTCAGTGTGCTTCTTCTCTCTCTTTTGATGACTTTCTGCCCAACAAATTGCCTGCAGAAAAAACTGCATCCCACCAACTCACGCTGAGGCTCTGCGCTGCTCCCTCTGGCATGGAAAAAATCTCGATCTGGAAGCCCTTCCTCTCTGTCGACTCACTCAGAGAGAGACTTTCCTCGAAATTCAACCCTCCTGGCCTGGACTGCGTAATCCCTCTAGGAATTCGAACTGCTGCCTTCTGCAACTTTTCTACCTCTTGCTTAGCGCTGGATCTGCTCTTCTTGTCTCACCTGCAACGCTTTGATACCATGTAAAAATTCCAAGTCCGGAATCCCACTGCAGCCAACTGAAATTACCTCACCTACTTATTATTTAAATGAACAAGTTATTTACGGTGTTCTATTGTAAATACTGAAGAAAATTACTACTGCAACCTTCACTTAATTAATTAAATATGCCGAAATAAGAAACTGAGCAATCACAGGACACTGGTGTTTTTGGACAAACGTCCCCGGAAAAACTCAATGCGGGAAATCCGATGCAACAGATTTGAGGGTTTTATTATTAAGCAACAGTTATTTCTGAATACAATGTCTGGATGACTTGCTGGCTATCTAGTACAACGAATATCACTCGGCAGAAGAAATTAGTGAGATTACCTCACTCTACACTGCAAGTCTCGACTGATACAGTTGTTGAAACAATGAACCCCTAACACCCTCTGCGCTGCCTTTGTGCAGTAATTACGTGGGCCTGCATGCCCTCTGCGCTGCCTTTGCTCAGTAATTACGTGGGCCTGCATGGGGAACTCTGGAGGATTGCATCACCTCCTCTGTTGGATTGATCTGCTCTTAGGAAACTCGATTCCAGCCCTTTCGGCTCAGAATCCCGTTCTCCCAGCAAAATCTCGGACTACTGCTCACGAAGACTGCACTGCCTCTGCATGTGGCCTTCGTGGCCCTTCGTCACCCTCCCTTGGTACTGCGTCACCCTCTCTGGGCACTATGTTGCCTCCTCTGCGTCTTTCTCTACCTCTCTGCTGAGTATTCTTGGCCCCGAAGAAGATACAAACTTGACCGTTTGACATCCATAACAGTAATATGCTTTCGATATGAGGACGATGCCAGCGGGCTACAAATGGAAGCAAATTACGAATGGCGTAACACGGTTGTGTTGGAGTAGATCTGTGAAGAGGTCCAAGTCTCAGTAAAAAATACTTGTTGTTTTTGCAACAAAAGGTGGTCAACGAGGAGGCTAGTGATGACCGCACCAAAATTGGTCTTTTTTGAGAGACAAGTGGGAGGTGTGAAAGATAATTGCACCCACTTTGAGAATGATAAGCATGAAAGCGCAATAATAAGGAACCGCGAACAAATCACATGTGGGATGCCTTTAAGGCTAACAAGAATTGAGGTCAATATGTGAAGAACCTCAAGGCCTTTGGCAGTGAGAGAGGATTTCTCTACGGTTTTGTTTGTGGTGCACAATGACGTGTGTGGATTGTTGCCCCTGAACACCGAATCAACGTGTTGGTTATGATGAAAAGAACTTTGCGCAAAAGGAGCGATAGTAAGGAGTAACCTTGTGCAAGAAATAAGACACAAATTTTTTTGTGGGTTTCTTCATTTTGAACTTAAATCCTTGTAGTGCGAAGGGACACATTTATATTGTCATGCAATGAACGTGAATTCACTAGTACCCACGAAGGTTATAAGGTATATGGCTTGCATATAAATTTGACATTTGTTATCATTTACCATATTCTTGGAAGTGATTGGGTTGTTATTTTAATGGCTATGTGGGCTTCATATGAAAAGTGGAAATGTCTCATTTAAAAATACACACACACACACACACACACACATTTGGGTCATAAAAGTTTTCAAGAGGAAGAGCATGCTTGAAGATCGAAGTGTTAGGAGTTGTAGTGTTGAGAAATCTATAGGGCAATAGATTAGATGTTTTCTCTTTCTATGATAATTGCTTGTGATGTATTTTTACTTTTTCTTACTTATTAGCTTCTTCACTTGTTATTATGTTTGTCTATCATCAAAAAACTACCAAAACAAGAACAATAGAACAAAAGAACACAAAATGTAGGCTGCAAGCCAGGGCCAAAACCTCTCCATTTGAGAGGAAAACCTGCAAAATCTCTTCTCTTCTTATAGATTCTTCAATTGACGAATTCCAAGACCTTTAGACCAAGACCAATACCCTCGAAGACCAAGTCCAACCTCTCCTAATAATATGCTTCCTTTGTCCAAGTCAAACCCAGTCAAATCTCTTCCAGCGTCACAACTTTGACTCCCAGCTTCAGAATTTCGGTCTCTATTGCAGGTCTGAAATTTTCAGCCCCCTGCAACCGCTTATGCAACCATACGTGTGAGTGAAATTAGCCTTCCAAGGCCTCCCAACAACATCGCTTGCCTTGCTTCCTTGTCTAGGGCTAGAAAGTGACCTAGTAGATACTTCTTCCAACAAATTTGATACTCCTCCAGAAGATAGAGAATATCGACCTTGAAGCAGCGAACCCAAGCTTCACTTCTTCGCACGTGTGAGAGAATATTATCCCAAAACAATCTTCTTCGTTCTCTTCCTTCTTTGCTAGCGTTCTTGCTCTTCTCCTTCGCTTGAATGAGCGAGTGATGAATGTATCTCAAGGAGGTCGAGTTCCATCCTTTATATAGGCTTCTCAAAGTGGACGTGGCTCCTCAAAATAGGCCGCTTCCCAGCTACTAGGCCGACTTGGTCTTGAAGGGTATTTTGACACTTTGATTTACAAAAATAATTTTCTGTACAAGTTACAATGTGCCCGATGGGGTCTTCAACTTATGACGATGACTCTTTTGACTTCTTGACCTAGGACAAACCCTAGAAGCACTCAATGGGTGCTTGACCTCTAAAATAAAAGATCTTGAGCTTGAAACCCATGCTCCAAAAATAACAATAATAAATTTTCCTTCATTTTACAAAATACAAGAATCAAAAGTACATTTCATATTTATGAAGACCGAACCTCGTTACACATTTTTCAACACTCCCTCTTAACTGGGGAGGTATTCATAAATGGTACATGGACATTCTCAATCTGAAGAGATCTCATAAGAAGAGTCGGATTGGTAACCCATCTGTTTTAGCATAACATTGTCATATAGCAAGGCCTTGACTAACAACTCTATCTCTCCACAAGATCATGGCATAATGCTGGCGATACCAATGATTTATAGACACCATCATCATTGTCTCTAAAGGCACATACCCCACCGAGTGTTCACAGAGTATGTCCTTCCTTGGACCATTCTTATATTGGATAGCTAGTCCTCAAAGAATATCGGTCCTCGACTATTCTTATATTGGATGCCCTACCACATCCTCAAAGAGTATTAGATGCCAGATGCTTACCCAATCCTTCATTTTGTCTTCCAAAGTGAAGACAAGAATGATGTGCCTATCTCTCCCTCTCAACCAGGGAGGATATTACAACCAAACCAAGCTTGTTTCTCAAATACACAAGCTTCTTATTAGGAAGAGATTTTGTCAATATGTTAGCTACCTGCTCATCGTTGGAGATATATTGTAATTGCAAGACACCATCTTGTACTAGCTTCCAAATGTTGTGATCCTTGTTGTTTATATGCTTTGTCTTTCCATGAAACATTGGGACTTCAAACAATCTTATGCAACTGGTGTTATCATAATGTATCATTGTAGGGTCTATTGGTCCTTTGAATAAGTCAGACAACAACTTCCTCAATTAGACAACTTCTCTGCTCACTTCACAGGCTGCAATATATTCAACCTTAACACTAAAAGCAATCGTATCATGCTTTATTCTCATCCATGAGATCGTGGAGGATTCCAAACTAAAACATCCTCCTGTAGTGCTCCCTCCATCCTGTTCACTGCCTCCCCAGTCAGAATCTGTATATCAAATTAAGGGGACATCATTCCTCCTATCATATTTCCAACAATAGTGGATTGTTCCTTGCAGATATCTTAGTATGTGCTTGGATGCTATCCATTGATCACACTTCGGCTCTACTTGGAACTGACTGAGAATATTCACTGCAAAATATATGTTTGGTCGAGTATTCACCAAGTACATCAGTGAGCCAATTAGTTGTCTATACCTGGTAGGATCCACTGGGCTAGATTTATAACTCCTTAGTGTCTTCAAGTTTGTGATCATCAGGGTTGTCATAGGTTTGCAATCCATCATGTCAAACCTTTTCAACATCTCGATCACATACTTCCCTTGACCTAGATAGATTTCATCAGGGACCTGCCAGACTTGCATAAGCCCAAGATCCTTCATATCGAATTCTGTTGCTAACTACTTCTTGAATTCTTCAATTTGACCTTCCACACCTGTCAAGAGAAGATCATCCACATACAAAAGAATGATTACAAGCTCACCTTTTACAACCTTAAAATAAAGGTTTGGATCAACAAAACTTTTTGTGAAGCCCAACCTTTGAAGGTATGCATCCATCCTTGCATACCATGCCCTTGGTGCTTGTTTAAGGCCATATAATGCCTTCTTCAGCCTGCAAACATATGCCGCTCTATCTTTGACTTCAAATCCGAAGTGTTGCTCTATATAGACTTCCTCAACTATTGTTCCATTCGAGAATGTAGTCTTGACATCCATTTGATGTATATTCCATCCCATTGATGTTGCCAAAGAGACCAATGATTGTATAGTAGTATACCATGCTGTTGGAGCAAATGTCTCTTCATAATGGATGCCTTCTTGTTGAGAGACGCCCTTAGCCACAAATCTTGCCTTATACTTGTCAATGCTTCCATTTGCAGCATGCTTTATCTTGTAAAGCCATTTGGAAGTTACCATAGACTTGTCTTCAGGCCTAGATCTCCCATACCCCATTCTTCATTATCGATTGATATTTGTCATTCATGCCATCTTTCCATTCTTGATGATTGACAACTTCTTCAAAGGTGGATGGTTCTGCTTCTATTAGTTTTGTCATATATGTTGCATACCCAGAATATCTTTTGGGCTTCTTGTATCTTTTGGGCTTCTTGCTTTCCCTAAATGTGCCTTTAGCCATTCCATGTCCCTCTACATCTAATAGAGTAGATTTCAACCAATTAGGTCTCTTTCTAGTCTCGGGAATTACCACAGGTTGTACAGGTTCACTTGGAAATTCATCTTCATGATTTGATTCTTCTTCCTACTTAGTAACTTCCTCTTCAAATATTGGAAGTTCTTAATCACCAGAGTCCATTGGGAGATCCTTTGATTTCTTGAATGCAATACTTGTTGATTTTTGTAGTATCAGAAAGTGCTCTAAGCCCCAAATTTGGTGGAGAGGCATAGACACGGGTATTCCAAAGAACCCAAAAACTTATTCAGTGTAGGCTGCTTCAGTAGTTACTTCAATAATTGAATTAAATATGTAAATGTAATTTACTTAATAGGAGAAGTGCACTCAGTTGATGTAGTAGGATTCCTTAGATTGTCAGATCTAGGAATTTTCCCATGGTATCAGAGCATTTGATGTGAATCAGGAAGAGCAAATTTGAATCTGAAGTGAAGGCCGAATTGCTGCAGCAACAACAAATCGAATCCCCAGAGGGATTGCGTAGATCTAGCCAGGAGGGCTGAAGTCTTGAGGTTGTCTCTCTCTGAGTGAGTCGATAGAGAGGTAGGACTTCCAGTTCGAGATTTTGCCGAGGCTAAGGGAGCTGCGCAAAGACTTCACACAGAGCCAGAGGGACGTAGTTTTTCTGTAGGTGGTTGCCGGGCAGAGAAGCGTCAGAAGAAAGAAAAAGCATATAGCGGGGAATTCTTCCTCAGTGAGTTCCTAGCCGAGGAATTCAGTATTTTTCTAGGATTTGAGCAATAGATCTACGAGCTCCTGAAGGAGTGCGTAAGCCTGCCTAGGCTGCAGAGAGGGGGAGAAAGAGGAAGAAGTTTAATAGTGTTCGACTGAGATGGAAACTCATGGTCTTAGAGATCAGGACCAGTTGGAGGGTTCCTCCAACTATGTAATCTGGAAGGAAAGGATTTAGTTCCTTCGAGATGAATTTGATCTCAAGATGTTCATGGCGAATGTGGTTGCTGTACCTACAGATACGGATCAACTTAAGAAGTATAAGACCGATATGGAAAAGTGCAAGAGGCTAATCCTTGATGGTGTCAAGCATCACATAGTCTCACATTTAGCTGGCAAGATTACCACTAGGGAGATGTGGGAAGCTTTGTCTTTGTTGTACGAAGGAACTTTCGAGCAGCGGAAGATGTACTTGGAGCAAAAGTTCAGCATGATCTAGATCCAGAAGGGGGAGTGCATTGCTTCGTTCCTTACGAGGCTTCAGGAGATTCAAGACCAATTAGCAGCCGTGGGATCCACCCCAACTGCAGAAACTATGGTTAGGCTGGCTCTTAACGCAATCACGGAGGAGTGGCACGTTTTTGTCCAGAGCATTCTAGGTAGGGCTACGCTTCCTAGTTGGGAGCAGATGTGGGCAACACTTCAGGAGAAAGAGTTGAGGAGAGATCTAGTCACGTGCAAGCTTGACGGCAGCAACGGTAGTGGATTGAAGACTTTGGAGGAGGAGGAGAATGCAACCCTCGCATCGAAAGGGCAGCATGGGCAACAGAGACAGAAGAAAGATGTCTCGAAGGTGAAATGCTTCAGATATGGTGAGATGGGCCACTTTGCATCACAATGTCCTTTGAAGAAAAAAGACAAGGATGAGAAGCATGATTCGACAGTTGCAGCTGCAAGGATTGAGTAGGATGAGTTTGCTATGAGTGCCCATGCTTCTCCTAGTAAGAAGTGGGGTGATATTGAACTGTAGTTCACCTTGAACTTAAGTTGGGCAGGATCCTTGAGGAGCCCACCTCATGGATCATTACCTTGCTACGGGAGCCCATAATCAACAGTAGCGAGATGGAGGAGTTTCAGTGAGAGTCGAGGAGTGATGGAGATGATGGTGCAGTAGGTAGCAACAACAGCGTAGCAGTAGCAGCGCAGTGCACAGGAGTGCAACGCAGTGCAAATCAGTGTTGCGCATTAGTAGCGTAGTGCATCAGACGGACAATGCAGTGGTTACCAACAGTCAAAGTCTTTCGCACCGAGGTGCATCCTAAACACTTGTTCAGTTCTTGGGTGAGTTCAACTGTTTCTCTCAGCAATTGAGTTGCAGTGTAGATGTAGTAGCAGTGCTAGTAGCATAGAAAATGCAACACTTGAGAGGGAGCTGTAATACGGATGCAGTAGTGGCAGTGGCAGTGTCAGTGTCATGGGTAGCAGTATAGTGGCAGCAGCAGCAGCGCAGTGGTTGATGGACTTCAGCAGTGCGGAGGATGCTTCAGGAATAGATCAGTATGCAGCAGGCATATTGTTAGAGTACCTTCCTCGCTAAGAGGGAGTGTTGAATTTTGTAGCATTAGAAAGTGCTCTAAGCCCCAAATTTGGTGGAGAGGCTTAGAAGGGTATTCCAAAGAACCCAGAAACTGTTTGTGAAAATTCCACTCGGTTAATGTTTTATTAAAATAATTAATTATTTTAATGGAGACCCTAAGTCTAAACTAAGGGAAATTAAATAATTAAAGGACATTAATAAACAGAGTGAGAATAATCTAGAAAAGACGGAGATCAAGTCTATAATCTTAGCCGTTGATTAGAGATATAATCTCGGTCGTTGATGTCTCAACGAGAAGACTATAAAGGAAGGATTGAGGGTCATTTGGAAAGACACACGGAGTGAATCTTGAGATCGAATTCTTCTGATGGGGCAGTGCTCGGACGAAGATCAGATTTAAGTGATTCAGTGCAGTGAGGGGCAGAGTAGCTTCCGGATATAAAGATTTTCTCAGATGGAAAATCATGAGCAGAGAGAGGCAGGAAGACGTGCAACAGAGCCAGCGTAAAGCCAGTCAGGGATGCACAGAGGTTCAGAGGGTTTCCGAGATTCAACTGTCGGATCATATCCAGAAGTCGGAAGTCGGGTTGTGAGACTGAGAGACTCAAATCTGTGATTCTGGGAGTCAGATCAATCTGTTGCTGGGGTGACGCAGTGCCTACGCAGAGGCCTCCAAAGGCAGTCTTTCAAGTGTCCGGATCAGCCAGATTTTCCAGTGATTGTGTGAGGTAAAACTCACATTTTCTTTCTGCCAATATTTCTCTCTGTAACTGAATAACCCTTGAGGTATTCAGAGATGTATTTAGGATTTGCTACTGCTTAATAATACAAACCTCAGATCTGCTGCGCCTATTTTCCCGCATTGGGTTTTTCCGGGGACTTGGTCCAAAAATAATTGTGTCTTATATGTGATTTATTTCTTGCTCAGTTTCCTTGTTTTAGAATCATATTTATTCAGTGTAGGCTGCTTCAGTAGTTACTTCAATAATTTAGATATGAATTAATTATGTAAATGTAGTTTACTTAATAGGAGAAGTACACTTAGTTGATGCAGTAGGATTCCTTAGATTGTCAGATGTAGGAATTTTCACAATACTTTTGTCAAATATCATATCTCGATTGACTTCTATTCGATGTCCTTTTATGTAGATCCTATAGGCCTTAGAAGAATCACTGTAGCTAACAAATCATTAGAGGAAATTTCAGCCTAAAAGTGCCATGAAATTTTCATGTAATTTCCTTGTCAAATTATGTAAACTGTTGAGATTTTGGGGTGGCATCGGATGTGCTCTAGCTCCCAAATTTTGTGGAGGAGATGGAGTACATGAGATTGTGAAAAATCCTAGATCTGGATTCCCATTGCTACAAATCTGAATTATTTCTTCTATTATATTTCATAATTATTTCATTACAGTGAAATATCAAAGTAATTTCTGAAGTAGTCTACACAAGTAATGCTGCGGGATAAATCAAAGCGCTGAAACAATCTGAACAAAATACAATGAAAAAATCCACATTTGACATAGTTATTTTTGGACTAAGTCCCCGGAAAAACCCAACTCGAGAAAACCAGTGCAACAGACATGAGGGTTTGTATTATTAAGCAACAGAATCTTGAGTACAACTAGGGTGCCAACATTCGACAAACCCTGCAGAGAAATCTAGACAATCTGGTGAAAAATGTGAGATATACCTCACTCAACAAGTCTCCCGCTGATTTGACAGCGTTAGTGAAGCCCTCACTGCCTCTGCGTGATTGCCTACGCTGGAATTGCGTAAGCCTGCATGGGCAAGCTTGAGGAACTGCGTCACCTTCCTCTGCAACTGATCTAGCTGATGTAAGACTAGATTTTGGCCCTCCTGGCTCAGAAACCCCAACCTCTAGCTATCTCTGGACTGATTCCAAGAGACACTGCACTGCTTCTGCGTGATTTCCTACAGGGACTGCATCACCTCTTCAGAAAACTGCACTGTCTCTCTCTGCGTCACTGCTGCCTCTCTCTGAAATGCACTCCTGGTCCTCTTGACCAGTCTTTGCTTCTGCCCCTCTCTGAATCACTGAATCAAAATCACTTAGCAAACCCTGCGCTAGTGATTTGATTCTGATAAAAAGCTGTGTCTCCTCACACAAATTCGAAAATGCTCAATGGCTCAAGTGTCTCAATGTGTTTTTCCTTAGGCCCCCCACCCTCCTTATATTCTTCTGTTAAACCTTGAACGACCAAGATTAAAACATAATCAAGGGCTAAGATTAACTTGGAGGTGATCCATGACTTTATCTAGAATATTCACACTTAGTTTAATTAATACCCTTTAATTAATCAATTTCCCTAAGTTTAGGCTTAGGAAAACGTTAAAAAACAATTAACTATTTTAATTAAACCATCTTTAAGTGAAATTTTCCAAAACCATTTCTGGGTTTTTTGGAATACATGTGTCCTAGCCTATATACAAAGTTACAAGGCTAGAGCACATCCGATGCTACCATAAATCAACACTCCCTCTTAGCGAGGAAAGTGCTCTAGCAAAACAACTCAATGTGCTGCTCTGACTTTTGGAACATCTGCTGCTGTGCTATTGATGCTGCTCGCCCACATTGCACAAGAAAATGCTGCAACTGTATTGCTGCTGACTCTGCATGCTGCTACCAACTGCCACTGTACTGCAACTCCCTCTGAATTCTGCAACCATGCTGTTGCACTGCGTGAGCACTGCTCTGCACTACTCTGCACTGCGCTGCACCACTTGTGCATTGCGTTATTGCTGCTCATCTGCTGCTGCTGCTCAACTACTGCTGCTGCTGCACTGTTGCTAATTGCAACATAAAAACATCCGAATTTGGACAAGTAAATCTACAATTGAAAAATAAGGCTGACTGCTGCTAGTTTCTGCACTAGCTCTCTGAAAATACTGCGCTGTTGCTGCTTTGCACTACGTGAGCACTACACTGCATTGCGCTGCACCAGTGTGCACTGCGCTGCTGCTGTTGCTCCCTCTCTGTGTTGATCAGGCTCTAGTACTGCTAGCCACTGCACTGTCTTCTCATCTTCTGCTACAAATGTCCATCCTGCTACTGTCTTTAGGCTGCTGTAGCTCACATGTGATCCAAGAGTCCATAAATACTCTAGGATCCTGCCAACTTGTAGATTCTGGATCTACAACTCCAAGTCAACCCACTTTTCTCCTTTCAGAAGATGAGCTAACATAGCACAATCTTTTTCTGCCTCAATCTTGGCAGCTCCTGCTTGTGGATCTTCCTTCTCCTCTTTATCCTTTTTCTTAAGAGGACACTGTGTGGCATAATGTCCCATTTCCCCACACCAGAAGCACTTGATCTTGGACAAATCTTTCTTCTTTTGCTTCTGTTGCCCCTTTGATGCAAGGGCAGTGTTATCTTCTTCCTCCTTGAATTTCGACCCACTGCTGCCATCCTCCAAATGGATTTTGAGGAGGTCTCTCCTCAGCTCTTCTTGCTGTAAGGCTGCCCAGATTGCTTCCCATCCTGGAAGCCTTTCTCTGCCTAGAATGCTCTGGATAAAGACTTGATAGTCTTCTGAAACCGAGTTCAGAGTGAGCCTTACCAGCTCTGAGTCTCTAGGAGCAACTCCTACCGCTGACAGCTAATCTTGGGTATCCTGAATATGAGACAAGAAGGAGTCAAAATGCTCTCCCTTCTTCATCTTGGTATTACACATCTTCTCTTCAAGGTACATCTTCAGCTGCTCGGAAGATCCTTGGTATAGCTTTTCCAGCCCTACCCACATCTCTCTAGCAGTGATCTTTGCTGCTATGTGGGGTACAATATGATCCTTCACACCATCTAGGATTAATCGCTTGGCTGTTGCCATATTCCTCTTGAATTGTCTCAGATGTGTTGCATCCAAGGGTTCTGCACATGCACTCTCTATGAGGGCCTTCAGATCATGCTCATCAAGGAGAAACTCTACCCTTGATTTCCAAATAACATAGTTGGAGGCACCCTCCAATCTATCTTGGTCACGTAGTCCATTGCTGGCCATCTCCTCAACTTGTCGATATCTTCCTCTAACCCTCTGCTCAGCTAGAATTATGCACTCCTTGAGGAGTAAGTCACTGCTTCTGCTGCTGCATGAGAAAAGCTGAGTTTCTTTGAGTAAGAAACCCTTTGAGGTCAAGAAATCCCCAACTGTGTTTTTCAGAAATTTTTTGACGCTTATGCACTGGCTCTTACTGCTGTGCAGTAACGACGTCCTTCAGCTACGCTGGCTTGCTACACTGCTTCTTCTGTAACTGAAAAGACTTACTCCTCTGTCAACTCTCTTAGAGGGAGCCTTTCTGTGCTGGAATGCCCTCTTGGCTTGGACAACTTAATATCTGGGAGGGTTTGCTGTTGCTTACGCAGATCCCAGACTCTACAACGCTGATCTGCTGGTTCACTCGTGTTTCACCTGCACTTCAGCTTGAATAAACTCTGATACCATGTGAAAAATCCTAGATCTGGATTACTACTACAACAAATATGAATTACTTCTTCTATTATATTTCATAATTATTTTATTACAATGAAATATCAAAGTAATTTCTGAAGCAGTCTACACAAGTAATGCTGGGGGATTAATCTAAGTGTTGAAACAATCTGAACAAAATACAATGAAAAACATCCACATTTGACTCAGTTATTTTTTGGACTAAGTCCCCGGAAAAACCCAACTCGAGAAAACCGGTGCAACAGATCTGAGGGTTTGTATTATTAAGCAGCAAAATCTTGAGTACAACTAGGGTGCCAACATCTGGCAAACCCTTCAGATAAATCTAGAAAATTTGGTGAAAAATGTGAGATATACCTCACTTAGCAAGTCTCCGGCTGATCTGACAACGTTAGTGAAGCCCTCACTGCCTCTGCGTGATTGCCTACGCTGGAACTGCATAAGCCTGCGTGGGCAAGCTTGAGGAACTGCGTCACCTTCCTCTGCAACTGATCTAGCTGATCTAAGATTAGATTTTGGCTCTCCTGGCTCAGAAACCCCAGCCTCTAGCTATCTCCAGACTGACTCCAAGAGACATTGCGCTGCTTCTGCGTGATTTCCTGCAGGGATTGTGTCACCGCTTCAGAAAACTGCGCTCTCTCTCTGCGTCATTGCTGCCTCTCTTTGAAATGCACTCCTGGTCCTCCTGACTAGTCTCTGCTTCTGCCCCTCTTTGAATCTGATCACTCAATCAAAATCACTTAGCAAACCTTGCCCTAGTGATTCGATTATGATCAAAAGCTGTGTCTTCTCATACAAATTCGAAAATGCTCAATGGCTCAAGTGTCTCAATGTGTTTTCCATAGGCCCCTCACCTTCCTTTATTCTTTTGTTGAACCTTCAACGGCCAAGATTAAAACATAATCAAGGGCTAAGATTAACTTGGAGGTGATCCACGACTTTATTTAGAAGATTCACACTTAGTTTAATTAATACCCTTTAATTAATCAGTTTCCCTAAGATTAGACTTAGGAAAACATTAAAAAAACGATTAATTATTTTAATTAAACCATCTCTAAGTGGAATTTTCCAAAACCATTTTTGGGTTTTATGGAATATATGTGTCCTAGCCTATATACAAAGTTACAAGGCTAGAGCACATACGATGCTACCATAAATCAACAAAAATCTCCAAGAGTCAGAAAGCGTTTGAAGAAATTCCTTCAGGTTTAAGAGATATTCAAATAATTAATCTTTTTAATTAAGGACCCTAAGTCTAACTTAGGAAAATTAAAAGATTAAAGTGAATTAAATTGAACATGTGATGAGAATTAAATTGAACGTGGATCAAGCAGCTTCTAATCTTAGCCGTTGATTAGAGATTAGATCACGAACGTTGGTTTACCAACGAGAAATGTATAAGAGAAGGGATTGGGGTCAGTTGGAGAACACACACATTGGTGAAGCACTGAAGCTAAGCTGAAATTCTAGGGCGTGGTTTGCTAAGAATTTCAGGAAGAGTTTGCAGTGCAGTGATTGGTAGTATTGGCTAGGGGATGATTTGATCCCAGGCCAAGAATACAACAACGACAGAGAGGCAGCATATCCAACAACGTAGAGGCAGCCAAGTGCTATGTAGTCCAGCCAGAGCTTAGTCAGGGGCAACGCAGAGGCAGCAGGAGCCATGCAGGGTTGATGCAGGCCCAGTGAGGGCAGCGCAGGGGCAGCGTAAGCCCTTCAGGGGTGACGCGGGCCCTTCCAGAGCAGTGCAGAGGTTGACACAGGCCTGAAAGGCCGACGCAGAGGGCTGAGGAGCACCGCTGGGGTTTCCAGTGGGCTAGAAAGGGCTCAAGTTCTGTAAATCCCGTTTGAGGGTGTGAATCAACCATATTTTTTTATCTCCGAGTGAAAGAGGTATTGTTGCCGTGATTTTCTCTGTAGGGCCAACCATGTCTGGTGCCTAGAAATTTTTGTTTTTAGATTCTGCATAATAATAAAACCCTCTAGAGCTAGTTGCACCGGTTTTCTCGCATTGGGTTTCTCCAGGGACATTTTTCCGAAAAATTTGTGTCACTTTGTCATATGAGTGTGCTATTCAG
Organism: Pinus albicaulis; assembly: GCA_034641835.2. NCBI lineage: Eukaryota > Viridiplantae > Streptophyta > Pinopsida > Pinales > Pinaceae > Pinus > Pinus albicaulis. Next base: position 205,523,325 of record CM076573.1, on the reverse strand, counting down.
TAAATGATCTGTATGTGTAGGCTGCTATTTGTATTTACTTTGTTGTTTTTCTGAATATTCAGATTAATAACTTGTATAAATAATAAAGTAGGAGAAGTAACTCAATGGTTAGCAGTAGGGTTTTTGATCCCAAGCTATGAGAGCCTTAAGACAGTAGCAGGAATGACTGGAGCAGTGGGTGCAGAGGATCACGGATGGAGCAGAGGCAGAGTTGGGACGCTGTAGAGGGAGCAACACAGTGCAGAGGCAGCAACAACGTAGAAGGGTTGATGGGACTTCAGCTATGCAGAGGAGGCATGGTTACGCAGTGTAGAGCTGCAGTAGCGCAGTGGCTTCAGGGGGACAGCGCATAGCAGTAGCCTAAGGAGCTTCAGTGATGAGATGCAACGAGATTGACTTATCTGTTAGTATTTGGGCAGGGGTCCTTCAGTTGCTTACTCTTAGCAACTGAGTTGTAGTGCAGTAGCTGGCAGCACGATGTAGCAATTTGAGAGGGAGCTACAGTATGGATGTAGCTATGACGGTGGCTGATTCATGGGCAGCAGTACAAAGAGCAACAACAGTGCAGTGATGAAGGGCAGCAGGCCAAGCATCAGCGCGGAGACCGATGCCAGAGATCAGAGCAGTACTTCTGGGTGATTGTATTAGTAGAGCACATTCCTCGCTAAGAGGGAGTGTTGAGGTTTTGGGGTAGCATCGTATGTGCTCTAGCTCCCAAATTGTTTGGAGGAGCTGGAGTACATGAGATCTCCAAGACACATAAAGCGTTTGAAGAAATTCCATCAGGTTTAAGAGATATTCAAATAATTAATCTTTTTAACTAAGGACCTTAAGTCTAACTTAGGAAAATTAAAAGATTAAAGTGAATTAAATTGAACATGTGATGAGAATGTCATAAGTGGCGCGGATCAAACAATTTCTAATCTTAGCTGTTGATTAGAGATTAGATCACGACTGTTGGTTTCCCAACGAGAAACGTATAAGAGAAGGGCTTGGGGTTAGTTGGAGAACACACACATTGGCGGAACACTGAATCTAAGCTGAAATTCTAAGGCGTGGTTTGCTAAGAATTTTAGGAAGAGTTTGCAGTGTAGCGAGGGGTAGTATTGGCAAGGAGATGATCTGATCCCAGGCCAAGAATACAAAAGCGGCAGAGAGGCAGCATATCCAGCAACGCAGAGGCAGCCAGGTGCTACGCAGTCTAGCCAGAGCCCAGTCAGGGGTAGCGCACAGGAAGCAGGAGCCACGCAAGGCTGACGCAGGCCCAGTCAGGGCAGCGCAAGGGCATCATAAGTCCTTTAGGGGTGACACAGACCCTTCCAGAGCAGCGCAGAGGCTGACGCAGGCCCTTCCAGAGCAGCGCAGAGGCTGACGCAGGCCAGAAAGACTAACGCAGAGGGTTGAGGAGCAACGCTGGGGTTTCCAGTGGGCTAGAAAGGGCTCGAGTTTTGTAAATCCCGTTTGAGGGTGTGAATCAGCCATATTTTCTGTCTTCGAGTGAAGGAGGTATTGTTGCGGTGATTTCTCTATAGGGCCAACCATGTCTGGTGCCCAGAAATTGTTGTATTCAAATTTTGTATAATAAACCTTCCAGAGCTAGCTGCACCGATTTTCTCGCATTGGGTTTTTCCAGGGACATTTGTTCGAAAAATGTGTGTGTCACTTTGTCATATGCGCTTGCTATTCAGTAAATGATCTGTATGTGTAGGCTACTATTTATATTACTTCACTGTTTTTCTGAATATTCAGATTAATAACTTGTATAAATAATCAAGTACGAGAAGTAAATCAATGGTTAGCAGTAGGGTTTCTTAGATTAAGAAATTCTCACATAAACCAATCAAAATGGTTAAAGTTAAAAAGAGGTACATGTAAATATTTTGGAGGGAAAAGAAGAAAACTACATTTTTTAATTGTATTTTTGACTTTTATCTCCTTATAGGTTTACTCAAATTTCAAGTGTAGACACCCATTGGATGCAAAATCAAATTCCACATTCAACGAGTACCCGTTATGCATACTTTTTTGGAGACCCACCTTGATAAAAATTGCAGATACATTAAAAAAGTGTGTTGAAACACGTTTTTTTAATGTATCTGCAATTTTTATCAAGGTGGGTCTCCAAAAAAGTATGCATAACGGGTACTTGTTGGATGTGGAATTCAATTCCGCATCTAATGAGTGCCTAAACGTGAAATTTGAGTAAACCTATAAGGAGATGAGCTGAAAATACAATTAAAAATTAGTTTTCTACTTTTCCCTCCAAAATACATAACTCTTATTTTAATATTTTTACTATTATTTTATTATTTTTCCTTAGGAGGCCACTTTTAGGCTGAAATTTCCTCTAATGGTCCCCTTCATGCCTAATGGATCCAACTTTTGTTTCTTGTCCTTCGATATATGAATATAGACAAGACAACTAAAAATTTAGAGATGATCCACACTTGTTTTCTTCCCAGTGAATACTTCTTCAAGAGTCATGTTATCTAATGGGGACTACGATTTTGTACTTATACAATTGTCTTTGTTGCTTCACCCCACAAAAATTTCGACAAATCTTGATCATGTAGCATAACTTTTACACTTTCTTCAATGGACCGATTCTTTTGTTTTGAAACTCCATTTTGTTCGAGATTATATGGGACTATCAACTCCCTCTTAATCCAAGATTCCTTACATAAGGCTATGATTTCCTTGGACGTGTATTCTCCATTATCAGACCTTAATATATTAATTCTCCTTTCTGTAAGGTTCTCTACTTCAGCTTTGAATTCTTGAAATTTGGTAAATACTTCGTCCTTGGATTCATTAAGTAAACCCAAGTTTTCCTTGAATGGTCATCTATGAGAGTGACATAATATAGATGACCTTCAAGTGTCTTTGTATTCATAGGACCACAAACATCCGAATGAATAAGATCCAAGATTTCTTTTGACCTTGAAGTACTGCTTCCAAATGGTCTCTTGGTGTTCTTACCCAATGCACATCCCTTGCATACTCCTTCATCATCTTCTTTCAGTTCGGGGATGCCATTCACTATACAATTTAGGGTTAGTAATATTTTGTAGTGAAGATGACCAAATCTTCTATGTCAAAGTTCACATGGGCTAACTTCAATGTGAACCAAAGCTTGAGCAAGCGGAGCTAACAATCTGTAAAGTCTTCCTTCACAGATCCCAATCATTCTTGCATTATCTATGCTTTGGTTTTTACTCCATACTACAACCTTTCCATCAATGAACCCAACTCTATCACCGTTGTCTTCTAGACATGAAATGGAAAGTAATTTTTTGTGCAAACCTGGAACAAATAAGATATTGTTGAGATGAATGTTTCCTCCATTCTCCAGCTCAAGTGAAGTTGATCCAATTCCTCTTACAGGGTAACTTTTATTGTCACCAAGTTCTACAGAGTAAGAGGATTTCCCTTTTGATAATGTCTTCAATTACTTGTGTTGGCCTGTCATATGTCTAGATGCTCCACTATCGATTACCCAAATATTCTCATCTTGAAATGTGCCAGTGAGTGCAGAGAATAGTCCTTCATCCTTTGTAGTTGTGTTGGTCACTTCTTAGAAAATAAGAGATCCCATACTTCTTTGATGCCCTTCTGGAGTTGAATTGCCACCTTCATACACTTCTTTAGGAACTTTTTTAGCGTAGTAGAGATCTTCATTATGCCCTTAGCTAACCTTAGCTCTGATACCATGTTGAGGAATCTATAGGGCAATAGATTAGATGATTTCTCTTTCTATGATAACTGCTTGTAATGTCTTTTAACTTTTTTCTTATTAGCTTCTTCATTTATTATTATGTTTATCTATCATCAAACAACTACCAAAACAAGAAGAACAGTAGAACAAAAAATGTCTAGGTTTTAACCCTGTACAAAAATTACCTGCAAACGAATTCTTAAAACAAAAAATAAACAATGGTGAGAACATAAAACAAATATACACAGATATTTTCCCCTGGATCCCAAAACCGGGACTACCAGATTGATTTTTCATTATTTTCCTTTCAATGTTACAATACATATATATATAGATGCCGAAGCATTCATAAACCCTAATCCATTAACCCTGGATTCGAACATAAACGTAGTTCCCTTGACTGGATCTACATAATACTATGGGCAGAAAACCATAATGCCCAAAATCATGTGCAAAACCCATGCACAAAACCATGGGTAGGTCCGCCCACCTATTATGGGGTCCAAATTTTTTCCCCGGGGCACTGTGCTAGACCGTGTAAGGGGGCTCGCCTCCCTACAAATCCTCTGATAGGGGGGCTGCCGCCCCCCCTACAAATCCTTCGACAGGGGGGGTTGTCGCCCCCATGTGACCCCCCTACTTGCACCAGGGTCAAAACCTCTCCACTTGAGAGGAAAACCCACAAAATCTCTTCTCTTCTTATAGATTCTTCAATTGACGAATTCCAAGACCTCTAGAGCAAGACCAATACTCGCCAAGACCAAGTCCAACCTCTCCTGATAATGTGCTTCCTTTGTCCAAGTCAAACCCAGTCAAATCTCTTCCAGCATCACAACTTCGACCCCCAGCTTCAGAATTTCAGCCTTTACTGCAAGTTTGAGATTTTTGGCCCCCTGCAATTGCTTCTCAAACCACACGTGTGAGCGAAATTAGCCTTCCAAGGCCTCCCAATAACTTTGCTTCCTTGTGTTGGGCTAGAAGGTGACTTAGTTGATCCTTCTTCTAGCAGATTTGATCCTCCTCTAGAAGATAGAGAATATCGACCTTGAAGCAATGAACCCAAGCTTCACTTTTTCACATGTGTGAGAGAATATTATCTCAAAAACAATCTTCTTCGTCCTCTTCATTCTTCGCTAGCTTTCTTGCTCTTCTCCTTCGCTTGAATGAGTGAGTGATGAATGTATCTCAAGGAGGTCGAGTTCCCTCCTTTATATAGGCTTCTCAAGGTGGACGTGGCTCCTCAAAATAGGCCAACTTCCTAGCTACTAGGCCGACTTGGTCTTGAAGGGTATTTTGACACTTTTATTTACAAATGTTTTTTTTCTTTACAAGCTACAATGTGCTTGATGGGGTCTTCAACTTATGACAATGACTCTTTTGACTTCTTGACCAAGGACAAACCCTAGAAGCACTCAATGGATGCTTGACCTCTAAAATAAAAGACCTTGACCATGAAACCCATGCTCCAAAAATAACAATAATAAATTTTCTTTCATTTTACAAAATATAAGAATCAAAAGTGCATTTCATATTTATGAAGACCGAACCTAGTTACACATTTTTCAACACGGAGATATAACAGTTCTCACCAGGTGAGATGCAATGTTTTTTGGAAGCAGTGATTTTGTGAAGCAAGTTACTTGTGGTGAAATGAGAGAATGCTAGCTTAAGGTTGAGATAGCAACAAAAAAGGAGAGAATTATAATGGAGTCAAAATTTTTACATGTAAATTGGCATATGGCTGTAAGACCTAGTAAGGCATCTGTATTGGTAAATAATCACTGGTAAAGTCTGGATGTAGACCTAGGTGATATAGGGGAGCATGTTGAGCTAGGAAAACATGTGAAATTATTAAATACCCTGACGTTGACTGGGTAGGTCTTGGAGGTGAGTGGTGGCGACAGGCTCACTTAGCCGGTTTGACTAGATTTGGCAAATGAAAACCCAAAGTCAAGTTTAAAGGGGGGATTGTTAGATAAAATTGACTCAGTGGTGGAGTTGAGGTTGTGTCAACCGTTATGGTTTTGGGCACTTGGTATTGGTGACTCATGGTATTGAGCCATGATTAAGCAGTGAAAACTCAGGTTGTTGGCCGACTTGGCTGTGTTTTAGCCAAGGACAATAATAGATGTATTATTGGCTTGTTTTTCAGAATAGCCAAATATTTTTTTTTTATTCTCTTCTTCAAACAAAACCCCAACTAAGGAAAAACCAACCATTAAAAGATCTATTATTGTCCTTGGATAAAACACAGCCAAGCCGACCAACAATCTGAGCTTTCACCGTTCAACCATGGCTCAATACAATGGAGAATACCCAACCCTTTTAACGACTCCAACTACATGTAATACCATGAGCTCAATACCATGAGTCACCAATACTAGGCGCCCAAAACCACAACTGTTAACCATAATTGTTGACACAACCTCAACTAACCACCGAGTCAAGTTTATCTAACAGTTTAAAGGACCCTTAACCTTAGCAAATTACGTGAAGTAAAGGAATAATTAAAGTAATTGACATTTATTAGAAAAAGTAAGTTAATCTAATGAAACACAAAGGTTAGTTGCATTCATGAACTAGATGAATCTCAACCATTGAATTTAATTAATGTTGAGATCTAATCTCAATCGTCAAACCACTTTGGAGATTAGGGTTGTGGATTCGGTAATAATTCAAACTTATAAAAGGAAGGCTAGGCTAAGGGAGAAGACACATCAAGTGAGCACAAGATAGTGAGATAGTGAGATCTTAGTGTTTGGGTGGAGAAGGACTTTCATCCAAGTGTGTAGGGTTTGAGGAAGAGTGCAAGGGTCAACAAGGGAAAAGGATATAGATCAGCGAAGCAAGATCTGTGATCAGCTAGATCTTTTCTAGGTTTTGTTGTATTTTTGTTTTTGCTTAGAGGGCCATTATCTAAGGACCTTTGTATGATGTGGTTTATTATTAATGAAACAACATATTTTGAAGGGCAGAAATATATGTGTGCATGTGTATGAGATTGTTTAATGTTTGTTTTTGTTGTTATCTATTTATTTGTGTGTTGAAATCTTAGCCATGCTTTTTATTTAGTAGATCTGAGTAAAATCTGTTAGCCTCCTTCATTATTGCTTAGGTGTAGAATTTTGACAAAGTAATGCTTATGTTTGTGTCACCAACCAAGTATGCCAAGAGATTGTTGGAAAAAATTAGGGTGATTCATTGTAATAAGATTGTTGGAAAAAGGGTGATTCATTGTCATAAACTAATACACCTATGTAGGTTAGGTTAAAATTATCAATATAAATGACATTTGAATTTTGATTGAGAAATGGAGTCAAAATATAAACAACAGATGGGTAGGGTAATCCATCTCACAACCAGTAGAATCGATTTGAGCTTTGTAGTTAGTTGTATTTCTAGATCTATGACAACCTCAAGTTTGATCATTGAATTATAACTAAGAGAATATCAAGGTATGTGAAGGGTGCCTTGGAGTATGACATCATGTATGGCAAAGAGAGGATTTGACGACTTACAAGTTATACAAAGTTAGATTTGGCAGGTTTTAGTTAATGTGAAGTTCATTATAGGGTCTTTTTTCACCCCCACTGTAAGGCGCAATTTCATGGTTGAGTGAGAAGCAACATGTGGTATCACTCCCCCCTATTGAAGTGGAGTATAGGGTACCACTAATCGTAGCTTGTGAAGTAGTTTGGTTGAGGATTTCATGGTAGAGTAAGGAGTAGCATGTAGTATCATTTGCCTCCATGAAGCGGAGTATAGAGAAACGATGATTGCAGCTTGTGAATTAGTTTGGTTGAGAAGAAGACACTGTTTTGTAAGTTTTACAAGTTGATCCTACTAAACTTAATTGTGATAATGAAAGTGTTTTGAAATTGGCGAAGAATCCTATCTTTCATGATTGAATGAAGCATGTGGCATTGCATTGCCAATTTGTCACTACATTCAATGTTTGGTGGAGAATGAAGAATTAGAGTGGTAGTATTGTGTGACTCAATAGTAGAATGCAATTATCTTTACCAAGCCTCTTGGTCCTAACAAGTTTGATGTAATTTATAATATGAATATTAAGAGAGGGTGATAAAGTATACACTTAATGGTGATATCTAGTACTTTGGATATTTATGTTATAAAGTATACTTTGGAATAAAGTCAATTTTATGACTTAAGTTTAAATTAGGCATTTAATTATTTTGTAATAACGGGAATATGAACAATCATTGACTCCATGTACTCACATTAAAGATCTTTGGGAAAATGAAATAATACAAGCAAATGGTTCTCTTTGTCAACTGGTGGTGCACATTTTTTGATCTTGTTGTATCCAATTACTAACATTTCCCTTGGTGTGAACTCTATTATGTGCCAATTGTTGAAATTTGATGACTAAAACGTTTCCTGCAATCCCAACCTGGTTTTAATTTCACCTTATCACTCCCATTCAGTTAAATGCCCTTTCCCATAAACTTACATTCAACATATAGAATTTTGGAAACGAAATTTTCAGATTAAAACACATGGGATTGTCAACACGTGCTGAAAATAAATATGGACATAAACGGATCAGCAACACATAAAAAATATGCACAGATTTTTGGTCAACTTAGACCCAGGTAAAACCCCTTCAAGCTTCTCCAGGGAAAATGTTAATTAAGGTTGTCATTGATGTCAATATGGCTTTGAATGAGATGTCAATATTCTTGAGATGCCTGGTTCCAAATGATGGTATCTTGCCCTAAGAAGTTGCCAAGTGTCTGATTGGTGATCTAGTCCCTAAATACAAGTCCATGATGTGAAGAACTATACTTAATGAAGCCATACTTGTGATGATGCTATACTCTTATATGACCACACTTAATGATGGTGTTTGATGAAGATTGGAAGATTAAGTGATGACGTGATTGATGATTGAAAGAGACCTTCCTAATGATATTGCCTAAAACATATCACTGCGCCACTATGTAATAAACTCATTTCTGATGTCCTACCATGATCGTATGATGAAGATAAAAAAGCCAAAACCATGGAGAAGCCCATCTGCCCTACCTCAAATTCTGCATTAATTAATGACCAGTCACATTAAATAATGTTTTTTACTATTTTAGAGGCAGCCTCCCAATTTGATACCTATGCCATCTTTTAGAGCATAATTTGGCCTTTCCAATGAGCTATTACTTGGCCCGAAACTCCAAGTGGTTTGGTAGAGATGAATTTTTCAAGTTAAAGAAATAAAGTTGCTCTTGAGCCGACCTGTGCTATCCTATTCATGTCGGCCCTTCTCCCAACGGTCACGTCTTTTCGGAGGGACAAACCACTATAAATATGTGGGCAGACTCTTCATTTCAGAATCAAAATTTCGGTGATTAATTACAGTGATACATCGCAGGAAAAACAGAGATAGAAAGGCTGAGGAGATTAGAGATTAAAAATTGTCTTGGGCTAATTTTTTTTATATTATTTTTAGCTCAGATTAAGGACAGTCAAACAGTGAACTTGAGCTCGGATTAGTAGCACAGTTTGCTGTCTCTCGGATATGTGACAAGGAGGCAGCTCCCTTAACCTGTGGCAAATAATCTCTAACCTGTGAACTAAAGGATATAACCTTTAGAATAGTAATCGTTTATCTTGACAGAAGTGTGGTTGCTGATCCAGACTGTGCTAAAGGACTGATAACTCAGAAAAATAAAAAAGAAGGATAGCTACAGTGGTTCAGACCCTTTATCATTGCAGCAAAAGTCTACAGTACTTCGATATTTTTGAAGAGCACAAAACTGTGAAAACAAGTTTCGGATCAATAATATAGGGAGTCAGTTCAGAAAAACAGTGTTTCAGACCTGGGTTAAGGAGTGTCTATCTGTGGTTGGCTCGGATAAGGTAATACAACCACTGGTTGAAAGCTCAAAGAGTATTCTCTGTGGTGTCTTGGTCTTAGATCCTATACAACAGTTCAGACCTCTGTGTTGTAGTCTCTGGCCAAGGATATTGCAACAGGACCTCGGACTATCCTTATACTCAGAAACTCAGATAGATCTCTTTTTAATTAAGAGACAGATCCTTCATCTGTCAGCTTGGTGTTGGTATTAAAGCAGATCTGTTGGGTGGTGTATCTCTTGAACTTGATCAGAACAATACTTGAAGTACACTTTGGAGGTCGGATATACTTGTAGAGATTCATATTTGTGGTTTGTCATCATCAAAGTTTGTTGTGAGTCAAACACTTGGAAATGACTTTGATGATTCATTGAGAACCTTGGAGACCATGATGCATTAGTCATCATGAAATAACTTGGAGAATTTTTTTGGATACGATGAAGTGCAGTGGTGACACCTTCTAAGAAGAAAATGTTGTCATTGATGATGTGACGTGGAGACAAAGTGATGGCATTGCTGAAGATTTACAGGGCTCATTGAAGAAGACTTTGGGAGCCGTGAAAAATAACCAAACATATTTTGACAAAGTGAAGTTGAGGGTTGGAGCCTCATAGAGACAAGGTTGGTGCCTTTGAAGATAGGGTTGGAGCCCTAGAGGACAGGAGTTCTCAAGAAATCGAGTTGGAGCCTGTACTAGAGATAGGGTTGGAGCCCTAGAGTTGGTGCCTCAAAATTGACGAGGTTGGTGCCTCAAATTGACAAGGTTGGAGCCCTAGAGGTTGGTGCCTCAAAATTGACAAGGTTGGTGCCTCAAATTGACAAGGTTGGAGCCTTGGAAAGACCAAATCGGTGCTTGGCAGAATACAGGTTGGATCCTGGAAGATTGGAGTCTTCATCTAGGGTTGGAGCCCTATATCATTATTGTACTTTACTTACTGTAAAGAAGAAATTAATAAAAGTATCTATTCCATCATTGTTCATTTTGTGTTCTAAATATAAGTGATCTAACTGGTAAAATTAACAATTGAAAATAAACACTGATTCACCCCCCTCTCAGTATTTCCAACAGAAAATCTGTTAGAGAGCTCTTCAAATTTATTTATCTTTCAAGTTCAGGAAAAATACAATTGCAGACAAAGCAAAACAACAAAATACAACTTATCTCTTCAGCCCAAAACTTGTTGAAAACCGCGCCCACTTGAAGCTGAAAATGTACTGTACGGACGCTGCTGTAATGTATGGCTTTCGTACAGACTGTACGGATTTCCGTATCGCTGTATGGACTATATCGATTTTTTTTCATTTTTTTGCTCAAAAACTTCTCTCGAACTGCGTGCAGCTCACAACATTAAATGTTGTTTGAATTGTACCTTTTGCTGTATTTTATGCCTTGATTTCCGTGCCCAAAAATCACTCCTTCAACTTGTTGCAACAAATTTCTCTTTCGAAACTTTTCTCCAGCCCTCAGCCTCCTTTCTCTAATCTACTCATGAAGAATGAATGAATGCAATCTCTCATTTCTTTTCGCCCTTTTGTTTCTCTAAATGACTTTTGGGCAACTCTAAGATCTAATGGCTCAGATTCATGTAGATCAAGGGATGAGAATAATTTGCATTTAATTCTCACTTTCTATTTTTTAACTCACCCATTAAATAAAGTACCCACGTTGTACTTTATGGATAAAGTCGCTTTTCACTTAATAATTTAACACTGACTTTACCACTTATAAAGTCACTTTCACTTTATAAAGTCACACTCAGGAAAATAATTATTTTGGACACTTTTCCCTAGGGAGAGACTAACCCATGGGAAACCACTTGTCCAAGGTACATTAAAAATCAACACCAATCAATCCATAGGTTCAAGAATTTGAGCTAGTTGTTGTGTACTATGCAAACTCCTAGATTATTGGGGAATTTGCCCCGACAATTCTCTAGCCTATTCAACCACGTTTAGGTAGTCCCAAAGATTGAAGGTAGTTGTCATTCTAGAGCTATGTAGGTTATTCGAGAAAGGATAGGGTGTTGACATGGAGGGCTCTCTTGTGCCACCCCTAAGAGTGACAAATTTCCATGACCTGCCTTTGCATACAGCTAAGATGGAGAAGCGTCCAAAATAACCTGACCAATGCAAGGAAGGCTAGTGTTTAACCTTTGCTGATCATGAACTAAGTAATGATGGATGGGGGTTTGCTCCCAAGGACCATGGTGATTTCGCATTGATTGAGGGACTTATTCGAACTTCCTTAAGTTGCATGAAACATGTACTAGTTTCAGAAACAAGAACATATGAAAACATGATCCACCCCTTCCACCCCCCCCAAAAGAAAAAGAAAAAAGAAAAAAAGGAGGTTATGTCAGGGGAAATGTGATGTGTGTGTGTGTGTGTGTGTATAACACATTATCTTGCAATAAAAAAAATGATAAGTTAGTTAGAGGTTAATTTGTCTTCATTTTCAATAGATTAGGGTTAATTAGACTTCTTATGGGCCCTATTACCACAAAATCAAGTAGGCTCAGCGCAAAGTCTCACTGGGTGGGGCCAAACCTTATGGCGACAAGAGAAAGGGTTGCCACTGTCACCTTGACATCCTTTCTTCTACTCTTTAGTGTTATTTGACCACAAGGGAGGCTTTCCTAGATCACCTAAAGCCTAAAGGATATTCTAATGTTATGGCTTAAGGTGATGTGTAAGAAATCTATAATATGGCCTAAAGTACCAACAAGGTTTAGAAAGGTCTAGATGTTCTATACTTAGGTTCAAATATTCTATGCCTAGACCAACATTGGGATGCTATAAGTTATGGTTTGATTGATATGCAATAACGAAGTGCACAATGTCATATAGTAGCCAAGGAAAAGGCCTTCCAATGATAATCGACAACAAGGGAACAAAGTCCTTCTAATAGATACTAGGGTTAGGGCAGGAAATTGGTTTCTATGGTTGAAATATATGCACATGCCACAAACAACAAATGATGGGTGGCGTCAACCCTAACTAAGGAGGCTTGACCATGCACTACGCTAGATTTTGCCTTTGTATGATTTATAGATGCAATTCCTAAATTATAAGCCACAAATATCGAACCAAAATTCACTTTTATGCATAAATCTACCCTAGAAACCCTAGCGGCTAACCCTAGATGTCTAGGAATGGGGGAAAGAAGATGGAATTTAATAAAAATTATGGATGATCAACACACCAAGGATTAGTGCCTTATCGCACAAGGGTTCAATGGAGTCTCCTAGGGCTAAATTTCGTGGGAAAGACTTTGATGGAGTAAGGGGAGATGACTAGGGCATCCATTTTTAAAACCCTAACTATTTTCCTTGTGAGGGAGAAATTAAATATAGGGAATGCACATTTAGAGTGTCCTTATAGGCCTTAAGTAGAACAATTTTGCATGCAATAATGTAGCAAGATTTCAACATAAATTAAGCATTTAGTCACGACAAATAGAAACCCTATTTTGTACATTTAATATGCAAAATATCAATGACAAAGCATTAAACTTACAAAATCCTCATATTGAGCACTTCTTTCAATCCCAGAAAAATGTCTCACTACAAAAGATCAACTCCACAAGAAATTCGCACCATAAAAGATCACATCTTTCCTATTGTAGCGAAAAAGTCTAATTCACACTCTCTTTGAAGAGAAGATAATAGAATATGTGATGATGAAATGAAATGAGGGGTAGTCTCTACATTGTCTAACATTATGATTAGAGGTAGTCATTTTGCTAAGATGGATCATCAAGATCCTATAAGAACCATCATCTTGGAATGTTCTTGGAAGAAGCATTATGACAAGGTTAGTATGGAAGCAATACTCAATGCAATTGGTCATGTTACAAGCTCATTTTAGGGCACATAACTAGAAGATTGAATGAACGCATAGAATTGCGAATTTGAAGTAGGATTCATGTGTACAGAATCCTGGTTATAAAAAATGTGGCAGATTTTTATGGCATCCATGTTGTCCTTTTGCATTTGTTTTCCTCACTGTTTTCTCTTTCTTTGCTGTTTGTTTATGGCATTCAAGCCACACCACTGTTCTTTTTTTTCAAATCTCGAGATCGTATTGTTTCTCTGCTACCCCTTTCAAGGCTTTAATGACAGCATTTCTTTGACAGCATTCTTGGCTACAGGCTTGATCACAGCTGAAGCTCTTGTTCAAATCTTCATTCCTCTATGACAGAGATTTTCTACAGCTTACGGGCAGTGGTTCCTAAACCCTTGTCTTTGCATACTTCCTCTCTTTTTCAATGTTTCTGTCTTTGCATTGTTCCTATCTCCCAGTGGAACTACTCTTCACATTATTTTCCGGGACCCATGTTTCTGAAATAACGTTAAAATTTGATACAAAAATGAAAGAGGCAGAAAAATGAACTTTCATTAAACGCAAAACTGAGTACTGGGGCAACAAGCAACTACATTTTTTTGACTACTTTTACAGGCATTCACTTTTGATCTGTAGACTCGTTTATGAATCTATGGATATATGTTTTCCTTGTGTGGAAATATAAATGATTACTCAATTTCAGCTACACTACATTTCAATCACGAATCAGGATTCTATTAGTTACAATATCTTTCATTTTTTTTTCACTTATTCTTGATTTTTCCTTCTCATTATTTATCAGCAAATTTATTAAATGAGGATTAATTTCAACATCTTTATCAGCTTGTAGAGGATTCTAGTTGGCTTTTTTTCTCATGTTGAAGGACTGTGGTTCAATTTAAAGTTTCCTTCCTTTTTTACTCTTGCTTCCTGTTTCTATTGGGCATTATCTTCTCATGACTTTGGTGATTTTGGACATAGTGGGGTTGAGCGTCTGCTAGATCGTATTAGCAATGGTGTTTTAGCAGAAGATCGCCGTGCTGCAATTGCAGAGCTCCAAGCTGTTGTATCAGAAAGTAGTTCAGCACAACTAGCCTTTGGGGCAATGGGTGAGTCATGCTTCAATATATTAGTCAGTGTGAATATTGTTGTTAGGCTGGTCATATTGACTATCAATGCTAACTAGCACTGTATATTTTGTTACAGGATTCCCAGTGCTGATGTCTATTTTGAAGGAAGAACGTGATGATATAGAGATGGTTTGTATTGCTATTGTTTGTAACAAAGATGAGTTAAATTACTTAATGATAGACAGGTCATTTTTACAAAAAATCAGTGAAACATTCTTGCTTCTTTTTGTTCTAAGTTCGTTGGTTACTTTTATTGTTAAATATACTGTATGTCACCAAACCACTTGGGCAATCTACACAAAGAATTGCCGAAACTGTGTAATGAACAAAGTTTGTACTTACACGAGTTAAATACTCCACAATACTTGGAATATGAAGATGTCCATTGAGGATGCAAGTATATATATAAAATGTCTGAATGAGAATATGATTTGGTTACGACTGGGGGTTCCATATATATACCTAGGTGGTAATCCCTTCGTAAACGGTCATGTCTTTTGAGACATACCTTTTCAATATACTAATAATTATTAACTATTAATGATTAATTATTTATATTCATAATATTGCCTTCTTTTTCAAAAAAGCTTTGTCCTCAAAGCGTATTGCTGATAAGGCGTGTCATTTGTTTCTTTATTTTGTAATCTATTCACATTTTTGGAATTCTTCGAGTTGTCATCTTCGATGATAAAAGATGATAGGATCCTCAGAGTGATAAACAGAGTTGTCTAACTGAGAAGAGATACGACCATCCTAAATCAATCTTCTATGGAATCTTGCGGTTATTGGATACTTAGAATGAATTTTTATCATAAGACTGAATAATGGTGACATCAATATTTTTGGCAACATAAGTCACTTGTTTCTGGTCTAGTGATATCGATAATTTTTCTTTTTGTAGGAAAATTTCATAAATTTTTTCTTTGTTTTTAGGATGAAGGACCCTAGTAGTTCCATCTAGGGCGACCCCATAATTATATCACTATTGTCAAAAAATAAGGATTTAACAGTGAGTTGCGAGACAAAAGTATAATCTCCAATGCTTAGTTGTAGGTTGCTTATGTCATATTGTTTTTTATTCATCGAATCCATCGTTTCAATTATATTCGATTCAAGATTCACTAATAGGTTAGCACTTTTAGTATAACATAATTATTATCTTGAGTAGGATCAGTATATATTATAATATCCTTTTATATTATAATATCCTTTCCTGCAAGTGATCCTTTAATTTTAAATAGCGCACTAACATTTTTACTAAAAATTTTAGGAAATCTTCCATTACTGGTCTCCATTTTACTTTTTCAAGATGAGCTTAGGGTTTTTAAAGTAACCCCTTTAACTTTTATTAATCCTTCAAACCCCTGTAAGTATAACTCTTTTTAAAATCTTGAATCAGAAAATATATGCTTAGGGTTTTTAAAGTAACCCCTTTAACTTTTATTAATCCTTCAAACCCCTTTAAGTACAACTCTTTTCTAATTCCTCTTAAGAGAAACCTTTATATATAGATATATATATATATATATATATATATTTTTTTTTTAAATTGCAAATTTTCAAAATGTTTTTATCTTTAATTAAACCCTTCAAAATTTACTATAACACAAGTCACACAAACTTTCATATAAAAAGGGTCACGACTTTTATCATATCTGATTTCTACGATCCTTTGCTTTAATAGTCTCGATCTAGGAGACTAATCTTACTGCACCGTAATAAGAGAGATCCCTTTAAATGGAGCCTTACCGAATGATGAAGCGGCGAGACTTTATAAAGAGTCACATTGAAATGAAATGAAAGTCGTACAAAATTTCTTTGGAATTACAGAGATGTAGGAAACATCGAATGGATAGCTACCAGATTGTATGAATAGAAAAGTCATTTATAGTGATCAACGGGGTTGAGATAACCAGGGCTTTAATACACTTAATTAATTGGGAAAATATTTATTTGCTAAATTGAGAGGAGTGCACTTTGCTCTACTCTATCTCTCGAGAACCTAGTCGAGTATATGTAGTGGAGAGAAATGGTTTCATAATCCAAAATATTTAATGAGGATCATCCTTAAAAAGACACTTCGGTTTCTAATGTATTGGGTACAGGTTATGAAGATAACGCATCTCGAAATGTTGAAAGGGTCGAAAATGATGCGATGGTATCAACGATGGTTGTGGCAGTGGGTTCGACTGTGGCTGCTGGCGATGCAACTACCCCCTTTTTTAATTTTAATTTTTTGACCCTTTTTTAATTTTAATTTTAATTATTTTTAATATAATTTATTATTTATCTTTTTACCCTTTTTTTAATATTATATATTCTCTCTCTTTTCACCTATAATATATATGCTCTTTTTTTTCCCAATATATTATCTCTTTTTTTTTTGGTAATGTAACGACAAATTCTATTTCAATTTTTGGTGGCCAAAGGCAAAATTCAGACTAACTGCTGAGTTGTAGGAGAAACTCCAAAATTTTTGAGTATGTGGTAAAAGCTTGGCTAATGGCCGGGATCAGAAAACGAGGCTCTGATACCAATGTAACGAACAAATTTCGTACTTACACGAGTTAAATACTCTACAACACTTGGAATGTGAAGATGTCCATTGAGGATACAAGTATATATTGTTGAAATTCTGATGTTCTGTGCTGAAACAATTACTTATTCCAAAAACCTATTTCTGCTGCAATATTAGTTAAGCAATTGTAGATAGAACATAAACCAAAATGCACAATAGAAGACAACCAAGAACAATATGAGGCACAAAGAATTTAGGTAAAATGACCAAGGCAAAACCCACAAGAGGAAAATCCAACCAGATTCCTCTTCTATTAGATATGAATTGTTCAACAGAGATACAAAGTACAAGGAGAGATCAAGAGAATGAGTAAATTCACCCAAATTTGAACAAGCTGTAGCATGAAGATCACTAGTAGCAACAACAGATGCAAGCACTGAATCAACCTTCCGTTCAACTGAATCAACACTGAAACACTGAAGCACTGAATCAATATTGGCTCACCAAGTTTTGCTCTTACTCTCAAAGTATTTCTCTCTCACAATCTTCTTCAAGTCTTTCTAACTCTCTCTCAAGTTCAAATTCTTCTTTCACAATGCACAAGCAGTAGTGGTCATGTGAGAAGACATGAGACACATATATAGGAGGAGCAACGAATTCTTGTCATAAAGGAGCAATATGCATTCCTTGAGGAAGAGTAACATATGCCGTTTAGGGGAGTGTAACTCATGCCATCAAGGAGTATAACAATGCCTTAGTAAGTCATGCCATTAAGAGAAGTATGCATGCCTTAGTTAAGAAGACTGTAACATAGGCATTAAAGAGAGCGTAATAGGAACCTTTTATGACAAGCCTTTAATGAGTGTAAGAGGAATATGGCATGTCTTTAATGATTGCGTAAGAGAGAGTGCAATGTATTATTAAGACACAGAGAGAGAGTTACATAGTGCCATATGAGTCATCAAGGAGAGAGGTGCCAAGTGATTGAGGTGATGAAGGTAAGGTGACTTGTACTTCTTTTTAATAATAGTATCAGAGTAATAATAATAATAATAATAATATTGATGATTAATTCGAGATTGAACTATTAGGAGTGATTAATGATAAGTTAAGTGATTTTCCTTCAACTATACTTGATTACCAATTGATGCAAGGTGATTTACTATTTTTTGGAAAGTCATACTTGAGATGCTAGACATGACTTTCTATTTTTAGAAATTCACTCCAGAATTGTCAAAAATGAGATTTTATTTAAGGAAATTCATCCCGAAACTGCCAATTTTGCACACTCCCTCTCAGCTAGGGAGGAATTTATTTCTGCAACAAAGTTCTCTGCTTTCTCTGCTCATCCCTATCAATCTTTGCTCTGGAACAATGATGTCTCAATCTAATGAAGAAGAATCATTATAGGGGAGATTCATCGATTACCCTATATCCATTGATCTTCCCACCTTTGACACAAACTTGGGGGGATTACCCTTTCTCTTCACATGACAAGGATCACACACAACCAAGCTTCACCTTAAGAGTCAAGTGGTAGAACACCTATATCCACAGACTTTGAGGGGATTACCACTTGTCAACACATGACAAGGATCGTGCATAACCAAGTCTCTTCTCTGCTTGGGGGGGGGGGGTTACCACTTGTTGACACATGAGAAGGATTAGACACAACCAACCTTTAAAACACCCATTGGCCAGATGGGTGGTAATCCCAAGAAGCCCAACTTGTGGGTAGGATGCATACTGGGTTATCCTCTTGGCAAGTCCCAAACTTGATGGTAGGGGGGTTTACGACTTGTCTACACATGACAAGGATCACACACAACCTACAGTCAAGAGTTCCCTCAACCCCAAGAGCTCTCCTGGCTCCATTCCCAACTTGTGAGCTCAAACATGAGGGAAAAGCATAACTCAGTGTTCTCAATCATCCATGACCACCCCCACCTGGAAGGGTCACATCCGTCAGTCCAAGCTGCTCTCTAAATACCAAGAACTTCCCTTTTGACAAAGGCTTTGTAAGTATGTCAACGATTTGTTCACTAGTTGCAATATGATGGAGTCTCACTGCTCCTCTCTGCACCATATTCTGGATATAGTGATATTTAATCTCAATGTGCTTGGACTTGTCATGGAAAACATAACTTTCTGCAAGTCGAATCACAGAAAATTACTGTTGTATCTAGTACATGCTCAAACAACTCTCCAAAGAGCTTCCTCGGCCATACTGCCTCACAGCTAGCCATGATGGCAACAATGTACTCGACTTCAACCGTGCTAAGGGCTACAAACTTCTGTTTTCTGCTCATCCAAGATATCATGGAAGATCCCAAGCTAAAGCGACATCCAGATGTGCTCTTTCTGTCATCAAAGTTACCAGCGCAATCAACACCAGAGTACCCATGTAGTCTCACATCTCCAACAGTATATCTCAATCCAAGATTGATGGTCCCATGCAGGTATCTCAATACATGCTTTGAGGCAATCCAGTGTGCGTGTGGTGGCTTATTCATATATTGGCTCAGAGCATTGACCGTAAAACATATATCCGGTCTAGTGTTCACTGAGAACATCAGTGCCCCAATCAGTTGTCGATACTCAGGAGTGTGAAAATTCTATTGTAGTATCATGGTTTACTTCTCCTACTTGATTAAATTATACAAGTTATCTTCAGAAATAAGATTCAGAAAATACCGAAGTAAACACAACTAACAACCTACACTTGTAGATCATTTACTGAATATTACGCTCATTCAAACAAAGTGACACACTGATTTTTGGACATAAGTGCTTGGAAAAACCCAAAGCGGGAAAATCGGTGTAATAGATATGAGGGTTTATTATTATTAAGTAGATTCTGAGTACAACAGATCTGGGCACCAAATCTGGTTCACCCGACAGAGAAAAACATAGATCTGTAGCTAACCTGCTGTTCTGAGACCAAAATTCTGACTGATCCACACCCTCAAACGAGATTTACAAGACTCAGCTCGGATCTGGCCCTAGAAACCCCAGCGCTGCCCCTGAAGCCCTAGCGTCAGCCCTGCTAGGCTCTGCGTTGCTGAGAGAGGGATTGCGTAACCCCAGAGTGGGTGATGCAGTCTTTATGCTGCCTCTGGAGGCCTCTGCGTAACTCTGAAGCCCTCTGAAGCTGCAGCGCTGCCCCTTCCTGGGCCTGCGTAGCAGTTGAAGCCTCTGCTGCTGCTGCCCTTGCTCTTCTGCGCTGTCCCTGAAAGCTGCTCCTCTGCCTCTTGCTGACTCTTGGCTCTGGGATCATATCATCCCCTCAGCCAATACTACGCCTCGCTACAGAAAACTCCTTCGGAAATTCTTAGCAAACCCTGCCCTAGAATTCCAAATCAGTCTCTCAGCTCTGCATTTGCGTGTGTGTCTCCAACTGACCCTCAAGCCTTTCTCTCATACTTTTTCATTGATCTCATCAATGGCTGAGATTAAAACACTCATCAATGACTGAGATTAATATACTGCTTGATCTGTGTAATTTTGAACATTTCAGCACTTGTTAATTAATTCACTTTAATTATTTAATTTTCCTAAGTTTAGACTTAGGAAGTAGTTAAAATAATTAATTATTTGAATAACTTGAACACCAGCTGAAATTTTTCCAAACACTTTCTGGGTTTTGGAGTTCAAGTGTCTTAGCCCTTCCACAAAATTTCAGGGCTAGAGCACACCCGATGCTACCCCAACTACACAAAATCTCAACAAGGAGGATTTGTCAAATCAGGACCTGCAACTTCACCTCATAACGTCTTGAAATTCATTTCCATTGGTGTATTCGTAGACTTATATTCTTTCATACCAAATATTTCCAGTAGCCTGACAACATATCTTCCTTGAAAAAGGAAAATCTCACCAGGTCTTTGCCATACCTCTAGGCACAGAAAGTAGTGCATCAAATGACAGTCGTTCATTTCAAACTCAGAATCTAACTCCCCCTTATACTGGAGGATAAGAGGTTCTCCACTTGTCAAGAATAAGTCATCAACATATAATACCAAAATAAAAGGCATACCTTTGACCATTTGAAGTAGAGATTTAGATCAACATTGCTTTTGTTAAAACCAAGCTTCATCAAGAAGCTGTCAATGCGGCCATACCAAGATCTTAGGGCTTGCTTCAATCCATAGAGAAATTTTTTCAGTTTGCACAACTCAGTTTTCCGGTCATGTACTTCAAAGCCTTGTGGTTGTTGCACAAATACTTTTTCCTTGAGGAATCCATGTGTTATCACTCAGTTATTTCTCAAGGTTAAAGAAAGAATTTACCGAGGTAACCACAAACCTACTTTTAAGCCTTAGGATTTAGCCTTCCTAGTGCTCAGAGAGGGTTCTCTATAAGATCTAACTTTGTTGATTTGTATTTGATTTTAGGCTAGTTATATGGGGCAAATTGGTTTTGGGATTTTGATTTGATTGGTGGGAAAATCACTTATTCAGATGGATAGCTATAGATATGTATCCCATTGGGTAGATGGAGTCAGTGTGTCAAGCAGTCAGATTAGGATCAAGGTCTAAGGTGAATGTTTACAAGGCAAGATAACAGAGTCATTTCAGATCTTTGGAGAAATTTCTTGTTTTCCCACCCCGGTTTTCAGTTTCACCTTATTTCTCCTTTTAGTTAAATGCCCTTTCCCATATCCTTACATTCAACAACAGGAAAATAATTTTTGCTAAAAACACAAATTCTGGAAAATTTACAGAATGCTGGAAAATGTAGAAATAAAAATCAGCAGATACAAAACAGCCATTCAACACATTTAAACACTGAGATTTTTGGTCAACATGACCTTGGAAAAACCCCCTACAACTCTTGGGGAAAACCAGTTTGAAAGCTCCTCCTTATTTCTGGAAAAATGCTTTTTACAGTGAGAGAAATATTCAGAAAAATCAGCAAGTAAAATTTTACAACTTATCTCGTTTTTCGTGCTTTACCACCACCTCGAAAAACGTGCAAACAGTAAAACTGAACCAGCGATAAATGCTGTACGGATTTCCTTGAAAAATGTGCGTAGAAATTACAGCATTAATTTCTGCTGTACAGCCTCATTTTTTTGCGTGCAGAACAGCATTAAATGTTGCTGTACGGCCTCCTAGGAATGCGTGCAGGCTGCCTTAAATGCTGTGTACGAAAATCTGCCTTGGTTTTTGTGCCAACAGTCAGCTATAGGTTGTACGGCCTGCCTAGAAATGCGTGCAGCAAAAATAGCAACCTCTCCCTCGAAATCTGTGCCCAGAAAATGATACGGCCTCCCTTGGAAATCATGCCCAAGTCTGCTGTACGGATTCTGCCTTGGAAACCGTGTCAAATCTTCCTTGAACTGAGTGCAAACTCTGCTGTACGGACTTGCTGAAATACTGTCTTGGAATGTGTGCCAAGCTGTTGCCTCCTTCTCCTCACTGCTCAGAAATCTCCCTTGCTCTCTTGCTCTCTTTCTCCCAATCTGCTCTTGAAAGAATGAATGACATTTTCCTCCTTTTCCTCCTTTAACCTAACCCTAAGTGACTTTTGGGGAATCCCTAAATCCAATCGCTGAAATAGATTTAGATTTAGCGCTGAGATTAAATGCTCATTTAAATCTCACTTTCTATTTTTTAATTCACCCCACTTTAATAAAGACCACTTAGTCATTTATTTCCAAAGTCACTTTTCCTTTCTAATTTTACATTGATTTTATTAAAGTCACTTTAAAATTAGACTTTAGTAACTCTATCACTTAAAGTCACTTTTAAATTAGATTTGACTTTATAAAATTATAAAGTCACTTTAGGAGAAAAATTAAATTTTTTTGGACACTTTTCCCTAGGCCAAAGATCAAAGCCTTAGGGAACCACTTGTCCTCCGGTAACCAAATTTCAACACTCCCTCTTACCGAGGAAGGTGTTCCTCACCACACCCATCTTGTCTTTGAAGTAGACATGCTTGCCCCGTGGTAAGGCTTTGGTAAGAATATCTGCAACCTGCTCATCAGTGGGAATATACTCAAGCTTCACAGCTCCTTTATGAACATAGTCTCTGATGAAGTGATATTTGATCCCGATATGCTTTGACCTGTCATGAAATACTGGATTCTCAGTGAGTTTAATGCAACTCTGATTATCACAATAAATCACTGAAGGTCTCAACGGCTGACCAAATAAGCCAAACAACATCTTGCGAAGCCAGATGGCCTCACAACTAGCTAGACTGGCTGCCATATACTCTGCTTCCGCTGAACTCAATGCTACTGACTGCTGCTTCCGGCTAAACCATGACACCACTGCCGAACCCAACCCAAAACAGCACCTTGAAGTGCTCTTCCTATCAGAAGCACAACCTGCCCAATCAGAATCAGTGTAACCTGCCAATCTCACTCCATCCCCCTGCCTGTAGTCCAGACCATAATCCACTGTCCCCTGCAAGTACCGCAAAATGTGTTTTGCAGCCACCCGGTGAACCTTCCTAGGCTCACACATAAACTGACTCATCGTGTTGACTGCAAAACAAATATCTGGTCTAGTGTTGACCAGATACATCAAGGAACCAATCAGCTGTCTGTACAATGTGGGATCCACCAACTCGAAATCCGAAGCATGAAGCTTCTTCCAGTTGGTGATCATCGGTGTCGACATGGGTTTACAATCCTCCATGTGGAATCTGCCAAGGATGTCCACAATACACTTCCCCTGCCCCAGGAAGAAATGCCCCTCCTCCTACCACACCTTCAAACCCAAAAAGTAATGCATCAAGCCGATGTCCTTCATCTCAAACTCCGCCGCAAGATCTCTCTTGCAGTGCTCTATGAGTCTCTCTGCACCTGTAATGACCAAGTCATCCGCATACAACACCAGAATGAGAGGCTCCTCACCTATCACAATGTAGTAAAGGTTCGGATCTGCCTCACTCTTTGTGAAACCCATCTCCTTCAAGTATGTATCTATCCTGGAGTACCAAGCTCTGGGAGCTTGCTTCAGGCCATAAAGGGCCTTCTTCAGTCTGCACACATGGGACTCCTTCCCATGCACCTCAAAGCCTTGTGGCTGCTCAATGTACACCTCCTCCTGTATGAAGCCATTGAGAAATGCGGTCTTCACATCCATCTGGTGGATCTTCCAACCCATCTCTGCTGCTATCGATATAATGGAGCGGATCGAAGTATATCGAGCCATGGGAGCGAAGGTCTCCTCATAATCGACTCCCTCTACCTAGGAGAACCCTCTAGCCACAAACCTCGCTTTGAATTTCTCAATGCTGCCATCTGCAGCATGCTTTACCTTGTAAAGCCATCTGGAAGTAACCACGGATTTGCCCTCGGGCCTCGGCACCACCTCCCAAACATCATTCTTCATGATAGAAGAATACTCCTCCTGCATGGCCTCTCTCCAGACTTGCTGGCTAGCCGCTTCCTCATAGCTAGAAGGCTCAGAGTCAATGATGTTAGCAACCTTTTCCATATAGCTATAGAACCTATCAGGTGGTCTACTCTCTCTGATCGGCCTCTTAGGCCCAACAACAGATGTGGCCTCTCTCAGGGTATCC
Source organism: Pinus albicaulis (assembly GCA_034641835.2). Classification (NCBI taxonomy): domain Eukaryota; kingdom Viridiplantae; phylum Streptophyta; class Pinopsida; order Pinales; family Pinaceae; genus Pinus; species Pinus albicaulis. Next base: position 205,498,706 of record CM076573.1, on the reverse strand, counting down.
TGAAGCCACTTGGGCTTCCTCTTCCCTGAGCACACTTCTCCCACCAGAGAATGAAACTCCTCCTCCTCATCATCAGGAGCCTGAACTCCTGAATATCTGTCTGCTGTCCTCCTGCCTGAACCTAAACCTGTAGACGCTGAAGTATCGTGTGAACTGTCCATCAGTGGACTCCCTAGTGGTACTCGTAGTGCCTGCGCATCTTTGCTGAAGCACCACCCCTTTGACCTGCACGGCCTTTGCTCAGCGATGGACCCGGACATCATCGTAGATGTACCTTCGGATCCCTCTTGATCCACGCCTTTGGATCCTGCGTGACTCTCGGCAGGGTTTGGCTGATCCAGATACTCTAACTCCCGTGACCTCCTAAAGGCCCTGTCCTCCTCGAACTTCACATCCCGCCTGACAACAACTCTCCTTTGTGCGGGAATATAAATCCGAAAGGCCTTTGAGGTCTCACTGTAGCCCACAAAGATACCCTTCTCTGCGGTGGGCTCTAGTTTGGTCCTCTTCTCCTTGGGTATATAGGAGTATGTAATACACCCAAAGATACGAAGATGACCAATATCAGGCTTCTTCCCAGAAAAAGCCTCCTCCGGAGTCATATGCCCCAAGGCACGATGCGGACTCTTGTTCTGCAAATAAACAGCAGTGTTGTAGGCCTCTGCCCACAAAAATAATGGCAACCCCTGATCATGTAACATGGCTTTGGCAACCCCTCCGATGGATCTGTTCTTCCTCTCCGAAACCTCGTTCTGCTAGGGGTTGTAAGGAACAGTGAACTCCCTCCTAATGCTTTCCTCCGCATAATAGTCAACAAACTCTCCGAGGGTGTACTCTCCTCCATTGTCCGACCTTAGGGACTTGATATTTCGACCTGTTTGTGTCTCCACAAGAGCACTAAACTCTTGAAACCGCTTGAAGAACTCACTCTTGGTCTTCAAGAAATAAATCCAGGTCCTCCTGGAGTGATCATCAATGAATAAAACATAGTACTCATATCCACTCAAGGAAACATGAGACATCCGACCGCTCACATCGGAATGAATCAAATCAAGTATCCCAGTCGCTCTGCTGTCACTGCTGGGAAAAGGGGATTTGGCAAACTTACCCATCGCACATCCTCTGCAAGTATCAAAGTGATCAGTACTGAAATCTGGCACACCTGTAGTGATCTCCCGCAAAGTCCTCAAGGCTCCATGATACATGTGCCCCATCCTGCGGTGCCAAATCTCACACTGCTCAGAACTGCTAGCTCTGCTGTCGGTACTACTGCTCAATGCCAAAAGGGGTTGAAATGCAAACTTGTACACCTTTGCATGGCGTACACCTATCACTCTAGCTGAATCAGCTGGAGTGCCCCTGGGATACATCAGCACCTGTCCTCCCCTGAACAGTACCTCATATCCTCTATCCTCCAAAGCTGAGACGGATATGAGGTTCTTCCTCATCCTTGGCACATAAAGAACATCTGACACCTTCAAGGGAGGTTTAGACTCCCTCTGAAATGTCAGTGTTCCCACACCAACTGCTCTAACAACTCTGTCATCACCGAGTACTACCTCTATATCAGTGCCACTCTCTGAAAGCTCTGAGAAGTACTCACGAACTCCTGTCATATGACGTGAAGCCCCACTTTCCACATACCAGATACCAGAAGATGCTCCGCTAGTCGAGGGAAATGCATGCTCCCTCTGAACCTCTGTGGCAGGTGATCCTGCACTAGTGGACTCACACGCAATGAACCCAAACTCTCGGTCAAAGCGATCTGTATAGTCCTCAACCTCTACTGATGCTGCCATGCTCTGGTTCTTCCCCTTCTTCTTCTTCTTCTCCGGACACACAACTGCATAGTGTCCCATCTTCTGACAATTCCAACACTTCACCTTGGAATAGTCCTTCTGTGTGTTACCCTGTTTACCTTTACCTTACCTTGCCCTCACTAATCGGCTCCGTGGAAGCTTGCTTCTTTCCCTTGCCTTCTTTGCCTCCCCGCTGCCAGCATCCTCATCCCGCTCAACTCGGCTCTTGGCTGGCCCCAAGCCGACCCTCCTTCCATCTTTGTCCGAATTCCACCATCCCAAAACTTCTCTCATGTGGGAAGGGTCTACGGCACAAACTCCATGAGCAAAGTTCATCCATGAACTGGAGGCCATTCACTGCAATCCAGCACCAACCCAAGGTGGAATGACCTCTCCATCAACACAGCTAACTCATCCTCTCATAATAGTAATCTTGTGAGACATCCACTATGACTATCGCCTTACTCATCTTAATGGTCTTCAAATTTTCCTCATTAATACTTTTCCTGTTTCCTATTGTACTCAGAGATTAATAATGAAGTGTCCATCTCATGAGCATTTCTCTTTCCTCTCACATGAGGAATGCAATGGTCTTTGATTCCGTCTACAATCAGTCTCTTACCCTTGTTGTTCTTTCTATTATACGCTGCCAACTGAACAGCATCAGTAGGCACAACAACATGGTGCTGTGTGGTATGCACCATGATGTCCCAGACTTCTGCCTCCTCAAAGATACTCTGCATTCTCTCCTTCCAAACACTGTAATTGGTATGCCTATCCAACCTATCCTCCACCCTAAATCCCAATGACATCCAGCTATGCTAAAAACTAAAAAATAGCACTGCTGTAGTAAAGATAAAAATTCTGTGTGTGAAAAATCAACTTGCTGGAATTTTCTGAGTGAAAAAATCAGCAGACTGTATTTTTCTTCTTGCTGTCCCAAACTGCACTTTTAGCACTCAACCTCTGATACCATGTAGAAATTTCTTGTTTTCCCACCCCGGTTTTCAGTTTCATTTTATTTCTCCTTTTAATTAAATGCCCTTTCCCATATCCTTACATTCAACAATAGGAAAATAATTTTTGCTGAAAACACAAATTCTGGAAAATTTACAGAATGCTGGAAAATGCAGAAATAAAAATCAACAGATACAAAACAGCTATTCAACACATTTAAACACTGAGATTTTTGGTCAACATGACCCTGGAAAAACCCCCTACAACTCTTGGGGAAACCAGTTCGAAAGCTCCTTATTTTTGGAAAAATGTTTTTTTACAGTGAGATAAATATTCAGGAAAATCAGCAAGTAAACTTTTACAACTTATCTCGTTTTCCGTGCTTTACCCCACCTCGAAAAACGTGCAAACAGTAAAACTGAACCGGCAATAAATGCTATATGGATTTCCTTGAAAAATGGGCCCAGAAATTACAGCGTTAATTTCTGCTGTACGGTCTCCTCTTTTTGTGTGCAGAACAGCATTAAATGCTGCTGTACGACCTCCTAGGAATGCGTGCAGGCTGCCTTAAATGCTGTGTACGAAAATCTGCCTCGGTTTTTGTGCCAGCAATAAGCTACAGGCTGTACGGCCTGCCTAGAAATGCGTGCAGCAAAAACAACCTCTCCCTCGAAATCTGTGCCCAGAAAATGGTACGGCCTCCTTGGAAATCGTGCCCAAGTCTGCTGTATGGATTCTGCCTTGGAAACCGTGTCAAATCTTCCTTGAACTGAGTGCAAACTCTGCTGTACGGACTTGCTGAAACACTGTCTTGGAATGTGTGCCAAGCTGTTGCCTCCTTCTCCTCACTGCCCAGAAATCTCCCTTGCTCTCTTGCTCTCTTTCTCCCAATCTGCTCTTGAAAGAATGAATGACCTTTTTCTCCTTTAACCTAACCGTAAGTGACTTTTGGGGAATCCCTAAATCCAATGGCTGTTGAGATTTAGATTTTAGGCCTGATAAATGTCATTTTAAATCTCACTTTTATTTCACCCCTCTTGAATAAAGACCCACTTAGTCATTTATTTCCAAAGTCACTCTTCCTTTCTAATTACATTGACTACAAAGTCATCTTTGTATTTAGACTTAGTAATTTTATCAATTTAAAGTCACTTTTAAATTAGATTTGACTTTATAAAATTATAAAGGCCACTTTAGGGGAGAAAATAAATTCTTTTGGACACTTTTCCCTAGCTATGATCAGCCTTAGGAACCACCCGTCCTCCCAGAACTAGTCTCACACAAAGGCTTTATGGTGAATTGTTTGACTGATGTGATAAATATGTCTTTAAAACTTGATTAGGAGTGAAAAGGTAGAGGTCAATCGAAATCAGGGAGCAGTCAAGGGTTCCCTAATCTGGATATCAGTAGAAAACATTCATGAATGGATGGAAAACATAAGAAAATTGACAAGATGACAAGTGAAATACTTCACTGCAGTGGCCCAACACATGAATCCTATAATATGATGCTTTATTTCCTGTGATCCAGTTTGCTGACTTGAACTTGATACAAAAACCCTTAGGTTCAGAAAAATATAACTACAAAAATGTTCAGCAATTAATCCACCCTCAATACTTCAAATGATGAAGTATTTATAAAAATTCGAAACTAGAATATCTTGAAAAAATATCAAGATTGGTTTACAAATATCTCAAACTGTATTACATAAATAGAACTTAAATAAATGACACTCAAAACTAATGAATCTATTTGGCACTATATTTATGGATTGATGGTGACAAAGAAGAGAAATTCGAATTTGATATCAACTCTCAGTTGATGATGAGGCTTCCAAGTCACTAACTATCTCCTTCCTTTGTGTGTCTTGCTCCAGAAATTCTGCAAAATTAGGGTCCAGTGATACCTTTGTATATTTCAATCCGAGATAGATATGTAAAAAGTGAATGTGGTTATTGTAGATAAATATGTTATTGAGATAAACCTCTCTTAGTTTCCTAAAATTCCACTCCAGTTGTTCACAATAAGCTTTGCAAAAAGATGTGTAAAACATAACTTTGCACAGTCCGAAAAATAGGCTATGAAGATGTACATGTATCTCTCATTCTATAATACCTGTGTAAAAAGTGAGATAGGTTTTTGTAGATTGGCCTCTTAAGAACACAAACCTCCTCCAATTTTTCAAAATTCATCTTGGATTGGCCACAATAGTTTCTGCAAAACTATGACTTAAACAAGAAATTTCTGGAAAATGTCCCTTCTTGCTCTGTTTTCATCTTTTAACCTTATTGTTTTTTTAACTGTTTTGAATTTTACTTCGGATAAACTTAATTGTTGCTGGTTAAAGTGTTTTCATCTTAGTTTAACCATTACTGCCTCCGTGTTTACTTTTACTGTTTTACCTTGACTGCTCTGTTACCTTTTCACTTTTACATTTTACAGTAAGAGTGAGTAAAATATGTCCTGGAGAGTTGCTGATGAAAATATTTTCATCCTCTGTTCTGACCACTTGGGCAAATTTGTTTCTCTTTGAGTAAATGATTTCTTTCTGCTTTGTTGCTTGGAATCTTTCGTTTAAGGAAAATCATTTGAATTCATTTCCTTGTGAGTTCTTTGGAATAAACAGTTTGAACTAGTATCAACTGTTTTTCCAAATTCTCCTTCTACTAATAACCTGCAAAACAAAACAACAGTTAATGAAACAGAGGCTTGAAGGAAAGCAAATAATGGCTTTAGGGAACTAGAAATTCAGTGAAATGAGTTCTAGCCACAGTAGGGGGCTTTTGATTCGGGCGGCAATGATCTTTCAGGTCTTTCTGTCGCAAATTCGTGGTTTAAACAGAATAAGTTATGGACAGAACAATGTGTTTTAGATGACACAGTAGATTCATTATATCGGATTTACCGCATAGTGCAGGGTGCAGATAGGTTTTAGCACAGTGGCATCGGGGGTTTTTATATTGGCTTATGTCCTTTAGGGCAGAATGGAATGGTAGCTTGTCGCAATGGACGAGTTATTTAATGCATTGTGCATGGGGTAAACCAGTGGTTTATCACTCAACGAAATGGTGGTTTTTGCATCGAGCAAAGATGGTAAGTGGAGTTGGAAGGATGGATGTGATCCAACAGAAATATGACGCATGGAGGTGAGAGAAACCTTGAAAACCATGCTTTTCGCAAGCATTGGGGTTGGTTAACCATCGCACAATGAAACGTGCGATAGGCAATATTCACTGTTAGATCTAGCAGGTGAAAGCGAACGACTAGGATGGCGCAATGAAGTTGCAATGTCAAATGGCGTGGGGCTAGGTGATTTCAATGGTGCAGAAGATTATTATGTATTAAATTAATGTTTAATACATAATCAAGGTTTATTATGACAGGGATAGGTTAATGTATTAACAAAGGGGATGCGGGTAAATATGATATTAGAACTCGCGGGGGTTATATATAGTGGGACCGGGATATATAACATGTGGGGATTATTACACCATATGTTAAAAAATAAAAATATGGGTTGGGAATATTATATATGCGGGAATTATATTAATACGGGATAAAAGGTATATAAAAGGAGTAAATACATTATGTTAGTGTTTAAAAATGAAATGAATGCGGGAAATAAAATACACTTAGGATAGTGTTAAAACATGCTTTTAGGCGGGATTTTCATAGTGGGGGCCCAATGTTAACATTTTACACTTGAAAACTTAGGATAAGTGCATTTTTAGGGGTTTTTTACTTTTCCAAAGGTGAATATGCATTTTGACTTAGGAAAAGGGGTTTTTGTAGGGTAAAATGAGTGATGTTAAGGGAAAATGGTTTTTTTTTTTAATGAAGGGAAAGGGTTTCAATGAGGTGTAATCCAATACTTTGGTGCCAATCAGTCATTAAGATGTGGGTCCGATCCCACCAAAAGTCAGAGAAATGCTCTGAGTCTTTATGACTGAAGGATTTAGTACTGGAACACATTGTGGGGAGGGAAATTAGTAATATGCCAAATGATGTTTATCCATGCCTTGTGAAATTGCTTTCTTCCTACCCATCATTTATTCTATCATTTTTTCCTTTATTTGGGTGCATTTTGGCTTGCAGACCCTTTTTATTTTTATTTTAACAACAAACTATTTAATTCTAACCTTATTACTTCCAAGGGCTCAGATTAAACTGTTGAGCTCCTTATTGTTCTCTAGCTATCTACTAATCTACCAAGATTAAACTGTTTGGCTAGATCTTTATTCTCTATCTAACAATATGAAATTTAAAGCATGAAAAGTCAAGATTAAACTATTTGACTTATCATGGATTATGGCATTTTGAACAAGCTGCACATAATCTTTATTTTGCAGTAAAAGTAAATAGTAGTGGCATTTGGATTTGCAACACTTTCATGATCTATTTTGGCGGGGTTCATATTTCTATTCTTTTTTATCTTTGATTCTTTTTTTAGGACATACCCTCTTTTCATTTTGTAAATATGGGAAAACATTTGCAGAAAGCAAAGGTATGTACATATTACAAGACTAATCAAAGTCAATTCAAAATTATGAATCCTATTATTATAGGACCCTAACACCATGCAGAAAAGCAGTTTTCCCATCCATTTGGTGAAGAGTCCATCCCTGGCTACTAGCTAGAGCCACAATAGATCAGATGGTTGTATATTGGGCAATAGGTGCAAAAATCTCATCATAGTCTATTCCCTCTTTATGATAGAACCCCTAGCAACAAATCTAGCTTTATATTTTTCAATATTGCCATCCGCACCATGTTTATTTTTATAAAACCATTTAGAAGTCACAACCCTCTTACCTTTGGGTCTTGGAACTACTTCCCATACATCATTATGTATGGTGGACTCATATTCTTCGGCCATTGCACATTTCCATTCTTGACCTTTCACTGCTTCTTCAAAAGTGCGTGGTTCAACCTCAATAATGTTGCTGATGGCTACAACATATCCCTGGAATCGACATGGTTTCTTGCTTTCTATGAAGGTTGCTCTGGGGGAAGCATGTCTATCAACATTTTGTAGAGTGTCACAAAGCCATAATGGTCTCTTTCTAGCAGGAGGATCACATGGAGCAGGATACAAGGGGTGCATGGGCTCCATGAGTTCATCAACAAGATCAGGCTCAGGATCAGGATCTTCTCGAAATGCAAAGGAATCATCTTGTCTATCAACATTAGCAGGAGGAAGAGGAGTGTTTCTTGCCTTTCCAAGAGTTGCATCTTCGTCAAATGTTACATCCTTGCTAAACTCTATGGTTCTTTGACCAGGTACAAATATTTTGTAAGCTTTAGAATTTTCACAACAACCAACAAACATACCTTTCTCACCTAAAGCTTCTAGCTTGTTCTTCTTTTCCTTTGGCACATGAAAGTAGACAGGGCAACCAAAAATCCTCAAGTGCCCAACCTCAGGCTTTTCACCGATGAAGACTTCTTCAGGAGTTTTCTTGTTTAAGGCTCAGTGTGGAGATTTATTTTGGACATAGACAAAAGTGTTAGCAACTTCTCCCCATAGAAACTTTGGTAGCTTTTGATCGTGCAACATAGCTTTGAATGCTTCCATGATAGTTCTGTTCTTTCTTTTAGCCACACCATTTTGTTCTGGGTTATATGGTACGGTGGTCTCTTTCTCGATTTCAACTTTTTTGCAAAAGTCAATGAAATCATTTGAAGTGAACTCTCCTCCATTGTTAAATTTGAAGATTTTAATCTTCTTTCCAGTTTGTTTTTCTACTAGTGCTTTGAAGTCTTTGAACATGTTAAATGATTGACTTTTGTTTTTCAAAAAGAAAATCCATGTCTTGCGAGAAAAATCATCCACAAAGATTATATAATACAAGTAGCCACCAAAAGAAGTTACAGGCATAGGTCCACATAAATCCGAATGTATAAGATGAAGTACCTGACTGATTATTCTCTTGCTTGAAGGGAATGGTCCCTTTACATGCTTTCCAGTTGCACACCCTAGGTAGACCCCATCATGATCCGCTCTAATCTCAGGTATTTCGGAAACCATCTTTCTCACATGAGGCAATGCTTTATAGTGCAGATGAGCGAACCTTCGGTGCCAAAGATCACATTGATGATTGCTGTCATGAATTAGCGCATGGATTGGTCTTCCATTGAATTTATAAAGACATTCAAATCTCGATCCTAGAGTGAAGGCATCTTTTATGCTAGATCTCATTGGTCAAGTGAGAACTTTTCCTTTTATGACAACAAATTTCATTCCTTTGTCTTCTAAGGTAGATATAGATACAAGTTTATTTTTCAAATTAGGTACATACAAAACTTCTTGAAGAGATATAGTTTTACCTTGATCTCGATGAAAAAAAACAAAACCATATCCCTTTATATATGTAGAGTTATCTCCAAGAATGATTTTTCAGATCCTTTTCCCTCTCAACCAAATTTGAAATAATTTCTTTATATCCAGTAAAGTGTTTTGAAGCACCACTATCAACCAACCAATTGTCACAAGAATCTATAGGAGAAGAACTAGAAAGAGAAAAAACAAGAAAGTACTGTGATCGTATATCAGCTACATTATTATCATACCTTGGGTTCCTTGAACTCTTGGAAGAACGATAGCTTTCTTTACGAATAATAACAACTTCTCTTCTTCTTATATAACTAGATCTAAAATTGTTGCTACGATTGTTGTAGTTGGATCTTGGTGCTCTTCTATTTTCTGGACAATCACGAGCATAGTGGCCATGCTTATGGCAATTGTAGCATTGGACTTTTGATAAGTCCTTGTTCCATTTATAGGAATTGTTAGATCTATGAGCATACTTTCTTGAAAAGTGATGACCTCTTTTTCCTTTCTGCTTCTTTCCTTGGACAACAAAGGTAGTAGGTTCTCCCTCTTCATGCTTGAGAATTCTTACTCTGGAAATCATTCTAGCCTCTTCTTGAATGCACTTTCCCAGGAGCCCATCAAATGTGAGAAACTTATCATTGTTGTTGATTGTAGTAATAAAAGTTTCCCAAGTTGAAGAAATAACTCCAAGCGTAATCAACACCAGCTCTTTTTTATCAGACACAATAACACCAACAATTGACAATTGATCCTTAATTTTTGATTTTTTCATGAAGTATGCTTGAATGGTCTCTTCTTTGTTCATCTTAATGTCCTTGAGTTGATTCTTCAAAGCAAGGATTTGGGTCAATTTGTTTACTTGATACATTCCATTCAACTTGTCATACGTTTCCTTAGATTTCTTCAACTTGGAGACATAGGTGATGGGATGGTCTCCAAGAGAATCAAGGATAATCTTTTTAGCCTTGAATTCTCCCTTCTTGAATCTGGCCTTGACAACAACATTCGAATTTTCTGGTTGTTCTACTACCTCACCTTCCACATATTCCAGTATATCATGTTCTTCAAGAGTAATATCCAATCTTGCCTTCCATGGACAAAAATTCAAAGCATCATTCAACTTCTCTTCATTCTTGATGTAAGAAGAAGACATATTGATCAAGTCAAATAAATTTCAGCAGCAAGTAAGATCTCTTTGAAGTAAAATTTCTGCAAAAGGGTGGTAGCTCTTATCTTCTTGGGCTTGTTTTCACCAAAGCTCTGATACCATGTTGAAATTCTGATGTTGTATACTGAAACAATTACTTATTCCAAAAACTTTTTCTTCTGCAATATTAGTTAAGCAATTGTTGATAAAACATAAACGAAATGCACAATAAAAGACAACCAAGTACAAAATGAGTTACATAGAAATTAGGTCCAATGACCAGGGAAAAACCCACAAGGGGAAAACCCAACCAAATTCTTCTTCTATTAGATATCAATTGTTCAACAAAGATATAAAGTATAATGAGAAATCAAGAGAATGAGTAAGTTCACCCAAATCTGAACAAGTTGTAGCATGAAGATCACTGTTAGCAGTAACATATGCAAACACTAAATCAACCTTTCCTTCAACTGAATCAACACGGAATCACTGAATCAACCTTGGCTCACCATGTTCTGCTTTTACTCTCCAAGTCTCTCTCCGCCTTGGCTCCTCTGTGCCTTTTCCTCCATGGTTTGTCTATTCGATCTGTGGTAGGGGAGAATGAGGACAACCCACCCATACCACTTTCTGTTCTTACTTAATAAGTTGTTGGCGGCACTACCAATCTAGCTTGACTCCAATCGTGTCACTTTTAGAAGTCTGATAGAGGATGGATTTTCTCAGTTGCGGTTGGTTTCAACATTAAATTCGATAGGGTATAGTTATTCAGGATGTGCAAGAAAAATAAGTGACACCCCTTAGACTTTAATCCGTTGGTCGCCCCTTCCTCCAACGTGTTTAATTAAACTTAAATTAATAATTAACAATTGCTTAAGTAACATTTAAATCATCTGTGGCTTTCCCACATTGGAGTCACAGTCACATAAAATATTATAACAACAATGATCAATGCAGGGGATGTCACACATTGTGTCTAATCTAGTAGTCATCTTGGTGTTTCGTTAACTTTCCTTAGCTTGGAGACACATACTAACACCCAAAACCTAGTCAAGTCCAAAATAATGTCCAAAACGATTATGTGTTGGTCATTGAAAATAGTTGGAGGTTCAAAGGGCTTCAATACTCTAGAAAGGATAATGACCAAGCCTAAGCAAGTTCTAGTTTGGGAAATCCATCTTAAGGGAAGGACAATTCCTGTGGGCAACTTCAAAGCAAACTAAAGTCAAAACCTAAGAATGATGAAATAAAATTGGATGTCTATATGGGTAATGAGTTGGCTAAGTTTAATGTGTAGGTTCCTATAAAAGAGATGGCTAAGCTCCCTCCCCATAGGAGGAAAATTAAGAAAGCTTTAGGTCTTGATGACGAGCCCGATGATCCTCCTGTTATATTGCAAAACATGTACTTTGACAAGAAAAATGGGGGTCATTGTTAGAAAATTAAATATTACAGAGCAATGCAACATATAAAATATGCGGAAAACACAAGCACACAAAACACATAAAACCAGAGAGACACAACTATATGTGGTTCACCCAGTTTGGGCTACGTCCACCTTGAACAACCAGTCCTTCCTTTCTATTATCCAGCAAAAATGAAGAGACACAACCTATAGCAAATCCGCTGTAATATCCTCTGTTCTCTCTCACAGTCTCCCTATTTGTTTCTCGCTCTGAGAATACACACACAATACATAGCTGTAATACAATACCCTCATTAAAGCGAGGGGTTGCCTTCTAGGGCAAAGAACCCTAAACTAAACATAACTTCTACCGTCAGATCATCCGCCTAATGAATGGCCCAGATTGACTAGAAATTAATATACTTTTACAAGGAAATTTTACATCTGTTCTTAGCTTTGGGGGCGCTGCCCCCGAAACCCCCCGCCAGGGGGGGGGGGGCTCCATAAAGTCGCAGCCGCCCCCTTGGACCCCCTAGGCAGCGTTTAATTACGGGCGGCGTTGCCACCCATTAAGGTACAGGGGTCTAACGTTGTGATACAAAATAAACAAGATAATCAGGCTCCACACCCAACAATCATGACTCATAAGCTAAGTTGCACAAACGGGGAAACGAAAATGAGTTTCCGAAACGGAAAGCGATATGAAACGTGACCTCCCCAAATTTTGGAAATAGGGAAACACGATATATATATATATATATATATATTTATATTAGAATTTAGGACATTTAAGAAATGTTATGTGAAATCATAAAACATACATGATAAACATACAAAGTAAACAATTAAAAAAATTTAAAATGCACGCAAGCCCAAAAACATTAAAAAAACACAAGTTAAGTCGCTTTAACTTGAAGGAAACGTGTTTCCTGCCGTATTGGCAATGTTTCCCATATAGGAAACGTACCAGACTCCAGTACAGCCGGAAACACGTTTCCAGGCCGTACGGTATGCAGAAACGCATTTTCTTTTCGTTTTTTGGGTGAAACAAGGGTGGGACCCACGTTTCTTGCAACATAGCTCATAAGCCATTCTTATTGTCCCTAGTCATCAATAATCTTATTCTTCACAATAGCATGCTTGATTCAGGGGCTTCTAGCAATGTCATGCCATTGAAAGATATGCACCAAATAGGGATGGACATCACTAGTACATATAACAATGTGTACTTTTGATTCTAGATCCATCCCTGTCTATGTTCTTATTAAAGATCTTAAGGTGTCTTTTGCAACCAACAAAAATATTTTTGTATTGATGGATTTTGTTGTCATTAATGTGCTTGATTCATGGGGGATGTTGCTATCCAGGTAGTGGTGTGCTTCAATTAGTGGACAATTGCAAAAGGATTTATCATAGGCCACCATTCCCGAGCCAGACGGGAACCCATTTTTCCTCTATAGGGAACCTCATTTTCTCGATCATTTGGAAGACAACAATCCCTTCCTATTCCTTGTGTGTAGTAGCCCTGAGACCAAAGTTTCAAGGGTGGTGAATCAAAATTCTCCTAGTGGACCTTTGAAACCAATAAAGCTTCTTGCTTCAAAAGAGGTCGACCACATCAAGAAGCCAAACCCAAGGCCGAGCATTCCTAAGAAGTAATGGGTCCAAAAACCAAAGAGAGATTACCGAGTAGGTGATCTTGTCTTGGTTGATAACGACCTTATCTCTATCAAGATCCTTGGAAAAGTAGGTGTAGGTTACTTCTACATTGCTAAACCTGATGGTGAACTTTTACTCTCCTCGATGCAAGGAAGCCACTTCACCTTCTTTGATGAGAATTGACATTCACTTATCAGGCATAGTATTGTTGTTGCATTGCATATTGTGTGAGCATTCTATCATCATTCATGTCATGTTTCATGTAGACTAGATTGCATTTAGAATATATTTGATTTTTGGTATGGATTTATACTTTCGTATAAAACATGCGCAATACCCTATGCCTAGTGCACATGCTTTCAAACAAGTTGATTGCAATGTGCAGGTTACAAGTTTGCAGACCCAAGGATTGTTGGAGTTCTCATGAACTCCTCTTTCGAGAATATGGATCATGCACTTTACAATGAGCTCATGCCCCAGTTGGAGCTAGATGTTACCCACCAAAGAGGGTGACCTTATAGGAGAATTTTTTTCTCCCATTCTTCACATCCAACCAACCAACCATGTAGCCCCTGATAGCCACCACTAGCTTATGATGTGCCATTTTGTCTCCGTCACCTGCATTAGTCATATACTTTCTCACCCATCTGGCAAGAGCACATGGATGAAGGTGGGCTTCTGATCAAAAGATACTTTATTCATTTTGTAATTAGGTGCTTATGCTTGTTTGTATTTGGGCTTTTGATATGGATTGCAAAGTGACCTGGAAGGAGGGGTTTTGACCTTGATCTTCTTCCCTCACCTTAAATGGGGGTTAATCTTCGATGCTAGTCCAGTGGGACCCTCCCTAATGGCTCAAATGGGTATAGGAGGGGCACTACTCGGGAAGCCTTATGAGATTGCATGTCCATCTACCCTTATTCCATACTTACCACTTTCCGTCTTACATTACAAGCCCATACTCCACCTCCATTCCTCGGGTTCAACTGGCCATTGCTTCTCTGGGATTTGGCACTCACACATCCACATACCTGGGTAGGGCCCAAAACATTGCCTTGGGAGGTTGATGCAACTAAAAGAAAAAGAAAGAGCATATCATGGCCACAAAATATAAAAAGAATATCAAAATGCAAAAGATGGTCAGGGCATACACATTAGCACATGGGCAAAAGCATAAAATGAGCTCTACCTCACTCATTATGGCCATCGCTTGATTCCTAAGCACATGTTGATCCATTACATCATAAAAAGGAACCCTTACATGTCCCAACCTCGATGGGAAATGAGTTGCCTCATCATTAATGGGTAATACAACTGCCATACATCATACAATCTTCAAAGCAACCTCTAACCTTATGAGCAATGAGTAGTAATACAAAGAAAAAAATCAAGCAAAAGTAAAAGATGCACAAGAGGGGTGGAAAAACAAAGGCAGAGTCGGTAACTTGTGCATCCATGATTGCTTCCTCTTCACATCTATACAGTCTAGATGTGGATGCCCATCGTGTTGGTCCCTCTGACCATGGCACTTGGCCATGAAGTCTTCTCCCCTCCATACCATCATTATTCATTAACACCTATCGATTGAAGGGTGGACTGAGGAAATGTTACTTCCCCTCGGGGGCTGGAAACGCCTAATAGGGTTGTCGTTTAGCCACTCCTTCCTAGGGTGGAAACACCATTGGGAGTGTAAAGCCTCAATTTTGGAAGGAAAGCCTTATTTGAAGTATGAAATAGCCCTTTACATTCAAGCTCGGTTCTCTTAGATGCAAAAATTATTATTGTACTTGATGACTGGTTGCTTTCACTAGACTTTATGTTGTAATTGTAAGGATTCTACAACCCAAGCCATTTGAGAAGCATATTGGCACTCACAGGTGAAGCATTGAGAGCGTTGTGTCTCAGAGCAGTAGACGCACATCATGCCTACCCCTGGACACCTTCTGCATGATGGATGTTCTGCCACTTTGCACTACATTTGATGATTCTTCAGGATGATGCCCCTGGACCAGCATGCCCCCAGTCTAGCCTTAGTGCTCTTTGAGAGATGGCAGCTAAACCAAAGCCCAGATGAGGATGGTCTCACCTTTAGAGACTTGGGATGGCTAATAGCACTTGCAATGCCCTCAACGTTGGAGCAAAGATGGACATTTTGAGCAGTTGGACATCCGTGAGACCACCTTTTGTGCCGCAAATCAGATTTTTGGGTCCATAGAGGGATATTGACAGTGATCTGAGTGCCAACACTCAGAGGGCGATTTTTAGAGGTTGTACATCACTCATGGCATTCAAAATCCTCAACACATGCCACATGGAGCTCATATCACGGATGATGCCAACATTTTAGTCCTCACGGCCCACATTTGTGGGCTTTCTATTGGTTTTATGTCTAAGCTAGTTGGGTTGGATTTGTTGAATTTTATAGCTATGGTCAGTCTTCATAATATTCTTTTGTTTTTGTACTAATGAAAAATGAATTACATTTGTTAAATAAAAATTATGTGAAGCATGTTCTTCATGCTTGTAAGAAAAAGGATTATTTTTTATACTCAAAAGAAAATTATTATAAGGCTCATCAAAGAGCGCGAAAATGAAATATTTTGAATTTGAATTTTACCTCCCAAAGACCAAGTCGACCCTCCTAAAGTTAGGCCGACTCTAGCAAGGGACACATCGATTCGACCAAGGGAAAAACTATATAAAGGGCATATTCGCTCTCCCATTAAGCAAAGACAAAAATTCACATTTCTTGAAGATCCGAGGTAATTCTGAGGTAGCAGATGGGCTAAGTTTGAGTCTCCGGATTGGCTAACTCTAAGGCAACAGGGTAGCTAAGAACAACTCACATCTGTGCAGATGATCTAAGACAACATATAACGTATCTCTGAGGCAGTGATTGGTTTTTCTGTGGATCACATATATAACCTTCCGTGGCTCGCAACATTGCACTTTCCGTGGCTCGCATTCTGTGTAATTATTGAATGATGGAACGTAAATAACAATTAAAATGATCAAAGATAATTACCAGTATGAAAGACCATGGAAAAATCAACATGGGATTAGAGCAGAGTTAAAAGAGCAACCCTCTTGAAGTCAAGAAACCCCGAGTCCTGTGTAATAGTTTAAAGAATTTTGAAGAAGATTGAAAGTTCTATGTTATAGTCTAGACCAAACCTGCCTCAAATATAATGTCAAAATTTGGATAATATTCTTGTGAAGAATCGAGCCTCAAAGGCTAAGAATATTAGACTTGAAAAGGGACGAAGATACTTGTAAAGTAAAGATCAAGGTTCAGGCCTAAAATCTCAGCACCATTTCATGAGACCAAAAATCTTAGAAGCTCATATCAAAGGCATCTCAAAGGTTAGTAAGCCTAAATCACCTCTTGCAAATTTCTTTGAAAAATGAATCAAATGTATGTTTCTCTGTCATTAGGAGCAATTGACGCTAAGAGAAAATGTTGGAAGGCACATTGCAATGAACATCTGTTACAATGGTTGAATAAACCAAGCCAAAAAATAGTCTTTGTATCATCTCAGATAAGGGATGAAATCTCTCTTAGAGAAGCTGGAATTCTTTAAATCTAACCTCAGGGCTGAAACTCTTGCAATTAACGTTTCAAAAGGGAGGAGATTGTTTTGTTTAGGTTGCGGACTAAGTTGCACGAAACGGGGAAACAGAAACGAGTTTCCGAAACGGGAAGTGATACGAAACGCGACCTCCCCAAATTTTGGAAACCGGGAAACGCGATATATATATATATATATATATATATATATATATATATATATGTTATAATTTAAATTTATATTAGAATTTATGACATTTAAGAAATGTTATGTGAAATCATAAAACATACATGATAAATTCAAAGCATAAACTATTACAAGTTACAAGAGATTTACTCATGAATGATCATTGATAACAGACACATAATAAAAATAGCAATATCCAAATATCCAAAACTAGCCTTTATTATATATCAAAATCTCAAAATCAACCTTTATTATATATATGAGGCTGCAAGTACAATAAAGACTGAGGCTGCAAGTACAATAAAAACTATGAACATGTCAAGTCAAGGTTTTGTTTGAGTGATGGGTACATTTTTAGCAGGGTTATGATAGAGGAGTTTGACAACCAATGTCACTAACATCAAGGTACATAGAGGGATTGGTGCTCTTGATTAAATACGAGTTCCATACCCCAATACAAGACAAATTCGATGGAAACATTGCAATCACCCAATCCTGAAATCCTGAAATTTTTTGAATGAGATCTAAAATTCTACTTTCTCCATATGGAATCCAATGAGGTCAAAACTACTCTGAAACATCCAGAGTCATTTCATGGTAATGTTAAAAATTTAAGTAAAATGATGAAAATGAAGATTAAGGAGAATGTCACTTTTACTATGAAGATTACCATGAATCGCATATAAATACTAGGGCCATAGGCTTGATCATTAGATGCGAGAGTCTTTTTATAAGTTGAGAGAGCCATTTAGATGCAACAAAAGACACTTTCCACAATTAAAAAAATAATAAAACACACGAACCCCAAAAAAAGAATTTTTTTTAAAGTTAAAACGACGGAAACGCGTTTCCGTCCGTACTGGGCACGTTCCCCCACAGGAACGGCTCAGTATGGACGGAAACACGTTTCCAGGCCGTACGGTACGGGAGAACGCGTTTTCGTTTTGTTTCAGGGCGGAAACAGACCCCTACCTTACGTTTCCTGCAACTTAGGTTGCAGACCTAGTTTATAAGTTTTATTGAAATAAGGTTAGCCTTTGTTTTGAGTGTGAAGCTAAAATATGTATTATGATTGAATTGTGCTCTATGTGTGTTAGTTTTTGGTAGCAATGGACATGTGATCTTTTCTATATGATGTCTAAGATGCTAAGGAACATGAGATCTCCAAAACCCAGAAAAGGTTTTGTGAGAAAAGACTTGGAGACACATCAATTAAATTAATTAGCCAATAATTAAATATTTCCTAGGTCTAACTTAGGAAAATTGGGTGAATCAATTGGAGAAGTTTGATTTTTCTCTCTAGATTTCTGGAAAAGTTAATTGATGGAGTCAAGATGATCTTTGACATCAATTGAGATGTGATCATGGCCATTGAGACTTCAATAAGAGATTATAAGAGCAGGTCGAAGTGTTTGGAGAAGACATCGAGTATCATTTGAGTAGTTCATCTACCTAGTTGCAGGTATTCAACAAGGGCGCAGTTGCAGGTAGGGAAGCATCAGAGGTAGGGGTTTCAACAGAGATTTGGGAGTAGGAGTCCAGAGGAGATTTCCTTAGTATTTTCCAGTGTTTGGGAGATAGGAAGAGGAGGCTGCATCAGCTAGTGTGAGTTAGCTAGTTTATCTAGTGTGAATTGTCAGAGAGACCATGTTTTGGTTTCCAGTTGCTGGATCAGTGTCCTGGAGGTAGAGTGAGTGGGTCTAGCAGCTGTAGGAGGAAAATTTACTTGTTGGGACGAATTCCCAAAGGTTGTGTGAAAATCCAGAGGCAGGAAGTGCGCATTCTGGGCTGTAGTGCGAGTGGCCAGGGAGAGTGCGAGTAGGCTAGGAGAGGCCAGATCGAGTTGCATAGGGAGACATTTAGTCTCCGAATTATCTTGCTAATGCAGGTTAGTTTTTGATAGAGGTTTACCAGTGAAAGGCAACCAATTGTATTTTCCTAAATTGCTAAATAATAATAAAACCCTCATCTGCTGCACTGGTTTTTTTCAGGGTTTTGTTCAGGGACAATTGTCCAAAAATAACAGTGTCATATTTTTGTGTGTGTGTGTGCATATTTTCCCAGTTTCAGTTTCTATATTTTGTAGTGTTTTTATTGTGACGATTCCAATTGAGAATTATTTGCTGTTTGTCGTAATATTAATTTACAGGAGACAAATAAACCACTAAAGTTAGGAGAATAATATCCACGAATTGCAATCGTGAGTATTTCACATGGTATTAGAGTATCGGATCAGAGAGGCTCTAGAGCGAAGAGAGCGAAGGTTGTGCGGTTCAGAGGGAGATCTGAAGCACAGAGAACCAAATCTATGCAAGCCAGCCAAATAGTGTGAATTGTAGAGAGGCAATAGTTAGATTTCCAGTCCAGTCTAGAGGAAAAGTGCGAATTGTCTCAGAGCAGTTGTAACAGGCAGTGAGGTTGCTGGGATGGGTTTTTGGTGAGTAGGTCAGAGATTCACAGAGCAGATATAGCGCAAAGATTTGCAGCATAAGGGTGTTGCAGTTGCAGATCAATGAAGGTCAAGGAAGAGAAAGCAAACAGTTTTTCAAAGAGGTAATCTCTAGAAAATTCTTAAAGGGCTTCCAACAAGAGAAGGCCGTAAGAAGCAATGCGAACTGCCAGTGCAAGCTTTCCATTCGAGCCAGTGCGTGTTTCAGTGTCAATAGTGCGTGTGCCAATGCCGAGATATTTTTTGAAGGTAGAGCGAGTTACCCAGGAGAAGCAGTAGGCAAAGCGAGTTTCTGGAAGGGATTCTGGAGGAAAATGCGAATTACCTGGAGAAGAATTGTGCAGTCTGGAGAGGAGTACGAGTTGCAGGGAGAAGGTCGAGTTAATTTGCTCGAAGAAGAAGGAGATTTCCCGGTTCATTAGTTCTTCAGTTTATTGAGTTTCATAGTTTTCTAGAGATGGCCACAACATGACTAAGAGACCAGCATAGGTTGGATGGAGCCTCCAACTTTGGCATCTGGAAGGCCAGGATGTTATCCCTATTGGATGAGCATGGTCTGAAGGAGTTTTTGACAACAGTTGTTGTTGTACCAACAGATCCTATCTTGTTACACGATTACAGGAAGGACATGGTGTTATGAATATAATTCATAACAAATAAAATGAATATAAATAATATAAATAATAAATAATCAAATATTGATTATGTTAAATAGTCATTAAGTTAAGTGAAAGGGCATGTCTAAAAGACATTCCCAGTCATGAAAGGCCACATGCCTAGGTATATAAGTAGGACCTCATTGTAACATTCGTCATCACTTGTACATTTTTATATATATAATAAATTATTATTACAATACCTTGTGTATTTTACAATTAACGTCAGAAAACTATCAATTTTGTTGCTTCAGTGGTATCAGAGCCATGTCGCACAATATAATCTTGTGAGCCTTTGAACGTTGTTCACCACACAATATGCCATTACGTGTACATCCTGAAGGAATTGAGTAGATTAGAAAAATTCAAGAAAAGCTTCAACAATTAGAAAAATCATGTGCATAAGTTACAACATGTTTTAAGAAAAGTTACGTGGAAATTGATAATAAGGGAGATGATAGCAACAGTAAAGAAATAGAACAAGATGAAGTTGATATAGATCAAGATGACGATCCAAATGAAAATGATGTCGATGAAGATTATGTAGATCAAGATGATGATCCAAATGAAGATGATGACGAAGAGGAAAATGTGGAAACAAAAGGAGACATTGATGATAACAAGGAGGAAAATGTGGAAGAAGAAAAAGAAGATATTTTTGAAGATAATTATGAAGATGACCTTGAAACATTTGAATTTGTGCAACATGTTCCCTTAAATGAATTTGGTAAATTTGATCCACCAACTGATGAGGAAGAATTTATAGTTAATTTGGTTGTTCATCAAGATGAGCATTTTGTTTATGATGCTCAAAGCCCCAGGAAGCCATCTTTGGATTCAACAATTTTGGAGGAAATATCTAGGGAAATATCATTGAAACATAACAACTATGTCTATAAAAGAAAGGTTAGAGATTCTGAAACTCTTGTTCGAGAACATATGACGACAACACCGATAAAAGGAGTTGCACATATAGGCAATCTTGGTGATTGTAAGGTACATACCTTGTCATTTTATTCCAATTCAGACAAAAAGGACACAAATAATGAGAATATTGTCGAAGATACTTGTGAGAGCAATTTTACTACAGGATATTGTGTAGCTCTTCCCAACCAAGCTATGGAACATCCAAGTGTTCTAGGTGAAGGGAAATGCAATAAAAAGTGTAAAGTATGTGGCACTTGGAAAGATTCAACTTCAGCACTGATATGTGATATGTGTGAGGAGTCTTTTCACATATCTTGTTGCTTCAGTGGAGGTCGTCAATTTGCAATTTTCCGAGAAATAAAAAAGTTTTGGCAGAAATTTGAAGTGATACCAGACTCAGTTGGAATTGTTATCCAATTAATCGTAGGCAATAGTTATTTTAATTCGATGGAATTGTTGCAGAATCAATTCATACAAGAGGAAGAGGTGGCATCATCATCAATTCCAGCTGAATTACAAGACAAACTGGGTAACTCGAGTCTTGACAATAACATTCAGCCACAAATTACAAATAAAAACACAAATGTCGATCGTATAAATAGGAAGTGGAATTATATGCGTTGAGATCATCGTACGTCCTTCACTGCACAAAGAGCAGAGGGCAATGCTTTTGCTGAAAATGATAATAATATCGTAACTTCCAAGAAGAGAAGAGGAAGGGCGGGAAATTGGAAAGGGACTTCTATGTTCAAGCATGGTCCTAACAAAAGGTCTCTTTGTAAAAACATCCAACACAGAAACTCCATCGCTGTCCGACTGACCTGTCCGCCTCAACTGCCAAAGTCAAACATCCAAAACGCTTCACATTTTGTTTTGCCCATTCATCTGCCCCACCATCCGGCCATCTGCTGCCACACATCAGACACCACCTCCACGCAAAACCTGCCCCTGCCCCACGACTGCTCTCGAGACACGCCCTGTCGCCAAAGTTTGCCCCTTACTCACCGGCAACCTCCGACCTGTGCGTATATTCTTGAACCGTTGCCAAAATACATATCAAATACTCATTGTTCTGCCAACCTTTTCCCCGATAATCCGACACCACAGTCTGACGTTGAACCAACCACGACAACACCGTCCTCGCGTCCACCTGCAACGTTGTGACCCAATGGTGCTGGCTCCCACTTCGCTCCCCGTCAACCGCTATACAACGTTCAGTCTATTTCCCGTGCCTAACAGGAACCCATGTTGACCGCCATTTTGTTTGAGTGAGAGTCAAGCGGTGCTAACGTTTCCAAACATTGCTTATATATATATATATATATATACAAGTCTATAACATTTAATTTAATTAATTAATTGATTAATATAATTTAATTATTTATATAGTTACAAACTATATAATTTAATTAAAAAAAAAGTTCCAATATAATATCGCCAACGAATTCTGCATGTTGACGTGGGCAAGGTGAAGACAGTCGTTCGAGATTAAGGTGAAAGAACGCTGTCAACATTGAGCTTTGAGGACAAAGCTTTTCGGAGAAGGCAATGTTATGAATATAATTCATGGCAAATAAAATGAATATAAATTATCAAATATTGATTATGTTAAATAGTCATTAAGTTAAGTGAAAGGGCATGTCTAAAAGACATGCCTAGTCATGAAAGGCCACCTGCCTAGGTATATAAGCAGGGCCTCATTGTAACATTCATCATCACTTGTACATTTATATATATATAATAAATTATTATTACAATACCTTGTGTATTTTACAATTAAAGTCAACAAGCTATCAGTTTTGTTGCTTCACATGGCCAAGGCTAAGAGGATGGTCCTTGACAGAGTACGAGATCATATTGTCCCACATATTGCACAAAAGGGAATTGCAAAAGAGATGTGGGATTCCATCCTCAAATTGTACCAGGATCCTACCGAAAGTTGGAAGATGATATTCAAAGAGAAACTTAGAATGATCAAGATGCAGAAGGGCGAGAATGTAACATCCTATCTTCACCAGTATTCAGGATGTCAGAGATGAACTTGGAGCAGTTGAAGAGAAGCCAACAGAGGACAAATTGGTGTGTAGAACTCTAAATGGGTTTACCATGGAATGGCATACGTTCTTTCAGGTGATTACTAGACGGGACAAGCTACCTGATTAGGAATGCTTGTGGAGTGACTTCACTTAGGAGGAGCCGAGGCTCAGTCTTGTTGATGGTATTACCAACAATAGTGGCAAGGGACTGAAGGTAGAGAAGGTGTTGAAATTTGGTTACCGGAGGACAGGTGGTTCCCTAAGGCTTTGATCTTTGGCCTAGGGAAAAGTGTCCAAAAGAATTTAATTTTTCACCTAAAGTGACTTTATAATTTTTATAAAGTCAAATCTAATTTAAAAGTGATAAAGTTACTAAAGTCTAATTTAAAAGTGACTTTAAGTGATAAAGTTACTAAAGTCTAATTTTAAAGTGACTTTAATAAAGTCAATGTAAAATTAGAAAGGAAAAGTGACTTTGGAAATAAATGACTAAGTGGGTCTTTATTAAAGTGGGGTGAATTAAAAAATAGAAAGTGGGATTTAAATGAGCATTTAATCTCAGCCCTAGATCTCAATCTATTTCAGCCATTGGATTTAGGGATTCCCCAAAAGTCACTTAGGGTTAGGTTAAAGGAGGGAAAGGAGGAAAAGGTCATTCATTATTTCATGAGCAGATTGAGAGAGGAGGAGAAGGAGAGCTGGAGATTTTTTCTGAAGAGAGCTTGAGAAGGTGAAGGAGAGGCAAATACAGCGAATCCGTACAACAGCAAGGAGGGCACGGTTTTCGAGGCAGTAAGACGCTGCACGAATATCGAGGCAGCAAGGCCGTACAGCAGCACGAAAACTAAGACAGTAGTCCGTACAGCTGTTTTGTGGCACATTTTTCGAGAAGAAAGGCAGCACGGTTTTTGAGGAAAAGTACAACAACAAAGGGCTCGATTTCCAAGGTTGTTGGGCACACTTTTCGAGGCAGCCAACACACTTTTCGAGAAAGGTAGTTCGCTGTAATAAATTTCTGTTTTGAGTATTTTGCTGTTCTGGCACGTTTTCCAAGGCGGAGGCAAGCACGGAAAACTAGATAAGTCTGTAATTAATTTGCTGGAATCTTTCCTGTATATTTCACCTCTCTGTAAAAGCATTTTCCAGAAATAAGAAGGAGCTTTCAAATTGGTTTTCCCCAAGAGTTGTAGGGGGTTTTTCCAGGGTCATGTTGACCAAAAATCACTGTGTTATCATGTGTTGAATGGCTGTTTGTATTTGCTGATTTTTATTTCTGCATTTTCCAGCATTCTGTAAATTTTCCAGAATTTGTGTTTTCAGCAAAAATTTATTTTCCAGTTTGTTGAATGTAAGGATATGGGAAAGGGCATTTAACTATTTGGAGAAATAAGGTGAAACTGAAAACCGGGGTGGGAAACAGAAAATTTCTACATGGTATCAAAGCTTGAGTGCTGAAAGTGCAGTTTGGGACAGCAAGGAGAAAAAATACAACCTGCTGATTTTTCACTCAGAAAATTCCAGCAAGCTGATTTTTTCACAAACAAAATTTTTACCTTTACTACAGCAGTGCTATTTTTTCAGTTTTAGGACAGCAGGATGTCTTTGGGACTGAGGGTGGAGGATAGGTTGGATGGGCATACCAATTACAGTGTTTGGAAGGAGAGAATGCAGAGTATCTTTGAGGAGGCGGAAGTCTGGGACATAATGGTGCATACCGCATAGAACCCTGTAAATGTGCCTACTGATGCTACTCAGTTGGCAGCATATAATAAAAAGAACAACAAGGGTAAGAGACTGATTCTAGACGGAATCAAAGATCATTGCATTCCTCATGTGAGAGGAAAGAGAAATGCTCATGAGATGTGGACAGCATTGACCAACCTCTACCAGAGTACCAATGAGAACCGGAAAATGGTCCTGAAGGAGAAGCTGAAGAACATTAAGATGGGTAAGACTGATAGTGCAGCTGGATATCTCACAAAGATTACTAATGTGAGAGATGAGTTGGCAGCGACTGGAGAGGCCATTCCACCCACCGAGTTGGTGCGGATTGCAGTAAATGGCCTCCCCAATTCATGGATGAACTTTGTTGATGGGGTTTGTGCACGTGAGACCCTTCCCACATGGGAGAGGTTTTGGGATGATTGCATTCAGACAGAGATCAGGAAAGGTCAGCTTGGGGCAGCCAAGCCAGTTGAGCAGGATGAGGATGTAGCACTGTTGGTAGGACGCAAGAAAGACAAAGGGAAGAAGCAGGCTTCCACAAGCAATGGTGGGGGCAAAGGCAAAGGTAAAGGTAAACAGGATAACTCACAGAAGGACTATTCCAAAGTGAAGTGTTGGAATTGTCAGAAGATGGGACACTATGCAGTTGTGTGTCCGGAGAAGAAGAAGAAGAAGGGGAAGAACTAGAGCATGGCAGCTTCAGCAGAGGTTGAGGACTTTGCAGATCGTTTTGACCGAGAGTTTGGGTTCACTGCGTGTGAGTCCTCTAGTGTGGGATCATCTGCCATAGAGGTTCAGAGGGAGCATGCATTTCCTTCGATTAGCGGAGCATCTTCGGGTATCTGGTATGTGGACAGTGGGGCTTCACGTCACATGACAGGAGTCCGTGAGTACTTCTCAGAGCTTTCAGAGAGTGGCACCGATGTAGAGGTAGTACTCGGTGATGACAGAGTTGTTAGAGCAGTCGGTGTGGGAACATTGACATTTCAGAGGGAGTCCAAACCTCCCTTGAAGGTGTCAGATGTTCTTTATGTGCCAGGGATGAGGAAGAACCTCATATCCATCTCAACTTTGGAGGATAGAGGATATGAGGTACTGTTCAGGGGAGGACAGGTGTTGATGTATCCCAGGGGCACTCCAGCTGATTCAGCTAGAGTGATAGGTGTACGCCATGCAAAGGTGTACAAGTTTTCATTTCAGCCCCTTTTGGCATTGAGCAGTAGTACCGACAGCAGAGCTAGTAGTTCTGAGCTGTGTGAGATTTGGCACCGCAAGATGGGGCACATGTATCATGGAGCCTTGAGGACTTTGCGGGAGATCACTACAGGTGTGCCAGATTTCAGTACTGATCACTTTGATACTTGCAGAGGATGTGCGATGGGCAAGTTTGCCAAATCCCCTTTTCCCAACAGTGACAGCAAAGCGACTGGGATACTTGATTTGATTCATTCCGATGTGAGCAGTCGGATGTCTCATGTTTCCTTGAGTGGATATGAGTACTATGTTTTATTCATTGATGATCACTCCAGGAGGACTTGGATTTATTTCTGGAAGACCAAGAGTGAGGTCTTCAAGCGGTTTTAGGAGTTCAGAGCTCTTGTGGAAACAATAAACAAAGTCTAAGATCAAGTCCCCCGAAGCCTGACAATGGAGGAGGAGTACACCCTTGGAGAGTTTGTTGACTATTGTGCGGAGGCAGGCATTAGGAGGGAGCTCACTGTTCCTTAAAACCCCCAGCAGAACGGGGTTGCGGAGAGGAAGAACAGATCCATCGGAGGGGCTGCCAAAGCCATGTTACATGATCAGGGGTTGCCATTGTTTTTGTGGGCAGAGGCCTGCAACACAACTGTTTATTTGCAGAACAGGAGTCCGCATTGTGCCTTGGGCACATGACTCAGAGGAGGCAATTTTCTGAAGGCTCGGACATCCTTCATCTTCAGATCTTTGGGTGTATCACATACCTACATACCCAAGGAGAAGAGGACTAGGACCAGAGCCCACCCCAGAAGGGTATCTTTGTGGGCTACAGTGAGACCTCCAAGGCCTTTCGGATTTACATTCCTGCACAGAGGAAAGTTGTTGTCAGGCGGGATGTGAAGTTCGAGGAGGATAGGGCCTTTAGGAGGTCACGGGAGTTAGAGTATCCGGATCAGCCAGACCCTCAGCAGCAGTTGAGTCAGTCGCAGGGATCCAGTGGGCAGGGATCAGGAGGATCCGGAGGTACATCTATGACGATGTCAGGTCCGTCAGTGGGCAGTGGCTCGCAGAGTCAGAGGGGTGGTGCTACGGGCAGCATGCAGAGCAGTCCACAGAGCAGTTCACTGCGGAGTCAACTGATGGACAGTTCACACGGTACTTCAGCATCTACAGGTTCAGGTGCAGGCAGGAGGACAGCAGACAGACAGTCAAGAGTTCAGGCTCCCGATGATGATGATGAGGAGGAGTTTCATTCTCCAGTGGGAGAAGTGTGCTCAGGGAAGAGGAAGCCCAAGTGGCTTCAAGACACCTTGAGAGATGCCACATCTGTTGCTGAGCCTAAGAGGCCGGTCAGAGAGAGCAGACCACCTGAGAGGTTTTGTAGCTATATGGTAATGGCTACCAGCATCCTTGACTCTGAGCCTTCTAGCTATGAGGAGGTAGCTAGCCAGCAGGTCTGGAGAGAGGCCATGCAGGAGGAGTATTCTTCTATCATGAAGAATGATGTTTGGGAGGTGGTGCCGAGGCCTGAGGGCAAATCCGTGGTTACTTCCAGATGGCTTTACAAGGTAAAGCATGATGCAGATGACAGCATTGATAAATTCAAAGCGAGGTTTGTGGCTAGAGGGTTCTCCCAGGTAGAGGGAGTTGATTATGAGGAGACCTTCGCTCCCGTGGCTCGATATACTTTGATCCGCTCCATTATATCGATAGCAGCAGAGATGGGTTGGAAGATCCACTAGATGGATGTGAAGACCGCATTTCTCAATGGCTTCATACAGGAGGAGGTGTACATTGAGCAGCCACAAGGCTTTGAGGTGCATGGGAAGGAGTCCCATGTGTGCAGACTGAAGAAGGCCCTTTATGGCCTGAAGCAAGCTCCCAGAGCTTGGTACTCCATGATAGATACATACTTGCAGGAGATGGGTTTCACAAAGAGTGAGGCAGATCCGAACCTTTACTATATTGTGATAGGTGAGGAGCCTCTCATTCTGGTGTTGTATGTGGATGACTTAGTCATTACAGGTGCAGAGAGACTCATAGAGCACTGCAAGAGAGATCTTGCGGCGGAGTTTGAGATGAAGGACATCGGCTTGATGCATTACTTTTGGGTTTGGAGGTGTGGCAGGAGGAGGGGCATTTCTTCCTGGGGCAGGGGAAGTATATTGTGGATATCCTTGGCAGATTCCACATGGAGGATTGTAAACCCATGTCGACACTGATGATCACCAACTGGAAGAAGCTTCATGCTTCGGATTCCGAGTTGGTGGATCCCACATTGTACAGACAGCTGATTGGTTCCTTGATGTATTTGGTCAACACTAGGCCAGATATTTGTTTTGCAGTCAACACGATGAGTCAGTTTATGTGAGCCTAGGAAGGTTCACTAGGTGGCTGCAAAACACATTTTGCGGTACTTGCAGGGGACAGTGGATTATGGTCTGGACTACAGGCAGGGGGATGGAGTGAGATTGGCAAAAGTTTAATCGTTTAGATTGGGCGTTGTGCTTTTGCTAGATAGGAAGAGACAGGTGTTGTTTTGGGTTGGGTTCGGCAGTGGTGTCATGGTTCAGCCAGAAGCAGTAGTCAGTAGCATTGAGTTCAGCGGAAGCAGAGTATATGGCAGCCAGTCTAGCTAGTTGTGAGGCCATCTAGCTTTGCAAGATGTTGTTTGGCTTATTTGGTTAGCCGTTGAGACCTTCAGTGATTTACTGTGATAATCAGAGTTGCATTAAACTCACGGAGAATCCAGTATTTCATGACAGGTCAAAGCATATCGGGATCAAATATCATTTCATCAGAGACTATGTTTTAGAAAGGAGCTGTGAAGCTTGAGTATATTCCCACTGATGAGCAGGTTGCAGATATTCTTACCAAAGCCTTACCACGGGGCAAACATGTCTACTTCAGAGACAAGATGGGTGTGGTGAGGAACACCTTCCTCGGTAAGAGGGAGTGTTGAAATTTGGTTACCGGAGGACAAGTGGTTCCCTAAGGCTTTGATCTTTGGCCTAGGGAAAAGTGTCCAAAAGAATTTAATTTTTTCTCCTAAAGTGACTTTATAATTTTTATAAAGTCAAATCTAATTTAAAAGTGATTTTAAGTGATAAAGTTACTAAAGTCTAATTTAAAAGTGACTTTAAGTGATAAAGTTACTAAAGTCTAATTTTAAAGTGACTTTAATAAAGTCAATGTAAAATTAGAAAGGAAAAGTGACTTTGGAAATAAATGACTAAGTGGGTCTTTATTAAAGGGGGGTGAATTAAAAAATAGAAAGTGAGATTTAAATGAGCATTTAATCTCAGCCCTAGATCTCAATCTATTTCAGCCATTGGATTTAGGGATTCCCCAAAAGTCACTTAGGGTTAGGTTAAAGGAGGGAAAGGAGGAAAAGGTCATTCATTCTTTCATGAGCAGATTGAGAGAGGAGGAGAAGGAGAGCTGGAGACTTTTTCTGAAGAGAGCTTGAGAAGGTGAAGGAGAGGCAAATACAACAAATCCGTACAACAGCAAGGAGGGCACGGTTTTCGAGGCAGTAAGAGGCTGCACGAATATTGAGGCAGCAAGGCCGTACAGCAGCACGAAAACTAAGACAGTAGTCCGTACAACTGTTTTGTGGCACGTTTTTTGAGGAGAAATGCAGCACGGTTTTTGAGGAAAAGTACAACAACAAAGGGCTCGATTTCCAAGGTTGTTGGGCACACTTTTCGAGGCAGCCAGCACACTTTTCGAGAAAGGAAGTTTGCTGTAATAAATTTCTGTTTTGAGTATTTTGCTGTTCTGGCACGTTTTCCAAGGCGAAGGCAAGCACGGAAAACCAGATAAGTCTATAATTAATTTGCTGGAATTTTTCCTATATATTTCACCTCTCTGTAAAAGCATTTTCCAGAAATAAGAAGGAGCTTTCAAACTGGTTTTCCCCAAAAGTTGTAGGGGGTTTTTCCAGGGTCATTTTGACCAAAAATCACTGTGTTATCATGTGTTGAATGGCTGTTTGTATTTGCTGATTTTTATTTCTGCATTTTCCAGCATTCTGTAAATTTTCCAGAATTTGTGTTTTCAGCAAAAATTTATTTTCCAGTTTGTTGAATGTAAGGATATGGGAAAGGGCATTTAACTATTTGGAGAAATAAGGTGAAACTGAAAACCGGGGTGGGAAACAGGAAATTTCTACAGAAGGAAGAGAACGTTGCTCTTGCAAGAAATCGAAAAGCGAAGAAGGGTCCTAGCCAGGGACAAGACTCTAAAAGAGAGAAGAAGAAGAAATATTTCTCGAAGGTCAAGTGCTTCCAATGTGGTGAGCTTGATCACTACGCCAGCCAGTGTCGGAAGAGGAAGAAGGACAAGAGAGGGAAGTAGACAACAACTTCGACAAAGATTGAGGCAAACTTCAGAGACAAAGGACTGAGATCTTGAGGTTGTTTCTTTGTAGAAAGAGGTTGACCTATGTGACAAATTGCAAGTTCTGTAGCATACTTAGAACACTGGTTGCAGAGCCTCTTTGGACATAATGGTTGAGGGGTGACTTGGTTTTTGGAGGTTGGTTTACTTTGATGTATCTCTTGTTGCATTGATTCTCTATGGAAAAGGTTGTTTGGGTTTTTCCCAATGAGGGTTTTCCCAGGGTAAATTTCTTGTGTTCTTATGTATTTGTTTCTTTATGTTCTTATTGTACTAATGTGTTATATGGTTGGTGTATTTCTATGTAATTATTGAATAATGGAATGTAAATAAGAATTAAAATGATCAAGGATAATTACTAGTATGAAAGACCATGTAAAAATCAACAGGTTTGCAACCAAAGCTTGTATTGTGATTTTACTTGTTTCCTATGGGCTTTTAGGCTAATAAGGAACTATTCCTCATATTAAAAAAGGAGAGGGCTGTTGCAATTCTCATCATCATCACTTGTGAACTCAACCTCTCTTCTTGAGAATTTCGACCTCTTTTCCTATTGGAGAGATGTGATCTATAGAGCAAATCTGGTCTTGGAGCTATTGTCTTGTTTTTGGGGAAGTTATCTGGTTTGATGATTGTACATACATATTATCTTGTAAGTGCCTTTATTTGCAAAATTTCTGATTTTATGTCTAATGTATGGAATAAATTGGTGATCTAGGTTAAATATTGTGCCCTAATTTTGTTGAATATCAATTTTATGGAATCTAGGTCATATTATTGGATGCATTACTCATTGTATGATATGTGAATGACAATCCCCTGGGTGATTTTACAATAGCTCTCCCAAGTGAATTTCAATCCCTCTCAATGGTAATAGTTAGGGTTTTGATGATAGGGCATAAAAAATATCCTTACTCCATTGCAAGTTTTGGCCAACCTAAAGAGCCCATAAACTCCATCAACCCTAAGACTAGACACAGGCCACCCTTTGTTGGTGATCAAGTCAAATTTTATCCATAAATTTTACTCTTTTTCTCCCTCTACCTAATTCGGCCCTGTTAAGGCCAAGCGACCACCTAGGGCCTAGTGCAAATTAGCTAGGAAGGAAGATTTCAGATATTGGAAATTCTAAATATCAAGGGTGGAGTGGTTGCCTCAAAATCATTCCCTTTTGGTAGGCATTCATTCTAATTTTGTTCTTAATCTCCCTTGCCCTAGTTGTTTTCCCTAGGGTAAAACCCTAGTTTGGTTTTAGCTTCAACTTGGGGACTTATTGAGAGTTTCATGTGCCATAACCTTGCTGAATTACATTCTGGGAAACCCTTTCTCTACACCATTGACCTTTGGCCATCCCAACTGTCAACCTATCAATCAAGCACTAGGTCTTGTGTTGCACAAATTCGGCATCTCTAAGGAAAGCGAATTGCCTTCATTCATTGACTGGAGCCTTGCACTTAAGCTGTGTCTTTCCCTTAGAAGCCTCTTGGTCATGTTACACCTTTATATCTAGACGATCCCTTATAGATGACCTTATACCAAGACTCCTCCCAATGGTAAAAATCCATAGAGAGCAGGTGGTTTTGGCTATGTTGACACTGGGCCATCACCATATTGTTCACTTAGTCTAGTGATAGCCTTGTAGGGAACCCCTCTGCAAGGCCTGCTAGATTTTGCGGCAACAAGCCATAAAAAGAATATTGCCATTATTGCCTATAATTTGTTATCATGTTTGGACAGTTTCAACGTCATTTATTAGACAACATTTTCTCAGATGTCAGTGAACATCTATTTCATTTATTTTGTTATTAGCTGTTCTCATAATAATTGCACCTTGTAGATAAGATGATTATCCACCAAGTAATAAATTGCCTATTTTATCAGTGATATATGTTCTTGTGGTGGATAATGTGTTGTACTTTATATTTGTTGCATATGGCTTTGTTTTCATTTTTTGTCTTGGCTAGAATGGCTTTGTTTTCATGTTTTATCTTGGCTGCAATGGTTTTGTTTTCATTTTCTCAGACTTGATTCTTTATGCAGGTGAGGGGTGCACTTGAAACACTTGTAAATGCCTTGACCCCTATTGATGCCACGTCCGGTACCTACAATGAAGTTCAGCCAGCATCGATGAATTCAGAATTGTTGTCTAGAGAGGGAGAAAGCATTTCCCTACTATTGGGTTTACTGGTGCAAATTAAATCTTCATAATTACCTTTCTAAATATTATAGAAACCGTTCGATGATGGCTTCTGTCAGATTGTTTTCTATGAAAATATGGTACTGGCATTAATAGATTTCATGCTGATCTGTGCTCTTAATTTTTCCAATGATCCTGACAGACAGAGGATGACTTTTACATTAAATATTATACTTTGCAGCTATTGACAGCTCTGATTACCAATTGCCGCACAAGGTATTGTATTTATGATATCTTAATATGAAGCATTTTTTATGCAGAATCTAATACCTAACAATTTTCTGCTTGTATTGATGTATGGAAGGTTGCAAGAAGCAATTTTGGCAACTCCCCGTGGAATAACTAGCCTAATGGACATGCTTATGGATCGCGAGGTACTTGCAAGTGTTTACTCTTTTAGTTATGAATGTTTTATCTTCAGTGAAGCATATAGTGTTTTTATTGTTTTAATAGACTCGGCAAAGATAAGATTTGTCGGAATTGATGTTGAAACTCAAGTTGCTCTTTCTTCATTTGAGCTTTGCTTTGTGCCGATTCTTATACCATGGCTTTACAGTTCTGGTTATTGCCTTCTAAATCAGCCTTAAATGACTCATGTTATTCATTTGGCCTTAATTGACTGATGAACCTCTCATCAAGGAAGTATGTAGATTCACATAAAAGGCAAATATTAGAAATGACCCCCTTATAGTGATACACTGCTCAAAAAATAATGAAAAAAGGAAAAAAAAACATTAGACATGGTCCACATGCAAATTACATATATGTATTGCATGACGTCGTTGTATATCATTATTAAAATTGTATTTCAGTATGTTGTATAAAGAAATGACATGAAAGGACAGAATACCGTGTCTGCTTTTCTTTAAATTCTGTTCTATTGATTTAATGACAAATGAAGCCCATCAAACTGACAAACTCAGCCAACTTATAATTAATGGCTCTATGCCTGCTGGGGTTTGTACTTGGGTCATTAACTCTTGGTAAGATCTCAATAAAATGCTCCAGCAAAACGATATGAATTATAATAATGACCTGGACTGCTATGCTAAAAGGGCATTATCAACCTGATCAAATCCTTTACAAGTTTGACTTGTTGGCAAGCTATGCTAGCTGCGCGACATATGGAAGTGTATGAGCCTATGTAAAAATTGAGAAGGATGCATCAACTTTTATATTTTTCCATCTGGTTGACTTTGTAACGTGAATAGATTGAGTGCATTAATAGACCACTCTATGCTTACTTGTTATGATCAGATATCTTTATCCAGCGTAAATTGTATTGTTGTATTTGTTTCAAGATGGGTAAAGTTTCTTCTAAAAAATGATTTTAGATCAACATCATGTAGGATTTTGACAACCTCCGGGCTAGAAATAAAATAGCAAAAGTTTCAAGTCAAAAAAGATGTGATAATTTTAGATTTATTGGTACAGGTTTAGTAGTAGAGTATTCCTGTCCTTTGGTTTAGTGGTTAATATCATAAAATCCATGGTTTTAATAATCACTAATATAAAGAGTAATGATGAGTGTTGAGAATAATATTGTAACCCAACCCCTTTTTCTGTATTTTTCTAACGCCATCCTCTCTAATTTGTGAAAATTTCTCAATTTACTAAACAGAAGCCCTACTGCTGTAATCTGATTTACTTCTCCTACTTGTTTGATTTACTTAACAAGTTATTTTTCTGAATTATTCAGTAAAACATCAAAGTAAATACACTGCAGCCTACACAAATATACAGATCAAGTACTGAAGAATTAAGCACATTCGACAAAGGACACAAGATTTTTTGGACAAATGACTCTGGAAAAACCCAATGCGGGAAAACCGGTGCAACAACTCTGGAGGGTTTTATTATTATGCAGTTTCTGAATACAAACTAGGGTACCAGTAGTGGTTTACCCAACATAGAAAATCCTGGTAGAAGTACCTCTATCTCTGGAGACAGATAATATGGCTGATTCAGCTGAGGATGAAGAACCCCGCAGGTGCCTACGCAGTCACTGTGTCACCTTTTCAGATCTACAGAATACGAGCCCTATCTGGCCCATTGAAACCCCAACGTTGCCTTTGATGGCTCTGTGTCAACTCCTCTTGCTTTGCGTCACCTCTCTGGGCCTGCGTGAGCCTTTGCGCTGGCTTTGCGTGAGCCTGCGTCACCCCTCCTAGGCCTACGTTGCTCCTCTGGTACGGATCTGCCTCTCTACTAACGTATTCTCAGCCTCGGATCTGAAATCCCACTACGAAACTGCCACTCGCTGCAATGCAAGCTCACTTGAAAATTCTTAGCAAATCGCGCCCCAGAATTTCGACTTAGCTCAAGTGGTGCCACTCAGTGTGTCATCTCCAACTGACCCTAAGTCTTCATTTAATACTTTTCCTATTGAACATTCAACGACCGTGATCTAATTTCTAATCAATGACTAAGATTAGAAAAGACTTGATCCTCGTCACTTAGAACATTCTCATCCACATGTCAAATTGATTCACTTTAATTATTTAATTTCCCTAAGTTAGACTTAGGGTCTCCATTAAAATAATTAATTATTTGTATAACTTCAGCTCCGAGTGGAATTTCTCCAAACGATTTCTGGGTCATGGAGATCTCATGTGTTCTAGCCCCTCCACAAAGTTTTGGAGCTAGAGCACATCCGGTGCTACCCAAAAATTCAGCTCTCCGTCTTAGCGAGGAATGTGCTCTAGCAACACTTCAACTTGAAGCATCACCCCGATCCACGACATTGGTCCCTTGTGCTGCTAATGCTTGGCCTGCTGCCCCTCATCCTCTGCGCTGCTGCCTTCTATACTGCTGCCCATGACTTTGTCACAATTACTGCCTCATTTGTACTGCAACTCCCTCTGAAATGCTGCATCATGCTGCCCATAGCATTGCCACTGCTAACCGCTGCACTGCAACTCAGTGGCTGAGAGTTAAGCAACTGAAGGACATCACCCAAAATCTTGACAGACAAGTTAGTCTGGCTGCATCTCGATCTGAAACACCCTCTGCTGCTAATTTGCGTTGTCCCTCTGGTGCCTCTGTGCTGCTGCTGCTCTGCACTACGTAAGCACTGCCTCTACGCTTGCTGAAATCCCATCAGCCTATGCGCTACTCTAGTCTTCAGCATCCTAGCTCCGCCAATGTGCCTTCACAATCCTCTGCACCAACTGACTCCAGTCATCCTGCTATTGTCATTAAGGGCTTCCGTAGCTTGTATGTGATCCAATAGTTTGGGCACCTCAAGGATCCTACCCTTCACCGCTATCCGTAGATCAATCTACAGATCTATGTCACCCCACCTCTTCTCTCGAAGCACATGAACACTCATAGCCACATCATCGTCACTCTTATAATCACCCTTAGCTACTGCAGCCTTCGAATCCGAGTCTTCCTTGCCCTTCTTCTTCTGAGGACAAGTAGTGGCGAAATTCCCCTGTTCACCTCATCTGAAGCACCCGACCTTTGAAAGGTCTCTCTTCTTCTTCCCTCGCTGCCCCTGCTGTCCCTTAGATGCAAGAGCCGCAACTTCCTCCTCCATCTTGATCTTGATTCCGCTGCTGGTGCTGCCCGCCTTGGTCAACCTCCTAATCTCTTCTTATAGAAGAGCTGCCCACATGTCTTCCCAATTTGGAAGTGTCGCTCTGCCCAGAATGCCTTGGACAAAGGTCTCCTACTCTTTAGACACTGCATGTAACGTTCTCAGACAATGGTGTAGAGAAAATCATATTGTTCACAATTAGCAATTGTGAGAAAGAAATGACTTTGGACCATGACCGGCTGTTTGTGGAGGTCAAATGGAAAAATGAGATTTCAGAAAATTGGCAGCAAATCCCATTAGAAGCTCCTCTAAGACTAAAGAAAATAGCAGTCACCGAGCAGACCGAAGATATTTTCAATAGGGAAGCACATAAAATCACTATACAGCCGAACTTTACAAATGTAATGGGATGTTGGAGTTTATTCAATCATGCCTTGAGAAGTGACAATCGAAGATGTAAGTAACGAAATGAGGGCTTCAAACAACTTTCTGCTGAACCCTTGGTTTATGGAAGAGTGTAAAGAAGCTATGAAAAATATTTGTACAAGACCAACTAAAACCTTAAAGTATACAAGCAATTAGTAAAAGTACAGAGGAACAAGTTTGTCAAAACCAGACGATAAGAGTTACTAAAGATCACAAGGAAGAATCCAAATTCATTTTGGAAAGAGATGCAAGTGAAGAAGAAGCTAATGACATCACAAAGGAATAATGGCTGATTTGTGCCTAAAGCCTTTATGGGAATCTCGCTGAAAGTACAAGAATGCTGAAGTTTAGTGTAGGGGAATGGTGTTGACAAAAGCAGTTGTTCAAGAAGGCATTTAGAGGACAGCATTAAGAAAAGCAAAAGACATTGATGGGCTTTACGCATAGCACCTGAAATGGGGTAAATAATTCCATCGTCAACACATCTCAACAGTACTGAATCAATTGGTAATAGATAAGATATTTTACAAATGGTCATAGATAAGATAATTTTACTAATGTACAACAAAAGAGCACAAAAGTAGGTCGAAGGGACTAAAATTTTAGTTACATTATTAGTACAAAGTTAGACAATGGTTGGACAACAGGTCCTATTTTTTGCATCTTTAAAGGAGGTGAAAAAAGGGTCTTAGGGAGCTACAGAACCATCATGATCAGCTCAATTTTCGCTAATCTCACTGTGGGGATCATGGAAAGAAAAAATCAACTAGTTGGAAGAAGAGAGATAAAAGGCTTTACGCCATGTTGGATTTAAACCAAAACACTGCAGCATTGATCACTGCTTCACCTCTAGGCACTGTTATCACCTGAAAATGCCTCACATGCAAAACTAAATGGAGTCCAGATAATATTAAGAAATAAATCATTATCACCTTGCTTATATCTTGTCACTTCAAAATTAGTGATTGCTAACTTTAGGAGGGTATCCCTAGATTCTACATGTCAACTGAGTCAAACACTGATCTGTAACACCTATAATCTAGTGAAACCAGGATCACGTTTTAAATTGGGAAATCATGAGTTTGAATTGGATTGGTCCTCAAACAAGCCAATCCAAACCATCCCATGTCGAACTTGCATTGACTGAGTTTGACTTGGTTAATGTGAGTCAAAATGGTGATTTTTGTATGGATTATGATTTTGAATCACAAGTCAAATTGGATTGGGTCAGTTTGTCTATAAAAGCAGTTTATTGTGGGTTTTCTTACCTTTTTTCTGTTTTTTGAGCTAGTTTTTTCTCTTCCAATTGACAATGATGATGAAGTAATCCATCTAAGGCTGTCTAAAGAATTGCTGGACATATAGGGCATCACAAACAATGGGGTTTTACTGAACAAATGACTGTTATAGGCCTGTTTTTGCTTCTTTTTCACCCTTGGAGACATCCCTCCATATTGTTTTCATCATCTATTGATTGCTGTTTATTATTTAGGAATTCCTTAGGGGTCTTTTGTTTCTTTGAGTTATTTAGGTTTCTATTTTGCTATTCTAATTTTTTGTAGGGGTTTAAACGGGCTATAACCTACTGTTGAGTCATTGATAGCCTTCACTGCAACTTGCAAGTAAAATGTAGAACTTTAATCCCTAAAGAATATCCTACAAGTAAACCCTAAGGCTTAGGCCCTAAACAATGAACAACAAAATTAAACTGAGGTCCAAAATGGTGAAAATACAAAGGGAGAAGGACTTTTCTTGGGCTTATGTCCAACTTCTTCTACGTCTGATTCTTCACTATCTGAATCATTGGTTTCTTCACATGTGTACAGGTTTTTGGCCTCTTTTCCTCTAACACATTTATGTTTAGAATCCCATTTTTTGCCACAATGTTTGCACTTTCCTTCTTTGCATTTCCAAATTAGTTTTTCCTCCTTCACGCAGCTGCGGTGGAGCATACTTTGTCTTATCCACGTTAGTAGTTTGGGGAAATCTTCGTCTTGAATATACTCTTTCAACTGTTGGCATTTGTATTCTTTCGAGCTTCTTTTCTGCAGCTTTTGCTTTCTGTCTTGCTTCTTCTATAGAGGTGATGCCATGGGGTTTAAGCTCATCCTTGAGGTGTGGTTTGAGTCCTGTAATGTATGATTGAATAAGATGAGTTTCTGATAGCCCAGGTACTTGTGTAGCTAGAGTTTACCATTCTCTAGTGTATTCGTCCACATCTCTGTTTTGTTGCAACCTGGTGAGTGTCGAGAAGAACTTTTCATCTTTGACACCTTGGAGCCTCTTAAAGAATTCATTTTTGAACTTCTTCCAAATGATAGCGAGTGTCATTTTCTTCCACCACATATACCAATTATATGCTCTTATTTTTTTTCAACCATTTTTTTATATACTCTTTCTTCTTCCTTTTTTTAATATATATATATATATTTATAATCTATTTTTATTTTTATTTTTTTTATGTGATAACTTTTTTTTTTCTTTTTTAAATGGCCAAAGGCCTGAATGATGAAACTGAGAAATGGAGAAACTGAATTTTATCTATCTCAAATCTCTTTAAATCATTGTGCTTAATAGAATAAATCTGCTAAATTAGAACTATTTTGCTAGTCATGGAACTGAGTTGTATTCATAT
Organism: Pinus albicaulis; assembly: GCA_034641835.2. NCBI lineage: Eukaryota > Viridiplantae > Streptophyta > Pinopsida > Pinales > Pinaceae > Pinus > Pinus albicaulis. Next base: position 205,459,460 of record CM076573.1, on the reverse strand, counting down.
TCCATGATTTAGCTATTATATGTTTGTAAATAAATCTTTGTGCTTAGATCTAGACTTGTGTATAATTTTATCAAGTTATTTTTTTTTTGTATATTTTCCCTTGAGTTTTCTTTGTCTTGCAGGTCTGAAGAAGAGTAAGGATTTGGTGGATTTAAAAACAAAAAGCCGAAATTTTTAGGCCTAGCCTTCCTCATACCTAAGCGGCTAGGGTTTTTAATACATCAACAATCTTTTGTGAAGTTGTCTAGTATTTTCTGGCCTCTCTACTCAGGCTGCAAGCAATTCAAGCCCGTCCTTGGCTTTAAATTGAAATTTTCTTTAAGGGTTTCAAGCATAAATTTATTTGCAATTTTTTCTAAGGAGGCCACAAGATTTAATAGCTATTTTTTGCCTCTAGATCAATTTCTTTGCAGAGTTTTTTTTTTTTAACTTAAAGTTTTATTAAAATTTTTGCAAGGCTTTTGTAAATTTTTTTAGGGAGGCCGCAACCCTTTTTTTCCTTTCTGATTTTTATTTACAAATTTTCTAAGAGGACCGCTAGGATTTTCAGAGTCCTCTTTGCTCCAGAATCGTATCTCATAGAAGGGTTTTTATTTTTACAAATTTTTTGAAGCCTTTTCGTTTGGGATTAACCATCTTTTGCAGACCTTTTCCCCTTTGAAATTTAGTTTCAACATTTTTGTTGAGGCTGCAGGGTTTTAGTCTCCTTCTGTGCCGCAAATATTTAAAGGCTTGGTTTTATCTCAGATTTAATTTCAATTAACCTTGGAATTGTTCGCAGGCTAGAGCGAAATTTTTTTGACGATTTTGTAAATTGGATCTTGCTAGAAATTACATGTTTTTTGATTGGGGTTTTATTCCTTTTTTGCGGTTCTTTGTCCAAGGCTGCAAGCACTCTATGGGTTTTCTCGTATTTTTGCATATATCTAACTTTCTTTTGTTGGCAGGAGGCCTTTAGGGTCAGAGGTGGTCCAATCGTTTACACAATATCTAAAGGCTTCAAGCCTTGAGCCCTAACTAGAGTTCCCTTAACAAGTTTTAATAATATTTAACTAAAATTCTAATCAAATTTTGGGAGCTGGTCGTCAACAATTGGAGGCTTATATGTTATAAGTTATTTCCTCTCTGGCCGTGACTCGTAAGCATTTTTGATTGTTGGTGCTAGGAATTTTTAGGGTCTAATCTTGTTTTGCAGGAATGTTTATTACTGAAGCAAAGGGTTACTATTTAAAGAGGAACCGAGTTCTTTTGGAGTGCATTTCAAGCCTTGAAACATTAAGAAATCACCATAAAGATTTAAAATAAAATTTAACTTGAATTTTGACCAATTTCTGGGCTCGGCTGGGAGCCTTTGCAGCCTCTAAATCATCTAGGCCGTGAGCTTTTTAGACTGTAATCATCTCTGTTGGAGGCCTTATCCTCTGATCTGCAGGCTTATCATTAGATTTTGAGGATTTTTTCTTATCTGTTTTGTGGTTGTAGGGTTTTAAGTCCTCTTCTAATAAGCTGCAGGCTTAATCACATTCTTAATAGCCCTTGTTTGCACATTTTTCTAACTTGGTTTTGCAGAATTCAGGAAGAGGCCACAGGCCTATATTTCTCTCTCTAAACCAGATCGAAGGCTTCATTTCAGTAGTATACACATCTGATATAAGGGCAAAGGATTTCTGATTCCACAAGCGTGCATCTAGTGTTAACTTTCAGTGATCAATTGTGATTGGGGTTTCATCAAGTTTGCAGGGGTTGATTTTAATTGTAACAGCATTTAAACACCTTGTAAAGACTTGTAAAATTTTGTAATCTTGAGGAGAAAGTTGTATCTGAAATTCCTGGTCATTGTAATCTCTCTTTAAGTTCGAGGAGTCCTTCCTTCTTGTCTCGAAGGACTTCCCTCCCTTGTAATTCTAATAATAAAAAATAATCTTTTCTCTTTGGGAGGTTGGGACCTAGATCCCTTGGCATCCTTTTTTCTCCTTTTTTAAAAGCAATATCTTGAGGTTGGTTTTGTAACTCAGTAACTTTCTCTTGCATCATATCTCTTTTGCATTCGAGATCTAACTTCATTATTTGCATATTAATTTTGTCTACTTGATCCAAGTGCTTGGAATACATCTTGTCTCTATTTCTTGCAATTGTAGATCTAAATAGTAATTTCTTTAATTTCTTGTTAGCAATCTCATTTTCCATCTTCTAAGTGTGACGTCTCTATAATCCTTGCTTATTTCAGTTTTCTAAATAAGTAAGTAACATCTTAAAGTCACTATTGTTTAAAGGCATTGTGAAATTTGCTCTAATACATTCTAATCATCATTGTTTCTTTGAGTATTTCCGATTGTTTCATTGATCATTGTCATTAGCTAGTAATCTTGCGCTTTGAAGTATTTATCTACTTTGTGATTACAAGCATATTGGTATTTTACTTTCCTTGAAGCAATATTGATACCATTGTATCTCACTAAAACATTGCATTCTAATCTTGCATTTAGGCCAATGTGGAAAAAGTCGAAGTCGGGATTAAATCGGCAAGGGTCCAAGAGTTGAAAAACTTGATAAAGTTGGGAGTTTTTTGAAAAAGTCGGCAAAGAGTCGGCAAAACTAAAAAAATACAAAAATATTCATTTTTGGAAAAAATCCTGATTTTTTCAAAAAAATTAAAAAATTATTAAAGAAACTACCTCACTCAAGATTTTTACGAAAAAGTCGGCAAAAAGTCGGGACTTCGAGGATAAAATCGCGACTTTTTCAGCGATGAAAAAGTCGGCAAAAAGTCAGCCGATAAAGTCGGCTCCGGGAAAAATTTGGGATTTTTTCAAAAAGTCGGGACTTTTTGCCGACTTTTTCCACACTGATTTAGGCTCTTAACTTGCATCTTAAAATTTACCTCCAAGCATAAGCTTGGTTGAATAGAAATTTAGGACTACCTTATCCACCATTCAATCTAAGAGCTAGACCCTTACTCAACAGTTAAAACACGTGACCTTGCAGTTCTCTTGTGGGCAATCCCTTGTAGGAACAAAGAGACTTGGGCAGTTAGAAGTCCTGTGTAGGTATCGTTAATGAGACATTAACCTCCTTCCGCAACACTTCTTTCTACAACCTCGTTTAAGACTAGTTTCTAACAATTGAGGAGGAGGCCTTCACCTTAGATTAGGCATTTAACTAAAATCAACCAAGATCTTGCATCTCACCTAACTTAGTCTTGCATTCATGTAACTCTCTCATTTGGTATATTTTTGATTTGTGAGCATTTTACTTTACTTGCAATATTTCAACACTGCTCTTGTATATCTCATATTAAATTCCTTGCTCATTGTCCTTTGATATTGCCATATTTTATTTGAGCGTCTCTTTGAAGTGAAGTACAAGTTTCCATTCATCTCGCAAGTTTTACTTTTCTGCTCATATGTCAATATTGTGCCATTTCTTGTACTAACACTTGTCTTGCAACTCTACTTATCTTGTGACTTGAATTATCATTTCATTGTTCAAGTGTTATATCTTTATTGATCATCAATTTAAGGCACTAGTTTATTATTGTTAATCTTTTTGCCATATTGATCTAATTTGAATTCATCTTGTTAACATATACATTGCTCATCTTATTATCACACTTGTCAAATAATCCTTAATTCAAGTTACTTCGAGAGGTAGTTGCCTTGCCCCTAGTCTCTTAGAACTTGTTGTTTCAACAAGTTTTTGTTTCTATTCTTCTTTAGAGACTACCCCCTTTAGCTTGCCTAGGAGAGAGCTTAAACGAAGTGAGTAGGGAATAGGTGATAGCCCTTGCGCTGAGGGTTGTGCCATAAAGATTATACCTTGTGGGGTTGGAAACTTTTCTCGCATTTAGGTGTACATCTTAGGCGACAACATGTACAAATGGATCAATCAACTTAGAATGAATCCTAAGGATTTTGTGGATAGAATTCTTCACCTTTGCTATGAATTCTTTGAGGAAGATGTGGATTGGGATTTCATGGGGTAAAAGTTTCAACATTTGGCTCAAATATTTTTGAAACAATTTGAATATGAATTCCTTGTCGATAATGGGTCATCTTATGATGATAGTAATCTTCAAATCACAAATCAAACAAGTCTCATCCCAAATTCTGTTTTTCCAAATTTTCTCAGTGACGGGATACCTCAAATCTTAGAGAAGGAATTTGCTACTTCTTTGAGGTGAAGACTAATCCCTTGTTTCCTCAAGATAACATTAATGTGCATAATCTAAAATTTAAATCTTGAATACGATATGATCGAAAGTATTGCTTCTTCAAGGGATACCTGCCATCCTCTGTTATCTACATGTGATGGCTCTCTGTACCTCGATTTGCTTGATCAATCCGCTCCACTAGCAATTGCTTCAGATACCCTTAATTCTCAATTTGCTGGTCCAAATGGTAATCAGGTACAAGGTGGTTACATCTCACAAGTAAACGAGCAAAAGGATGAATATACATTCCATCTCACTTCTCTTTTTCAAATTCCTCTTTGTCAAGATGATGCTTTTACATTTCTAGCTGATAAATAATTTGTGATCTCGACAGTCCTACAAATGAAATCGAAGCTCTTAATCAAAATATAGCCTTGGAAAACCATCACCCTGATCACAATGACTTCATAACTACACATGGTGATGAGTGCCCAAGTGCATCGATTCACCTCTTGGTTTCTCAAGAAGATTTGAATTTGCAAGGCCTAAATCTAGAATCTGATTCGATCGTAGACTAATCTCTCACATAGATTTCTTCCTCAGTTAACTTCCCCTTGTGTCTTGACACGTAGAATGAATCATATGATGATGACAATATCCCATATTCATTAAATTTTCCATTCGATGAACTGGATTTTCAGTTGACACAAGGTGGTAAGGCTGCACACGATGAAGAAGAAAACAATGAAATTATTGACCATTTATTCTATGCCTTGCAATCTCTAGTTTTGTATGGGGTTAATCCTTTAGTTCAAGTTGTTCATGAAATCTCTCCGATCTATATTTCTTCAGATCTAAAACCAGAAGAACTTTATGGCTTAGGTAATCTGTTTGTTGATGTTGAAGTACCTGATCAAAGCAATAAATTGAACTGTACCTGTTTTGTTAGTAAGGATCTGGTTGATGTAGATTATGTTGGTCTGATCAAGACCTCAAATTTTCGTTATTTAACATTTGCAGGTTCAGGGAATCGTTCGGAAGTCGAGGCACTTCAACTTTCGCTGATGGTTATGTCAGGGTCTCGCAATCCTGATGTGGTCCCCAAACTAGGTTAGATCCAAAAATTCTCGCATAATTCTTTTCTCAGCATTGTCTCATTGGATGTAAGCTCGTTCTTGAAGGATTTTCAATGTTTTCGAGTTTGTTTTCTTAATTTTCAAGATTGGGTTTATAATTCGATCGAAGATTCTTGTTCGGTTAATTCATTTCCATGCAAACCTCTTGTATTAAATCTATGTTAGGAGAGAATACCCTTCATAGATGTACTTAGATTTGAAACTGGCCATTCTAATTATCGAGAAAACGATTATCATCGGGCAAAATACTTCTTCCGTTCAACTCCTCCATGAGTGATCAATTTCTCATCTTTCTTGTGTATGTTATGAAGCTAATTATTTTGGTTGTAGCACGGTGTATCCTCTTGAGTATTAGTGAATGCTTGCGTCATTTGGTGGAGCAAAATCCTTGTGCTGACAAATTGGTTTGCTATGTTGATATGAATATTGGATCTGATTTGAGATAGGTTTCTAATATTTTTCCAGCGTGGTTTCACTATTCTTTGAATCCTAATCCACTACGTCTGTAATCATCTTTAATTCCCCAAGTTCTCACGTTGCTAATCTGGTTTGTAATAAGATACGAGGTAATGATTTCTTGTCCTTGAGAGAAGAAACCAATCTGAAAGAGAGGATATTTTCTTGAGCTTGAATTTGTGGAAGATTTTCCTTGGTACATCTCTTGTTGCTGTTCTCTGCTTGATGAATCTGCTGGAAGGAAGGAAGGTTTGACTTGGCATCTAGAGGTGAAATTTCTGTGGTTATGGGTATTTGATATCTCATTTGATTTGTTCCTATAAAAAGAGATTTTTTCGGGGTTTTTCCCTTGGAGGGGTTTTGCCTTAGCTTGGAGCCTATATCTTGTGTTCTTTTGTTTCTGTGATTTTCATTTTCATGTTATGGTAATTGTTCGATAAAAAGAATCAGAATAAAAGTTTAATAAGAAACTAAATAAATTCAGAAGTAGTTACTATGGATAAGGAAATTTAAATTAAATTATGAAGCCTCATGATTTCCACCAATCATCACACTTAGAAATTTGGCCTCACAGAGGAATTCAACCTATCTAGTGAATTCACAGTGCTTTTGTGGAGGACTTGGATCTATTGGATGCATTTTGACATTTGGAGCTTATTCTTGGATGTTTCTTGGAGCTATTCTTTTGATAATGGAAGGAATTCTTGCATGTTGTCTTGTAAGTAACTCTTAATTGTTGAATATCTATTTTTCTATGCCTAGGGTATGGAACTATTGATTCTAGGTCATGGTAAAATTGTGCCCTAATTTGGTGAAAAATAATTAAATTGCTATCTAGTTGAATATTCCATACATTACTCATGTCTAACATGTAAAAAATATTCCTAGTGGTGAATTCATTGTAGTTCTCCCATTAAAATCCATTTTTCATTGAGTGGGTAAATGCTTGAAATTTGCTTGCTAGAGCATCAAATTTGGACCTCCTTGAAAAAAAGTTTATCTAACCTAAATCATCCTAGACTCCATTTTGCCAAGGAACAAGATACTTGTCCAAATTGTTGGCGATGAATCTCATATTTTATCCATCTTTTTTCTCTGTCAAATTCGGTCCTTTCAAGGCTAAAGAAGAGATCTAGGGCTTGGTGCAAATTTCTAGGGAGGGAGAATTTGGGTGGTTGGAGTGCTTAAATATCAAGTAGGTAGGGTTTTCTACAAAATCTATCAATTTAGTGGGCATTCACTTTAACTTCATCCTTAAATTCTCTTGCCCTAGGTGCTTTCCCTAAGAGGGAAACCCTAGTTTTTCTTCCCTCAACTTAAGCACTTTATTGAAGGTTTCATGATCCTTGGCTTAGCTAATATACATTGTAAGGAATATTTCCTCCTTTCTTGGACCTTGAGTTTCTCCAATACTCGTCAAATCAATCAAACCCTAGGCCTTGTTCCTTCATTTCTAGGTACGTTTATAGAACGAAAATTGCTTCCTTGTGAAGCCTTGAACCAAAATTGTGTCTTTCTTGAAGACATCCTAACAAGATCATTTCATACTTTAGTACCTATTATAAGTGATCTCTTTCCTACTGAGACTCCTCAAATTGATGAAAGTCCGTAAAGAGTAGGGGATTATGGCTATGGTGAAAGTGGGCCACTACCCCGTTGTTGCTTATAGGTCTAGTTCATACCTTGTAGGGTTACCCTCTCTAGGACCTGCTTGGATTTTCGGCAATAAGTGGCATGTGACACAGTCTAACAACAATAAAATTGCTTCCCAAGATCAATCCCAAGAAAGGGATATGACATGATATACATTCATAATCATCAGTTTTTACTTGCAAGTTCTTAATTTTGTATTTTGCTTCGAAATAAGTGGCATCTGTTAATTTGGTAGCTCAATTACAAATTCCCTCTTTTGGACAACCTTCCTCATCAAGAAAGACCCCTGCTAGCCTTTGCAAGAATTTAATTTGGTCCATGAAAAATATTTTTTTTTAATGGAAAACCCACTAGGACACAAAGGTTCTGGTCGGCTTAAAGTCATAATTGAGTCTCCAAAGAAGCATATAAATACACATCAAGGCATCTTCATTTGGACATCACATCAACACATCTCTTCTTCTCTCTCCTCTTGTGATTGCTTCGTACAGGTCTGAAGTAGTGAAGCCGAGTTTACAAATGTGAAGGTAAAGAGGCTAATTTTGTTTTCTGCGTTGACTTTTCTGCTTGGGTACTTTGACCAACCGTTGACTAAACTTTGACTTGGCATTTTGACTCACTTTGACTTGGAAAATTTTGATCTTTGGAGGCCGAATTTTTCTGTGAAGGAACTAAATTTTTTTGGGATGTTTGATTGGGATTGACCACAAACCCTTGATTGCAGTTTGACCGCTGGAATTTTTGAGTTTGACTGCAAATTCTCTCTCCTTTGACTGAGCTGCTTTTGGGACTGTTTTGACTGAAATTTGACTAGCAAAAGAGGCTAAATATTTTGACCGTTGAACGAGCTGACTTGACTGCTGAACGTTGACTAGTTAGGGAATCTTTGACTACTTTTGACTTTGACCAAAAATTGCAGACTTTGACTTTGGATCAAATTTGACTTTTGGGCTTATCTCTCATTGGATTGGTTGGTCAAAGTTGTTGTCCTTTGTCTTATTGATTGATTGGAATATTGTATCTCTCTGCTGAATATTTGATGACAATCTAATAGAAGAAGAATTTGAAAGGGATTTCCCCCTTGTGGGGTTTTTCCCTGGTCTTTGATCAAATCTTGTGTCACTTGTCATTGATCTTGACTGTCTTCTATTGCATCTTGGATTTACTGTTCTATCTACAATTGCTCATTGTTATTGGAAGATTAAATTTGTTTAAAAGTGATTTCTAATTGAAGAAAGAATTGGGCTAAGTGATTGTACTAAGTATAGAACAATGGAAAATTAACATGGTATCAAACCTGAGGTGAAGACAAGCCGAAGGAGGCAAGAGACAACCAATCACCTTTGAAGGAATATATTTGGAAGAAGCTACTTGGTCAAAATATCTATCTCTTGCTTTAAGGATATAGAGACGCTAACTCATCAAACTTTTCTGCTTGGAAGATCAGGTTGGAAGTGATATTGGATGAAAATGATGTTTTGGAATATGTGGAAGGAAAAGTGCCCGAGCCACTGGAAAATGCTTCTGCCGCTGCCAAGACCAAGTATAAGAAAGGTGATATCAAAGCCAAGAAAATTCTTATTGATTACTTGAAAGATCATTTACTTACTTATGTTGGAAAATTGAAGAAGTCTAAGGATATCTATGACAAGTTGGTTGGGATGTATGAGGTAAACGACTTGAATCACATTCTTTCTTTGAAGAATAAACTCAAGGACATTAAGGTGAACAAGGGGGAATCTGTGCAATCCAATGTCATAAGGATATCCCAACTATGAGAACAATTGCAGATTGCTGGAGAGCCTATATTTGATAGAGAGTTGTGCTGGTCACTCTTCAAGGCCTTCCTCCTGTTTGGGAAACCTTCATTACTACTATAAGCAACAATGATAAGTTCCCGACATTTGATGAGCTTGTTGGCAAATGCACTCAAGAAGAAACAAGGATGATATCTAGGGGAAGAATTCAAAAGCATGAAGAAGGAGAGCCCTCTGCATTCACTTCTCAAGGTAAGAAGAGGAAAGGAAGAGGAAAACCTTCTAGTTCCAGAAATCCTGTCTCTGAATAAAAGGACTTAAATAGAAGATTGAGGAACATTGAATGCTACAATTGTCACAAGCATGGTTACTATGCCCGAGATTGTCTAGAAAAGAGAGATGCTCCAAGATCCAATTACAACAACATTTGTGGCTTCAACAACAATAATAGGTTCAATGATAAAAGAAGAAGAGATGATAGAAGAAAAGATGCTCCTGATGATCGTGAAGAAGGCCATTGTCCTCAAAATATATGAAGGAACTCCAGGTATGGAAATAATGCAACTGCTACTCAATCTGAATATATTCTTATTTCTGCTCTTTCTAGTTCTTCTCCTCTAGATTCATGTGATAGCTGGTTGGTAGATAGTGGGGCTTCTAGACATTTTTGGTTGAGAGGGAGACCAATCTAAAGATCATCCTTGGGGACAACTTTACTCATCTTGTGAGGGGTTTTGGTTCTATCAAATTTCATTTGGATAATGGGGAAACCATACTTCTTCAAGATGTTATATATGTACCTGGATTAAAGAAGAACCTAATATCTATATCTGCCTTGGAAGATAAAGGGATGAGAGTAGCCTTTATAAGCATAAATGTCCTAACCTAGCCTATGGAATCTCGCATGAGGGATGCTTTCATTTTGGGATCTAGAATTGAAGGACTCTATAGAGTCAATGGAAGACCCCTGCGAGCATTGGTTCATGATAGTAATCATCAAAGTGAGCTATGGAACCAAAGGTTGGCACATCTACATTATTAAGCCCTGCCTAAAGTAAGAAAGTTGGTTCATGATAGTAATCATCAAAGTGAGCTATGGCACTGAAGGTTGGCACATCTACATTATTAAGCTAGTCAAGATGGGGTATGCCTAGGATGTGCCAATGGAAAGAAGACAAGGGGACCATTCCCCTCTAGCAAAAGCAAGATAAATGATATTCTTCAACTCGTTCACTCTGACCTATGTGGACCCATGCCAGTGCAGTCCCTTGGTAGCTACCTCTATTATATAATCTTTGTTGATGACTTCTCTAGGAAAACATGGGTATTCTATTTGAAGCACAAGGATGAAGCATTTGACATGTTAAAAGACCTCAAGGGACTGGTTGAAAATCAAACAGAGAAGAGAATTTAAATTTTCATGTTTGACAATGGTGGAGAATATATTGCAAATGAGTTCGTTGACTTCTGCAAGAAGGCTGGAATCAAGCAAGAAACTATTGTACCATATATCCCAAGCATAATGGTGTGGCTGAAAGAAAGAATAGGTCCATAATGGAAGCTACCCGAGCTATGCTACATTATCAAAAGGTTCCCAAGTTCTTTTGGGGAGAAGCCACTAATACAATGGTCTATGTTAAAAACATGATTCCTCATTAAGCCTTGGGTGACGAGACTCTTGAAGAAGCATTTACTGGTGTGAAGCCTGAGGTTGGTCATCTAAGAGTCTTTGGATACCCCTTATACTTTCATGTGCCAAAGGACAAGACGAACAAGCTAGAAGCCATCGGGAAGAAAGGTACGTTTGTTGGATACTGTGATAATTCTAAAGCTTTTAGAATATACGTGCCTGGTCGAAGGACTATAGAGTTTTGCAGGGATGTGACATTCGATGAGGATGTTGCCCTTGGGAAAGCAAGGGATATTACTCCTCCTCTTCTTGAGAAGAAGGATGATGATGTGGACCTTCTGGATGACCCTTTTGTGTTCGAGCCAGAGAAAGATGTCGCTGATGATGCCATGGAGGTTATGGATCCCTCAGATCCTCCTCCATGTGATCCCCTTGTCGGGAAGAGACCCCTTTGGCTTCATGATACATTATAGGATGCGTAAAGACATCCTTTCCATAGGAACCTTTAGAGAAAGTAAGAAGCCATTCCGGTACTAGGGATACGTTGTAGTTATGAGCATCATCATTCAGGATGAATCTCCCACTTTGAAGAAGTAGTCAAAGAGCAGGTTTGGAACGATGCCATGGTCGAAGAGTATGAATCCATTATGAAGAATGATGTGTGGGATGTTGTTTTAAGACCCATAGGGAAGTTTGTTGTGACTTCTAAATACTTGTACAAGATTAATCATGGAGCTGATGGGAGTATTGGGAAATATAACGCGAGGTTCGTGGCTAGAGGTTTCTCCCAGAAAGAGGGAGAAGATTATGATGACATCGTTGCACTATTTTCCCGTTATGCTATTATTTGTTGTATTGTAGCTCTTGCTGCAAGTCGAGGATGGACTCTTCACCAGATGGTTGCAAAGACTGCGTTTCTTCATGGCATACTCCAGGAAGAAGTATATGTCGAGCAGCCACAGGGATTTGAAGTGAAGGACAAGAAGACCCATGTTTGCAGGCTGAAGAAGGCATTATATGGTTTGAAGCAAGCCCCTAGAGCCTGGTATGCCTGTATTGATAGTTACCTGATAAAGCTTGGATTCGTGAGAAACAATGTTGACCCAAACCTCTACTTCAAAGTGGTCCAAGGCATGCCTCTCATTTTGGTTTTATATGTTGAAGATCTATTCTTGTTAGGTAGTGAGCCTCTGATGCTCGAGTGTAAGAGGGAGCTGGCCTTTGAATTCGAAATGAAAGATCTTGGTTTGATTTACTATTTCCTGGGATTAGAAGTGTGGCAAAGACTTGATGAGATTTTCCTTTCACAAGGAAAATATGTTGTGAAATTGCTAGAATGATTTGGAATGGTAGAATGGAAGTTTGTGGCCATATCGAGGAGATGAACTTCAAGAAGTTATTTGGAGATGCTGTTGGACTTGACTTAGCTAACCCCACTAAGTATCGAAATTTTATTGGGGCATTGATGTTCCTAGTGAACACCCGTCTAGACATATGTTTTGCAATGAACACTTTGAGTCAAATCATGATTGAGCCTCTTCATGCACATTGGGTTGTTGCCAAGCATGGGCTAAGATATTTGCGCAGTATGATTAAACTTAGTTTGAGATATACTTTCGAAGATGTAAGACTTCATTGGTACACTGATGTTCACTGGGTCAAGAATGCTATTGATAGGATGATCACATCAGGGCGCTGTTTTAGTTTGGGATTTGCCATGATATCTTGGATAAGCAGCAAACAGAAGTTTGTTACCCATAATACTATTGAGGATAAGTAGCAATCAGAAGTGTGTTACCCATAATGCTACTAGCATGGCGAATTGCGAGGTTGTATGGTTGAGGAAGCCCTTTGGAGAACTGTTTGAGTAGGTCCTGGATATGACAATGATATATTATGACAACAAAAGTGGGATTCGATTAATAGAGAATCTCGTGTTCCATGACAAGTCCAAGCATGTTGAGATAAGGTATCATTACATTCGAGATATGGTGCAGAGAGGAGTAACGAGACTTCATCACATTTCGATTGATGAGTAGATAGCGGATATACTCACCAATGTTTTACCGAAAGGGAAGTTCTTGGTCTTCAAAGAGAAGCTTGGATTGATGGATGTGACCCTCTTGGGTAAGGGTCCTGGCCGATTGAGGACACTAAGCAATGCTTGTCCTCCCTGTTGATTTCTGGTAGCTTCGGATGTGCTGTAGCCTCAAAAATTTGCAGGGAGGCTAGGACATATGCATCAAGACCCAGAAATCGTTTTGGGAAATTCCACTTGGAGATGGTTTAATTAAAATAATTAAAGGGTATTAATTAAACTGGGTGTGAATCTTCTAGAAAAAGACAAGATCGAGTCAAGATGATCTAAGCCATTGATTAGGAATTAATCTAGGCCGTTGAATGTTCAACGAGAAGATTATAAGAAGAGGCTTGATAGGCACTTGGAAGATACATCGAATTAGAGATCTGGAGATTGATTCCTCAAGAGAGCAGCGCAACAGTCACCAAAGGAAGACCAAGGAGATTTCTTGCAGTGAGGGGTAGGGATAGTGACCAATGGAAGTTTTCTTGATCCGGTGAATACAACGCAGAGGAGGTAAAGATAAATCTAGAGAGGCAGCTTAGAGCCACACTGAGGCAATGCAAAACCTGAGAGGAGGTCTGCAGTTTTGTTGAGGAGAAGTCCAGATCTAGTGCTAGGAGCTAGGGTGTGAGACCGGAGGGTCAAAGATTGGAGCATCCAGCCAACATATCGATCAACCAAGGGAGTGACGCAGTCCCTATCAGTTGTGATGCAGAGGCAGTGCAGTGACTGCATAGAAGCAACTTGGGGCTAACCATTCAGAGGCTGGATCAGTGTCAGATCGCCAATGATAGTGTGAGGTTATTTCTCACTAACTTTCTGCCAGTTATATTCTTTGAATCGAATAGCCAGTAAGGCATCCAAGATTGTATTCAGAAGCTACTGCATAAAAATACAAACCCTCGGCTACTGCACCGGTTTTCCCGCATTGGGTTTTTCCGGGGACATTGTCCAAAAATAACGGTATTGTGTGTGTGCTTATTCTTTCCTGTGCTGTATTTTGTTTCCACAACATTTTTATATTTGTGAATATTGCAGTGTGTTAGTTTCGTTATTTACCATAGCAAACAGTAAATAATTTTGTTCAGTTATATAAAAAAATAGAAGAAACTTAATTAGTTGCTGTAGAAGGATTCCAATCGTGGTATTTTCACATGGTATCAGAGCGCAGGTGAAGCAGGGAAGAGCTCAGAAGTAGAGCTGAAGAGGGATATCGAAGAGCTGCCTAGGCAATAGATCAAATCCCCAGAAGGCTTGCGCAGTCCAGTGCCAGGAGGGCAAGATTCTCAAGAATAAATTTCTCTCTTGGGTGAGTCAATAGAGAGGAAGATTTTCCAGATCAAGATTTATCAACGGCAGAGGGAGCAGCTTCAGCGCAAAGCAGATCTTCAACTAGGACGCAGATTTTCTGTAGCTATTGCTAGTGTAAAAAAGCGTCAGAAGGGATGAAGAGCACACTGAGGGAATTTGACCTCAGAGAATTTCTTGCCCAGAAATTCTAATTTCCCACGCAGAAGCAGCAGTAGCCGAGATAAGTTTTGCTCACTCTAGTAGGGAGTGCGTAGAGCCAGTCAACAACTAAGAGATCAGGATCGATTGGAGGGTGCCTTCAGCTATGTGATCTGGAAGGCAAGGATCTCCTTCCTTCTGAATGAGCACAATCTTAAGGCCTTAATCGATAATGTGGTAGTTTTCGTTGTAGATCTAGATCCGTTGAAAGCCTACAAGAAGGATATGGCAAAGGCCAAGAGGCTGACCCTTGATGGAGTTCAAGATCACATTGTTTCTCACATAGCTACGTTGTATCAGGGGTATTTCGAGCAATGGAAGATGTACTTGGAGGAGAAGATGAGATCCACAAGGATGCAAAAGGGGGAGTGCATAGATCCTTTCCTTTCCAAGCTCCAGGAAGCTCGGGATCAGCTGGAAACTATGGGGTCAGCGCCTCAGGCTACGGAGATGGGGAGATTAGCCCTGAATAACGTCGCTGAAGAATGGAAAGTCTTCGTCTAGAGCATTTTGGGTAAAGAAAGATTGTTGGATTGGGAAGGGATGTGGGCTGCTCTTCAACAAGAAGAGATGAGGCGTAACTTAGTAAAGTTCAAACTGGATGGTAGCAGCAGCAGTGGGGTGAAGCCCAAGGAGGAAGAGGAGAATGCAACCCTTGCATCAAAGGGGCAGCAGGAGCAGCAGAGGCAAAAGAAGGACGTCTCGAAGATCAAATGTTTCAGGTGTGGTGAGCTTGGTCACTACGCTACGCAGTGTCCTCTCAAGAAGAAGGACAAGGAAGAGAAACATGATCAGTAGGCTGCACCAACATAGATTGAGGAGGACGAGTTTGCCATGATTGCCCACATACCTCCAGGCGAGAGATGAGGTAATCTAGTACTGTAGTTCCAAAGAGCTGCAAATATGTAGGATCCTTGAGGAGTCCACCTCTTGGATCAATACCTTGCTATGAGAGCCCATATTAGAAGTAGTAGGATGGACCAGTGTTAGTTGGTGCAAAGGAGTGCCGAAGTGACAGTTGTAGTGGCTAAGGGTGCCAGAGACTGAGCAACGCAAAGCAAAGTTGGTAGCAGTGCAGTTGGCATAGCGCAGATTCAGCAGCAACGCAGAGGCAGAGGGTCAACACAGAGATTAGCAGTAGTCAAAACTCCAGTAACAGATGCATCATACTGAACACATTTGGTTTAGTATTTTGGATGTTTTTCTGTTGCAACAACAACAACGTTGTAGTGCAGATGCAGTTGGCAGCAACATGCAGAGTCAGCAGTAGCACAGATGCAACATTTGCGCAGTGGTTGGTGGGCAGTGATGTCAGACATCAACAACGCAAAGGGTGATGATACAGAGTCAGGGTGATGCTTCAACAGGTTGCATTGCTAGAGCATATTCATCGCTAAGAGGGAGTGTTGATTTCTGGTAGCATCATATGTGCTCTAGCCTCAAAACGTTGTAGGGAGGCTAGGACATATGCATCCACCAAGACCCATAAATCGTTTTGGGAAATTCCACTCGGAGACAGTTAAATTAAAGTAATTAATTATTTTTAATGGATGCCTAAGTCTAAACTTAGGAAATTAAAATAATTAAAGGGTATTAATTAAAGTGGCTGTGAATCTTCTAGAAAAAGATAGAGATCGAGTCAAGATGAATTAAGCCATTGATTAGGAATTAATTTGGGCCGTCGAATGTTCAACGAGAAGATTATAAGAAGAGGCTCGATGGGCACTTAGAAGATACATCGAATTAGAGATCTGGAGATCGATTTCTCAAGAGAGCGGCGCTGGAGGAGGATCGAGGAGATTTCTTGCAGTGAGGGGCAGGGATAGTGACCGGTGGATGTTTTCTTGATTCGATGAATACAACGCAGAGGAGGCAGAGAGAAATTCAGAGAGGTAGCACAGAACCTAAGAGGAGATCTGCAGTTCTTTTCAGGAGAAGCTCAGATCTAGTGCCAGGAGTAGAGGTGTGAGACCAGAGTGTCAGAGATCGGAGCATCCAGCCAGCAGATCGATCAACCAAGGGAGTGACGCACTCCCTATCAGTTGTGACGTAGAGGCAGTGCAGTGACTGCGCAGAGGTAGCTTGGGGCTAGCCATGCAGAGGCTGGATCAGTGTCGGGTCGCCAGTGATAGTTTGAGTTTATTTCTCACTAACTTTCTTCTAGTTATATTCTCTGTATCGGATAGCCAGTAAGGCATCCAAGATTGTATTAAGAAACTACTGCATAATAATACAAACCCTCAGCTGCTGCACTGGTTTTCTCGCATTGGGTTTTTCTGGGGACATTATCCAAAAGTAATGGTGTCGTGTGTGTGCTTATTTCTTTGCTGCGCTGTATTTTATTTCCACTTCATTTTTATATTTGTGAAGACTGTAATGTGTTAGTTTCGTGATTTACCGTAGCAAACAATAAATAATTTTGTTCAGTTATATAACAAAATAGAAGAAACTTAACCAGTTGCTGCAGAAGGATTCTAATCATGGAATTTTCAAGCTCCCTGTTTGAGCTCACAAGGAGAGGAATTGAGCTTGAGAGCTCCTGGGGTTGATGGAACTCTGGACAATAGGATAGTATGTGATCGTTACCTTCAATGGTAAGTCGTATCCTGCCAATTGTCAGGCAATAGGATACTCTGTGATCCATACTTAACTTTGTAAGTCGTATGTTGCCTATTGTGACTTGTTAGTCTTGACAGAGTATACCCCAGTTGGAATCCTACCCACAAGCTGGGCTTGTTGGGATTGTTTGTCCCCATCTAGTCAATGGGGGAGCATACTAGAGATAGTTTGTGATGCTTGCCATTCATGTTTAGGGGTATCTTGCTCAAGTAGTGGGATGCAAGTGTTCTACCATTGACTCTTGAGGGTCAAGTTGGGAAGATCAACGAACAATAGGATAGACCGTGATCCTTAACTCTCCCGGTAAGTGGTATCCTGCATATTGTCCTTGGATATAGGGAGGTAGCCGAAGCTCCCTTGTGCTGATTCTTCTTTAGATTCGAGAGTGTTTAATAGATGAGCAGAGATGAGATATGACTTGGTTCAGTGATGATGATGACGAGATTATTGAGATGAGATTCATGATGTTGTCAGAAATTTCTCCCTAGCTGAGAGGGAGTGTTAATTTGGCAGCTCAGGGACAAATTTCCTCCTTTCAAGAAAGGCCCCTACTAGCCCTTGGAAGAATTTAATTTGGTCAAGGAAAAATGTTATTTTTTAAGGAAAATCCACAAGTACACAAAAGTTCAGGTTGACCTAAAGTCATAATTGGGTCTCCAAAGAAGCATATAATTACACATCAAGGCAACCTCATTTGGACATCACATCAACACATCTCTTATTCCCTTTCTTGTGATTGGTTCGTACAAGTTTGAAGCAAGGAAGCCGAGCTCATGTGTGCGAAGGGAACGAGGCTAATTCTGATTTCTACGTTGACTTTTCTGCGTGGACAGTTTGACCAACTGTTGACTTGGAAAATTCCGAACTTTGGAGGCCAAATTTTGTAGTGAAGGAAAGAAATGTTTTCGGGATATTTGGTTGGGGTTGACCACAGACACTTGATTGCAGTTTGACCTGAAGAAATTATGAGTTTGACTGCAAATTCTCTCTCCTTTGACTGAGCTGCTTTTTGGGACTGTTTTGACTAAAATTTGATGAGCAGAAGAGGTCGAATGTTTTGACTGTTGATTGAGCTGACTTGGAGCTAATTTGACTGTTGAATGTTGACTGGTTAGGGCATCTTTGATTCATGTTTGACTGCTGTTGACTTTGACCAAAATTTGCTGACTTTGACTTTGGATCAGATATGACTTTTGGGTTCATCTTGTTGAGAAATTAGGGCTTTTATTAAAATTTCTCTCTCATGATAATTACTTGTGATTTCGTTATGCTTCTTTCACTTAGATCTTATATTCGTTAGATTATTATGTTCTTCATCAAATTAATTATCAAATGCACAAGAGACACAAATATTTAGGCTTTCAAGCCAAGGCCAAAACCTCTCCCTCTTGGAGAGAAAAACTTGATCAAAATTCTTCGTATAGATCTTCAATTGACGAGTATGAAGACCATGACAAAGACCCTTGACACCAGTATGCTTCCAAGACCCTTGTCACTGCTCTTCTTTGCTCCTTAGGTTGATCTTCCTTTTTGCATTGTACTGCACCAGTACTAGGGAGACTCGGTCCCTAGTCTAGTAGTGCCAAACGATGTACTATCTTTGTCGCTTTCCTTTGATCTAACCTCGGCCTCCTAGAGATGCCTTCTATCTGCACCCAAGTCCGAGATCCTTTGCTGTAATATCCCTCCTTTGCACCGCAGTCACCTTCGCTTCTTTTCTGAGTTATATTGACCCAAAACAGAGATACATATGATTCTCCTTTAGCCCAAGATCAAAATGTGGTAACCCTTCTTCATGCTGTTTATTACCTTGACCCTTATCTGAGATATGCGAGACCTGAAGACCGAGTTGTGTAGATCCTGTAGCCACACAGACTTGTCTTCTTATTAATCTTCTCCCCATGCAGATGATTCTCTACACTTCACACTGTACTTCACATTCATTACTTACTTGTCTGAGCTTCTATTACAGACCTTGATCCGAATTGCTTGCTCTCAAGTGAGGCTGCATCCCCTCTATATATAGGGACTATCTTCCATGTCTAGGACGACCTGAGTAACTGAAGGTAGGCTGACTTGTACAAGGGTGGTTCTTCAACACAATTTGGGTCGACTTCATGGAGCTAGTGACAAGGTCTTGGAGCATGCAATTACATCAATATTGTCCTTTACACAAGTGTAACATGACTTCATATACATGCCTCTAAATTATATCTATGACAAGACGAAAAACTCCTAAAGACATCAAGAAGTAGTTTTTGACCTATAATAGAAACTCCTCGCTCATGAAACCCATGAAGTAAGCATTACAAAATACATTTTATTATCTTTGTCTCTTCATTACATAAATTCATAATTACAAGTCATTATGAAGACCGAACCTCATTAGACTTTTCAACACTCCCTCTTAACTAGGGAGGTATTCATAATGGTACATGGCCACTCTCAATTTGAAGAATCTCATAAGAAGAATTGGATTGGTAATCCCATTTGTATAGCATCATATCAACCAGCATTGTCATAGTGCAAGGCTTTGACTAACAACTCCATCTCTCTATGAGATCTTTAAGCTCCAATGCTGGCAAGACCAATGATGAATAGACACCTACATCATTGTCTCTCTTGGATCAGATCCCACTCGCGTTCACTCAGGATATGTCCAAGACTATTCTTATCTTGGATTCCCAGTCCTCAAAGAATATCGGTCCTTCCACGACTACTCTTATCTTGGATGCCCTAATACATCCTCAAGAGTATCGGATGCTAGATGATTACCCAATCCTCCATTCTGTCTTCCTAGGTGAAGACCAAAATGACGTGTCTATCTCTCCCTCTCGACTAGGAAGGACATATTCCGCAAAGGAATGTACTCATTCCTATCCAAGGAATGTACCTAAGCTCCCTCTCAGCTTAGGAATTACCAAGTTTCTTCATAGTAAGAAACTTATTACTAGGCTCCCTCTTAATCAGGGACCTGCAACAACAATGGTGGAACAGCTAGCTGCTCATGAAGAACTCCTTCCTTCGATGTCATGAATTTCTTCGTTGTTGAGGAGTCTTCATCCATCACTTTCATCCATGAGTTATGTCTTCTGTCAGAAAGCATGGTTTTGAAAATCGCGATTAAATCGCAATAAATTGAAAAAATTGCGATTTTTTGAACAAAACGATATTATCAGCGATTTTTTGGATTTGAAAAAATCGCAAAAATCACGATTTTTTCGGTAAAAATCGTGGGCCCATCAAACAACAACCCTATAAGTTCAAAAATCGATTTTTTTTTGTCATTTTTGCAGCCCTCTCATTTTCCTGACACACCCTGTTGGCAGTGAATGGTAATGTTAAATTCTTAAAGGATGAAAATGAAAAATAAAGGAAATATCATCCTTTTACCTAAATTTTTAACATTACCATGAAATGACTCAAGATGTTTAAGAGTGGTTTCGACCTCATTGGATTTCATATGGAGAAACTAGAATTTTAGATTTCACTCAAAATTCAACAGACTTAATGGTTTTCAGGGTTTCATGGTTTGGGGATTTGCATTATTTCCATTTGATTCTATTATGTGTAAGGGTATGAGATTGGCATTTGATCAAGAGTATGAAGTCCTTTAAGAACCTTGATGTTGGTGGCATTGATTGTTGAACTTTGTTGATGTTAGTGGTATTGATTGTTGAACTCCCCTACCGTGGCCTTAACAAGAATGTACCCTTCACTCAAAGGAAAACAACTGGTTAGGCATGTTAATCTTTTTCTACCGCATTTTAAGGTTGAGGAGATGAACCCTTCACTCAAACCAAAATCATTGGTTAGGCATGTTAAACTTTTCAATTTCTATCATGTTATAAGGTTGAGCAATCCAAGTCTAAAGACTTTGAGCTAGATGATGTTTATGTATCTCTTGTTGATGATCCCATTTCTAGTAGCGATGAATCAATGATGAGTTTCATGAGGAGGAGGAGGAGGTGACACCACCTACCCCTGCTACCGGTAGAGGACGTGGCATACCTCCTTTAGCTCCTGGTGCTTCAGGATCTGGAGCACAACAGAGTCCATTGCTAGCCCCGCCAGCTTCTTCGTCTAGAGGGAAAGTTGTTACATTTTCTCGCAAGAGGGGCAGAGGAAATCAATAGTATAGGTTATTTGGTGCATTCCTTTTATATAACATTATGACTCATGATATGAGATACATTATTATATTTTTGTTGATATTTTGAGGTTGAGTTGAGACTCGACTTAGTATTCAGGACATGATTCACTATTATGTGTGATGTAGCACTAGACATGATATTACACATCTTATATATTAGTTTTTTTTTCATATTTATGTGTCAATGCATTTATTTTATGTTGTGGGTGCTTTAGATATTAAAAAAATTGAAAAAAAATGAATATTTTTGTATGTGCCGATTTTTTCCCGATTTTTACGATTTTTTCTGATTTTTTCCCCTCGCTGATTTAATCCCGATCGCGATTTTCAAAACATTGTCAGAAAGTGATCCATTAGTCTTCTCATATGGTCTAGCTTCATGTCATGCTGCTTTCCTTCGAACCATATTTCTTCCAAGGATCTTTCATCCTGCCATATGGTTGTCAATTTGTGGAAGACATATACTTCCCTTTGGAAGCCCTGCATAAGCTTATCCAGGTATTATTCAATTATAAATATGAATACCTAAATAAAAAATTACCTTAGTGATGATCTTTCATCATGACATCTTCTTGTAGGTATCGACATCGTTCGTATAGATTGACACATCTCCTAAAGATATGTATTGTCAAGGGTCTCCATCTTTTCCAGGCTTCTATCAAAGTCTACATATCTTCCCAGAAGATTTTCTAGTCAAGTCTTCTTGGCTTCCTTGGATGTTGATTGGTTTTTATCATGGTTGTACTACTCACGATTTCTTCCTTTCTTTCTGCACACAATTTGATTTCACTCCCAGGAGCTACCAAAATGTAGTTCCTTGATTGTATACAACCAACTCATATTCCATATGAGGACATATTATGTTGATTTCATCTGGTGTGGATCATTCCTTTTGGGAACCTGTGCATCAAAGGAAATTCTATTTTCCTTTTGTTCATACTTCTGAAGATAGAAGTCTATTACCTGCAACCATATGACATGACTTCATAGTATCCAGTGTAAGCATAAATATAAATGTACCTCATCTCTTTTCCTTTTGAGTCAACCTGCAACAATTTTCCTTAGAATGAAAAGCTTCATTCTCTTGACCTGCTTCATCAATATGTCATCATATCCTAATCCCAAAATTCTGCAAGTTAGAATTCTCGATGAAACCTTTTCGCTTTCTTTCTAACCAGTGAATCCAAAGAGGACTCCATCAGAAAATGTTAGCACCTGTTTCCATATTGATTAATGAATGATGAACCTTGATTTAGATGACTGCCTTTTATAAATATTATTTTCAGTAAGGTTCCCAGGAGACACTTATCTCATAACATAGTTGTCACATAAATGTGTTACAAACATCCTCCTATGACGAGTGCTCCTCCTTCAATGCTTCCATCATGATGCCAATTCTAAAGAGATGTATCTATCTAATATACAATGCTTCCTAACATACTATTTTACAACCAACAGATACCTCTTAAAGAGGAAGACGATCTCAATCATAATAGAGATCTTTCACTTCTTCTTTCGTAGGTTTCTTTGAATCTGGTTCTTCCATTTCTCCGACGACATGGGCTTCTTCATTTTTCCTCTTGTCCTCCTTAGATTTGGGACAATCCTTTTTATAATGCCCAAGTTCATTACATCCATAGCATCATATCTTATCCATGTTTCTTCTTTTCTTTTGAGGACCAAACTTACCAAATCTTGCCTTTCTTCTTGACATAGCAGCATAGGCTTTATTTTCTTCATTTGATCCTATATCAATTTTAGCTTTAATCTATTCTCTTCTATTTTACATAGAGACAATAGATCCTGGAATGATGTTGCTTCTTTCTTCCCATAGATACTTGAAGTGAAGTTTCCCCATCCCTCTGGTAGAGCATTCAATACCACCGTAGTCATTTTTGATCAAACATTACTTCTCCCAATTCTTGGAGTGGATCTTGTATTTCAGAAATCTTCATAGAATATGAAGTGATTCCTTCCTCTCTTGACAACTTCAACTTGTATAGTTATTGTCTCAGAGATATTACTTCCCTTGTAGTACTCACCGAGAATAGCTCCACCAATTTGTCATATATTTCTTTTGAAGATTCTAGTTTTGATACATAGGGGATGAGAGAGTCCTTTATGGATTCTATAAGAATCCTCTGGGTTCTTATGTCTCCCTTCATGTATTTGGCATGTGCTTGAGTATCTTCTTTTGAAGGTCTAGTTGCTGACCCTTTGATATAGTCCATGACTTCATTCTCAATAAGATTTAGATCTGTCCCTTTCTTCCATGAAAGAAAGTTTGAAACCCCAACCAATTTGTTGCTTTCTTTGCAAAAAGACATTTTGATAGATTCATATGAAGTCATAAAGATACGTACTTGAGTAGATGCTTTTCTTCTTCTACCAGCTTCCTTGTTGATGATGATGTGGATTAGCAGGAGCTCCCTCTTAGATAGACTTCTTGAAGAGTGGTGTAAAGAGGTAGATCACCTTAAATCCTTGATTATGATGATGATCAAGGATGGCTTTATGATGGCTCCAACAATGTTGATTTGTCTTCAACACGAAATATCTTTTGAAGATAACAATCACCTTCTTGGTCTTGCTTTTCCTCTAGGAAGGACTTTGATGTAAAAGTCCTCTGAGTAAGGACTTTGGTCTTCTTGAGGTGGTTCATCGACTTCCTTGTAGACTACTTCTTAAAAGATGATCTTTCTTCTTAGATCTAGGGTCTCACTTTTCAATGTAGATCCCTTCTCTTAATGCTTTCTTGAAAATTGACCTTTGATCTTCTTTCCGTAGCTTGATCCTTGTGTCTTCTTTCTAAACTTCCCTTTCTTGTCTTCAGCACCTTAGCTCTGATCCCATGTTGAGAAATTAGGCCTTTTATTAAAATTTCTCTTTCATGATAATTACTTGTGTTTTCATTATGCTTCTTTCACTTAGATCTTATCTTCGTTAGATTATTATGTTCTTCATCAAGTCAATTATCAAATGCACAATAGACACAAATATTTAGGCTTTCAAGCCAGGGCCAAAACCTCTCCCTCTTGGAGAGGAAAACCCGATCAAAATTCTTCTTATAGATATTCAATTGACGAGCACCAAGACCATGACAAAGACCCTTGACACCATTATGCCTCCAAGACCCTTGTCACTGCTCTTCTTTGCTCCTTAAGTTGATCTTCCTTTCTGCACTGTACTGCACTAGTACTAGGGAGACTCGGTCCCTAGTCTAGCAGTCCCAAACAATGTACTACCTTTGCTGCCTTCCTTTGATCTAACCTTGGCTTCCTAGAGATGCCTTCTATCTGCACCCAAGTCCGAGATCCTTTGCTATAATATCCCTCCTTTCACCGCAGTCACCTTCGCTTCTTTCTAAGTTACACCGACCCAAAAAAAAAGATACATATGATTCTCCTTTAGCCCAAGATCAAACTGTGGTAACCCTTCTTCATGCTGTGTATTACCTCGGCCCTTATCTAAGATATGCGAGACCTTAAAACTGAGCTGTGTAGATCATGTAGCCACACAGACTTGTCTTCTTATTAATCTTCTCTCCACATAGATGATCCTCTACACTTCTCACTGTACCTCGCATTGTACTTTTCATTTATTACAGACTCGTCCGAGCTTCTATTACAGACCTTGATCCGAATTGCTTGCTCTCAAGTGAGGCCACAATCCCTCTATATATAGGGACTATCTTCCATGTCTAGGCCGACATGACTAACTGAAGGTAGGCCAACTTGTACAAGGGTGGTTCTTCAACACAATTTGAGCCGACTTCATGGAGCTAGTGACAAGGTCTTGGAGGATACAATTACATCAATATTTTGTCCTTTACACAAGTGTAACATGACTTCATATACATGACTCTAAATTATATTTATGACAAGACAACAAACTCCTAAAGACATCAAGAAGAAGTCTTTGACCTATAATAAAAACTCCTTGCTCATGAAACCCATGAAGCAAGCATTACAAAATACATTTTATTATCTTTGTCTCTTCATTACATAAATTCATAATTACAAGTCATTATGAATACCGGACCTAGTTACACTTTTCAACACATCTCTCATTGGATATTGGTTAGTTGAATTGGTTGGTCAAAGCTTTTGTCCTTCAACTTGTTGATTGATTGGACTATTGTATCTCTCTGCTGAACATTTGATGACAGTCTAATAGATGAATTTGAAAGAGTTTTCCCCCTTGTGGAGTTTTTCCCTGGTCTTTGACCAAATCTTGTGCCTCTTGTCATTGATCTTTTCTGTCTTCTATTGCATCCTGGATTTTCTATTATTTCTATAATTGCTCGGCCTTCCTTGCTGGTCAAATTCATTCAAAACAGTCCCAACAAAACTGCATCAAAGTAGAGAGAAAGATCCATGGTCAAACTGGAGCAAAGCTTGCGGTCGATAGAAGTCAAACTGCCCAGAAAATCTTGATCTTTTTGCCAAAGAACGCGGCCTCCCAGAACAAATCCAAAACTGACGTCAAACCAAGTCAAAGTATTCTCAAACAACAAAAAGTCAACACTGGTCAAAGACAGATTTCGGCCCTTCTGAAATTCTCTCTCTCCTACTCGCATGCGTGAAAGAAGACTTGCAATTTTAGACTTGTACGAACCTCCAAGAGAAGAAGAAGATGTGTGATGTGTCTCCAAATGAGGTTGACTTGACTTGTATTTATATGTGACTTTGGAGACCCAGTTTGTCTTTTAGGCCGACTTGAACTTTTGTGCACATGTGGGTTTTCACATTAAAAATATATTTTTCCTTAATTCTTCCAAGGGAAAAGAGGGTTTTCTCTGGATGAGGAAGGCTGTCCAAAGGGGGTAATTTTTCCCTGAGTTGCCAAATTAACAAATCCATGACATGAGATCATGCCACCTTCATAAGTGAAGCTTCCTTCATTTTTGAATATGATTCTTAATCTTCAAACTTTTTTCTCTGCTTTTTTGTTTTCTTTAATTATTATTATTTTTCTTTGTTAGGTAACGTGAGTTCTGAGTTGACTGGCATGCCTAACCGATGGCTTCAGTAGCCGCAACCTAGGGCATCTAAGCTGTCAAAATCAGTTGGGGATCATACTGGCCTGGGCCACACCAGCCCTTGGCATGGCTGGATTTTTGCCCATGGAGTTTCGAACTGGTGACCTTTACACCATTGAGTGCCTTAATAGAACACCCTGTCATTGTCTGCTATACGCCCCGTGGGTTTTTTTGTTTTAATTATTATTATTATTTTAAATATGTCTAGAGATATACTTTTTATAATTTTAAATCTTCTTTTTGATTTATTTTTTTACATTTTTCTTTTATAACATATACCAACTTAGTACACACGCACACACCAAGGTAACGAACAATGTTCATACACACAAATATATTCAGAATATTTGGAATACGAAAATATGCATAATAGGATAAATATTATTATATATAAATGTTGAATATGAATTTGATATCTATTTTACAAATGAGGGCCCCTTCACGAATAAAGGACATGTCTCTTCAATTTACTAATTATTATTAGTTATTAATTCTATATTTATGTTCATAACATTTCCTGGTAACAAAGCTGTATATAACCATTCTGCCTAGATTCACTATCATTAGTGAGTACGCTAGAGGGGCGCATGTCTCCTAATCCAAATGATTAAGTTTAAAACTAGTTATGTAAAGTAACGGGATTTATTTGTTTATGCTGTGATATTGTAAACAATTTTTGTTGAATGATGAATAAATTTTGTAAGTGTTTCACTTGTCCACATTATTGCTGACATACAAACAAATACAAATCAAAACAATCAGTCATTTATGGAATACAGAGACTAGTTTGGTTGTGACCAAGTTAGTGTGTAACTGTTGATTTTGATCTGTCCCAGTTATAATTTGTCAAGGTATAGCATATAGCCACCCAAATGCTTTGATTGAAGCTGAACAGTCTTACATTTATTGTTGTTATTCTCATAATTGACTGGGCTTCTGGTAGAAAGAATTGCAACGCAACTAAGGAAATACACTGGTAACTCTTAACATATTATCAATAATTTTATTGATATCTAAAGTACATTTGAATGCTATAGTCTGCTCAGGTTTGCATGCATTATGCTGACATCATATTTTTTAAACTGGTATTTGTCATTTGAGTGGAAGATATCCATTGAATAAACTATCACAAGTTGAGCATAAATTGTGTAACAAACAAAGTTCGTTTACGCTCTGATACCAATGTAATGAACAGAGTTCGTACTCACTAGTTAATTACTTCAGAACGCTTGGAATATGAAGATGTCCATTGAGGATATATATATATAAGCGAGCCTTCATTTCTAGCCATATCATCAATCTCGTATATATATATATATATATATATATATATATATACGAGAATGATGATATGGCTAGAAATGAAGGCCCCCTTATATATCTAGGAAGGTGCCCCTTCATGAATGGTCATATCCTTAGAGACATGCCTCTGTTATACTAATCACTAATTAATCATTATTATGATTGTTATTATTATTTATATTTACATTATTTTTATATATATTATATTCATAACATTGTGTAGTCTAGGTAATAGCAATAGAAAAGGAAACGTAACAGGGAGAATGTTGTACAGGATACATAGTTTTTTACAAGAAAATTTAGTTCACTGAAGATGTCAATAGCTATCACCAAAACAAGACCTAGTGATAAATGTGTTGTGCTTGGCTCTCAAGTGAAAATTTCATATTTTCTTCATAATCCTTCATTTCAGAGTGCAACTGTAAATACCCTTCTCCTATGTCCAGCATTACCTTCATAATCTGATGTCTCAGAGGAATTGGATAATACAAGAGGCTGTTTTTTATTTCTATAAATTCTATCTTTCATATTCACTATAGTTAATAGTGTTTTAACATGCATAATGGACACAAATAGGTGATAACCTGGTAATGTTTCACTGGAATAGGTGACGTTATCCGTATGACATATATTGATAGGGAAGAATATAAGAATATCTTCACAAGTAACTTTGCTCTTAACTCCTCTTCATTTCATCACCCTATTAAAATATTTTTTGACTCTTGAGAGCATCATTATTATGGATACATATATTCTGCCTTGTATGCTTAATGGGCTACACAACATCCTTTTGAGGCGTCTGGAATTATTGGCGTACTGAAAAACTGGTGGTATGCAATGGCAGGATCTGGCTTCTTCGAAAGCATGTCAAATCCTTGATTCCAGGCTTAATGTATATTGGCTTGTTCCAAAAATAGTTTTTGCTGTGTTTTGGCAAATGCATTTATGGATACTGGTCTAGAATTTTTTAATATGATTTCATGGCCTGCTAATAATGAAACACACTCCAGGCAAAGTGAGTTCAGAGGTAAAATTTTGATACCACTTGGGCAGTGGTAGCAATTCACTTCTGTTACACACACACACACACACACACACACTTGGGCAGTGGTAGCAATTCACTTCTGTTATATATATATATATATAGACACACACACACACACACACACTTATATATAGAAAAGTCTTGGGATTTTCTTTTTTGTTTCCATATTTAATTTGTAAAAGTGTTTCATTGTGTGTGTAGAATACATTTAATCCTTTTATTGGTTACTTTTCAGTTTTGCATTACGTTTCCAGGAGATAATTTGTGGTGTTGTTAAATAGGTTATAAGGAACGAAGCCTTGTTACTTCTGACATACCTAACTCGTGAAGCTGAGGTATGTAAGTTATCAACATTTGAAAACATTACGCTGCCTTCTTTTTGTCAGCTTCTTTTCAGTTTTAGAGGATGCTGGTATATGTAGAGATTATAGCCGAGTGCCATGTCTAATATTTTGCAGTTAAGTTTTAAATCTTTTATTGCTTACTTTACAGGAGATACAAAAAATTGTTGTGTTTGAGGGTGCATTTGAGAAAATATTCAACATCATTAAAGAAGAAGGTGGCTCTGAAGGGGGAATAGTTGTGCAGGTACGTTTTCTAATCTGTAAGTTTCTATGATTGAAAATGAAGTAGGATCAGTCAATTAAATTGAGATAAGTTTGACATCTTGGCAGTCAGAAAGAGGCCTCTTGGTCACCCAAATTTGATGTATAAGCCACAAGTTAATAATTCAGTTATCATAGGTCTGTTGGACTGTGGTATAGCAGCACGTTGGAGTACTGTGGCCGTGATGACCTTTTTTCTAAACCCAGCAGGTTTGCTCCCTGTGCTAACACCATGATATTTGAAACAAAGCGGTTGAGGCCGGTTCCAAGCCCTGGGTATTTTTTGACGGATTCAGTATCCCTCAGTTATGTTTCTTATCCAAAAGTAGTCTTGTGTATTAATTAGATCTTGCATGGAGTTTTATCCGTGCTCCAGCCAAGCGGAAAGGGCTTAACTGCTAGAAAAAACAATGTAATGATGAGAGGATGACATTAGTTTGGCAAAGACATTGACGACTAACTTGCCTTAGAATGTTGCAGGTTGACCAAGTTTGACTGCAGATTCTGTGACTGTTTTGGGCTCAATTTGACCACTGCTGGAGGCCGAGTTTGACTGGGGGAAGACCGAGCTGTCTTGTGTATCAAAGGAACAATAGGTTCAACAATAAAGGAAAGAGAAATGCTCCCGCTACTCGATATGGTAATGGTCGACCTCCCAAAATGACCAGAAATTCCAGGTATGAGGAAACTAATGTTGTAGAAAAACAAAAAGAATTTTATCTTATTTACGCCCTCACCACTGCCTCTCCTTCGGACACTTTGGATAATTGGTTGATTGATAGTGGTGCCTCAAAGGCACTTCACTGGGTACAAGGAGGGCCTCTCAAATTTGATTGAAAAGAAGACTAATTTGGAGATCATACTTGGAGACAATGCCACCTACCCTATGAAAGGGATAGGGACCGTCACTCTTCGCTTAAATCAAGGTCATACCCTTCATCTACAAGAAGTATTATATGTACCAGATTTGAAGAAGAACCTGGTGTCTATTTTTTCGATGGAAGATAAAGGCTTGAAGGTAGCATTCATTGATGGAAAGGTACATATTTGGCAAATAAACGCTAAAGATGCATTTACCCATGGATTTAGGGTTAAAGGTCTCTATCAAGTTGGAGGAAATCCTTTGGGAGCTTTGACTTGCAATACTTCTCTTCAATCTGAATTATGGCACAAGACATTTGCCCACCTTCATTACAAAGCCTTACCCGAACCGAGGTAAGGAAGATGGTCATAGGTATGCCCGAATTCAACATGAATCATGAAGGTGTTTGTCAGAGTTGTGCAGCTGGAAAAATTACAAGGGGACCATTCCCTTCAAGTGAAAGTCAAAACACTGACATTCTTCAATTGGTCCATTCTGATCTATTTGGTATGTTGCCTGTAACATCATTAGGAGGATACTTATACAATGCAATTTTTGTATATGACTTCTCTCGTAAAACATGGATCTATTTCTTAAAAAAGAAGGATGAAGTGTTCAAATGGTTCCGTTCTTTCAAAGCCTTGGTTGAAAACCAAACATGGACGAAGATCAAAATATTGAGGATCGATAATGGAACCGAATATGAATCAAATAAATTCAATGAATTTTGTAGAGAGGCTGACATTAAGAGGGAGACCACCACTACATATACTCCTGAGCAAAATGCAGTTGCTGAAGAATCGAATAATCATAAAAGCCACTCGTGCCATGCTTCATGACCAAGGCCTATCAAAGTTCTTATGGGGAGAAGATGCCAACACTACTGTATATGTTCAAAATAGGAGCCCGCATCAAGCATTGGATTTCCAGACACCTGAAGAAGTTTTCAATGGTAAGAAACTTGATGTTTCTCATTTTAGAATATTTGGTTGTCTTGTGTATTTTCATGTGCCTAAAGAGAAAAAAAAACAAGTTAAAAGCATCTTGGAAGAAAGGAATATTTGTGGGCTACATTGAAACTTCGAAGGCATAGAATCTATGTGCCTAGTCAAAGAGAAGTGGAAATAAGCCATGATGTCACTTTCGATGAAGACTCTGCCCTTGGGAAAGCCAAAGGTCTCCCTATCCCAAGGAAGGACAATGATGATGTTGCAGGAAAGCAGGATGAATCTCCAACAGATGAACCAATACCTGATGTTGAAAGCCCGATGGATCCCATTGATCCACCTCATGCTAATCCCTCTACCTTGAGGAAAAGACCTTTGTGGCTCAAAGACATTCTCAAATATGCTGAAAGACATTTTTCCAAGAGGGACATTTTGTGAAAGTAAGAAGTCGAACATGTATCAAGGGTAATTATTTGCTATGAGTACTATTGTTCACTCTGAGCCATGTACGTTCGAAGAGGCGGTGAAACACCAAGTATGGAAGGATTGAATGAGGAGTACAGATCAATCATGAAGAATGATATCTGGGATGTGGGTCCTAGACCCAAGGACAGGTCTGTGGTCACTTCTAAATGGATTTACAAAATCAAACATGGAGATGATGGGAGTGTTGAAAAATACAAGGCAAGGTTCGTTGCTCGAGGCTTCTCTCAAAAGGAAGGCATGGACTATGACGAGATATTTGCACCGGTTTCCCGATACACCACTATCCAATCTATTATTGCCCTCATTGCCTCTCAAGGATGGAGCCTACACCAAACAAACGTTAAGTTTACTTTCTTGCATGGCTCACTTAAGGAGGAAGTCTATGTAGAACAACCCGAGGGGTTCAAAGTACAAGATCGAAGGACACATACGCAGGTTGAAGAAAGCCCTCTATGGGTTGAATCAAGCCCCTAGGGCTTGGTATGAGAGGATTGATAACTATCTTATGACGCTGGAATTTAAAAGGAGCGAAGCTGATCCTAACCTATATTTCAAGGTTGAAAAGGACATGCCTCTCATTCTGGTCCTTTATGTGGATGATCTCTTTTTGACAGGAGCAAACCCTCTCATTTATAAATGCAAGAAGGAGTTGGCTTCTGAGTTGAGATGAAGGACCTAGGTTTGATGCACTACTTCCTAGTCCTGGAGGTCTGGCAAAGGCCAGGTGAGATATTCCTTTCTCAAGGAAAATACATTTTGAAGCTGCTCGAGAGATGTGGGATGGTGGATTGCAAGTCGATGTCTACTCCGTGGAACTCAACTTCAAGAAGCTATGTGGAAGTGCTATTGGGCCTGCATTGGAAAATCCTTCTGAGTATCGACAACTTGTGGGGGCCCTGATATTCTTCATAAGCTCCTGTCTTGACATATGCTTTGTTGTGAATACATTGAGTCAATTTATGGTCAAGCCTCATCACATACATTGGATTGCTGCTAAGAATCTCTTGAGATATCTTAGTGGCAAAATCAATTATCGTTTGACATACACTGCCGGGAATTTGAGGCTACATTTATATACTAATGTTGATTGGATTGATAGTTTGGTGGATCGTAAAAGCAAATCTGGATGCTGCTTCTCATTGGGGTTTTCTTCAATATCTTGGATGAGCAGGAAGCACAAATCGATTGCTTTAAGCACCTCTGAGTCCGAATACATTCGCTGCTAGTATGGTCTGTTGTGAAGTTGTTTGGTTGAGGAAGCTCTTTAGTGAGCTATTTAAGCATGTGGTGGATACCATCGTGATCTACTACGACAACCAAAGTGGCATTTGCGTTTCAGAGAATCTTGTGTTCCATTACCGCTTCGAGCACATTGATATCAAGTACCACTTTATTCGGGATAAGGTACAATGGGGAGCAATAAGGCTCCAACACATCAGGACTGATGAGGAGGTCGCAGACATCCTCATGAAGCCCTTAGGGAAGGTTAAATGCTTAGCCTTCTGAGAGAGGCTTGGAGTCGTGGAAAGACCCTCCTATGAGGGTTCTGCTTGAGTTGGGCACTGAGCTCTAGGAGCTCTTGGGGGCTTGGGGTACTTCTTGGAGCTATGAGTAACCATAGGGTGAGTGGCTCACCTTCCCCTATTGGTGCGTTATGTACAGGGTGAATGGTTCACCTTCCCCTGTGACACCCCATGATGGTTGACATGTGTGTAGGGTTAGTGGTTCACCTTCTCTTATGATTGACATATGCATAGGATGAGTGGTTCACCTTCTCCTATGACATATGAGTAGGATTAGTGGTTCACCTTTCCTTGCTGATACTCCAGTATACATCCTACCCATGTAGTCCGAGACTCATGGGAAATACCTCTCATCTGGCCAATGAGTTGGGAAAAGTGGATAGGGACCATAGTACAATTGATGGACACATCGTGTACTGTCATACTCCCTATGTCTAGGATGCATGGTGTTCAACAACTTGATTTGGGATGAATTGAGGTTCTACCTTTGGACTGAGTGGTAAGGTCTTGTGACTCACTCTCGATAAATTCTTGTTCATTATTACATCATGCTTCAGCAGAGCAGAGATGAGATGATAAAGATGGTACATGACGATAGTATGGCTTGATGATCGATGATGATGGATGGATTAGCAGGTGGATTTCTCCCTAGTTGAGAGGGAGTGTTAAAATTGGAAACAAGGACCAAATTCCTGATTCCAAACTAGGTGTACCAGGTGCATCTTCCTCATTTAATAGGTGGATCTCAAGCAATCTCTGAACATCTCTTGGGATCCATGGAGTGTTGTCTATTGCTATGGAGGCCCATGGCTCTCTACACACACCATACATTTTCCAATGTAGCCCTCTTGAGAGTTAGGACCCCGTATAGGGAGGCCAAACTAAAGATGGAAAACATCTACAATCCTACATAAGATCCAATGCGTTCCTTAGCCCTCCAATACAACAAGTCATTAAAGCAATTGAATGATTGAGCTTACAAACCATGGACAACAGGTGGCCACTTCATAATGGCATGCCTTTCAATAGTGGGCTTTGGCATCTGTTAATGTCTCCAAGCTCCAAAGGGGGTTAACCAAGTACCTTATTAGGTGGTTTCTGCCTTTAGAGGGGATAGTATGTCCAAGAGGTGGAGGCATGTGATAAAGAGGTGGATGGAATAGGGAATGAAACGGGCAATCTTGGGCTACACATCGAGGTACAAGGGTAGATTGAATAAGAGAAGCCCACACTTGGGTTAATAATGTAAATGAGGGAGCAATCGTGGTACATGAGATGCCCCGACCTTGATTTTTCCACCCTTATATTCGTTTTTCCTTTTATGATTTTTCTTTGGTTAACTGCTCGGGGCTCAAAGGATGAGAGATGATGTTTAAGATATATTGGTGGATACCCCCTTTAAGGTAGGGTGATTCATTTCCCACCAGGGGTTGGGACAATCATGTGTTCTTGAATGATAAAGGAGGCTCATCTAAGGCCTATAGAACCAGGGTGATGGCCATCGATATGGAGTAGAGCTCATACATTGGCTTTTTCCCACGTGCTAAATGTTAAGATTTTGGGGTAGCATCAGAGGTGCTCTAGTTTCGAAACATTGTGGTGGTGCTGTAACACATGAGATCTCCAAGACCCAGAAAGCATTTGGAGAAATTCCCTCTGGTGTAAAATTTATTCAAATAATTAAATTTTTTAATGAGCACCCTAAGTCTAACTTAGGAAAATTAAAAAATTAAAGTGAATTAATTTACACATGCGATGAGAACTTTCTAAGTGATGTGGATCAAGCTACTTCTAACCTTAGCCATTGATTAGAGATTAGATCACGGCCGTTGACCGTTGATTTGTCAACGAGAAAAGTATAAAGGAAGGGCTTGGGGTCAACAGTGCTCGGACGAAGATCAGATCTGAGTGACTCATAGAAGCAGTGAGGGGCAGATCCAGTGATTGGTCAGGAGGACCAAGAGTACAACGCAGAGCAAGGGCAACATAGATGCAATGGAGGCAACACAACCATCAGAGGGTGTGACGCAGTCCCTAGAGAGGGTGACGCAGGCCCACGCAGGGTGCACGCGGGGGGCAGTGTAGAGCCTCCAAAGAAAAGTCCAAAATTCATTGGAAGCTGGGGTTTCTAAGCCGGCAATGCTGAAACCAGATCTGGGAGAAGTTGATTAACGCAGAGCTAGGGTGACACAACCCCTCAGCCAGGGCCATGTAGCCTTACACATTGGCAGCGTAGAGACTGCGTAGAGCTAGCTGGGGTTTGACCAGTTAGTCATCCAGATCAGCCGGGACTTGCGAGAGTGAGGTATATCTCACATTTTTCTCTATAGCCGAGGTTTTCTCTGTTGGGTGAGCCGGTTTGTGGCACCCTAGATGTACTAAGAATACTGCTACTTAATAATAATAAACCCTCATATCTGCTGCACCAATTTTCTCGCATTGGGTTTTTCCGGGGACATTTGTCCGAAAAATTTGTTGTCCTTCGTCATATGTGCGTGATGTTCAGTAAATGATCTGTATTTGTGTAGGCTGCTAGTTGTGTTTACTTTGGAGTTTTTCTTAATATTTTCAATTAAATAACTTGTGCATATTGAAACAAGTAGGAGTAGTAAATCAATAATTAACAGTAGGATTTCTGTGCTCAGAAATTTTCACATGGTATTAGAGCATTGCAGATCAAGTTGAATCATCAACAAAGGGGCTGAATATATTTGCTGCAGGAAGGGCAGATGAAGCAACACAAATTCAGAAGAAGGCAACACAATACCGAAGGGACATCATAGATGCTACAAGGGTGACACAGAGTCAGTCTGCTCACGCAGAGGTTGATGCAGCTCTAGAAAGGTGACGCAGAGCCAGTCTGCTCACACAGAAGCTGACACAACACTAGGAGAGGGACGCTGAGCCAGTCTGCTTACATAGAGGCTGATGCAACACCAGGAGGGTGACACAGTCCAAGAGGGAGTGACGCTGTGCAGTTTGCCGAGGTTGGAAGTGTAGTTTCTGATCTTCAGAAGTTGCTGGTGAGGCATCGGTTTTGTCGATGTAGAACAATGCCTAGCAAAGGTGACAAAGTGAGGAGAAATAGTTCCTCAACAGACTTGTGCTAAGAAGTCTGAGATTCGATCAGGAGGGTGATCGTAGAGAGGCTGATTCAGGAGAATTGGCGGAGGATTTTCGGGAGGGAAATAAGTTGTTAGAGGGATCGGTATCTCTAGAGGGTTTCTATCGCCAAGAAACCCATATCTGGTCTTCTGCTGAGTGCAACAATAGTAGAAGGGATAAGACTATCCGCTTCAACAGTTTTTTGAGCAAAGATGGCCTTGTACGGACTGAGAGATCAGGATAGGTTGGACGGTGTGTCCAACTTTGCAATTTAGAAGGCCAAAATACTGACAGTCCTGGAGGAGTACGGTATTAGAGACCACGCGAAAAATGTCCTAGCTGTGCTGAATGATGCAGACTCTCTGAAGAAGTTCAATGAGAATCAAGTGCGGGCAAAGCGCTTGATCATGGATGGGGTGAAGGATCACATGGTCCCACACATTGCCGAGAAGAGGACGACACATGAGATGTGGACAACTTTGACCACGCTGTATCAAGGCAACGCCTTCCAACAGAAGATGCTTCTAGAGAATCAGATGCGGATGTTCCAGATGCATAAGGGAGAGGAGATCGATCCCTTCCTCTCCAAATTGCAGACGATCCGAGATCAGCTGATTGCCATGGGGGCAAATCCAGATGAAGGGCTCTTGGTGAGGATTGCCTTGAATGCAATCAATTATGAGTGGGAGACCTTTGTTCAAATAATTTCGGGCAGAGCACAACTCCCAAATTGGGGTAACATGTGGGCTATCCTGTGACAGGAGGAGATCCGGAGGGTGACCAAGAAGGAATTCAGCAGTGGAGGTGTCGAGGTGAAGGAGGAGGAGGAGGATGCGACCCTTGCATCAAAGGGACATCGACAACAAGGGAAGAAGAAGAAGGACCTATCCAAGTTCCGGTGCTTCATATATGGCAAACTTGGACACTTCGCCAACACTTCTCCTAAGAGGAAGGACAAGGAATCTTCAGATTCCAAGGCAACAACAGCTAGAGGGGACAATGGTAGTGAGGATGATGTGGCAATGAGTGCTGATGTGCCTCGAGAGAGAAGAGGTGTGGCGATATTGATCTGTAGAGCAGCTATAGATGGTCATGCAGGATCCTTGATGTGTCCAAACTCTTGGATCACATACGAGCTACAAGAGCCTTAAGACAGTAGCGAGATGACTGGAGCATTGGGTGTTGAAGGTCATGGTGAAGCAGAGGCAGTGTTGGGATGTTGGAGAGTAGAGCAGCGTAGTGCAGTGGCAGTAGCAGCAACACTATCTCTGCGCAGAGGCTGATGGGATTTCAATAGCGCAGAGGGGCAGTGCTTACGCAGTGCATAGCAGAGGCTCTAGACAGACAGTGCAGCTCAACAGCCAAGGGTGCTTCAGTGATGAGATGCAGCTCGTCTGACTTGTCTATCAGTGATTGGGTGGTGGTCCTTCCGTTGCTTACTTCTCAACAACTGAGTTGCAGTGCAAAATTTGGCAGCGTGATGCAACAATTTGAGAGGGAGCTGCAGTACATATGTTGCAGTGTCAGTGACAGTGACATGGGCAACAGTACAGAGAGTAGCAGCGCTGTGGATGAAGTGCAGCAGGCCAAGCTTCAACACGAAGAACGATGCCAAAGATCAGGGCAATGCTTCAGTGTGGAAGTATTGCTAGAGCACACTACTCACTAAGAGGGAGTGTTGAGATTTTGGGGTAGCATCGAATGTGCTCTAGCTCCGATACTTTGTGGAGGGGCTGGAACACATGAGATCTCCAAGCCCCAGAAAGAGTTTGGAGAAATTCTATCTGGTGTAAAATTTATTCAAGTAATTACATTTTTTAATGAGGACCCTAAGTCTAACTTAGGAAAATTAAAAAAATTAAAGTGAATTAATTTACACATGTGATAAGAACATTCTAAGTGATGTGGATCAAGCTACTTCTAATCTTAGCCGTTGATTAAAGATTAGATGACGACCGTTGATTTGTCAACGAGAAAAGCTATGAAGTCGGATTCGTTCCTCAACCCTGTCATGTCCCGAATCAGTCGAATCAGACACAATTCGGTGGGACACGTGTACTCCGGTCCTGTTCGATCGTGTCCCATCAGGACATTGTCGTGTCCTGGTCGTGCCCCATCAGGACACCATTGTGTCCCGATCGTGTCCCATCAAGACACCATGTGTCTTGATCGTGTCCTGATTTTGGGACACCTGTTCGACTTTTATGAGTGCCATGTGGCCCATAAATGGTCGTTTTGGCCCATTTCAACTTCACATTTAACTCTCTTGATGTGGGTGTGTGAGAGCGAAGAGCAAAGGGCAGTAGGGAAGGGGCAAAGGAAGGGGGAGAATGCCTCTATTTCTTTTTCAGTTTTATTACAACAGTTTGCATGTGCATTTTTTTTACAGATTTGTGCATTTTTTCTTTATTTTTTTACATCATTCATGGCTCAATAAAGCACAGTAGGGAAGGGGCAAAGGAAAGGGAAGAATGTTCCCATTGGAGATGCCCCTCCTGTTCCAATTTCATCAGGGACTGCAAGTGTTCCCTCTATTGGAAGTGGGGCTGCAGCAACAACTTCAAATGTTGAGGGAAGACAACAGCCTCAAGATAACAAATATCCCTTGTGGAAATATGTCACAAGAGAGCAAGGGCTAGGCAACAGAGGAGGAGGATGCAGCAGAGGAGAGCAGTGGTGACCATGATGGTGACAATGATGCTGATTTTGATGACTCATAAGCTACCTACTCCCTTGAGGCTTGTAGTTGTTTTGTATTTGCTATTTCTAATCAATGAATTTGTGTCATGAATGAGAATTTGTGTAAGAAATATCTAATTTTTAATATATATATATATATATATATATTTTAATAAAATAATATATAGCGTGTCCTGATCTGGGGGGTCAACGTGTCCGTTTTCGATGCTCGAATCCTCGTGTCCTTAGTGTCCCGTGTCCCTGTGTCAGGTGACTTAGGAGAAAAGTATAAACGAAGGGCTTGGGGTCAGTTGGAGAATATACACAGAGTCTAAGAGATCGAATTCTTTTGGCGGAGTAATGCTTGGACAAAGATTAGAACTGAGTGGCTCATAGAAGCAGTGAGGGGCAGATGTAGTGATTGGTCAGGAGGACTAAGAGTACACCACAGAGAAAGGGTAGCAGAGATGCAGTGGAGGCAGTGCAACCATCAAAGGGTGTGACGCAGGCCCACACAGGGCTCACGCAGGGGCAGTGCAAAGCCTCCAAAGAAAAGTCCGAAATTGACTGGAAGTTGGGGTTTCTAAGCCGACAGGGTTGAAACCAGATCTGGGAGAAGCTGATCAACGTAGAGCTAGGGTTACGCAGCCCCTTAGCTAGGGCCACGCAGCCTTACGTAGTGGCAGTGTAGAGACTGCACAAAGCTAGCTGGGGTTTCACCAGTTGCTCATTCGGATCAGCTGGGACTTGTGAGAGTGAGGTATATCTCACATTTTTCTCTATAGCCGAGGTTTTCTCTGTTGGGTGAGCCGTTTTGTGGCACCCTAGATGTACTCGGAATACTGCTGCTTAATAATAATAAACCCTCATATTTGCTGCACCGGTTTTCCCGCATTGGGTTTTTCCAAGGACATTTGTCTGAAAAATTTGTGTGTCCTTTGTCATATGTGTGTGATGTTTAGTAAATGATCTGTATTTGTGTAGGCTTCTAGTGGTGTTTACTTCAGAGTTTTTTTTTGAATATTTCCAGTTAAATAACTTGTGTATAGTAAAACAAGTAGGAGAAGTAAATCAATATTTAGCAGTAGGATTTCTGTGCTCAGAAATTTTCACATGTTCTCAGAGCATTGCAGATCAAGCTTAATCATCAACAAAGGGGCTGAAGATATTTGCTGCAGGAAGGGCAGATGAAGTAGCAGAGATTTGGAAGAAGGCAACGCAACACCGGAGGGACATCATAGACACTGCAAGTGTGACGCAGAGTCAGTCTTCTCACGCAGAGGATGACACAGCTCTAGAAAGGTGACGCAGAGCCAGTCTGCTCACGTAGAGGCTGACGCAACACTAGGAGATGGACACTTAGCCAGTCTGCTCACATAGAGGCTGATGCAGCACCAGGAGGGTGACACAGTCCAAGAGGGAGTGACGCTGTGCAGTTTGCCGGGGCTGGAAATCTAGTTTCCGATCTTCAGAAGTTATTGGTGAGGCATTAGTTTTGTTGGTGCAAAACAGTGCCTAGCAATGGTGACAAAGTGAGGAGAAACAGTTCCTCAACAGACTTGTGCTAAGAAGTCTGAGATTCGGTCAGGAGGGTGATTGTAGAGGGGCTGATTTAGGAGAATTGGCGGAGGATTTCCGGGAGGGAAATCAGTTGTCAGAGGGAGGGGTATCTCTAGAGGGTTTCTATGGCCAAGAAACCCAGATCTGGTCTTCTGTTGAGTGTAGAAGCAGTAGAGGGGAGAAGAGTACTCGCTTCGATAATTTTTTGACCAGAGATGGCCTTGTACAGACTGAGAGATCAGGATAGGTTGGACAGTGTGTCCAACTTTGTGATTTAGAAGGCCAGAATCTTGACAGTCTTGGAGGAGTACGGAATTAGAGACCATGCGAAAAATGTCCTAGCTGTGCCGACTGATGGAGACGCTCTGAAGATCAGAAACTAGATGGGGTGAAGGATCACATGGTCCCACACATTGCCGAGAAGAGGACGACACATGAGATGTGGACAACTTTGACCACGCTGTATAAGGCAGCTCCTTCCAATGGAAAATGCTTCTAGAGAACCAGATGTGAATGTTCCAAATGCACAAGGGAGAGGAGATCGACCCCTTCCTCTCCAAATTGCAGACGATCTGAGGTCAGGTGATTGCCATGGGGGCAACTCCAGATGAAGGGCTCTTGGTGAGGATTGCGTTGAATGCAGTCACTAATGAGTGGGAGACCTCTGTCTAAAGCATTTTGGGCAGAGCACAACTCCCACATTGGGGTGACATGTGGGCTATCCTTTGACAGGAGGAGATCCGGAGGGTGATCAAGAAGGAATTCAGCAGCGGAGGTATCAAGGTGAAGAAGGAGGAGGAGGATGCGACCCTTGCTTCAAAGGGCATCGACAACAAGGGAAGAAGAAGAAGGACCTATCCAAGTTCCGGTGCTTCAGA
The DNA here is from genome assembly GCA_034641835.2 of Pinus albicaulis. Taxonomy (NCBI): domain Eukaryota; kingdom Viridiplantae; phylum Streptophyta; class Pinopsida; order Pinales; family Pinaceae; genus Pinus; species Pinus albicaulis. Next base: position 205,418,281 of record CM076573.1, on the reverse strand, counting down.
TGTTGCAAACTTGGACACTTCGCCAACACTTCTCCTAAGAGGAAGGACAAGGAATCTTCAGATTCCAAGGCAACAACAACTAGAGGGGACAATTGTAGTGAGGATGATGTGGCAATGAGTGCTCATGTGCCTCGAGAGAAGAGGTGTGGCGATATTGATCTGTAGAGCAGCTATAGATGGTCATGCAGGATCCTTGAGGTGCCCAAACTCTTGGATCACATATGAGCTACGGGAGGCTTAAGACAGTAGCGGGATGACAGGAGCAGTGGGTGCAGAAGGTCATGGTGAAGCAGAGGCAGTGCTGGGACGCTAGAGAGTAGAGTAGTGTAGTGCAGTGGCAACAACAGCAGCAACGTGGAAGCAACAACACAGAGGTTGATGGAATTTCAGCAGTGCAGAGGGGCAGTGCTTATGCGGTGCAGCGCAGAGGCTCTAGAGAGACAACACAACGTAGCAGCCAAGGGTGCTTCAGTGATGAGATGCAGTTCGACTGACTTGTCTATCAGTGTTTGGGTGGTGCTCCTTCTGTTGCTTACTTCTCAGCAACTGAGTTGTAGTGCAAAAGTTGGCAGCGTGATGCAGCAATTTGAGAGGTAGCTGCAGTACATATGTGGCAGTGTCAGTGACAGAGACAGTGACATGGGCAACAATACAGAGAGTAGCAGCACTGTGGATGAAGTGCAACAGGCCAAGCATCAACACGAAGACTGATGCCAAAGATCAGGGTAATGCTTCAGTGTGGAAGTATTGCTAGAGCACACTACTCACTAAGAGGGAGTGTTGGTATTTTGGGGTAGCATCGGATGTGCTCTAGCTTCGAAACTTTGTGGAGGGGCCGGAACACATGAGATATCCAAGACCTAGAAAGCGTTTGGAGAAATTCCATCTGGTGTAAAAGTTATTCAAACAATTAAATTTTTTAATGAGGACCCTAAGTCTAACTTTGGAAAAGTGAAAAAATTAAAGTGAATTAATTTACACATGTGATGAGAACATTCTAAGTGATGTGGATCAAGCTACTTGTAATCTTAGTCGTTGATTAGAGATTAGATCACGACCGTTGATTTGTCAAAGAGAAAAGTATAAAGGAAGGGCTTGGGGTTAGTTGGAGAACATACACAGAGTCTAAGAGATTGAATTCTTCTGATAGAGCAGTGCTTGGATGAAGATTAGATCTGAGTGACTCAAAGAAGCAGTGAGGGGCAGATCTAGTGATTGGTCAGGAGGACCAAGGGTACAACGCAAAGCAAGGGCAGCAGAGACGCAATGGAGGCAGTGCAACCATCGGAGGGCGTGACATAGTCCCTAGAGAGGGTGACGGAGGGCCACACAGGGCTCACGTAGGGGCAGCGTAGAGCCTCCAAAGAAAAGTCCGAAATTGAGTGGAAGCTGGGGTTTCTAAGCCGGTAGGGTTGAAACCAGATCTGGGAGAAGTTGATCAGCGCAGAGCTAGGGTGACGCAGTATCTCAGCCAGGGCCACACAACCTTACGCAGTGGCAGCGTAGAGACTACGCAGAGCTAGCTGGGGTTTCACTAGTTGCTCATTCGGATCAGCTGGGACTTGCCAGATTGAGGTATATCTCACATTTTTCTCTGTAGCCGAGGTTTTCTCTGTTGGGTGAGCCGGTTTGTGGCACCCTAGATGAACTCAGAATACTGCAGCTTAATAATAATAAACCCTCATATCCGCTGCACTGGTTTTCCTGCATTGGGTTTTTCCAGAGACATTTGTTCGAAAAACCTGTGTCCTTTGTCATATGTGCGTGATGTTTAGTAAATGATCTGTATTTGTGTAGGTTGCTCGTTGTGTTTACTTCGAAGTCTTTTTGAATATTTTGAGTTAAATAACTTGTGTACAAGAAAACAAGTAGAAGTAAATCAATATTTTGTAGTAGGATTTTTGTGCTCAGAAATTTTCACATGGTATCAGAGCATTGCAAATCAAGCTGAATCATCAACAAAGGGGTTGAAGGTATTTGCTGCAGGAAGGGTAGCTGTAGCAGCACAGATCCAGAAGAAGGCAACGTAGCACCAGAGGCACAACATAGACCCTGCAAGGGTGATGCAGAGTCAATCTGCTCACGCAGAGGCTGACGCAGCTCCAGAAATGTGACGCTGAGCCAGTCTGCTCACGCAGAGGCTGACACAACACCAGGAGAGGGACACTGAGCCAGTCTGCTCATGTAAAGGCTGATGCAGCACCAGGTCGGTGACGCAGTCCAAGAGGGAGTGACGCTATGTAGTTTGTCGGGCCTGGAAGTGCAGTTTCCGATCTTTAGAAGTTGCTTGTGAGGCATCGGTTCTGTAGGTGTGGAACAGTGCCTAGAAAAGGTGACAAAGTGAGGATAAACAGTTCCTCAACAGACTTGTGCTAAGAAGTCTGAGATTCGAGCAGGAGTGTGATCGTAGAGGGCCAATTTAGGAGAATTGGCGGAGGATTTTCGGGAGGGAAATCAATTGTCAAAGGGAGCAGTATCTCTAGAGGGTTTCTATCGCCAAGAAGCCCAGATCCGGGCTACTGTTGAGTGCAACAACAGTAGAAGGGAGAAGAGTACTTGCTTCGACAATTTTTTGAGTAGAGATGGCCCCGTACGGACTGAGAGATCATGATAGGGTGGACGGTGTGTCCAACTTTGCGATCTGGAAGGCCAGAATCCGACAGTCCCGGAGGAGTACGATATCAGAGACCACGCAGAAAATGTCCTAGTTGTTCCGACCGATGCGGACGCTCTGAAGAAGTTCAACGAGAATCAAGCGCGGGAAAAGTGCTTGATCATGGATGGGGTGAAGGTTCACAATGTCCCACACATTGCCGAGAAGAGGACGACACATGAGATTTGGACAACTTTGACGACGTTGTATCAAGGCAGCTCCGTCCAACTGAAGATCCTTCTAGAGAACTAGATGTGGATGTTCCAGATGCACAAGGGAGAGGAGATCGATCCCTTCCTCTCCAGATTGTAGACGATTCGAGATTAACTCCAAATTAAGACTGTTAAAAAAGTGCAGAATGAGGGTGCAAAAATGAAGTGTGCTCTTGCAGGCAACTTTTGGAGGCCTTACCCAACTCCAAATTGAGCTCATGATAGCTCATTGGAAAGCTCTTTCTGTCTAGTTATCATTTGACGCATCAAGCAAGTCATTTGGACACTCCATCTAGGAGAAATATTGACTTTCCCAAGGTTGCTCCAGAACCATGACACCTGTGTAAAAACTAAACGAGGTTTTTCTTCCTTGGCCTATGATGGACAAAAATCTCTCTGACTTTTGTCAAATTGATCTATGTTTGGTCAGAAACACAGTTTGAAGAAAAACTGGCCATATGTGTGCCGAATGATTTTTCCCTTGGAATGACTTCTTGAAAAATGATTGAGACATGATGTTTATGAGTTCGAATGGCATCATACTTGCTGAAATGACCTCCCTTATGCCTCGTTTGCTCAGATGTCTCCTATTCCATAGCAAACCATAGCTCAGTGGGAGAGGAAATTAGGAGTTGGTGTAAGCAAAACAAGGGATTTAGGACTACCTTGTAGAGGGAAGGGAATGCAGGGGTTAGGGGCTGTCCAAATTCTTGGGGAAATTTTGGGGGATAGAGATAGGATGTTAGAGAGTGTAGGGAAGTGGATTTTCTAGAAATGAATGAGGGAAAGGGGTCCAAAATGGCAAAACACAACCCTAACCTAGGAAGGTGTCAAAAGTGTAGCAATAGGCTAGGGTTTGTAGGAAAGTGAGGGAAATGAGAGGAATGGGCTTGGGAAAAGGTCAAGGGAGGTAGATCGAGTGTAGGTGAGTGAGATATCGATGGATGAGAGTGTAGATGAGCCTTCCCTTGGTCTTTGATGGCCTTTATACCTTGTTTAAATTTTCAAAATTGGTCTTCGGACCCACTTTTTCTTTCTCAAACTTGACTTGTCTTTTACAATTTACCTTTGAACTTGATCTTCTGATGACCTTTGAGAACTCTTTGAATTTGACTTTTTGGTGGTTTGGCATCTTTGGAACACTAAGTTAGCAGCTTGGGATGGTGAAATTATTACATTTTAAATGACATAAAATTATATAATGGAAATATAAAAATTACATGCTGAAACAAGAACTCTTCTTTGCAAGTCATCTTCACATGGCGAAGAGAAGTTTATTGGATCACCCTTTCACTTGTTGGCCTTATGCAAGGGAACTGAGTTTTATTGGACCATGAAAACCCTAATGACTTAATGGAACCTTGAAAAACCCTAAAAGACCTAATGAGTCCTTGAAAGACTGAATTTCAAGATGACATGACTGATATGATGACATGATGAGACTGACTTTATGCATGATGTGCTGTCAGCAAGGTATGAAACTATGCCAACAATTAATCAAATTTGAGGAAGAGTGATGTTTTTGGACTAGGGCTACCGTCAGTGACTAAGATTTTGCATGACCTAGTGGAATGATAAAAAATTTCTGAGTGGGACTCCTAAAATGATATGAAAAGAGGATTTTTGTCACTGATGGCAGGATGCAAACACTGTCACCAACGTTGGCCTTATTGGGGATGATAGCTTTGGAAGAGGTGTCAAGAACCACAAAACTATGGATTTTGTAGATCAGTGCCTTATCCATTGGGCCAATACGGTCAAAAACTCAAACAAATAAATATGACTGAAAACTGATAACTCAGATGAAATAGACTAACTCAAGACAAACTTAAATGACTGAAAATTAACTGAAAAAATGCTAAGAATTGAGCTTATTCAAGAAAACCTACTCTAACTGATCCATTCATCACTTGATCAAGTGAAATGGAACAACCAATGAAACCATGTAAGAATTTTGGTTGCTAGTTGAATTCTCTGTAAGCGCTGACTTATGAGCAAGAAGAGAGAACTACTGAAAGGCAACTCCCATGAAAACTTGTAGTCAGATTGAATCTTAATGAAATTACAAAGCATGAGCCCACCAACTGACCTCAAGAATGCTGCAAAAGGATCTTCATAGGAATACATATTGATTTCCAGCCTGTCTAATACATCACTGCTATATTCTAGGCAGTCTTCATGACATGAATATGAACTTTCATCTTTACCCTTACTTTCATGATATGGCTGCAAATGTTCGGATGAGCTTTGTAATGAGACTCCCACTGAAAATGACAAAGAAATCGGTTGTCGGATCAAGTTTATATCAACACTCTTTTCAGGTTCACAATTAGCTAATGGTGAAGGACTTTTCCAGTAGATATCATCCAACACATCAGCTATGGGGTCATGAAAAACTTGAAAAGACTGATGCAACCTATTTTCCATTGGTTCTAATGAGACTGCATGAATTTCTACAGGTTGCTCATCCTTTTCTTTAGAGACATTATGAAAATTTTCTTTCAAAAACTGAAATGCTTCAAAACATAATGGTACAGAATCATCTTGCATCATTTGATCATATGTTTTAGCTTCCAAGTCTTCATCTGCAATTTGAAATTCAATGGAACTCGATGGCTGCAAATCTAGAGCTAAGGAGAATTCTATGTCGCAAATGATTTCCTCAACCATTTCAGGAGAAGGTTTATCATTTATAGTGTTGACCACTGGCTTATCTGCTTGCTTATAGTTTTCTCTTATTTTTGCAAATGAGGAGAAACACATGGGTAAGGAGCTTTCATCAAGAATTTCATTATCCTTTTGATTGTCAAGATCAAAACTTAATGACTGCTGATTTCTAATTGCATTAAAGTTGTCTTTGATGAACTGAAACGAAGTAAAACAAAGAGGCAAAAATCCTTCACTTACTTCCAAATTTTCTGGACTTTCCTCATCACTGCCATAGTTGATATGCATCGGTTGATCACTATATTTGAACTGCTGAAACTGAACTTCCTCCTCCCACAAACTAGCTGCTGATCGGTCCGCAAGATTTGCTTCTATTTGGAGAACATAATTTTCGTCATACTGATCATACTTAGGCAAATCATCAAAAGAAGGAATGTCATCAAACATATACATTAGAGCAACAGATTGTTTCTCCTCGAATTGATCTACAAATCCATTTTCTGATCTATCGTAGCTAGGATTAGTAGGAAAGTGTTTAGGGCCAACAACCTCTTCTTTTTCTGCAATAAGTGGGTCATGGTGATCTTGAACGAAAATCCATCTCTCATGGTGATCTTTTGCATCATTTCCTCTACTGTACTTACCAAAATATCGAGGTTTACCTCTGAAGATGTCAGGTGCTCTGCAATGTTCTCGCTCTCTTCTTCCTTCAACTTTGCCCTTCTGATCAACATATTAGCTTCTACATGTACTGCACTGTTCTGCATCTCTTTAATTATTGCAAGGCTCCTTTCTCTCAGTTGAAACTCCATTTCCGGATCAAAGGCATCCGAGTAATGTAAGAATACTGAGCCAAGAGGAGGTCTTAAATTAGCAGGTATCGAACAATAGACTTGATTGAATCTAGCAAAAAATTGCTGTATTGTCTCCCCTAGCTGTCTTTTTAGCTGGTTATACTTTTCTAAAATCAGGAAAGGGTTTTCTTTGACCACCCACTTGTCGAGTAAAACTTTGACAAACTGCGGGAAATCTGAGATGCTCATAGCAGGCAGGTTTTTGAACCAACTCTGACTTTGCCTTGCAAAGAAAGAGCAAATAGCATGATACTGACATCCTCTTCTTCAACTTCAAAAAGGTCGAGGAAAGTCTCAAAATTCTGCATTTGTCTCTCAGCAGTGATGTTGTCACATTCACCATCAAACCTCGACAGATATAGGTAATGACTTTCAGGGAAAGCATGGAGTATAGGAGGTAAGATGAGTGATTTGTATCTATCTGGAATTTTACAAGGTGTGGGAGTATGTACAGAAGCTGTAGGATCAGTCTTGGTCTCTTGAGGTTCATCAATTTGAAGATGGTCATCATATGATTTGGAAAAAGGGTCAAGACCAAGATCAAAGACGTATGGGAAATTTGTATTTACAACCTTCAAAGGAGAGGAATCCAACGGAGGTCCATGATCTTTTCTCAAACATAATAAACATTGGAAAACTTTCTGGACATTCTCAAGAAAAGAGAAGAAATATTTCATGATAAAGAACATGATGTCTTGAATGAAAGTGCAAGTTGAATACCTGATCTTCCCATGTTTTCATTTCATATTTCTTGGCAAGGTTCATCCTCCAGTGGAGTCTTTGGATTTGATTTCAAAATTGATTTGGAGTCTCCAGGTGAATGATGCACAACCTTCTTGTTGCTTGATCATTGTTCATGATCAACAATCAGATCCGATCTTTGTCATTCTATCCCAGGGAAGATTTGTCTTTTTGATCCCCGACAACGGCGCCAGTATGTTATCACTCCGCTAGATCTCTAAGGCTGAATAAGAAATCCCAACAGAGGTAACCACAGACCAATCTTTTGGCTTGGTATCTAGCCCTACCAAGCCGGAGAGGGCTCTCTCCACAAATCATAGCCAAAAGGGCTGGAGAATTAGGGTTTTAGGCTAGGTATGAGTATAGGGGTTTGATTTGTTTGAATTGGGTTTGTTGGTCAAAGAGGCTAGTGTTATGCGGATTAATCCTTCTTGCGGACAAGAGCGATCTCCCTAGTATTCAACGAATAGCTAGAAACAAACATCCATTTGGAAATCTTTTTCTCTAGATTAAATGCATTTTAGAATTATTATAAGAAAATAGAGAGGACATGCCCCTACCTTGAAATCCAACGTTCGATGCAGTCTTTTGCTTCATAGTGGCTTCTTCAATAAGTAGAACCCGCAATCAAAGACAAGGTAAAAGAATCAAAGCATCTGCAACATATACTAATCGAGAAAAGCTAATCCAACTTAGTGATCAAGGAGTCTAAGTATTGATGTTATTTCAATAAGCATAAGAACAACTCAATGAGAAAAAGAGATCCATATGTATTATCTTGAATAAAAAGAGTAATCTTACAACCTGATGCCTTGATGTCGTACAAATTTCTCCCGGGGTCCTGAACAATCGTTCCTTTTTCAGTTTGATAAGTCTTCCTCTCTAAATACCAGCATGGAGTTATGGACATAAGGGTGTGATCATTCTCATGCCAACTACAACTAGTGTAGAAAGTATGCATTCTTGGGAATTCTCTTCAACAATTACCTTTACAATCTACTTAGCATCTACCCTTTAGCCTGAAACTTGAGGTCAATTTATAGGGAAATGGAGGTAGTTTCAGTTCCATGAAGAGGGGGATGGATTCCTCTCACGAAGGGATTTGAGCTCCATGGACCAAGGCATAATCTCCATGAGTGGAGGGATAAAACTCGAACTGATCGCGACTCTAGAAGCTTCCAATTGGGAGAATATTCGACTAGCTAGGTTTTTAGAATTTACTTTTTCTTTTATTTTGCTTTTTACGGAGGTCCGCAGGTAATAGTAGCAAAACGTGCGGGGGTTGCCCCAGTTTATAGACCAAACATCCGCGGATCTGCAGGAAAGGGCTAGAAAAAGTGCGGAGGTAGACTTTTAAGGGTTTTACAGAGCTTTTCTCCAATTCCAAGAGTTGATTTAGGAACATTAAAGTTTTTGACTTCTAAGGGAACATGATATAGGTAGTGATAGACCTATACAGACAGTCAAATGTCATGGTGACAAAATAACGTGTAACAACTAGGTCTGGGCAAATAAGATGGGAATTGCAGTCCATTCAATGGGGCAAGGTAGGTAGAAAGCTTAGCACTTTAAGGTGATTTTGTGAGATGGTTTCAGACTTATGAGGAGCTAGGAAGAGCATAAGAGATGTATTCATCCTAAATTGAAGAAAATGGTCAAATTATGAAGACTTTCCCAAAACAGAGCATGGAAGAATATGTATTCTGCCTATCAACTTGAAAATCATCATATAATAGACATGAAATGGTTTATGAGCTTACAAAACATTCATACAAATGAAACAGGAGAAAAAACAATGCCAAACATCCATACCACAGGTATGCCAAAGAAATAATTGCAACTCTTCATTAATTTCAGGCCAAACTGATTACACAATAGTCTTTGATCAATACAACAGCATCCAATTGATTTTGACCTCTGAAAATGAGTCAAAAAGTACAAGATATAGACCTCAAGCAACCTCTCCCAACCTCAGGGGTCGAATCCCTAAGTTGAGGAACTGATCCACAATAATCTGAACTGATACCTAGAGTGTAGGGAGGTCAAAGTGACTCATCCCTCACTTCCATGAAACTGATTCATTCGACTTCATGATGAGATTTACATAATGTATTTACCCCTAGGTAACTCATTCACATGATATTTACATTTACCTTCATCAATTACTTAGGTAAAATCATCATTTCCCAAGATAAAAGTAAAAAATGCAGTGAAAATTGAAAAGTATCAGACATTTGTCGAGCGCGCCATTTTTGTGCCAGGTGCACCCTCATAGTGCCAGGGGCGCCCTCTATGTTGTAGCTTGATTTTGGATGGGTTCTTGGTGTCCAAATTGAGCTCAGGATAGCTCATTGGAAAGCTTATCCTGTCTACTTCCCAGATACGTCTTTAGTTTGCGGAATGGAGTTGATTTTCCCCGTCAAAAAGTGATTCTCCCACAGCTGGTCAGGCGCATAGCGCCAAGGCAAAAAAGGAGGCAAAACATTGATTTTTTGTGTGTTTTTTCACCTTTTCACCTGCCAGTTGTCCAAACTAAGGCTAGCAGAGATGTTTTCTGGCATGTATTCATCTTTTCACATCTGCTGGTGGTCTTCATTTGGCCAAAAAATGCCTCAAACAAGAGCAGCGCTGCGCGCTTGACAGTCCAACTGTCACAAGACTGTCTAGGATTGCTGAAAAACACAAAAACTTCAAAAATTACCCCAAAACTTTTCAAAATTTGCTAATTGGCTGTTGATGATGTGGTTTAGGCATGGAGTGAGGCTTCAGCTAGTATGTCAAGCCTCCTTTCCTCTTCTTGCATGGTTAGAGCTTCGATTTTTGCATTGGCTCTTTTAAGCTTGGCCCTTGCAATTTTGTTTCTTTTGGCATAGTGCTTTGCCATCTTTCTCTGCAAGTCATTGTCTCTATTTGCCTTTTTCAACAGCTTTTCAAGGTGGTTAATCCTTCTTCCTTTATGTGGCCTTCTCTCTTCTCTCTCTTCTTCCTCCTTGAGTTATCTTTTCTCCTCCTCCATGTTGTTTTGGTCTAGAAACCCTAGGGATGAGGAAATGGGGTAGGAAAAATTAGGGAGATGAGGAATGGGGTTATTGAACTGAGGGAGGTGATAGGAGGTCAAAATGTTTTGGGTTTCGGGAATGGTAATTTCATTACAGGTTTGGGGATTTGGGTGCCTAGGAAATTAAGATGCTTAGGACTTAGGGGTTAGGGGAAAAGGGAATTAGGGACAGAGATATAGTAGTGTAGGGGTAGGGATAGGGTTCACTGTGATGTGGGAAGGGTAGTAGCGTGTTAGGAAATCAAATTGGGAATGAGGAAATGAAACTAGGGTTTGTAGATTAGGAACACTTCAGAATTTTCATGAAAATTTAAACGCCATGAAAATTGCTCTTTGAGGAATGATAAGGAGGTACAAATGTGTCTTACTTGCTAAGAGAAGGTGGGAACCTTTGCTGAAGTTTAGAGGCAATTTGCTTGAAGTTTGGAGCTTGCTAATCAAAAAAGGCAGGTGCGCAACCCACAACACAGGCGCACCCTCTCTTTGCCAGGAGTGCAGCGTACAACGCAGACGCGCAACGTAATACGCAAGAGCGCAGCGTACAACGCAGGCGTGCCCTCCAAGCTGCCAGGTGCGCATTTCCATCTTCAAACCAACTTTTGAGTGCCTTCCTGGAGTCCAAATTGAGCTCATGATAGCTCATTGGAAAGATCTCTCTCTTGGCTACACAATGGACTTATCAAGCACTGAAAATGATCAAATATAGCCCCTCAAAAATCAATTCTCCCAAGACTGGTAAAAAAGTGCAGAATGAGGGTGCAAAAATGAAGTGTGCTCTTGTAGGCAACTTTTGGAGGCCTTACTCAACTCCAAATTGAGCTCATGATAGCTCATTGGAAAGCTCTTTCTGTCTAGTTATCATTTGACACATCAAGCAAGTCATTTGGACATTCCATCTAGGAGAAATATTGATTTTCCCAAGGTCACTCCAGAAGTGCAAAAAACCTCTTGTAGCAACTTTATTTTTGACATTTCTCCAAAACCATGACACCTGTATAAAAACTGAAGGAGGTTTTTCTTCCTTGGCCTATGATGGACAAAAACCTCTCTCACTTTTGTCAAATTCATCTCTGTTTTGTTAGAAACACAATTTGAAGAAAAACTGGCCCTATGTGTGGCAAATGATTTGCCCCTTGGAATGACTTCTTGAAAAATGATGGAGACATGATGTTTATGAGTTGGAATGGCTTCATACTTGCTGAAATGACCTCCCTTATGCCTCCTCTGCTCAAATGTCTTTGATTCCATAGAAAACCCTAGCTCAGTGGGAGAGGAAACTTGGGTTTGGTGTATTCAAAACAGGGGATTTAGGACTACCTTGTAGAGGCAGGGGAATGAAGGGGTTAGGGGTTGTCTAAATTCTTGGGGAAATTTTGGGGGATAGAGATAGATGTTAGAGAGTGTAGGGAAGTGGATTTTTAAGAAATGAGAGAGGGGCAGGGGTCCAAAAGGGAAAAACACAGCCCTAACCTAGGAAGGTGTCAAAATTTAGCAATAGGCGAGGGTTTCTAGGAAAGTGAGGGAAATGAGAAAAATGGGCTTGAGAAAAGGTCAAGGGAGGTAGTTGGAGTGTAGGCGAGTGAGATATCGATGGATGAGAGTGCAAATGAGCCTTCCCTTGGTCTTTGATGGCGTTTATACCTTGTTTAAATTTTCAAAATTGGTCTTCGGACCCACATTTTCTTTCTCAAACTTGACTTGTCTTTTACAATTTGCCTTTGAACTTGATATTCCGATGACCTTTGGGAACTCTTTGAATTTGACTTTTTGGTGGTTTGGCATCTTTGGAACACTGAGTTAGCAGCTTGGGATGGTGAAATTATTACATTTTAAATGACATGAAATTACATAATGGAAATATAAAAATTACATTTAAAATAAAAATTACATGCTGAAACAAGAACTTTTCTATACAAGTCATCTTCACATGGCGAAGAGGAGTTTATTGGATCACCCTTTCACTTGCTGGCCTTATGCAATGGAATGGAGTTTTATTGGATCATGAAAACCCTAGTGACCTAATGGAACCTTGAAAAACCCTAAAAGACCTAATGAGACCTTGAAAGACTGAATTTCAAGATGACATGACTGATATGATGACATGATGAGACTGACTTTACGAATGATGTACAGTCAAGAAGGTATGAAACTATGCCAACAAGTAATCAAATTTGACTAAAAGTGATGTTTTTGGACTAGAGCTACCATCAGTGACTAAATTTTTGCATGACCTAGTGGAATGATAAAAAATTTCTGAGTGGGACTGCTAAAATGATATGAAAAAGAGGATTTTGATCACTGATGGCTGGATGGAAATACTTACACTAACAACAACAGCAGCAACAACAAGAGCAATGTTGAAGCAACAACGTAGAGGCTGATGGGATTTCAACAACGCAGAGGGGCAGTGTTTACGCAATGCAGATCAGCAGCAGCGCAGAGGCTCTAGAGAGACAACACAACGCAACAACTGAGGGTGCTTCAGTGATGAGATGCAACCCTACTGACTTGTCTGTCAGTGATTGGGTGGTGGTCCTTCAGTTGCTTACTTCTCAGTAACTGAGTTGCAGTGCAACAGTTGGCAACATGATGCAACAATTTGAGAGGGAGCTATAGTACAGATGTGGCAGTGTCAGTGACAGTAACATTGGTAGTAGTACAGAGAGCAACAACGAGTCAATGAAGGGCAATAGGCCAAGCATCAATGTAGAGACCAGAGACCAAAGATCAGGGCAATGCTTCAGTGTGTAATTATTGCTAGGGCACACTCCTCGCTAAGAGGAAGTATTGAGATTTTGGGGTAGCATCGAATGTGATCTAGCTCCGAAACTTTGTGGAGGGGCTGGAACACATGAGTTCTCCAAGACCCAGAAAGCGTTCAGAAAAATTCCATCTGGTGTAAAAGTTATTCAAACAATTAAATCTTTAATGAGGACCCCAAGTCTGAAAATTTTAAAAATTAAAGTGAATTAATTTAAACATGTGATGAGAACATTCTAAGTGACGTGGATCAAGCTACTTCTAATCTTAGTCGTTGATTAGAGATTAGATCATGACCGTTGATTTGTCAACGAGAAAAGTATAAAGGAAGGGTTTGGGGTTAGTTGGAGAACATACACAAAGTCTAAGAGATCGAATTCTTTTAACGGAGCAGTCCTCGGATGAAAATTAGATCTGAGTGACTCAGAGAAGCAGTGAGGGGCAGATGTAGTGATTGGTCAGGAGGATCAAGAGTATAACATAGAGAAAGGGCAGCAGAGACGCAGTGGAGGCAACACAACCATTAGAGGGTGTGACACAATCCTTAGAGAGGGTGACACAGGCCCACACAGGGCTCATGCAGGGGCAGCGTAGAGCCTCCAAAGAAAAGTTTGAAATTCACTGGAAGCTGGGGTTTCTAAGCCGGCAGGGCTGAAACCAGATCTGGGAGACGCTGATCAGCGCAGAGCTAGGGTGACGCAGTCCCTCAGCCAGGGCCACATAGTCTTACGCAGTGGTAGCGTAGAGACTACGCAGAGCTAGCTGGGGTTTCACCAGTTGCTCAGCTGGATCAGTCGAGACTTGCGAGAGTGAGGTATATCTCACATTTTTCTCTATAGCCGAGGTTTTCTCTGGTGGTTGAGCCGGTTTGTGGCATCGTAGATGTACTCAGAATACTGCTGCTTAATAATAATAAACCCTCATATTTGCTACACCGATTTTTCCACATTGGGTTTTTCTGGGGACATTTGTCTGAAAAATTTGTGTGTCCTTTGTCATATGTGCGTGATGTTCTGTAAATGATCTGTATTTGTGTAGGCTGCTAGTTGTGTTTACTTAGGAGTTTTTCTGAATATTTTCAATTAAATAACTTGTGCATAATAAAACAAGTAGGAGAAGTAAATCAATATTTAGTAGTAGGATTTCTGTGCTAAGAAATTTTCACACTAAATATGTTTGTGCCGACCATCTTTTGCATCTTGTGGTACATTTTCTTGTTGAATGTGGCCATTTATGCTTTTACTTTTTAACCTGACACAAGGTGGGGGTAAGGGGAAGGGGAGGCTAACCGTACGTGGACCTAGTGAGGACATGTGGACCCAGGTGGGAAAGATGATGAATGGGGTTATAATAAATGAAAGGGGGGTGATTTATGTGGACGAGGGAGCGAAACCACGCAACCAAAATCGGGGTTTCCCATTTAGTACTACCCTAAAACGAAATGGTTAGTAAAGGAGATCCCACGGGACTAAGATCCAAGGGTAGCATCCAAAAGAGGTCTAGGGGATAGAAGCACGAACCTAGCCCACTCTTTTTGTCAAATCCCCCCATTAATCCATGCCCAGAAGTGTCCATGATAAGCAAACTCAATACTCAATTACCAAATGACAAGACATACCTTTAGGTTTGGGAGGCCCACCTTCAAACATACGATCATGACAGAGGTGTAATGGACGACATGGCTGGCTCAGATGGTGGAGAAATGGCACGACGAGCTAGTTGGTAGCTATGAGGCGCTACTGGCTGCCGTCTGAGGACCATCTTGGAGAAAATGTTTCTACTAGGGATATCACCCACAAGTGGTGGGTAACATCTGGCTCCAATTGGGGCGTGATCTCTCGAAGAAATGGGCGAAGCTACTCGAATGGGAGGTCACGAGAACTCCAACAATATCTTGGTCACCGCAGATTTGTTACCTGCACATATCAAACGACTAAACCCATGGGGCAACATGTTTTTCACGGTGTCTTATGATCATCCATGCTTAATGTCAGGCCGTAAAATAAACAAGTAATAAAATATGCAAATTTTAATCTTAATGCAGCTAATCTATCATGAGAAATATCATATGATGTTAGTTTTGATGAGAAAATGATTATGCATTGCATCCTACTCTAACATGTAAAATATACAATATCAAGTGTTAGGTAATATCATAGATCCAATGCAACCAACATATCAATTGATCAATGGAGAAATACATGCTTCTATGATTATTCATGCGATAGATCCAAAGACACAAATTTGAGGAACAATATGAGGGATTGAGAGGGCAGGAGGCTGGAAAATAAGGGACCCATATGCCATGGAAAAGAATCCCGGAAGAAGGGAAAAACACTAACCAAGATGATTTAATCTGCTCCTTTAACCAAAAGATGGAAATGGCAATGACCAGGTACATAAATCTTTGACGAAGAACTATCTCAGGCCTATCATCCTCGGGGTAAGGAGTCGATGATTCAGACGCATATAAGATGATAATATCTTGGTCATTGGGAAAACAGGAGGCAAAGTCATCATCATATTTGGGGAAGAACCATGATTCTTGGTTTTTCGCAGGGGAGACCAACTCTTCTTCAAGACTAGGGGAATGAACCTTATCATGAACATCCATCTCCAGGATAGGGACATAAGGGGAGGAATGCTCAAACATGAAGAAAAACCGTTTGTTGATGGTATGGCTAAAGGAAGCATCTTCCTCAATCTCTTTTACATTAGAATCATCGAGATTACCCATAATTTTGGAAGACTCTTCTTTGATTGGATCATCTTGGAACATAAAGAAGAGACCTTCCCAATCATTAGGAGGGGTTTCATAAGGGCCAACATTGTCATTCGGAAGGGGTCGATCATTTCCATCTTCCTTGGGCTCATTTTTATGGATTTGGGATAGCATGGGATCTTCATTTTTATAACGATACCCAATTCCCCAATCAAGAACCCAAAAGTCACTCATAGATTCTTCATTCATTTGATGATCATGATTTCCTTCAGAATCATCCCGTTCTTCATAATACATTTGATGTTGGTTGAGCTGCAATTCGTTTTCTTCTTTGTCAACTAGGGAGGACTTTTCCTCCTTCATTCTTTCTCGAAGAATGCCTTTTAAGGTCTTTACTACCTGATTTTGACAGTATGCTTCAAGGAGAAGGTCATTAGTAGGGCTCTTGTTATATTCACGTTTCATGTTACAGAGCCTTTCCGATTGCTCACAATAGAGAGGGAAAATATCTTCGGAGTTATATGTGGCCATCAATTGCTCGCAAGACTCTTCATATTCCATCATCCATTCTTGCAATGCTTGAAGGCTCTTGGGGTTGAGATCTTCTTCATTATCCTTAGAGGACATGCTTCCCAATTCATGTGTCCCTCTTTCGACACTATCATCAGGGTATGCATCAATCACTTGATCTTGATGATTTGGAGAAGGATCAAGGCATTTTTCCTCAAGCATAAACCCATATTCTATAACTTACTCCTCTCGAAGAGCCCCATCCAACATTTGGCATATGTCTTCATGAGATTGGAAGCCCGACCCTTCATGCAACAAGAAGTGCGTAGTCAACATTGGAAGAGAAGGAATGCTTTTAGGTTCACATGAATCAAACCAATCGGTATTGGGGGCAATGGATAGGACAAATAATTCCATTTGGTCACAAGGTTGAGTTATATTTTCCTTTGAGAGATACCTCATGAACCTTACAATGTGATTGGCTGCGGAATGTGGATCCCCATCGAACATTGGCATATTCTTCACGCATTCCTACAAGGGATACTGCGGGATCCCTATCACTTCTATGGCGGGAATACAAGTGGTCAATATGTTGCTTGGTTCTTAATGACATGGGAGTCGCTAGGGTGAATGAAATTGCCTTGACAAATGCTTGCTTTACTCAATAAGCATTGAATTTAGAGATCAATGAAAAACTAGGGCTTCGTTCTTCCAATGGAGTAGCCAATAATGATATTTCAATATGTCGTATGGGGAACAAAACACACGTCTCGTGTCCTCGGCAGCGACGCCAGAAATGTTACTAGTCAAACTAGCAAATGATCTAAAAGAGACTCTGAAAGGGACAACTGCTAGATTAAGGGCAACAATGGAGACTTAGCCCACTGTCACCTCAGCTAAGGCTCCCTACTCTTTACGGACTTTCATCGATGGGAGGAGACTTAGTATATAGGAAGTCACTTATGAAGGATGGATCAACAAATGGATGTGAAGTGACCTCAATGATCCTTTCCCTAGAAGAAGATTAAGAATGGAGCTTGCTTTCTTTTTAAGCAAGGTACAAGGCTTTCTAGGAGAAGGAGGTGAGGATTTAAGGGCTAGGTTAAGGGAATGTGACTTGTAAAGGAGTTTCCCAATCCATAAAATCCTTGCAAAACTTGGATTCTCGAGTTGTCTTAAAAGAATTGGCTTTGATGAGAAATGGGACTACATGGGGCCAAGTGGACCCAACCTAGGTTAAGGGGAGGGAGTTTAGGAATTGATGATGCTCTTAACAAAAACAAGGAAGGGGAAAGGATCAAAACAAGAATTTCCACTTAAAGGTGCCAAAATGATCCTATGAGGTACTAGCCTAGGGAACACCAGGGCAACTTCGGTCTTAGAGCTAGGGCTTGAGATATCTCACAATCCCACCGTCGTAATTTCTTCAAATTTGGAGGAGACCTTGAGGACACACCAACACAGGAGAGACTAGGAGAATTGTCCGGAAAATGATGCCCTAGGTGGCCCAACATGGTGAGACCTGGAGAGAAGGGAAAAAGGTGAAGAAAAAGGTTTTTTAAGGTGATCACCTTATGGTGGATCAATGCCTAATTCCTTTGGGGATATGGATTCAGGGAGAATGATGAGAATGGATTTCATTTCTAGTTCAAGGAGGCTCTAAGGACAACTTCATTTGGCATTAGGGCAAAAACATAGTGACCTTAAAGCATTTATACTTCGTTTGCAAATCAAGATGGCTTATCAAGATAACTTCGATCTCTAGGAAAATTCATTCAACAAACATAGCCCATACACAAAGATATGCTATATAGAACCATAATTCCACAATGAAGCAGTAAATGTATGCAACAGTTAGCCCTAAAATAACAAAAATTCCATGATCATTGCATCTGACAAAGTAAAAGAAAATAACATCAAATTCGTACTTACATGTAAGAGAATTTATCCAACCATCAATACATTTGCCAATTAAGAAGCTCCAAGGTAAGAAAATGCAATCCAAACATCAAAATTCATCCATGCTCCAACTTCGTCCACCAATAAGGAAATGTGGAAATCTCGAGAGAGAATGATCCAATCCAAGTGATGATACAAAATGAATTCATGCCACTTCTATTTATACAGTTCTTAGGAGTTCGAATTACCTTATTGGGCCTACATTAGTCCCTAAAATAAAATAATGTGCAAAGTAACTAACTTTTGGTGACAAGCCCACCAAATTAGCTCATAAATAAAATAACAAGTCTCTCAAGAGGTCAAATGATAAACAATGCATGTTGTTGGGCCCTCCAAGAGGTGTGACGAGGTCCATAAGTGCCATAATGATGAATAGGACCCTCAAAAGTGATGGACAAGGGGTGGCCTCTTGTTCTCCAAACAATAAACCTGTGGTGCTCCTAGTGGGTGCAGGGGCACACCAATAACCTCATGGGTCTCCAAGTAAGTCAAAGATGCATGAAAACCATCTGTAAGGGCTCAGATGATGGAATAAATGATGCCATATCAGTGTACAAGTCCTGAGTCACTTGCCAAGTGTATGGTGCAAATGTGGGGCCGATTGGGCATGGTTTACCAGGTGCATTTTCCTCGTCCAATAGGTGGATCTCAAGTAATCTCTGAACATCTTTGGGGATCCATGGAGTGTTGTCAATTGCTGTGGATACCCATGGTTCTCTATAAACACCCTAGATGTGCTAATGTAGCCCTCTGGAGAGTTAGGACCCCGTATAGGGAGACCAAACTCAAGATAGACACCATTTGCAATCCTGCATAAGATCCAATGCGTCCCATGAATGAGCTTACAAACCATGGACAACAGGTGGACACTTCATAATGGCATGCCCTTCTATAGTGGGCTTTGTCATGTGCTAATGTCTCCAATCTCCTAAGGGGGTTAACCAAGTACTTTATTAGGTGGTTTCTGCCTTTAGAGGGGATAGTATGTCCAAGGTACACCTTTCAAATGGTGGTGGCATGTGATAAATAGGTGGATGGAATAGGGAATGAAAGGGGCAATCCTGGGCCACACATAAGGGAAGCCCACACCTGGGTTTATAAAGTATAGGAGGGAGGAATCGTGGTACATGAGGTGCCCCGACCTTGATTTTTCCACCCTTTTTTATATGCCTTTTTCCTTTTATGATTTTTCTTTGGTTAACTGCTTGGGGCTCAAAGGATAAGAGCATGAGGTGTAAGATATAGCAGTGGATGCCCCATTTAAGATAGGGAGGTTCATTGCCCACCAACTGTTGGGACAATCATGGGTTCCTGAATGATAAAGGAGGCTCATCTAGGGCCTCTGGAACCAAGAGGAGAAACCCTGGGTGAACCGCCCATTTAAGGTAGGGCGGTTCATTGCCCACCAAGGGTTGGGACAATCATGGGTTTCTGAATGATAAAGGAGGCTCACCTAGGGCCTATAGTTTCAACTTTCTACCTTTAGAGGGGATAGTATGTCCAAGGTACACCTTTCAAATGGTGGTGGCATGTAATAAATAGGTGGATGGAATGGGGAATGAAAGGGGAAATCTTGGGCCACACATCGAGGTACAAGGTTAGCTAAAATAAGGGAAGCCCACACCTGGGTTTATAATGTATAGGAGAGAGGAATCGTGGTACATGAGGTGCCTTGACCTTGATTTTTCCACCCTTCTTTATAGCTATGGATGCCCCATTTAAGGTAGGGTGGTTCATTGCCCACCAAGGGTTGGGACAATCATGGGTTCCTGAATGATAAAGGAGGTTCATCTAGGGCCTATGGAACCATGAGGAGCAACCCTAGGTGAACCGCCCATTTAAGGTAGGGTGGTTCGTTGCCCACCAAGGGTTGGGACAATCATGGGTTCCTGAATGATAAAGGAGGCTCATCTAGGGCCTATGGTTTTTGCCTTTAGAGGGGATAGTATGTCCAAGGTACACCTTTCAAATGGTGGTGGCATGTGATAAATAGGTTTATGGAATAGGGAATTAAAGGGGCAATCTTGGGCTACACATCGGGGTACAAGGGTAGCCAAAATAAGGGAAGCCCACACCCGGGTTTATAATGTATAGGAGGGAGGAATCGTGGTTCATGAGGTCCCCCGACCTTGATTTTTCCACCCTTCTTTATATGCCTTTTTCCTTTTATGATTTTTCTTTGGTTAACTGCTCGGGGCTCAAAGGATAAGAGCATGAGGTGTAAGATATAGCGGTGGATGCCCCATTTAAGCTAGGGCCATTCATTGCCCACCAAGGGTTGGGACAATCATGAGTTCCTGAATGATAAAGAAGGCTCATCTTAGCTCCTTCAACCTCCGCGACATCTTTCCAAGCCTGATCCAAGGTGGGGGCAAGGGGAAGGGGAGGGTAACCCTATGTGGAACCAATGAAGATATGTGCACCCAGGTGGGAAAGATGATGATTGGGGTTATAATAAATGGAAGGGGAGTGATATATGTGGATGAGGGAGTGGGACCACGCAACCAAAATCGGGGTTTCCCATGTAGTACCACCCTAAAACCAAATGGTTAGTAAAGGAGATCCGACGAGATTAAGATCCAAGGGTAGCATCCAAAAGAGATCTAGGGGACAGAAGCACGAACCTAGCCCACTCTTTCCGCCAAATCCCCCCATTAATCCATGCCCAGAAGTGTCCATGATAAGCAAACTCAATATTCAATTACCATATGACAAGACATACCTTGAGGTTTGGGAGGCCCACCTTCAAGCATACGATCATGGCAAACGGGTGAGGGACGACATGGCTGGCTTAGGTGAGGGAGAAATAGCACAACGAGCTAGTTGGTGGCTGCAAGGGGCTGCTGTTTGTCGACTGAGGACGATCTTGGAGATTCTTTTTTTTTGCTAGGGATATCACCCATAGAGTGGTGTGTAATAGGCTCCATGGGTTCATTAGTAAGATTGGGCTTCTGCGCAGGATCTTCTTGAATTTCAAAGGCATCATCTTGTCTATCAACATTACCAGGAGGAAAAGGAGTGTCCAACCTCGGGCTTTTCACCAGAGACGATTTCTTCAGGAGTCTTGTTGTTTAAGGCTCCGTGTGGAGATCTATTTTGGACATAGATAACAATGTTAGCAACTTCTCCCCATAGAAACTTGGGTAGCTTTATATCATGCAACATAGCTTTGACTTCTTCCATGATAGTTCTGTTCTTTCTTTCACCCATACCATTTTGTTCTGGGTTATATGGTACAGTGTTATCTTTCCTGATTCCATCTTCTTTGCAGAAGTCATTGAAATCATTTGAAGTGAATTCTCCTCCATTGTCAGATTTGAAGATTTTGATCTGCTTTTCATTTTGTTTTTCCACCAGGGCTTTGAAGTCTTTGAACATGTTATATGCTTGACTTTTGTTTTTCAAAAAGAAAATCCATGTCTCGGGAGAAAAATCATCCCCAAAGATTATATAATACAAGTAGCCACCAAGAGAAGTTACAAACATAGGTCCACATAAATTAGAATATATAAGATGAAGTACCTGACTGGTTTTGCTTTTGATTGAAGGAAATGGTCCCTTTACATGCTTTCCACTTGCACACCCTTGGTAGACCCCTTCATGATCCACTCTAATCTCAGGCATTCCAGAAACCATCTTTCTCACATGAGGCAATGTGTTATAGTGCAAATGAGCGAACCTTTCGTGTCAGAGTTCACATTGACGATTGTTGTCATGAATCTCAGACCTTCAATTCTCGATCCCGGAGTGAAGGCATCTCTCGTGCTTGATCTCATTGGCCAAGTGAGAGATTTTCCATTTATGAAATCAACTTTCATTCCTTTGTTTTCTAAGGCAGATATAGATACGAGATTATTTTCCAAACTAGGCACATACAAAATTTCTTGAAGAGATATAGTTTTACCTTGATCTAGATGAAAAGAAACAAAACCAAATCCCTTTATAGGATATGTGGAGTTATCTCCAAGAATGGTTTTCAGATCCATCTTCCTCTCCACCATATTTGAGAGAACTTCTTTATAATCAATAACCAATAAAGTGTCTTGAAGCACCATTATCAACTAACCAGTTGTTACAAGAATCTGCAATAGAGGAACTTGAAAGTACTGTGATTGTGTTTCAACTACATTATTATCATAACTTGGGTTCCTTGAACTCTTGGAAGAACGATAGCTTTCTTTATGAACAACAAGAGCTTCTCTTCTTCTTCTATAATTAGATCTGAAATTGTTGCTATATAATCACGAGCATAGTAGCCATGCTTATTGCAATTGTAGCGTTGAACTTTTGATAAGTCCTTGTTCCATTTATAAGAACTGTTGGATCTAGGAGCAGACTTTCTTGAAAAGCGATGACCTCTTTTTCCTTTCTGCTTCTTGCCTTGGACAACAAAGATAGTAGATTCTCCCTCTTCATGCTTGGGATTCTTCCTTTGGAAATCATTCTGGCCTTCTTGAGTACACGTTTTCAGGAGCTCATCAAATGTGGGAAACTTATCATTGTTGTTGATGTTAGTAATAAAAGTTTTGTAAGTTGGAGAATGAACCCCAAGCGTAATCAACACCAACTCTTTATTAGATACAATTTCATCAACAATTGACAACTGATCATTGATTTTTGATATCCTCGTGAAGTATGTTTGAATGGTCTCTCCTCTGTTCATCTTAATGTCCTTGAGTTGATTCTTAAAATCAAGGATTTGACTCAAGTTGTTTACTTGATACATTCCAATCAATTTGTCATATGTTTCCTAACTGTAGAAATTTGATAACCCAACCCCGGTTTTCAGTTTCTCCTTATTTCTCCGATAAAGTTAAATGCCCATTCCCATAGCCATACATTCAACAAGCTGGAAAAATAAATATTTTCTGAAAACACTAATTCTGGAAATTTCACAATGCTGAAATGTAGAAATAAAAACTTAGAAAAATAAATCAGCCACACACAGAATTTTGACATGCTGATTTTTGGTCAACTTGACCCTGGAAAAACCCCCTACAACTCTTGGGGAAAACCAGTTCGAAAGCTTCTTCTTATTTCTGGAAAATGCTTTTACAGAGAAGTGAAATGTACAGGAAAAACTACAGCAAACAAAATACAAACTTATCTCATTTTCCATGCTTGCCTCCGCCTCGGAAAATATGCCAAATCAGCAAAACAGTGAAAACATAAATTTATTACAACAGTGAACAACCTTGAAACTCGTGCCCAATACTCAGCTGTATGGACTGTACGAAAAAGTACAACAATGCCTCCTCCTCGAAAACCATGTCTGCTGTCTCGAAAACTGTGCTTAGCAAATTTGGAAATTGCGCCTTTAGCTTGATGTACATTCTCCTCGATTTCTGTGCTACCCCTCTGCTGTACGGAAATCTACCTCGAAATGCGTGCCAATTAATGCTGTACGGACTGCTGCCTCGAAATGCGTGCAACCTCTCTCTGCTATATAGATTTGCTGAATTGCTCCTCTCCTTCACTTTCTCAAAACCCAGAAATTTCTCCACCTCTCTTCTCCTCCTCCTCTCAATCTGCTCATGAAAGAATGAATGACTTTTTCCCTCCTTTTCCTCCTTTAACCTTAACCCTAAGTGACTTTTGGGGATTCCCTAAATCCAATGGCTGAGATAGCTTTAGATCTAGGGCTGAGATTAAATGCTCATTTAAATCTCACTTTCTATTTTTTAATTCACCCCATTTTAATAAAGACCCACTTAGTCATTTATTTCCAAAGTCACTTTTCACTTTCTAATTTCCCATTGACTTTATTAAAGTCACTTTAAAATTAAACTTTAATAACTTTATTATTTAAAGTCACTTTTAAATTAGATTTGACTTTATAACTTTATAAAGTCACTTTAGGAGAAAAATTAAATTCTTTTGGACACTTTTCCCTAGGCCAAAGATCAAAGCCTTAGGGAACCACCTGTCCTCTGATAACCAAATTTGAACATAGACTTCTTCAACTTGTAGACATAGGTGATGAGATGGTCTCCAAGAGAATCAAGGATAATCTTCTTAGCCTTGACTTCTCCCTTCTTGAATCTGACTTTAACAACAACATTCGAATCTTCTAGTGGTTCTGCTACCTCGCCTTCCACATATTCCAGTGCATCGTGTTCTTCAAGTGTAATATCCAATCTTGCCTTCCATGGATGAAAATTAGAAGCATCATTCGACTTCTCTTCATTCTTGAAGTAAGAAGAAGACATCTTGATCAAGTCAACGAATTTCACCAGCAAGTAAGATCTCTTTGAAGTAAAATTTTTGCAAAAGGAGTGATAGCTTTTTTCTTCTTAGGAAACAAATTTCAGCAGCAATTAAGATCTCTCTCAAGTAAAATTTCTGCAAAGGAGTGATAACTCTTATCTTCTTGAGCTTGTCTTCACCAAAGCTCTGATCCCATGTCGAAATTTTGATGTTCTATGTTAAAACAATTACTTATTCCAAAAGTTCTTTCTGCTGAAATATTAGTTTAGCAATTGTAGATAGAACATAAACCAAATGCACAATAGAAAACAACCAAGAACAAAATGAGACAGAGAAATAAGGTCTAATGACTAGGGCAAAGCCCACAAGAGGAAAACCCAACCAAATTCTTCTTTTATTAGATATCTATTGTTCAACAGAGATACAAAGTACAAAGAGAGACCAAGAGAATGAGTAAGTTCACCCAAATCTGAACAAGCTGTAGCATGAAGATCACTGGTAGCAACAACAGATGCAAACAATGAATCAACAAATGCAAACAATGATGCAAGTTAAGTGAGTTTCCTTCAACTATACTTGATTACGAATTGATGGAAGGTGATTTATTATTTTTGGAAAGTCATACTTGAGATGCTATACATGGCTTTCTTTTTAGAAAGTCACTCCAGAATTGTCAAAAATGAGATTTTATTTAAGGAAATTCATGTCTGAGCTACCAATTTTCAACATGGAGAAGACCAACAACTGGTTTAAGGAGGTTGACTTGGCCTATTAGTTGTGACTTTCAAGAACTTCAATTTCTTAGAGTGATTGACCATTTTAACATTCTGTTGACGGGAAAATTTGTCTGGCCAACAACAGGGGATCTCCCCGGTAAAAGGTCCCAATTAGACCTTGACCGTTTGGAATAGGGATCCCGTCCGGGGTGTGGGTCCGGCTACCGCTGATTTCTCCTTTCTTTGGGTCTCGCTTAAACTCTATAAAACAGTGGATACACACCTAATCAAATGATACAAGACATATGATTGATGCATTAAATGTACATATAACACTATGAGTAGCAAGAGGAAATAATAAAGCATGAAGACCGAAGGAAGTGTTGTTAACAACACTTCATTAGGGTCATGCTTGTAAATTGTTCTGACCACAAAAGAAACAATTCCTCATGGCAAGAACACCCTTCACTTCCTAAAAGTTTTAAATGATAACACAAATGCTAATAAACAAAGCCATCAACGTTCGTTAAGAAAGTGAAATGAACTCAACCACCATTAACATACTCAGCAAACTGTTATGCAATTGTGATATGAATTGAAGATATAGTTCCCTTAATCTAAAGATGTTCAGAAACTGAAAATATAATACTCAATAGCGCTCATACATATGACAACACCAAATCCACAAAGGGATTTTTCAAAATGCTTGTATTCATGCTCAAATGTATAATCCTCTGGTAATACAATGTACTCAACTCGAGTCCCAAAACCAAGGTCCCTTACAAGTTCCCGAAGGAGGTATTTATAGAGCAAAACTCACCCTTTTGGGCTCCCTGACTTTTCGCCTTCCCGAATGTTGGGTTGCCTTGCGACCCAGTCTGTTCTACAACCTGCGACCTGACTGGAGTTTGTGACTTGCGACCCCGAGCGTTTCGCGACCTGCAACCTGCCATCTGAGGAAAACTCCGACCTGCGACTCGCCTGGATATTGCGACCTCCGACCTGAGCTACTGTTGCGACCTGCGACCTCGTTGGTTTTGCGGCTTGCAACCTCAATGGATTTTGCGACTTGCAACCCCAGTAATCAGCGACCTGCGACCTGAAGAAATCTGTGACCTGCGACCTCAAGCAGATCTGCGACTTGCGGAAGTTCGCGACCTATGGCCTGGGGTTTCTGATCCCTTCTACATTTCTCTCCTTGAGATATCATAGTGTTGTTCTTCAGAGAACAGCCTTAGCTCTTGCTATGTGAAACAATAGCTCCTATCTGCTGGTAATGCCCTTGTCATGCTAAGAGAATTTGCATGAGTTGATAAGCGGGAGAGTAGCGTTTATGCTTTGAGCGAGATACTGAGCATCAGCATAACGCAGGTTTTATTGTTGGTTTGAAACCCAGTTGTGCATCCTTTGAAGAAGGCTAGCGGCTCTGTTCATTTGGGTGGACATTACTGTTTCCTTATGTAACCTTTTGGGCTTCCTAACTTTTCGCTTTCCCGACTGTTGGGCTGCCTTGCGACCCAGTGTATTTTGCGACTTGCGACCTGCGACCCGACTGTGTCTTGCGACTTGCGACCCCCAATAATCTGCGACCTGCAACCTGCCATGATTTTGCGACCTCGCGACCTAGTCGATGGGTCGCTGAGTCGCGTCGTCGAGCTTTTAATAGGGAGTGCGACTATGCGACCTGGCGACCTGAGGGAATCTGCGACCTGCGACTTGAGGAAATTTGCGACCTGCGACCTTAAGCGAATTTGCGACTTGCGACCTCTAGCATATTTGCGACTTGCGACCTCAAGCAGATCTGCGACTTGCGGCCTTCTTTTGTAAATCTTTGGATTTCATAGAAATATTCCTTATCCCGCCTCCTTTGCTTTGAAAAGGGTCCTCTTGCTTGCTGGGAAAAACTTTGGCTCATTGCGCAGATCGACAGCTTCCACTGTGACTGAAAGATCCCTTGACTGGCACGATCTTGTTTCCTGCGTACATGCGATACATGTCTTCCACTTCTCCTGTTTCAGCTCGCACTACTCTTATCCTGTTCATCGGTGTGGTGATGACATTGTTTGGTGTATCATCCGTGGGATTGACCTACATGAAACATTTAGATTGTCAATTTTTACAGTTACCCTTTAGAGAACAATATCCCCAAATAATTAACATCAGATTATGAGCTTGGTGAAGCACCCAAACCGAGTGCCTAAACAATCCATGGTGCAAGAGCTTTTAATGTAAACACACAAAAGGGTTTCCATTCGAATGTATGCATGGTCATTCCTTCACACATGGCGTGGCTACGGTAAGAGTATCTCTTCATGATGGTGAGAAGGCTCACGAGGGGCTTGGGGCAGGTTATGAGAATGTCATTGTCTAAAGGCCAACCTTAACGGCTAAGCGAGGAGGGGGACCCGAAATTTCGAATATACCCAAAATTTTGGGTGGTGTTGTAGCAGCTACAACACATTCACTTGGCCCCAACAACTAGATTTGAACTGCCAAATGGCCTAATAGTCCTCACACGTCTTGGTCGACTTGTTGATTTGACAAACCAAATTCTACAGGCTGTTGATTAGACAAGCCCCACATGCCATTTGACCAACTTTGACCACCTGTAACTACATCATGCTTTCCCTGTTTGGTAAAATTTCAATGTGGTATGTCATCTCCTCATCATTCTGAGCATTTTGGGACCAAGTTGACTTTTTGACTTCCAAGACTAGTTGCATCGGGAAACATGAACTTTGTTGTGAATTGTGGAACTACTGATATATTGAGACTGCCATGTTGAGAACTATCTAAGGAATATTGTGCCAAGGCCAAGGCCACACACAAACTCTATGACTCATAACCATGTGGTAAGTCATAGGTGCACTTTTATATGGATTGTTCTTGCCTAGACACTGGTGATCACTCCTACATAACCAAGGCACCTTTAAACCATGAGTCCCCTTGAGATCCATCCACAATTTCTCATTCCTGTATAGAACAAAGAAACGAAGGACTTGGCCCAAAAGGACAGACCATGGTCAACCATTACAAGGCTTTCATCTAATAGATCAAAGAATCAATATGGTCGACCAAAATACAAAGCTTTGATCTATTAGATGAAACCCAACAAAATTCTTCTTCTATTAGATCAAAGACTGTATCTATGGTCGACCTAAATACAAAGACTCACATGGTTTTTACAAGGCTTTTTGCTTGTGACCTTGGGAATACAATGGTGATAAAGGCAATGTGAAAATATGTGTACCCCTGCTGACATGAGGAAGTGACAGGGGGCTCTCCAGAGTCCAAACAAGTGGCTCCTCCATGAGGCTTCAATGAAGGGCATCCACCAAACTGTTAAGAGATCTGTAATATATATATATATATATATATATAAGAGACATCCTAATGCAAGGACATGTCTCAACTGGGATGCCTCTCTTCAATAATAATTTCATTGATATTGATATCTATATATAGTTATATTTATTTCATGATCTCCAACTCCCAAGGGAACCGAGATTGTAACCAACTGAGGTCAAGCATCCATAGAACAAGTGGTTTCAAATTTCAATTGTGCATATCCATCATTTATCATCTCTGATGCTATAACCCATCTTGGACATCCAGGGGCTGGATATACACTTTATACCCCAATTCTTGTGAAGCATCCCCGAACAGGGTGTAAATACTTTCACAATAATGTTCATGCCAACCCCTGTTAACTCCCTTTGCTGCTCCACTAAACCTTCTATCTGCAAATCATTACTGTCTGCAGTCTCAGAATCAACCATTGTTATCTGTAATAAAGCTATACACCATGCTAGTACAGCATGTTGATCATCCAATGAATAATTAGCATCTGTGAATATGGAGGAATATTTCCCTGAAGGAAAATGATGCAAGTTTTAGGTCTTGAATTAGATTTTTTATCTGCTAATTCTTTGCTTATTAAAAACATTATTGCCTTGGATGCAGGCATTTTCACTATGCTTAGCAGTGTGAGTTAATTTCATGGAGTTAACTGAACTCATCTATCTTATTAATAGGATATTTATAGAGAACAATAAAATTTATGCATGGGATAGGTTAAGATGGTTCTTGTCTTTTGATCATGTTTTTTTTTTCTGCTAATTATCTGCATGTCAGAAAACAGGATTGCCTTGAGTTGCTCAACAATCTTCTTCGAAACAATCCTACAAATCAGGTTTGTTGGGCTGTTTGGCTAGATTTTTTGCTTTACTGTTACTCAAGTACAATAGTTACTTAACGTTCCAATTTTCTCCTGCAGATACTATTGAGAGAGACTATAGGACTACAGACTGTTGTGTCCCTTTTAAAGCTTCGTAAAGGCAGTGCTGATGGGTTCACACGACAGAAGGTGAGGTCTTGGTGTTAAATTTCCTATTTGATGCAGTTTATTCTTGAAGTCAATCTGTTTGATGTGTCGAGGATCCACGATATTAGTGAAAGTGGGTTGGATGACAATTGTCTTTGTTTGAACAACCTTTACTTTTAATCAGCTTCAAATGAAAGCACAGTCAGAACATATAACTTCACAAACACTTAACTTAGATGTCCTTAAAATTTGATTAATTGGACCTTGAAAGTTAATATTAATCATCTATTTGCAGACAGTGAATTTACTCGGTGCATTGGAGACAGTTGCATTGCTTCTTGCTGGAAGTTCAGATACTGATTATTCAAAGGATGCAAATAGAATATCCAATCAAACAGTTTTCTCTCAGGTATAAATGGTCTTCCTTGTTTCCCTCCTGTTTAAATAGCATTATCTCCTAGACTACAGTCTTAACATATATCCTTACAGCCATCTTTGTGTGTTTCACATTGATACAGAAGAAACTCTTGGACCTTCTATTAATGCTGTGCGTTGAAAGTAGGTGGGCTGCAGTTGCAGTTCGTTGTGCGGTAGTTTTTCTAACCCTGGATGGTATAAATTTAAAGTAATTTGGCAATTTGATCAGATGACTGACTGTCTATGTGGTTGCTAGATTAGCTTTCTAGGATGAGAAATATGACATAATTTAGAAATACTGTTTTCATGGATCTTACCAAAGGAAATGGCATTTTTATTGCTTTATTAGTTTTTATAGCGGCTACACAGTTTAGTGTTATACATGTAGACATTCATGTCTGTTCCCATTTCCATACATTTTGGACCATCTTTAGTTGTACCAATATAGGGTTATGTCGTCTTTGTTGAGAACTGAATCAATCTTAATGCTGACAGCCACAGATGACCAAAATAGGTCAATGGGACTGGTAAAATGAGCATGCAATCTTGGCCAAATAAAGTATAGAAGTAAAATTAAAATATAGAAGGGAGACACAAAATTGGGTCAAAGATTGTCACTCATTTAAAGTTAAGATCGACTGTCTAGCATAAAGAGAGGTAGTGTGGCAGAGGCTCTGGCCATAATTAGAGGCTTTGTAACTTCACTAATATTGGAGTTGACAATGAGCATGTTAGCATTTCAAGTCAAAAAATGTTGGTAATAGGTATTGAAGCTCTCACTGCAAGCTGTCCTGTGTTCTTTGTTGTCAGATTTCTCTTTGATGAATGACATGCTCTTAATGCTGTTTATAGACTGCACTCACCTTGGGAATGGAAATGTGAGGTGATGAGCCTCAAAATCTTAATCTGATTAGATCTATCTCTGAGAAGCCTTTGCTTATGATGTAGTCCTTTGCCACACATCTTTTGAAACATTTAGTTATGCTTCTACTATTCTAGTGATATTAGGTAATTTGATTGCTAATGCTCAACAAGCATGCACCGGGCTTGCATATTCATTCATAGGTCATAATGTATATAGATTGAAATTATTGATGGTCTTTATAATGGATGCATAATGTACCTAATATAATATTTATTATTTAGTATTTAATATGATAAAATCTAACTATATAATAATTATATATCATTATTCTTAATCAAAATTCTGAAGGTGGTGATCCAATCTCTTCAGCAGCACTATATAAAGAGGATAAAATTGTATCATTTGTTTAGTATATTGAAATTTGGGGCAGATATTAGGTAATTTGATTGCTAATGCTCAACAAGGATGCACCGGGCTTGCATATTGATGCATAGGTCAAAATGTCTATAGATTGAAATTATTGATGTACCTAATGTAATATTTATTATTTAGTATTTAATATGATAAAATCTAACTACATAATAATTACATATCATTGTTATTAATCAAAATTCTGAAGGTGGTGATCCAATCTCTTCAGCATCACTATATAAAGAGGATAAAATCGTTTCATTTGTATAGTATATTGAAATTTGGGATGAATTTCCCCAAGAGAAACCAACTACCCAATAAGAAACCATCTTGCCCCAAGGAAGAATTCAACTTGGATAAAAGAAATATTATTGTTGATGTGTTTGGCACTCCTCTCATTATTATTTAATGTGGAAAATTTATTTAGGCAAGCAATCATCAAGGCATTTGGAAATTATATTTAAATAATGTGAAGGACAAATTGTAAGTGTCTTCCACAAGTCAGCCTCACCAAAATAAAGGGTCTCATTGGCATTTAGACACCCCTTGACTTCTCCATCGAATTGTATAAATAAGAGACATTGTGGCTCATTCAAAACACAACAGGTGCAACGTATCTTTGGTGAGAAATTATCTGAAGTAGCCACAAGCCTGAATGCCCTAGCCGAGTTGGAGAAGTAGTCATGTATTGGTCTTTTCGTGTGTTTTGGTCTGGACAGGTTCAAGGAGCTGCTGGCCTAGTTTATGAGATGGATTCAACGTTTTGTTTTGATGCATATCTCCCTGAGATCTTGGCCGCAGGTGTAGGGTCTCTTTGGAAAGGGCTGAGGCCTGTTACAGTTGTGTGGAGAGGGACATAAGGCCTATTTTGGAGGGCCGAAAGTTCAAGGGGTAAGGCTGCTTCTCTAGAGGAACCGACTCTAAGGTATAAAGGAGGATTGCACCTGAATTAAAGAGCTGTACAGGTGCCCTAACTAGGCCCGAGTAACCTCAGGGAAAAGTCACAGAATTGAGCCCTAATTAAGTGAACAGACTTGTGAATAGGGGCGGAGATACCTAGATGAACAACACTGGAATAATTGCTGCAAGGAAGAAGATCAACACAGTAATTAGAGGAGTTCGAGGCCGCATAGGGAGATGATCTGTGGCTGTTCAAATAGGGCCAAAATCCTCAGGAAGGAATGGGCACAGGACCGAGCTGTCAAGGCTAATTGAAGACACTTTAAGAGGTGTGTATGAGTGTTTCTGTATGTAAGGGTTGCCAAGGTAAAGTAGTATGGTATGTCTGGTTTTGAGCAGTGCTTGGGGCAGCTCAAGAACATAGTGTATGGACTGTTAGTGGCTGAACAAGAGAGAGTCCTAGTTCTGTGCTATTTGAGGAGAAAAATTGTAGAAGTATTGGTTGTGGGTCAAGCTCTAGAATAATCAGTTGGAGAACTGTGTTCAGAGGTCTTCTTCTATCCTCTATGATAGTGATGTATGACAGTATGACAATGTTGTATGGCGGTATCCTTATGACGGTGTAGACAATAATACTTGTGACAGGGATATGAAGGAAACCCTTTTGGTTTCATTTATTCATCACTAGGAGACCTATCAAAGTAGCACTTGTGAATGCCTCCTTGAGAGGTATGTCTGCTGCAATCTTATGAGGATCTAGTATGATCCAGGATTGGCCCTAGGTGGCCTAATGTGATTGATGATGGAAAACTTATGTCACATTATAATTGTACATTGTATCTCAGTTGAACATTTGATGAATATCTAAAGAAGAAGAAGGATTGATTTTTGGGTTTTCTCCTTTGATCCATAAACTGCTGTGGATATTCCACTGGACAGTTTGTCACAAGTTACAACAGATCTGATAATATTATATTAGAAACCTAAAAATATTACACTATTACAGTTTATTTAAACCTCTAGATCTGTAAATTTAACTGTAATTAGTGCATGCATGCGAATGGAAATTATGCAGAAAAGTAGAGAACGACAAAATAAGTTCACACACACATAAGACACAAAATATGCTCTGGGAAACCCTTTTGGGAGAAAACTTGGCTAGAAGGTGAGGCCGCTTCACTCTCTTTCTCTATCTGGAAATATGGCTGCAGGTACAAAGAGGTATGGCTTGTGGCTGAAAACTCTTTCCACTTGCTGTTATGGCGTGGAGCGATGCTGTTACCGTTGAAAATGAGGCTATTAATTTCTTCAGGTACTATGCTACCTTAATAAAACTCCTGACCTCAGAAACATTAGTAGGCACCGACCATTTCATGATGGCCTCCATCTTGGAAGGATCTATCTTAAGCTCTCCTCCACCAATCGCATACCCCATATACACCAAAGACTACTACGCGAACTCACATGTCTTGAGATTTGCTAGCAACTAGTGCTTCTTCAATGTTTCCAGCACTTGCATCAAATGTGAAATATGCTCCTCCCAGGTAGCACTATATACCAGTATATCATCCAAATAGACAATAACAAATGAATCTATAAAATGGCGCAATATATATCATTCATTAAGCTCATAAACGTATCTGGTGCATTACATAGGCCAAATGGCATGACTAACTAATCATACAAACCTTGCCTGGTTTTGAAGGTGGTCTTTTAGGTATCTTCTTCTTTGACTCGAACTTGATGATATCCAGACTTCAAGTCCAGCTTGGTGAAGTATTTTGCTTGCTGCAACTGATCCAACATATCATCTTTCCTGGGCATGGAGTATCTGTTCTTGAGCACGATCTTGTTCAATGCCCTATAATCTATACACATCCACCAAGCCCCATCCTTTTTCGGCACAATGATGATGGGTGACCCACATGGTGATGTACTCGGTTGATGACACCCTGTTCCAGCAGCTCCTGCAACTGTTTCTTCACCTCATTTGTTTCTATAACATACTGCTTGTACATCGCACAAGTCCGACAATAGTTGGATCTCGTGCACCACTTCTCTCTTAGGTGGTAACACGTTAGGCTTTTGGAACACATCCCTGTATGCCTGTAACAACTCCTCCAATTGTTGTTTCTGTTTCTTAGTACACCCCTCTAGGGATGCCTTGCCTATTATTGACTCCTCTTCGAAGTAACTTTCTCTTAGAAACATTAAAACATACTTCTTGCTGGAACTGAAAAATTTCTTGGCTTGGTTGGCACTTACCAACGAAATTTTCGACTTGCCTTTGTGCGTGTTGATGATGAACGATTTTCCATCCTTGATGAGCCGGTATTGGTTGGCTCTCCTCATGAATATTTCATCACGCATGTACATGTATGACTCCCAAACACAACTCCACATACATCAAGTGGAACCACATCTAGATCTACTTCATCAATAAAATCAACGCTGATATCAAATCTAATTTTGCACTGTTTAGTTACCTTCAGTTCTGCATCCTTATTTACCCATCCTAGTGGATATGGGTTTGGATGATCACGAACTTCCAACCCTAAATTCTTGACCAGTTCTGCTGCAATGAGATTCGCCTGTGATACTGAGTCAAATAGAGCATCAATCTTTGTCTTCTTGATCTGTATATTTATATAGAAGAGTTTGGTCATTTCTTTTTCTTCCTGCTGCTGAAGGCTACTCAGATTCACCTCCTTTTGCACTGATGTACATGCGATCTTCTCATCCATGTTCGAGCAGCTTTCAACTTGGTTGCTTGAATCAGTGGACATGAGATTCTTCTTCTTGTTCTTCGGGTTTAGCTCCGGATGCAACTTCCAACACTTCTCCTCTGTATGGCCATCAATGTTATAGTGGTTGCTAGGATCTTTGCACTGGTGTGCTGTGGCTGCCGTCTTTTTATCTTTTCCCCCTTTTTGCTTCTCCTCCTTAGAAGCATCATGTTACTCCTTCTGCTTCGGTCCATTTGGTTGTGCTTTCTTCAGGCCTATGTTCTCTAGGTACTGTGCCTGTACACAAGCCTCGTCCACCGATTTGGGCTTGAAGAACATCACTTTCTCATGGGGATGGCAGTGCTGATCCCCCAAATACTTGAGGAGTACATCTGGGTTCTTTGGAGAGATACCCAACATTATAGCCATCTTTTTGAATTTCATGGTGTACTCTTGCATGCTTTGGTCCGAATTTTGCCTGAAGTAATACCACTGGATCCACTATTCCTCCACGTACCCAATCGGATAAAACTGTGACTTAATGAGGGTTTTGAAATCCTCCCACTTAGTCACTAGAGGTTCTCCCTCCAAACTCAGGGTTTCTGTGTGGGTCTCCGACCAAGTCAATGCATGGCCCTCTAATTTCAGCCGCACGAATGAGATTTTTTGCCCTTCCTCGATGTGATCGGCGCTGAAATAAACTTTCAGTTGCCGCAACTAGTGGTTCAACTTCAGAATGTCAATCTCTTCATGGTACAACTTGATATCGACTTTTTCTTCCATTTTAAACAAGGATTGATTCACGACACTTGAACCGGGTTGATATTTTCCGGGTTCTTTCTTCCGTTGGTTCTCTGTGTCTTCCCGATCTCCCGATCCCCCTTTTGATTTGTCCTCTACATTCAAACCCTCATCTCCAAATATCCCAAGCTTATTGCTCAGGTCCGCCATGATGAGGTATACATTGTGATTTATGTTTGCAACTTGTTGTTCCAGCCGCGAAAACCTCACCTCTGCAGGATCATGAGGGTCATTTACAGATCCGTCGACCATGATTAGGGTTTTACGATTTTCGACCCCGTCGACCTAGATCCCTCGTAAACTCCACAAATACCCAAAGAAACCTGCTTTGATACCAAATGATTCGTAAAATGACGTGAATATTCCACTGGACAGTTTGTCGCAATAGATCTGATAATATTATACTACGTTGCATGGGTTCCCGCACCCGGGGGTGGGGTTCTCGAACCCGCACCGGGTTCCCGCACCTAAGTATCGGATTCGGGTACGAGTTTTTCTCAGAAGAACCCCAACGAACCGGGTTCTTCGAAAAAAAATTCGGGTTCTTTGGATATGAAGAACCCATGGTTTGAGTACTTAGAACCCGAATTTCGGGTTCTTCATGAATAATTTCCTCAAATTTATATATATATTTTTAAATGATTAAAATTTAAAAATTTTAATTAAATTTTAATAAATATTAAAATTAAATTAAAAATAATTTAATAAATAAGAAATCTAACTATTTTTTAAAACATACAAATTACAATTAAATTTTAAAACTTAAAACTTGAAAAAAAAAAAATTAAACTTTAAAACATACCTACCTGTCCATGAATCATAAGTTCATAACTTACCCAACGAAAGCGTAGACTTACCACAAGCATCCATCCTCAAACTGCTATGGATGAGCCAGAGCCTCAAGATGAGAGTGATTCCTACTTGGAGAGCATGCTAATTTAAGATCTAAGTGATGTTGATGAAATGGGTGTTGATGATATGGCTTGAGGAAGCCATTGCTCACTATTAGGCTTTAGCTATTTTTATTTTAGTATATCAAAATTTCCTAGTTCATGTTTACAGTTTGCCATTTGGAGATGCCTTGAGGCAAATTTTTAATTTATTATGACAATGGACATATATTTTGAAATTTTGAATCATGATTCTAATTTCTTATAAGTTATTAATATGTAAACTGAGCTCCAATTTGCACTTGATATCATATATGAATCATGATATTATCAAACAAGAAATTTTGAAATTTCAATGACAAATGTCAGATGTGAATGTTGAATGATGTGCATGTTTAAATCTTTAAAGTTTAAAGTTTATAAATTATTAGTAATTTACAAATTACTATATTAGTGTCATTAAATTTATAATTTAGAAAATATAGTATTATATATGATATATAAATTATAATATATATTAATATAAAAATACCCAGACGAACCCATGCACCCTGTTTCAGAAAATGTCGTCCCCGTCCCCGAACCCACGTTTCCTGGCAACATAGATATTATATTATAAATATGAAAATTTTACACTATTATAGTTTATTTAAACCTCTAGATCTGTAAATTTAACTGTAATTAGTGCATGCATGCAAATGGAAATTATGCAGAAAAGTAGAGAACGACAAAATAAGTTCACACACACACACACAAGACACAAAATATGCTCTGGGAAACCATTTTGAGAGAAAACCCAGTTGGAAGGTGAGGCCGCTTCACTCTCTTTCTCTTTCTGGAAATATGGTTGCATGAACAAATAAGTATGGCCTGTGGCCCGTAGGCTGCTACAGTGCAGAAGTCCTCTCTGAGTGCTCTACCTCCTATCCCTCTTGACTATCTGTTAATTGAGTTAACATGTTCTTTACTTGGGTCTTTTACTTCAGTGATCCACAAGAGCCCAAGATTAGTTCCATTTCTTTCATTAGCAATCACATAGACTATTGTCTCATTAACAATAATTGAAGAAAGAACATAAATATCACATGCAAAAGACAAGTCAAGACAAGAGAACACAGGAATTGGCTCAATCCAGGGAAAAAACCCAAGATGGGGAAAACCCTTGATCAAATTGTCTTATTATTAATATCAAATGTTCAACAGAGAAAGAGAGGGAGAGAGTACAATTTATAACAAAGAAGTAGCCCGGGCAAGTCTTCCTTCCTTCCTTCAGATAATGGCAGCCAAACTCTGCTCTAACCAGAGATCAACAACAGTCACAACAACTACAAAGAAGCCTTCAAAAGGAGCTCGGTCCTAGTCTAGATAGAGCGGCCTACTTCGCTGTTTATAATGGACCCAAAACAATTCTATACAGGGCAGTGAAAGCTTGACTATGTAATGATGTAACTGCTGTAGATCAGGAACCTGGTGAGGGCTTGATTGTAGTCCAGTTTTGGTCCATTCTATTTTCTCCAATAATGCTTCCAATCACTGAGGCTAGCCTCCTTCTTAATGTTACATTCGCTTGTTGCCTCTAGCTTGACTTAGCTATGGGATTTAGACCATATGGCTCCTTCAACTAGTCCAGAACAACCTTGCAATTGCCTCAAGATTTGTGGCCTATCAAAATAGGGAGAATACTACTCGAATTATCCACCAATATGACCAGATATGCCTCGGCTTGTGTCTTCTGTACTTCGGACCCATCAAAACCCAAACAACCCTTAGCTACCTCGACGTTGTCCTCCTTGTGCTGCGGTTGCCACAAAAGATGATTCCTTTGAGTTTGATGCCCTTATGATGTGTCTAATGAGGTTGGAGGCACTTCTATATGTAGGATTTGGAGAGGGTCAAGAGACATGTCAATTTGACTTTATCGAGGTGAGGCCGACCTTAACAATTTGTATACGAGTGGACATAAAATCTAAAACACATTTATACTTAACCAAATTTGATGATCTTTAGGTCGATTTTGGTCCTCTCGAAGAGAGGATTTCAATGCTACAAATATCTTCCCCAATAGAGCTAACCAAAGTGGGATTTTGCCTTAGTTGCCAATTTTAACACTCCCTCTCAACAAGGGAGAATTCCACCTTCCAATCCATCATGCCATCCTGTCATCATACACTGACTCTGCATCTCATCTCAACTTTGCTGAACACTGATATAGATAATTAAGAAGAATTGATCGAGAGTGAGTCACATGACCTTGCCACTCTCCACTAACAAAAGTCAAATGTCGAAACCAGGGATCGAACCCCAATTGGACTTGATCCAGAGTGATCAAGTTGATAGGGAGTACGACAGTACACGATGCGTCCATCGGTAGTGCTATGGCCCTATCGTCTTTTCCTAACTCATTGGTCAGATGAGAGGTACTTCTCTTGTGTCCTGGACAACATGGGTAGGATGATACTGAGGCAACAACAGGGAAAGATTATATCATATCCTACTCACAACCACACGTAGGGAAAGGAGAAACCACATCCTACAAACCACACATAGGGAAAGGATAAACCACATCCTACAGTCACATGTCACAACCATCGTAGGGAAAGGATAAACCACATTCTACGTGCATGCAAACCATTGAGAGTAGGGAAAGGACGAACCATGTCCTACATGCATGCCAACCAACCTTCGTAGGAAGGATCCTACACGTGGGTAAAGGATGAACCACGTCCCATCGACATGTCAACCTTCGATTGTAGGGAAAACACATCCTACATGTGGCAAAAGGATGAACCACGTCCCACTGACATGCCCACATGTGACACCTGATGTATGCCTCTATGCATCTCTCACTGGGGTATCTGCAGGAGAAGGTGAACCACTCATCCTGCTCAGATGCCATAGGAGAAGGTGAACCACTCATCCTATGCATATCCCATCAATCGTAGGGGAAGGTGAACCACTCACCGTAGACACATGACAACCGCCATAGGGGAAGGTGAACCACCCACCCTATGTGCCATATATTATCATGAGGTATGATAGGGGAAGGTGAACCACTCACCCTGTACCTAGCATACCTATAGGGGAAGGTGAACCACTCACTCTATGGTCGCACATAACTCCAAGAAGTACCCCAGGCTGCTAGGAGCTCCGAGAGCTCAACATTCAATCGAGACACTCATAGTAGGGTCTTTCCACGACTCCTAGCCTTTCTTTGAATGAAGATAAATTTTGACCTTACCAATAGGCTTTGAGAAGATGTTGGAAACTTGCACATCCATCCTGAAATAATGGAGCTTGATTGCTCCCAGCGGTACCATATTCTAAATAAAGTGGTACGTGGTGCTAATCATGGATTCTCTGAAAAGTGAATCTCACTTGATTATCGCAATATACAATGGTGATCTCCAGCATATGCACAAATGGCTCACTAAGGAGCTTCTTCAACCAAATGGCTTCATAATGAGCTATGCTCACTACTATATATATATATATATATATATATATATAGTGGTGCTTCCAAAGCAACAAACTTCAACCTTGATTCATCCATTAAATAAAAGTGGATCCCAAGAAATACGGTACTTGGATGTGCTCTTTGCATTCATCATACTGCCAGCCCAACCAACATCGAATAATCCACAGAGTCTTAGATTCTAGTTAGTGTAAGTAGATATACAATATGTGAGGCTTAACCATAAATTGCAGCAGAGTCTTTGTAGCAAGGTATATGAGTTCAACAAGAATACCAGCGCCCCCACAAGTTGTTTATATCGAAATCAACAACTTTTCCATTTTGTTAGAAAATTCATCTCCCTCTTACATTGATAAATGATAGGATCATCATTTGTTAGTCAAATATGATCAATAACTGCAGCTTCGATTATGGCTCTCTCTAAGTATCAAGAAAACGACATAACTATCAAGCTATCTGCAAGATGTTACCTTTGTTGTCATTATTTCTTTGGTCCATGTGCCAAAGTGACTCATTCAATTAAGTGAATCATAATCATATAGATTTCTTGCAACTTCTCAGGCAATTAGAGATATATTGAATCATTTTCAGAGACATTAGATCAACGTCCTTGGATATGGTCTTCCTTCTTGTAATAATCATTGAGCAAGAAGAATCATCAACCCATTTTGCCAGGGATTGTATAGCTCCCTCTAAAGTCTTATTTCAGTTGATCATTGGGCCTTCATCAAACTGCTCCTCATCTTTCAACTGTATCATAACTAGGGGATCATTAAAATATCCTTTTAGACCATCAATCAACTGCTTCATTTCTAGATGACTGCTACAAATACAGAGGTCCTTCTCATCAGACATATGTATTCATATGACATTTTTTCATAAAATCAAAGTGCCCAAAATCAGGGACTTCTCAGTTCCTTCCATCAATGCTTTCTCAATGAGGCACCTCTTGTGAAAATTCCAAGATTGGAATCCCTACTGTAGCAATCTGATATTATTTCTACTACTTGTTAATTTTGAATAAAGTTATTTACGGTGTTACATAGTAAACATCGAAATAAGTACTATTGCAACTTGCATAAAAATACTGCGGAAACAAAATACCGAGCGAGAAAGAAATAAACACACATATACACTGTTGTTTTTGGACAATGTCCCTGAAAAACCCAATGCGGGAAAACCAATGCAACAACCGAGGGTTTTAATTATAATGAAGTAGTTTTCAAATACAAATTTTTGGATGCCCAAACCGACAATCCAATACAGAGAATAAATTGGCAAAAAGATAGTGAGAAATTATCTCAGACTGTCACTGGTGATCCGACACTGATCCAACCTCTGAATGGATAGTCCCGCACTGCGTCTGCGTAGGCACTACGTTGGCTCTGCATCACATCTCCTAAGGACTGCATCACCCCTCTAGCTGATCGATCTGCTGATTGGATGATCAGACCTCTGACCCTACTGTCTCACACCACGACTCCCTGCACTAGATCTCGACTGCTCCTCAACAAAACTGCAGATTTGCTCAGAGGCTCTGTGCTGCCTCAGCTCTGTGTTGTCCAGCGTGGCACTGCATAGTGTTGAGATTTTGTGTATTTGGGGTAGCATCAGTTGTGCTCTAGGTCCCAAATTTTGAGGAAGGACTAGAGTTCACCTGATCTACAAGACCCAGAAATGGATTTGGGAAATTTCATCTGGTTTAGGAGATATTAAATTAATTAATTAATTTAATGTATTTCCTAAGTTAAAACTTAGGAAAATAAAATAATTAAAGTGAATTTAATTAAACATGTGATGAAATTGTCTTAAGTCACACAGATCAAGCTTTCTTTTAATCTTAGCCATTGATTAAAGATTTAATTTTGGCTGTTGATTTGTCAACGATAAAAGTATAAAGGAAAGGCTTGGGGTCATTTGTAAGACACACAGAGGCAGAGCACTGAAGCTAAGCTGAGATTCTAGGGCGGGGTTGCTAAGAATTCTTAGAAGTGTTTCAGTTGCAGAGAGGGGAATTTAGACCAAGGGGATGATCTGATCCCGGGGTCTAGAATACACAAGAAGCAGAGAAGAGATCAACAAGGACAACGTTGCAGAAAAGAATATACAAATCCAGAGCAACAACAAGAAATAGACTCAAGAAGAATGGGTAATAGCAGACTCAAGAAGAATAAAGCAGCAGACGAAAGAAGAATAACACAAAATACTAAAGGTCTTCAGTGGGCAAGATCGGGGTTTCTAGGGCCTAGATCCGGGCCGGCTCAGAATCCGCTTGAGGGTGTGGATCAATCAAGAGCGCAGGGTCTTAGATCGCCCATGTGTCATAGATCTAGAGTCGTAGGGTTTTCCGTGGACTGAACCTGAGTATCTCGTAAATATTCTTAATAATAGAACCCTCCAGCAGCCAGAGACCGGTTTTCCCACATTGGGTTTTTCCGGGGATAGTTTGTCCAGAAATAACTGTGTCACTTTGTCTATGTGTGCATGTGCTTATTCTAGATCTGAATTGGTAGAGAACTGTTATGTGTTTTACTTTGATGTTAACTTGAATTTATTCAGTTGATAACTTGTATAAGTAGGAGAATCTTAATTGGATTAACAGTAATAATTACTGCATAACAATTGAGATTCAGAAATTTCTACACGTAGCACTGCGTAGCTTCTCTTAACCTCTCTCTGCCTTGTCTGCCTTGCACTCTCTGGATCTAGAAAATCTTCTACCGACAAACTATCCCTGCCCCTCACTACAAGAAATCAACTCGATCTCTCTCCAATAACTACAACGTTGCTCTCTTGAGAATTCGATCTCTAGATCTTTCACTCGTTGTGTTCTCCAAATGCCAATCAACCTCCTTATAATCTCTCGTTGACATATCAATGACCAAGATTAAAACATAATCAAAGGCTAAGATTAATTGGGATTTGATCCGTATCTTTATCTAGAAGATTCACACCCGATTTAATTAATACACTTTAATTAATCACGTTTCCTAAGTTTAGACTTGGGAATACATTAAAAATGACTAATTATTTTAATTAAATCCTTTCCGGGTGGAATTTCCAAAAACGCTTTATGGGTATTGTGGAATGCATGTATCTTAGCCTCTCTGAAAAATCTCGAGGCTAGAGCACACCCAATGCTACAAAAATCAACATTGTAATATCCCAAATGGGAAAATAATAGTAATAACAAGCTAAAAGATATTAAGGAGACAACAAAACAAAAACTGATATCAAAACACCAATGGAGCCATAGAATACTGCTGAGCCATTTTATTAATTTGCTAGAAATGAGTACAATGAAGGTGCTGGAATGAAGGCACTTGGGCTTGCTCAAGGCAAGCTAGAGAAGCCCTCTAAATCAATGCTGAAATCCCCCACTGATGTTACATTGTATGGCTATAGCTCTACGCTGCAATCTTCCAGAAATGTTGCTGCTGCTCCCGAAGAAACGCTGTTAGGGCCTACTACACTGCTCATAAAATTCCGAGATTTTAACCCCAGACTCTACTCAAGAAACCCACGAAAACCCACGAAGGTATTCACCAAATGTTGACCTCGAAATTTCGACCCAATTTCCCCTGGCTCCTCTAGCTGTTGCCTGAGTTAGGATCTCTGTTTGACAACTTCAATCTGCTCAAATTTTTTTGCCAAATTAATCTTGGCTTCTCCTCAATAAATCCAGAAAAAACCGCGAAGGAATTCTAGAAAGGCTAACCCTGGAAATTCACCCTCTAGGGATGGCTACGCTCTCGTGTTGGGTACGATGGCCTCTATGATGAAAACACTGAAAGAAAGGCC
Source organism: Pinus albicaulis (assembly GCA_034641835.2). Taxonomy (NCBI): domain Eukaryota; kingdom Viridiplantae; phylum Streptophyta; class Pinopsida; order Pinales; family Pinaceae; genus Pinus; species Pinus albicaulis. The sequence continues at coordinate 205,374,615 of CM076573.1, read as the reverse complement.
TCCAACTCTCTGAAAAACTCAGCTATGGAAGGGTTGATCCCCTCACAATCTCCTGGACTGAAATCTCATGAAGTTCTCCTCCCTCGGAGATGTTCTCCTCTATAACCGCGTAATCTCCCCTGGAAGACTGTGCTGCCCTGGAAGTGACTGTGTAATCCTGTGGCTGAAATGACAATGCTTCTCTCCAAAAGCTGATTGGATGGCTCCTCTCCTGAGCGGGTACTCAAGTCCCCCGAGGACTTGGTCATTGACATTTCCATCTTCTTGTTAGAAGAACAAATTCAATCCTCTTAGTTGGTTTTTCCCCAGGTACAATGATGGTTCCCTCTCTTGTTTTCCCACTAACCAAGATAATATCATCCTAAATGAGTCTGGGTAATTCACTCCTTACCCTGAGGATTATAGGCCTGAGATAGTTCTTCATTAAAGGTTCATGTACTTGGTCATTGACATTTCCATCTTCTGGTTAGAAGAACAAATTCAATCCTCTTAGTTGGTGTCTTTCCCTTCTACGCTTCCTTTCTATGACATATGAGTCTCTTATTTTCCCACCTCGTGCGCTCACAATCCCTCGTATTATTCTTCCTATTTGTGTTTTTGGATCTGTTGCGTGAATACTCATAGAAGCATGTGTTCTCATAATGATTGATTAACATGTTGGTTGCATTGGATCTATGATTACACTTAACACTTGCATAATATAATACACATATTAGTGTAGGATGTATTGCATATTGATTTTTGCATTAGAAGTAATGTCATTCGAAATTATCATGCTAGATTAGAATTACATTTTATTTGTTGTTGATTTTATGACCTAATATAAGCATGAGCGATTATAAGACACCGCAAATACATGCTGCCCCGTGCGATTGGTTTTTGATATGTGCAGGTGATAGGTTTGCGGTCCCAAGAGATTGTTGGTGCTCTCATGACCTCCCCATTCGAGAACGCTTGTGCACTTTTTTGAGAGATCATGACCTAGTTGGAGCTAGATGTTACCCGCCACCTGTGGGTAGTATTCATAGGAGTTTTCCTAGATGGTCCTTAGTCGGTAGCCAACAACCCATTGCAACTACCAGATAGCTCGATGTGCCACTATCTCCGCTGATTGAGCCAACCATATGCTCCCTCGCCCATCTGTGATGATCGTATGTTTGAAGGCGAGCCTTCCAACCTCGCAGTTATGGATTTTCATTGTGTAGTTTGGTTTTGTTTACTTATCATGGACACTTTTGGGCATGAATTAGTGGACGAATTCAACAGAAAGAGTGGACTTGGTTTGTACTCTTGTCTCCTCTGTCCAATTTAATGGTTAACCTCCTATCGTAGTCTCGTGGGATCTCCTTTATTGGCTACTAGCTTTAGGGGTGGCATTACATGAGAAACCTCGATTTTGGTTGCATGGTCCCGCTTCTCGACACCAGATACATCACTCCCCTCTGCTCATTATAACCCCATTCACCATTTTCCTATCCGGGTTCACATTTGTCCATTGGGTCCAGAAGGAGTTAACTTCACCCTCCCCTTGTCCATGTTGATTTCTATAGCATCGAAAAGCGTTCTAAGCCTCATTTTTGGTAGAGAGGCTTAGACATTTGGTATCCAAAGAACCTAGAAATTGTTTGTGGAAATTCCACTCGGGTATGACTTTATTAAAATAATTAATTATTTTAATGCAGACCCTAAGTATAAACTTAGGGAAATTAAATAATTAAAGGGTATTATTAGAGCAGAGTGAATCTTCTAGAAGACGAAGATCAAGTCATATTTTAATCTTAGCCATTGACTAATGATATAATCTTGGCTGTTGATTCATCAACGAGAAGACTATAAGAAGAGACTTGAGGACCATTTGGAAATCAAGCCGGGGACACTCAATACCTGACGGAAATCAATTCTAAAGCAAGAGAATTCGATTTCAGTGGGTGAATTTGTAGAGGTTGGGTTGCAGAAGCAGAAGGAGGAGGGAGGAGTCAGTTATCGGGAAGCAGAAGTTAGGAGGGTGAAGGGAAGGGTGAGCTAATCAGCAGCAAGAACCCCTCCATGCAGAATCACGCAGTCCAGAGAGGGACTGCGCAGAACATTCCCGCTAGATGATGCAAAGGGTGATGGAGGTCACCCCGAGGGTTCGAAATATGTCTGGAAGGTCTAGAAAATTCAGCCAGGTGTTTGCTCATTTTTCTCTGCTCATCAGACAACTGTAAATGTACTTTCCATTTCTGAAGATAAATATAAAATCCTCATCTGTTGCACCGGTTTTCCCACATTGGGTTTTTCCCGGGACAATTGTCCAAAAGCATCTGTGTTCATGTGGTTATTTCTATTGTGCTGTTGGAGTAATTATCTTTTTGTTCTTATGCTTTAAAGATAGTGAAGATCTGCAAATGTGCTTATTTCAGAATTTACTGAAGCATCTGTAAATAACTTATCTCATAAGTAGGAGAAATAAACCAAGAATTGCAGAAATATTTTCCTCTTGAAAATTTCACATGGTATCAGAGCAAAGGGCTAAAAATAGGAAGGGAGGATCTGCCATGGACCAAAGGAAGGGTTCACGCAGTCAAAGGGACTCACGCAGTCCTCCAGAGCACGCAGAAATGCAGAGAGAACACGACATGAAGGTGCTGGCATCCAGAGTAGAGGAGGATCTTGCCTGTGTGTCAAGCACAACTCCTCCAAGTGTTTGGTATATTGACAGTGGAGCATCTGCTCATATCACGGGGGTTCGAGAATGTTTTTCGAGCTATAAAGAAGAACAGATGAATTTCCAAATAACTATGGGAAATAAGGCAAAATGTACCCCCATCGGGAGAGGTACCGTAACATTTCAGACCGAGGATGGCAACAAGATTCGAGCCACGAACGTTTTGCATGTACCAGGGTTGGGGATGAATTTACTCTCGGTGTCTCAACTTCAGAACAAGGGCTATGACGTATACTTTATTCAAGATAAGGTGTATGTCAAACACCCTAACTGGAGCAAAAAGGCACAACTTAGAGTAAGGAGTCACAAGCTGTATAAGCTCCAGCTTGAATCTCCGGTGGCCTTGATCGGTAGTACAGACGACAGAGATCTGAATGAATTATGGCACAAAAGGATGGGGAATCTACATCATGGAGCCTTGGGGATTCTCAAAAATAATGTCATAGGGGCTCCTGAACTTAGCACGAAGAAAGACAAAGTTTGCAGGGGTGCGTACTAGAGAAGTATGCTAAGGCAACATTTCCAAGAAGTAGCAGCAGAGCCAAAGGTACATTAGAGTTAATACACTCTGACATTTGCGGTCCGATGTCCACAACAACTCTCAGTGGGGCAAAGTATTTTGCCACCTTCATTGATGACTATTCCAGGAAAACTTGGATCTATTTTCTGAAGACCAAAGATGAAGTCTTTAATCGGTTTAAAGATTTCAAGGCATTGGTGGAGAACTCTACATGCAAGAAGATCAAGAAGTTGCGGTCAGATAACGGTGGAGAATATATCGATAAAGACTAAACCAATTTCTGTGCACAGGAAGGCATCAAGAGAGAATGGACAACTCCATACAATCCAGAGCAAAATGGAGTTGCAGAACAGAAGAATCGGACCATAATAGAAGCTGCAAGGGCAATGTTATACGAATAGGAGATACCCAAATTCTTATGGGCAGAGGCCTGCAACACAACAATATATATTCAGAAAAGATTTCCCAATAGAGCTTTGGGGAAGGTTACTCCCGAGAGTGTGTTCACAGGCAGCAAGCCAGAAGTGAGCCACATTAGGATATTCGACAACATAGCATATTGCCACGTTCTGGATGAAAAGAGGAAGAAGCTGGATCAAACTGCAGAAAAGGGTTTTCTGATGGGCTATAGCGAGAATGCAAAGGCATACCACATCTATATTCCAGAGAGCAGGAAAGTCGTGGTAAGAAGGGATGTAAAATTCCTGGAGGACAGCCTTTAGGAAATCTCGAGAGATGGCCACAGATACACAGATGGAGGAAGATCCACTGGTACAACCTCAACGACCTATGGAGGAGAGGTCCAGTGCCTCTCCAAGGCACAATATTTCTGAGGGAAGCTCCTCCGACGAAGAACAGGAGGAAGAACAGGTGAGACCGCCCACCACTGATGGGAGACCGAGCAGAGAACTCCAACAGATTCTTAGGGATGTAGAAGGATTTGTTGGAGCCCCTAGAGAAGGAAAGAGGATAAGGAAACAACCTGACAGATATCAGGCATTGATAGCTCAGGTTGGAGAGCCTTCTACCTTTCGAGAAGCAGCTCGACATCAAGTATGGGTGGATGCCATGGTGGAGGAGTATAGCTCCATCATGACAAATGATGTCTGGGAAGTAGTCCCTAGATCAGAGGACAGATCTATTGTAGGATCCAGATGGGGCACTATTAGGCCTGATTAGGCAAATCTTTAAACCAATTTCCAACTATTGTCATTTGTCAGCATGGCAGCAGAATGGGCAACATAGTTGGGCACTATTAGGCCTAATTAGGCAAATCGAGCCCCTCAGGGAGGATATATAATGATGTGATGATCATTTCATTTGATAATCACTTGGATTTGGATTGGTATCTCTTCTTGAGAATTTCACGTTAGCTATTGAGGATGAATTGGACATTCTGGGATGCATTTTGATGTTTGGGTTGATGTTATTCTATTTTGGAGCTTCTCTCAAGCAAATATGATGGATGGATATACTTTTTGCGCCATGTAAGTTTCTTTCTTATGCGAAAATTTCATTTTATGTTTAATGTATGATTTACTACATCACGATGCTGCTTGTGCTCTAAACTTGTTCAAAAATCTTGAATCACTAAGTAGGCTTGATCTATTGCATGCGTTATCCATTGAGCATGAAAAGAGAATGTTCCTGTGGGTTATCATTGAAGATTTGAATCTAAGTATAAATCCTTGTTGTAGCTGGGTAGTTGCTTCACTAGGGCATGCAGAGCTACAATTAGGCTCCTTGGTAGAGCAAAAACCCTAAAATCAATCTATTTTTTGACTACATTCTCCCAATAGGTTTGGCATTGGTTCAATCCTAGGTGATCACTGAAACGAAAAATCTTTCTCACCTCCTTTCCTCTTTTCTAAGCCCTAAACTTAGTAGGCTTCCAAGGGTATCACACGAAATCCATTGTGGTCATCCAAAATTGATGAAATTTGGTCTAAAACTACATTGGTTTGTCCTTGAGAGGTCCTCCAATTTTCAATCCATTCCACGGTTAAATCTCAAGTTTTGCCAAGCCCTAACTTAAAGACCATTTCTCCATAGGTTTCCTTTGGTTAGTGGCTTCATTAAGGATCATTCTATTGAACATCAAAGTCAAATCTCATCTCTTTGATCCTTTTCTTCTCCCTCACTTGGTCAAGACCCTTTGTTTGAGGTTTCACTCCGAACCGTTGAGCTTGTTTGAGTCCACTAGGGCTTCTTTTTGGTCCTGCAACGTTGTCACTCCAATTTCACAAGGATTGCTTAGAAACCTATTCTTCTAGGATTCTTTGGTCTAGGGCACTCCTTACGAAGAAATACTCCTGAACCTTAGGTCTAGGTCTCCTTCTAGCCCTTCTTGGAGAGCCATTCATCTTGCTTCTAAAGCAAGCAATATCTATCGTTAGAGTCTCTCCTTTTGAATAGGTTATTGAAATTGCTATCTGCACATCATAGATATATTGTTCTTGGTGATTTCCACCATATCGAGATTCCTCCCATCAATGAAATTACGTAAAGAGCAGGGAGCTTTAGCTAAGGTGACAATGGGCTATTGCTCCATTGTTGCCACTTGACCTAGTAGTTGCTCTATAGGAACCCCTCTTAGGACCCCTGCTAGTTTGAGCGGTAACACGACGCCAACTATAGTTTTGTTTTTGCGCTCCGCCAACCCATTCTACTGTGGAATGTATGGAGCTGTCCACTCTCTTTTGATGCCCTCGTTTGCACAAAAATCTGTGAAGTCTTTATCAATATACTCTCCACGCTTATCTGAGTGAAGCACCTTGATCTTCTTCCCTGTCGCATTCTCCACGAGAGCCTTAAACTCCCTGAAATGTTCAAAGACCTCATCCTTGGTCTTCAAGAAGTAGATACAGGTTTCCCTGGAATGGTTATCAATAAAGGTTATAGAATATTTGGCCCCACTGAGAGCTCTAGTGGACATTGTGAAAAAATATGAATATTACTTATGCAGAAACCCTACTGTTAAAGCTTGATTTACTTCTCCTACTTAGACAAGTTATTAATCTGAAATATTCAGCATTAACATCGAAGTAAATACATTAACAGTCTACACAGATACAGATCTAAATTGAATACATGCACAATGACAAAGTGACACAAGGATTTTCTGGACAACTCTCCCCGGGAAAACCTAATGCGGGAAAACTGGTCTTCTGGCTGTTGGAGGGTTTCATTATTAAGTAGATTCTAAGTACAACAAATCTGGGCACAAAACTGGTTAACCTGATAGAGAAATAAACAATTTGCAGCAATACCTCTATTCCAGAGATAGAAAAATTGGCTGATTCACACCCTCAAACGTGATTTACAGAACTCAACCCTTTTCAGTCTTCAGAAACCCCAGCTCTGCTATGAAGCCCTTTGCGTTAGCTTTGCTAGCCTGGTTAGGAAGGGTCTGTGTCACCCCAGACTGGGTTACGCTGCCCTTGCACTGCCCTGGTTGGGCCTGCGTCAGCCCTGCTGTCCTCATGTTGCCTTTGCACTGCCCTTTCTGGGCTTGCTTAGCCTCTACGTAGCACCTGAAGCCTCTGCACTGCGCAGCTTCTGCTTAATTTGCTGCATCTCTGCCTCTCGTTGCACTCTTGGCCTGGGATCAGATCATCCCTTCCGCCAATACTACCCCTCGTTGCAGCTGAAACACTTCTGGAAATTCTTGGCAAACCACGCCCTAAAATTTCAGCTTAGTCTCAGTGCTCTGCCACTTTGTGTGTTCTCCAACTGACCCCAAGCCTTTCCTTTATACTTTTCTCATTGGGAAACCAACGACCGTGATCTAATCTTGAATCGACAACTAAGATTTAAAGAAACCTTGATCTGTGTGACTTAAGTCATTTCATCACATGTTTAATTTAATGACTTTAATCTTTTAATTTTTCTAAGTTAGACTTAGGGTCCTTAATTAAAAATATTAATTAATTAAATATCTCTTAAACTGGATGGAATTTCTCAAATCCCTTTTTGGATCTTGGAGATCTCATGTACTCTAGTCCCTCCACAAATTTTGGGAGCTAGAGCACATCCGAAGATACCCCAACACTCAAAAATATCAACAGACATATGGTTACAAATGTCTAAGTGTATAAGTCCTAACACGCCATCTCCTCTACTCTCACTTCTTGGGAATGCAGACTTAGCATATGTCCCAAGCTTGCACCCTCTGCACACATCATCGTGTTCCATGGCAAGTTCTGGAACCGATGCTACTGTCTCCCTGAGCTTCTCGAGTGCTCCATGGTGTAAATGTCCCATTCTCCTATGGTATAGCTCATTCAATTCCTTCCCAGAGCTACTATCACTGACTACTAGTGCCATTGGAGAATTGAGCTGCAACCTATACAACCTGTTGCTTCGAACTCCAATTTGTCACTCCCCCTTCCAGCTCGGGTGTCTAACAAACACTTTCTTCCCTATGAAGTGGACATGATTTCCCTTATCCTATAGCTAGGATACTGAAATCAGGTTCATACCCACTCCTGGCACATGTAATACATCTGTAGCGTTGGTACTTGTTCTTGAATCCCTCTGGAAATCAATGGTACCTCTCCCCACTAAGTTAAACTTCATTCTGTTTCCCATCGTAATCGAGCCATCTGCTCCTTATAGCTAGAGAAATATTCTCTTACCTTGTCATGTGAGAAGACGCTCCACTGTCTCTATACCAGGCACCCTGTGAACCCTGTGAAGCTGAGCCTGATAGGCAAGCAAATTCGTCCTCCAACCTGAAAGACAATTCTGAAGCCCCCTAAATATCAACTTTGTCCATGGCCATACTGGAGAATTTATTGAAGACTTCCTGAGTACAAATTTGCATGCTGTTTCTCTTCCACCCGACATTGATTTTTCTCTAGCAAACTATTGCAAAATCCTCTATGATTAGACAAGAAAAAATGCTAAGCGAAAATACTGAGCTGCTGCTGCTCCCTCTGCCTGTTGCAGTTACTTCTGGGAAATTTGAACTTTTTCTGCCACCTACAAATGAAAATCAAATTCTTCCCAGCAATTCACACTGCGTGGCTAGGCACTGCACAGTCCCAAAAAATTCGTCTTGCTGCTCCCTCTGAACAACAAATTTTCCTTTCTCGACCTCTAAGCTTCCCTTCTTTCAAGCTAGCTTTGATAATGTGTGAAAATTTTAACTATTGCAACAAATGGAATTCATTCTTCTAACTGTAAGTTAATTATGTAGTTTATTGCTATGATAACAATGAATTAACCACACTGCAATCTTCACAAATATTTTTTTTTGCAGAAAATAAAAGCGTTGGAAACTGAGAAATGCTAGCACACACATAAAAATGACACCATTATTTTTGGACAAAAGTCCCCGGAAAAACCAAATGGGGAAAAATCGGTTGCAGCAGCTGAGGGTTTATAATATTATTATGCAACAGAAATTATGAGTACAATAAGATGTTTCCAAACTGGCGATTCTACCCAAGAGAAATACTGGAAAAAATATACTGAGGGATTTACCCTCTCTCCGAACAATCCCGACACCTGACTGTCCCTAAAAAGCTAGCCATCCACCTGCTCTCTGCAGGCCTTGCGTCACCCTTGCACAAACCCTCACACACTTGGCCTGGAACTTTTTTCAATCTAGCCGTCTTGCCTACTGCTAACTGGGAAAATGCTTCGCCGGCCTACTGAAAGATCTTCCTGGCCTCTGTGCTGCCTTTGCGCAACGTCCTGGTGAAAATTTTTCAGTTTCCTCTTTTTGACTCTCCGGAACTAGAAAACTTACTTTGGATCACTGGTAACCTCTCCTTTCTCCTGCTACTCACCTCCTGGCTCGATCTCTACTGCATCACACTTGAATTTAGGAATTCAAACTGCTTGGGCAACAGAGTATTTGCACTAGTGTGTTCTCCATCTACCCATCAACCTCTTCTTATAATCTGCAGTTGGGACTCCAACGATAACGATTAAAACTTAATTGATGGTTAAGATCATCTCCAAGTCGATCTGTGTAAGTTTCTAGATAATTTTTACCTTTCTCAATTAATTCCTATTAATTAACCACTTTTCCTAAGTTAGATTTAGGAAAATTTTAATTATAGTCAATTAATTTAATTGAGCCATCTCTAGGCGGAATTTCCAGAAACGATTTATGGGTTTTGGAGAACTCTTATGTTTTAGCCTCTCCACGAAGTCTCGAGACTAGAACCCCATCCAATGCTAGAAAAAGCTAACAAAAATGAGCATGCAATGCATCCTACTTTCAAGTGCCCTCTGGATAATACTTTCTAATAGTTGCCCATTCACAGGGAGGGGAATCGACTCTTCTTCAAGAGTTTCCAAATGGTAGGAATTTATACCAACTATTTCAGTTATCCTAAAAGGGCCTACCCACAAATTATCCCACTTCTTATGCATGTCGGGTTTCTCCCTTCTTTTATCCCATAAGAGTACTAGATCCCCGAGCTTAAATGCTTTATTTTGGACGTGTTTGTCAAAAGCAACTTTCACTTTCAAACGACTACGGGAACGCTGATCAAGGGCTTTCCTCCTATTTTCATTGGCCCCAATAATTTGGTCTATATGAGTTTGAATGACATCTTGTTGGTTAGGAAAAGCTTTCAGGCATTCAAGGGCAGACAATTGGAGTTGGATAGGTAGTTTGGCTTCGACGTCGTAAACTAGTTAAAAAGGGCTTTATCCAGTTGACGCTTTTACAGTTGTACAGACAACCCATAAAGCGTACTTAAGTTTGCTATCCCAATTTCATTTGTTCTCTCCAACGGTTTGCTTGATTATTTTTATGATATTTTTGTTGCTTGACTCAACCTGGCCATTTCCTTGGGGTAATAGTTAGAGGAATGTGACAATATTATACCATATTTATTACACAGGGATGTCAGAGCCATAGAATCAAATGCTTTAGCATTGTCAGTAACGATCTTGGCGAGAAGACCAAACTTGGTAATAATTTTTTCCTCAAGGACATTCATGACTACTTGGTCAGTCACTTTCTTAGTTGGTATAGCCTCAACACATTGGGTGAAATAATTAGTGGCCGTGAGAATCCATTTATGCCCATTGGTCAAATTATCTTTGAACTAACCAATGAAATCAAGACCCCACTGTTGGAAGGGTGCATCTACAACAAAATTTCTAAAGGCATTGTAGTGAGTTGTTTTCTAGCAAATAGTTGGCATGGTTGACATCATTTGACGAAGTTCAATGTATCAACAAAGATGGCTGGCCAATAATAACCTGCCATTAGGATTTTGTGTGTTGTAGTTTTAACGGCATAGCCTCCACAAAATCCTTCATGGAATTCTTTCATCAGTTTCTTGCACTCTTCTTACTGACACATGGAAGGATTACTCCATCCGGGCTTATCCAACCAAGGCTACTTTGGGTCAAACAGAACTTGGTTGCCTTTAATCTTGGGGCTCTCCTTTTGTGGTCGACAAGGTGAGGGGGAGCGGATAAGTTGCGCAAGTAGTAGATTATATCTGCATACCGATTATCATTTTCAAGCTGAATAGAGGTGGCACATATTTGGTCCTTTTCTCCTTCTTGAATAGCTTCATTATTGCTTTTAGTTAGCATTTCCGCCAAGCCCTGATCTTTGACAATTTTCTTGGGGTGGATATCTAGGTCATATTCTTGTATTTTTGCTACCCACTTCCCCCTAGATCCAAGGCAATCGGTTTGTTATAGTACATCTCTCGCAGGAGGGTAAGGAACATATGCATATATCTTGTTGTAACCAACATATGCTCCAAAATACTTGACAAGGGCATAAGCTTGCTTTTCAGTGATAATGTACTTTGTCTCAACATCTCGAAGTGGCATACTCATGAAGGCTATTCGTTTGTCTCTTCCCTCATCATCTTTTTGCATGTGTATACTAGCAATAATATCTTTGGAGGCAAATGAATAGATGATGAAGCCTTTCGCATAATTAGGGGCTGGCCAAGACAAGAGCAAAAACAATTCTTTCTTTAATTTCTTCAAAAGTGATATTCTTCACGCTATCCCATACACAAGGAGTGTCTTTCTTCAACAGGTCGTTTATGGGTTTGACGATTTCTTTAAAGTTTGGTATGAACGTCCTTACAAATTTGATTTTGCCAAAGAATTACCTTAAGGAACCTTTGTACTTTGAGGGAGGTATGTTCTTGATTACTTGCATCCTTTCAGGGTCAATGTTAATCCCGTCTTTAGACACTACATGCCCAAGAAATTTACCCCTATCGATCCCAAAGATGGACTTTTTAGGATTGAGGGATATGTTATATTGTCTAGATTTCTTGAATACCTTCCTCAAATGTTTGCAATGATATTTTTTTTCTTTGGAGGCTACTGTTAAATCATCCTGGTATATTTCCATGATATTCACTATGAGGTCTCTAAAAGTGAAATCCATGAATCTTTGGAAAGTGGACTCGACATTGAGCAACCTAAAGGGCATCCGAAGATACATATATGTTCCCCATGGTGTGGTAAACATAGTTTTTAAACGATCTTCCTCCTTCACAACAACCTGATTGTGCCTAGAAAAGCCATGAAGAAATGACATCATTTGTGATATGATTATTCTTTGCAACAAGTTCTCCATATTCAACAACGGGTAATTATCCTTCAGGCACACTTGGTTTAGATCCCTAAAATCAATGCACATCCTAATGTTGTTGGTCTTTTTATGGGTAATCATAGGGTTAGAGATCCAAGAGTATTGTGGAAGTGGAGCAATAATGCCTACATCGACCATCTTTTGAAGCTCTTCTTTATCCAAGGGGGCAAGTTTAGGATTCATTTGTCTCAACTTTTGTCTCACAGGTTTAGCCCCTTCCTTAAGAGGGATAGTGTGTTGTATGATCTCGGGGCTATACACTTTTAGATCATCAAAGGACCAGGTGAACACATCCTTGAACTCTCTTAACAGCCTCTCGAGATCATTCCTTTCTTCTTTGGACAATCCTTTTCCAAATTTAAATTATTTGAGGGGTTGATTCACTTCCAAGATTAAGTTCGATTCAGTTCCAAAATACCCATTTGACCTAGACAAATCACTATATAAAGGCAACGCCTCTTCCTCCACTTGGGCATTCGATCTCTCACACACAAGACCGTTTCTGGGCAAGCAAGTGAAGGACAAGAAGGATGAATACAAGGACGAATTCTTTCTCTCTCTCTCTTCTCTCTCTCACAACTCTCACATGTGGATTGGCTATTCTCTCTGTGGTTCACATTTTTCTAGGGCAACTGTTGTAGGGCCGAAATTTCTGGGGCAACTGGCTATTGCAGGTGGGTCGAAATTCTAGGTCAGACAGGTAGAGCGAATTGCAGGATTGGATTGGGTGAATTGACTTGGAGGAGAAGACCAGGTTTGAGCATATGTCTAGGTATGTCTCTCATTAGACAAAAATAATTTCTCTATTGAAAATGGTTGTTGGGTTTTTCCCGAGGTAAATATTGTCTTATTTTGTGTGTTGTGATCTCTACTGTTCCATTGTTCTTTACTAAGTTGTACGAAACGGGGAAACATAAACGAGTTTCTGAAACAGGAAACGATATGAAATGCGACCTCCCCAAATTTTGGAAACGGGGAAACACGATATATATCATTATTTTAAAACTCCGAATCGAGTTCCGAAATGATCGAGGGTCAACCCCAACTCTGCCTTTGACTCAGTATCATTCATGTTTCATGTTTCCAAACACAAAGGATTACAGTATAGACAAAAGACCACATATGATCAAAGTAAGCTCATGAATATATCCATTATATCAAAATTGCACCCAGTGCACTGTCCAATACATGATGATGATATATAGATCAGAACAAAAAACATAACCAAGGAGGCTCTAAATGGCCTCTACAACAAAACATGAATAGTCACTACTACTAGACATCTGACAAGGCGATATCATCTGCCTCAAACTCTGAACTAGAGGGGGAAACCATTCGCTCCTCCTCCTTTGAATCAACATCCTGATTTAGAACTGTAGCACGTTGAGCCTGAGATAAACGAGTTATGCGCTTCCATCATGGCTGACTAGAGGAAGTTCCTGCGGCTGCAGCTGGAGGACTTGGGACTGGGCCTGCTGCTAGTGGATTTGCATTGAGCAAAGCCTCTACCTGTGTATCGATGTCCATCCCCACTGTAATATTCCCATCAGAGTCAAATTCTGGTGGACAAGTCTCCACTACCCAATCTGATGTTGGATCAATATCCTCCAACACAATGGGATTTGAATCAGGTCTTTTGTTCAGCAATTGGATGCGTCTTAGTCGAAGGTTGTATTGGACATACACTAGATCATTTAACCGTTTTTGCTCCAAACGGTTTCTCTTCTTTGTGTGAATCCTCTCAAAGACAGACCAATTGCGCTCACACCCAGAAGCACTGTAAGTTTGACTCAAAATGTGGATTGCAAACCTCTGCAATTTAGGACAATGGCTACCAAATGCCTCCCACCATTGTGCTGCGAAAAACATCGTTGTGTAATGAGTTTCAATTAGCTCAACAAATTATATCCAACTTTGAAATTATAAACAATTATACAAAATAATAAAATATGAATTTGAAAATTGAAATTCTTTGTTTACCTGGCTCATCTGATTCCCTTGCAATCCTTGCAAGGTTCTTGCTATAAAGGTACTCGTGGCTTTGTTGAACATAGTGATCTGATTGTGTATCAACAACTGGCCACTCTATGTGGGGATCATGCTATCAATGGAATCAATCAATCCATCTCTAACCTCCCCAGTCGAAGCTCTTGCTTCCTGAGCTTTATAATGATAACTTGGGTTCAGAAAATGCCCAGCTGCAGGTATAGGGTGATGGAGTTGATTGTTCCATCTTTGATCAATGATTTCCCAAATGGGCCCATACTTACCCACTCTGTCCTTGTATGCTACCCTTATTTTCTCCTTCACTTGATCCCCTAGAAGTCCCCAAGACCCTAGAGCGCGAGGGGGCGAGGAATCTAGACCCCTAGGTGGGGGGGCGAGACCCCGTGTAACACTATATATATATATATGAGGCTGCAAGTACAATAAAGTCAAAAGAATAATACTCATTATCAAAATCCTCATCAAATATAGCAGTAGAAGCATGCTCAACAATGGATGTTGTAGCTGAATTGTCTTTTTATAAGTTTAGATAGCCATCTAGAAGCATCCAAAAGACAATAAACAATTAAAAAAATAATAAAATGCACGCAAACCCAAAAAATAAAAAACACAACTTAAGTCGCTTTAAGTGGAAGGAAATGCGGCCGTACGGCTTGGAAACGCATTTCTGGCCGTACTGGCAACGTTTCTCGTACAGAAAACGTTGCAAGTACGGCTGGAAACACGTTTATAGGCCCTACGGTACACAGAAACGCGTTTCCGTTTCGTTTTTGGGTGAAACGGGGGTGGGACCCATGTTTCTTGCAACATAGGTTCTTTATGGTTGAATTTCTGAAGTATAATTGTTGAATGATATATTGAATAAGTTAAAAGAATATTTGCATCAAAAGTAATTATTAGAATTTCAGAAATATTGTGCTAACCCTAATTGCACTAAGAAAGTGAACATGGACCATGAAGACGTTGACCATCTCCATGTATTTGGGAACCTTTGGAGGCGTGATGTGGGCTGCTTAGACCTTTTGCTCTCTTTAGAAGATCAACCCCCCTTTTATGGAGCATTTACCACTTGACCACTTTATTTTTATGTTGTATTAGATTACTTGAATCTAGGAGTTAGTGACATTTAGTTTTGTTAGGCTAGGTGTAAGAAATTAAATCAAATAATGATATTTTATTTTAAAGGAAGTTAGATTTCACTCCATAAATAGAGGATGGCTTCATCATTTGTACTCATGGTTGGATTGTTAGAGCACTCATCTCCTAGATTAATGGAACTATCTTTATGGGATCATTTTTGTGTCAAGGGGCATAAGGCCACTCAGATCGATCCATTTGAGGTGCAACTTTGTCACTTGAAAGGAGGATGTCTCGAGGTTCTTCTTGCATGCTCTTTTTTGTTGGTTGGGGGTAATTTTTAATCCTCCCTACTAGCTAGCTGCTATACTCCAAAGTTCCTTAGTAAGAGTTTTGATCATATTTCATGCCATAGTCAATCTTGTGGTTGACGGCTTTCCTTGTGGAGGTATCCCTTCTCATGGGGCCTTGATTTCATGATTTTGCATTGATTAGCTGAGGGGTTAATTTAGCCATTGGGTTAAAACCTCTTTCCCTTATCCACAACCACCAGATAACTGACTTAAGAGTGCTTTCTTCTTGGTCTCATCTTGATGCTTGAGTCCTCTTGACTCCATATCTTTAGAAGGATATTGGCACTAATCTTCATATCCCTCCATTACCCTTTTCCTTTTTTAGAAAAACCTTAAAAATTTCCAAAAAAATGTTTCATTGAGGCTACAATGGACATCACCTTGTGTCCTTTTTTCTAAGCCTTGGTGATTCTAGTAGGGAAAACCCCCTTGAGTTGGAGAGGAGCTGGCCTAAAGAGGCAAAGGTAAGTCTTTGAGGCTACAGTGGGCAACCTATCGAGGTTCCACTTGGATTGGATGATCTGGGTTGAAGCTTTCACCATTCTAACATACAATTAGGGGGTAACAGGCCCATGGTTCCTGAAACTTTGTGTTGTCCTTTCCTCACATTATAGAGTGTTTTTTCTTCTACAAAATCAACAATCTTTATAGTGAGTGAAATGTTTGTAAGCTCTTCAATCTATATAGTATATACCATGCATGAACTTAACATCTTTTACACTCTTCTCCTTACCATGAATGTGTAGCAATCATTCTCTTACATGTCGGACACATTCCTTGATCTTGATGGATTTTCTTTTTTGGAACTAAGGCCCTTGGTTGAGTTGTTTTTTTCACAACATCTCCATGCACTTTAATTATATGGCCTATCTTTACTGTAAGATTTTTGTAGTTTTTAAAGTAAATGACATGCACATAAAAACCTGAATCAAGCACCAAAACGTAGAAATTCAACCTCAAAATTAATTAACCATGTGTCATTGTCCAAGCTTTTGTTTGCTGTTATAACTAACCACTAAATGCAATCCTACCGCTGTTTCTTCATGAGTCATGCCAATCACATCAATACGGCTGTAATAATCATTTCTGTTCATTTTTCAATATATTTTCGAACTAAATGTAAAAGTAATACAAATATCTTGTATACAATGACATCGGGTATTTTGTCTTAACGGATGATACCTAAGTTCTGTATATTGGCGTGCATAATATTTACAGTAACATTCTTGAAATACACAAAATTATCATAAGGTAATGGTTGTGGGATAAGTGGAACATCAAAGTTGCAGGAGAATTTAGGCCAAGCTTTGTAAATTGGCATGAAACTGTGGAAGCTTTTTCTGCAGTTTCTATTTGAAGCAGTGTGGAAAAAATCCCGATTTTATCCCGACTTTTTAAAAAAATCCCGATTTTTTGCAGGCGCCGATAAAATCCCCCAATTTTTTCCCGATTTTTTGAAAGTTGAAAAAGTCGGGATTTAATCGTTATAATCCCGACTTTTTGCCAACTTTTTCCAAAAAATCGTGAGGGAGGTAATTTTTTTAATAATTTTTAACTTTTTTTTTTGAAAAAATCGGGATTTTTTCCAAAAAGTCGGGATTTTTTCAAAATATGAATATTTTTGTATTTTTTTAGTTTTGCCGATTTTTTGCCGATTTTTTCGAAAAAATCCCGAGTTTGCCGATTTAATCCCGACTTGAAGCCTTGCCGATTTAATCCCGACTCCGACTTTTTCCACATTGATTTGAAGGTTAATTAAGCTATATTTTTCATTTAAGAATAGAGATTCTTATGCTCTTATCAAAATCTAGTACTGCATTAGTTCAATGATGGGCTGGAGCCAATGCATCATTTTCATGTAGGTTTGCTGTATTTTCTATCTGGCATTCAGGATGTATCCATGTTCATCCCTATGTTCTTGTGTTATTTAAAATCTTATTGTTACTAAATCCAAAAAACAACATTGATATGTTTGAACTCTCTGTAAGATTTCTTTTGTATATTTACTTTATGTTGTATTTGAGCTTATAGCTTCTTTCTGCAGGCATTAAGATGCATTGGAGACTTGGTTCTTGGGCATGCTCAGAACTGTGATGCTCTTGGCAGCAAAGTCCTTGGAGAGGGTCTGGATGTGGAACCTGCATTGAATTCAATTCTGAGAATTTTCCTCCGCACATCGAGCTTACAAGAATGTATTGCGGCTGAATACGTTTTCAAGTGCTTTTGTGAGGCAAGGTTTTATTGGATCTGCATTGTCTTATCTGATTTTAAATAATGATGTGCTGCCAGTTGAAACTCTTGTAAAATGCAAGCTTTCTTAATTTAACTTGTAATGTGATCATATTATATCATTTTGGTGCCTAGATATTTCTCATGATAAACTCAACTAGCAACAAGAAGCTGGAAATTCAACGAAGTCCAATTGTTGCATCCATAGCATGTATCATACTTTGCCAAGCACCCAATCTGGATTTATTCAAACATTAGAAAATCAGTAAATGTGCATTGTATCAATATTGATTTTACAATATTTATAGTAAATGAAATCAAAAAGACTTTACAGCTTTTCAAATCATATTTATGCCCCCCAGTAAACCAGGTAAAACCCTAGATATTGTTAAAACTGTTAATTTTCCACTGTTCTATGCTTAGTACAATCACTTAACCCAATCTTTTATTCAATTAGCAATCAAATTTAATCTTCAAATGATAAATAGTAATTGTAGATAGAACAGTAAATGCATTGTACAATAGAAGACAGTCAAGAGAAATAACAAGAGACACAAGGTTTTGGTCAAAGACCAGCGAAAAACTCCACAAGGGGGAAAACCCTTTCAAATTCTTCTATTAGATTGTCATCAAATGTTCAGTAGAGAGATATAATGTTCCAATTCATCAACCAAGAGTTAATGTCAAACCTTTGACTAACGAACAAAACCAACCAATCAATATCCAAAAGATGAGCCTAATAGTCAAATCTGCTCAGTAAGTCAAATCTGAAATTCTGGTCAAAGTTAACAGCAGTTGTAGCAGTCCAAAATTGTCAACAGTCAATGGTCAATAAACCTCCAAAACAGCTTGGTCAACTGTCAAAAATACAGCCATGAATGCTGGTCAAAGTGCAGTCAAAACAGTCCCAAAAAGTCCTCCAAATTCGTCCAATGTCAAAGTCTGCTGAAGCCCTAGTTACAAATCTGCAGTCAACCAAGGTTAAAGTGCCCAGAAAAGTTCGTCCTCCTTGCCAAAGAATTCGGCCTCCAAAACAGATGCAAAATCTCAGGTCAAACCAATCCCAAACTCCAAAAAGTCAACACTGGTCAAAGGCTGGTCATGGATAGAGTTCGGCCCAATCAGAAATCTTTTCCCTCCTTGCACGTGTGAAAGAGACCTGCAATTTTCAGAACAAGTCGAACCTCCAAGAGAAGAAGAAGATGTCTGATGATGATGTTCAAATGAGGTGACATTGAGGTGTATTTATATGATTCTTTGGAGACACAATTATGACTTTAGGCCGATGTGTACTTTTGTGTACTTGTAGGTTTTCCATTAAAAGTAATATTTTTCCTTGACCATATTAAATCATTCCAAGGGAAAATAGGGTCTTCTCTTGTTAGAATTGGCAACTAGGGCCAAATTCCACCTTGGGACAGCTCATATGATGCAGATGATATTTTTATTAGATTCCTCTTTTCGAGAGGTCCAAGATTGATTTAAAGATCATCTCATTCGGACAAGCAGAATGGTGATTTTGAATTTATTTTCACACATGTGCAAATTGTCAAGGTCGGCTTCAGTCAAATGTAGGCTCATGAAGCCCAATGGATGTGTCCCTTCACCCACTACGAAATGTATAAATAGCAGTGACCTCTCTCCTCATTTGAACATCATTCACTCTTCTCTCTCTCCACTTCAGATTGGTTCGTACAGCTTGGGTTTCTCTCTCTCTCTCTCTCTCACGTGTGGCAAAGGAGGCCAAAAATTTCAGATACCAATTGCAGGCGAAATTCCAGATTGCAGACCAGCGTTGACTAGGGCTTGTTTGACCGATTTTTATTGCGTTTTTCTGGGCAAAATTTTGATTTTTGCAGGCCATACTTGCTGGCACAGAAATCGAGGCATTTCACTGAGTTTGACCTGCATTGACCGAAGTTTGACTAAGTTTGACCAACGTTGCAGGGACTGTTTTGGGTTGACTTTGACCAAGAGGAGGGGTTTCCTAGGTGTTTGATGCCCTAACTAGGAGCAGATGCTACAACAAGGACTGGTTACTCGTGGTCTGTTGGAGGGAAATGTTAGAGTGGACCAAGTGTAAGCCTACGAGAGGTAGTTTGGTGGAGCTCATAGGTCTGATCAGCTAGAGGAGCAGTGGTTGTAGCCAAGGTTACTTGGGAGCGGGAGCGGGAGCGAAGCGCGGAGTGCCATTTTTAAAAGCTTCCGGTCCGGAGCGTTTTCAGGAGCGTTTATATATATATATATATATATATTTATTTATTTTTTTTAATATTTTTTATATTTTTTATATTTTGATGGATATATGTCAACAAAAACATGTAGAATGATGAATTAGACATAAAAAACATAAAAACATAGATTGAATCATATAACATCAATCATCTAGAAGTTATAATCTTCATCAACCACACCCACGAGTTGGAAGCATACAACATATTGACTGTTGAGTCTCGCAAATCATCAATCTGAAGGTTTCAAGCTTTCAAAATTCAATGTATAACATTTATCATCATTGATATATAACATTTATCATCATTGATTTCAAATTTCAATATCTAACATTTATCATCATTGATTCATTGATTTCAAAATTCAATATACATTTATCATCATTGATATATAGCATTTATCATCATTGATTTCAAATTTCAATATCTAACATTTATCATCATTGATTCATTGATTTCAAAATTCAATATACATTTATCATCATTGATATATAACATATATCATCATTGATTCATTGATTTCAAAATTCAATATATAACATTTATCATCATTGATATTATATAACATTTATCATCATTGATTCATTGATCACCATATAACTTTCATGAAGCATCATATTCATAATTCATAATGACTTGTAAACTTATAAATGCCAACTTCAAAGTTTCACCTTTCAAATTCAAATTTCAAACTTAAATTGTCATTAAATATATGAAAGAGTCAAGTTTCAACTGTTCAACTGTCAACAACAAATAGAAAAGACTAGTAAACAACAAATCTATTTTATCTACTGGCTGGCCCCTTGCCACGCCCACGAGAAATGTCTAATTTGTGCGAGCCACGAGGAAATGGTGGTCTTCTAGTACTCTCAGGAGTAACACGACCATGACTAGAAGGTGGAGGCTGGATCTGCAAAGGAACAATAGTGTGATATCGAGAACTGGCACTGGCACTGGCACTGGCACCCGCACTGCTACTAGTAGATGGTGGGACTGGCCCTGTGTGTGGCGGTGTTGCTGATGCTTCATCATCATCCCTAAAAAGTTCTGCTTCCAATTCTTCCAGATGTAACGTGCCATCCTCCAAATTATCATCCTCTGGGTTGTTGTCCCAGACTCTGTATGATTGATCCTCATTTGCCCGATCACAGTAATGGCTCAACAACCCCAAGTTATAATGCACATAAACCAAACTTTCAGCTTGGTTTTCATTCAGCTTGTTTCTTCTCACATTGTGTATAAAGCTGTAGGTGCTCCAACACCTCTCTGCAGAAGAAGTGTTCACAACCTGTGAGAGAACTTTTTTAGCCAACTTTGGCAAAAGTCCCATGCCGCCATATACTTCCCACCATGTGAGAGCATCAAATCTGTCCCTGTCTTCCATTGCATGGAAAGAACCAAAGTTAGCAGTGCAACTGAAGTATTTGCCTAATTCAAGGCGCAATCTAGCACACTTCTCCCTGTCAGGTACCAACTTGTCCAATGCCTTCATGTACCCCTCTTGTACTTCTGGATTTGTGTGAGCATAGTTATTAAAACCGGAACCGGTGACCGGACCGGTGGACCTAATGAACCGGGTTTCTAACCGAAACCGGTCTAACAGAGAGCGGTCATATCTCAATGAACCGGTTTTAAAAAAAATACATTAAATAATTATTTTTTAATAAAAAAAAACTATTTTTAAGATTTGCAACCATGATTCCAAGCCAATAGAGACAAAATATGCAAAGTTTGCTCATTTATATACCATGCAAAGGTGAATATATCAAAATGGCACCAAGTGCAATACATATCATCGAAAAATACATATGAAATGAGGCTCCAAATGGCCCATAAAGTCCAAAAACAATGCTACAAACTATGAGGCCATTGGCCTAATACAAGACTACATATTAGTGATCAACAACATAATCACTCCTCATCATGATCAAAATTATCACCACTACTAGACAAGGGATCATCAACATGAGCTACATAAATAATATGGCTCAAAGTTTGAGGACTCCTAAAACTCCTCTACAACTGTAGTAGTAGTAGTAGTAGCAAAAATAGACATCAAAACTACAAATCACTGAGCAACATGGTCTCTCATGAAACTCATCATTGATTCATCGCTACTAGAAATGGGATCATCAACAAGAGATACATAAGCATCATCTAGCTCAAAGTCTTCAGACTTGGATTGCTCAACCTTATAACATGATAGAAATTGAAAAAGTTTAACATGCCTAACCAATGATTTTGGTTTGAGTGAAGGGTTCATCTCCTCAACCTTAAAATGCAGTAGAAAAATATTAGCATGCCTAACCAGTTGTTTTCCTTTGATTGAAGGGTACATCAAGGTTCTTAAAGGACTTCATGCTCTTGATCAAATGCCAATATCATACCCTTACACATGATAGAATCAAATGGAAACATTGCAAATTCCCAAACCATGAAACCATGAAAACCATTAAGTCTGCTGAATTTTGAGTGAAACCTAAAATTCTAGTTTCTCCATATGAAATCCAATGAGGTCGAAACCACTCTTAAACATCCTGAGTCATTTCATGGTAATGTTAAAAATTTAAGTAAAAGGATGTTTAACATTACCATGAAATGTCAATGCTTCCCTTACCTCCACATCAGCCCTAAAACCCATTTCTGGCCCTAAAAAAATCGTTTTTTTCATTGAAAAAAATCTCCGCCCAGTGGGAAGCGTTTTTTGTTTCGGGGAGCATTCGCTCCCAAGCATTTTCGGAAACGCTCCCGAAAAGGCAGGGAGCGTTTTAACAGGTTCGGAAACGCGCTCCTGAAAACGCTCCCCTCAGGAAGCGTTTTCGGGAGCGCGTTTCCGAACGCTCCCAAAACGCTCCCGCGCAGAGCGCGTTTCGGGAGCGGGAACGAGAGGGGGGGGACGTTTCCCCGCAACCTAGGTTGTAGCCCATGTTCATTGTTGGAGAAGAGACTTGCAACAATGATAAGTGGCAACCCTCCGTGCCCTATGTTAGTCTTCATTGGAGCAGCTCAGGGAGACTATAGTGGGCTGAAGTCCCTGAGTCGCTGAGGAGCAGCAGTGGGCAGTTGAGAGTTGTTCACAAATGGAGTTGTGAACAACTCGACAGGAGTCTCGATGTGTTGTGCCCTTGATGGACTAAGGCACAACTAGTGAGCAGATTAGATAGTCGAGGTTCAGTGGCCAGATGGACTTGGATCGTTGATAGAGGCAGTGCTGCAGATTGAGAGCCAAAGGACCGGGTAGGTACAGGGTACGACCTAAAGGAGTTGAGAGAGTGCGCTACATCAACCAGATGGTCAAAGTATCTTGTTGAGAGTAGATTGGTTGTCGATGGACTGACACCAAGCCCCAATTTTGTATTCTTGTATCAGTGGATGTATGAGGCCCATTATCCTTGGTATGGGACCCCTAGATTGTTGTATTATTTAGTTTGATTAATATAATGAAGTTGGGTTATTGTACGAAATTGTGTAAAAGTTGTGTATATTTTGTGCACTAGTAGATTTATTGTTGTTTATATTCCGCTACGCAAAGTAGCTTCATTGTGATTCTTGGTTTGGTAGCATTAGTTATTTAAGATTCTATCCTAAACACCAGGATCGTGGAGAAACAACAGATCCCAAAGATCTTTATTGTTGAAGAAAGTCTCATCTCTGTCAAGTTCTATATGAATTTTTTCTTTCTTTTATTGAGTAAAAAGTAGAGTAGCATGCATTATTGGATATTCTAGAAGAGTCTTGATATTTGTGAAAGCATGGCGTCAATAGATAGAAGCATATGATAGTATAGAAGTTAGAGTCTACATAATCAATTTTCTTTGGGAAGGATCATCTGCCTTAAACCGAATGAGAAAATTAGGACCACATTGCATATTATAGTTCATCCAAACATTTTATAACATAATGTTAGAGGTAGTCATTTTGCTAAGATGAATCATCAAGATCCTATAAGAACCATCATTTTGGAAGGTTGTTAGAAAAAGCATTATGATTGGTATATATTCCATCTAGTATGGAAACAATACTCCCGAAGTATGAAGGAATGCGGATGGTCAAGCTGCAGTATGAAAGTTATAATGAAAGTATTTCTACTCTTGGAAAAAAAAACCTATCTTTGATAGGTATAAGAAGCAAGCTCATTCAAGAAAGGATGGCCAGATGGTTGTATGGAAGAGAAGGTATGCATATTTTAAGTAGCTCTTCTCCAAGGTAAGGTTCATATCTACAAGAATCATGCAAGAAGAGTTGGTTATGAGAGTGTGCTCAACCAATCTTCCATGTGATTATTCGATGCCTGAAAGAAGAAGTTTGATATACCTCTATTGGTTAAAAGATCAAGCCTCTCCCGCAAGATTGCATGGCATACATATAATAATATTGATCAACATCAATCTCCAAAAGAAAGAAAGGGAGTTAACAATAACAACTCCAAGGAAGATATTGTAGCTTGGTAATCAAGTTCGATCCATGGGCTCTCTGAATAAAACGGATGCACGAAGAAGGATTCTTGTACAATATGGAGATGGATTATGCAAAAGGATGTTGATCTTGAAGGACTCAAGTAAGCTAATGCTTTGATGAAATGGCCATCATGATAAGGTAATTATGATATTAATATTTTGATATTGGTTATCGAGCTACCATTTTGTTTTGTTACCTGGAAGGATATTGCAGGAATACTTGATGATAGTTGAGGCAAGTTCAATTGTTAGTGTTGAACTCAATTCAAAGAACATATGGATTGAGTTTATAGTTTTGGCAATTATGTAGTCAAGGTGTTTACATCATCGTCTTGAGATTGAAAGGTAACAGTGTAAGAAGATAACGTGATGTTCATGTTCGCTTTCATGTTTACGAGAAGATATGACTAGCTTAAAGTTTGATAAGGCTCATTATAATGCCTTCATTAATGATGACTATAGGAAAGTGATATGTAAGGATGATGGCCCGAACCTTGTCACAAAATTGAAAGAAGAATGGCTCCAAAATATCTAGGAAGAAAGAATCTGAACATGATGAGATGCAATGGAAAGAGGGAGCCATGCAACTATCCCCATGAAGAACTGGTAGTTGATATATTTATGAGGACAAACTATAAAGCATGTGATTATGACTTCCAAATTTGAAAGGAAGTGAAAGAATCTCCTCTATATTTGAGAGGGAGTAAAAGGGAACTCCTTGAATATATGAAAAGGAGCAAGGATCAATCCACTAATCAAAAGGGAGTGATGATGAACATCACATTTGTATTCTCTTCTTCATTTGTCATGCACTTGACCGAGACTAACAACCGTAAGTCTAAGGGAAGGCCATTGATCCAGGAGGATCGTGCTTTAGTGCAGATCGACAATGAAGTTCTGTTCATCTCCAATCATCTCCAGTTTGTCCGATGAGGAGTCCAGTCATCCTCAGTTTGCTCGATGAGGGTTACTTCGTCATGGTTATGATGTGGTTCGAATTTGGTGCATGGTCAAATTGTCATGTGGTGGAAAAATGTATGTGCATGGTGATGTCATTATGTAATGGTGTGTTGTAATCCTATGGTGGCAGCATGTGGTAATGATGTGGTGATCCTAAGCTAAGGTGTAAAATGGTGATATGTAACTTTGGATTAAGTCCTAAACCTAAGTCCTAAATCCTAAGACCTAAGTGTTAGAACTAGTGCAAAACCTATCTATTAAACCTATGGTGTAAACCTTATGCAAGGTTTCGGTCTATATATTAAAACATGTAATTCAAACGATATAACATTGCAGTTAACCGTGCGGGGAGCCTAACCGCAGCGGAACCGTCACACGGAGGTGACATGTGAACAGACGGGGATAGACCGCATAGTTGGAAGATTAACGCAGAACCTAACCACAACAGAAAACCACAACCGCCGGAGGATGGAGCTGTCACATGCAGAGTCACCGCACCGTTGTGAAGCCGCTGGGGACAAAACCGCGAGGTGGCAGCTAATGGTTAGACCACAACCTGTCACATGCAAACTGTCCACCACTCCGCACCGTTAGCAAACCGTCAAGGTCTATTTTTATTATAAAGTTTTTGTTAAATTTAGATAACCATGGTGTTCTATGCTTGATTCACTTTTACTTTAGTTTTTCTTAGGTTCGATACAAAATAGCAATCACATAAACATGAAAGTAAAATGCTGATAGAACACAATAATAGATAAATAGAAGACAAGCCAAATATAGATCAGATTTACAATTCCTTGTCCAGCAAAGATATGAGATATTGATGCATTACGACAGTCAGCAAGATGCTTCAACCAGCAAAGTCTTTCTCGGTCAGCCACTCCTTCATGTGTCACACCAACACCCCTCAAAGACAGATCATCACAAGTCAACGCTAGTCAACCTAGAAACAATGCATAAAAGTCAATGCAGGCAGCAACAAACAAGTCAACGCAGCAAATTAGGGCTTCTGTCAAACAACCCAGAATTCCTCGATTTTAGTGCCCAATTGTATGACCTCCTAAAATCGGAATTTTGGTAGAAGATTGAGGTCAAACGAACAAGGGTTGACCACGGTCAACGCTGGTCAATGCTGCAGCAAAAAGGCCTAGACAGATCCGTAGAAAACAACAACTTTGCTCCACACGTGTGAGGGGGAAAAGGTCTCCAAAGGCTATCGAACCAATAAGATCACAATGAGAGAATGTATGATGAATTGATGATGAAATGACCTCCAAGTCTCTCCAATTTATATCCATCAATGAGGGTGTGTGACACATCTATTAGGCATGTGAGCCTACATTACAAATCTGGCCGACCTTGCACATGTGGAAAATAAATTCAAAATAAATGTTCTACTCATCCGATCAAGATGATCTTTAGATCAATCTTGCACCTCTCCGAAAGAGGAATCCAACAAAAATATGACCATCGTCATATTGTAGGAATTTATAGGGTAAGTTCCTTGGATCAAACACCAAATGTCACCGCTCACGAACATATCACAAATTAGTACACCAGTATATCACGTGCTTAAAACCCTTGAAGAGGGAAACAGTCCATTACTTGAGCCAATGCGGCCACTTCGGGCAATTTATTAATATAAAAAGAAAATTTACATATGTTTCTCTCATAAACGATTACCGGACAAATGACCCTCCATGCTCTTTAAATAGAGATCATGGACCAATCGGGTGTTAAGCCATGGATCAAGTGTCGGTAATACCGAGGAGAGAGTGAACCGTCGGATCACTACATATCGTGATCATCGGATTATAAGTTACAAATGTACATAGTAAAGAAACACAGTTTACCTAACTCTACACTAGACCAAGTTATACTTAACTATTTCCTATGTGTCAGAATATCCTAACACATATCAGCAGTGCAACATGGAGTTTGGACCTAGTTGCCCAAAATTAACACTCCCTCTCAACTAGGGAGAACTCCATATGTCCACAAGTGCCATCCATCAGTACCATCATGTACTTTCACCAAACATCGTGCGTCATCTTGCCATAACTTGCTTTGCTGGCTCTTTATTTCAGGTAGACAAAAGGTGAGTCACAAAGACATCACACGCAGCTGACCCGAAGTCAACTTAGAGGTAAAAACCTCTCTTGGACTCAAAAGAGTCTCCTACTAACCCGAAGTTAGTTTACGGACCTGAATTTAGTTTAGAGGTAAAAACCTCATCATACTTGATCTCGGATCAAGGTGTTGGACATGTGCCATCCTAGACATAGAGAGTACGACAATCTCCGATGCGTCCATCAGTCTTGCTATTGGTCTTTATCCACATTTCCCACCTCATTGGCCAAATGAGAGGTACTTCCTATGAGTCCGAAACTCCATGGGTAGGATGTGTGCGGGACACAGATCAGAGAGAGGCAAACCAACTCAATATCATAACGGTGGGGCAGAAGCACAACAAGGTTCGGCAAGCCTAGCCCCGTATGTGCTTATAGCTCCAAGAAGCTATCCCCAAGCCCCCTCGAGCTCCTAGAGCAAATAGTCCAACTCAATCAGGACCCTCAAAATAGGGTCTTTCCACGATTCTAAGCTTCTCACGGAAGGTTAGGAACTTGACCTTCCCCAGGGGCTTCGTGAGAATATATGCGGCTTGCTCATCAGTTCCTATATGATCAAGCCTTATGGCGCCTCGCTGTACAACACATCTTATAATCGAAGGACTTGACCTTGAGATAGATGGAGGGTCACAGTCCCTGTCCCTTTCACGGGACAAGTGGCATTATCTCCAAGGATAATTTCCAGATTAGTATCCTTCTCAACCAAATTAGAAAGGGCTTCTTTATAACCAGTGAGGTACCTTGAAGCACCACTATCAATCAACCAGACATCCAGGGTGTCGGGTGGAGATGCAGCAGAGAGGGCAGATACAAGAATAAATTCATTTCTCTTACTATCAACAACATTAGACTCATTGTACCTGTAATTTCTTGATCTCTTGAAAGGTTGCACATTTCCACTACGATCAGAGGGAGCCTTCCTTTTTCCTTGGAACCTGTTGTTCCTGCCATTCCTTCTCGAGTTGTTGTTGTCATCATCCCTGGTAGAGTCCCTTCTATTAGGGCACTCTCTTGCATAGTGACCATACTTGTTACAAGTGTAACATCTTCCCTTCCTTCCTTTGGGCTCCGTTCTACCATGGTTTTGATTTCTTGGGCCACCATGGTTCTTCTTCTTTGCATGAGCGGCGAAGGCAGTAGGGTCACTTCCATTACCATTAGAGGCATACTCCATCATTCTTGTTCCCTCTTAAGTGCATCTCGTCAATATTTCATCAAAATTAGGAATCACATTATTATTGAGAATAATGGTATTGAATACATGCCAATCACGGGGGAGACCTCCAAGTGCAATAAGAACCGCCTCTCGATCAGATTTTGCTTCCCCAATAGCTAGGAGGTTATTCTCGATTTCAGTGAGCCTCATAAAATAGGATTGAATAGATTCATCCTTACCCTTCTTGATATTCTTCAGTTGATTCTTGAAGAAAAGGATTTGGTTAGCATTGTTAGCACTAAACATGCTCACCAGCTTATCATACATCTCCTTAGATGTCTTCAGCTCATAAATGTAAGCAACCAAGTGCTTATGAATAGAATCCTAGATAATCATCTTTGCTTTGATTTCCCCTTTTCTATACTTCGTCTT
Source organism: Pinus albicaulis (assembly GCA_034641835.2). Classification (NCBI taxonomy): domain Eukaryota; kingdom Viridiplantae; phylum Streptophyta; class Pinopsida; order Pinales; family Pinaceae; genus Pinus; species Pinus albicaulis. The sequence continues at coordinate 205,345,761 of CM076573.1, read as the reverse complement.
CGTGGCAACAATTGCATTTGATGGAGGCTCGTGAATATTTCCCTTTGCATAGTCCATGACATCTTGATCTTCTAGCGCCAAATCCAAGGACATCTTCCATGCATGATGATTAGACTTATCAGTCAAATTATCATTAGCCTTGAAACCCTTGTATGTTGAGGAGGCCATTTGTCCTTGATGGGATTTCTTCCTTCAGAGATTGCTTCTAATACCAGCTTGGACTCTTGGACTTTGTTTTCACCTCAGCTCTGATACCATGTTAAATTTAGATAACCATGGTGTTGTATGCTTGATGAACTTTTACTTCAATCTTTCATAGGCCCGATACGAAATAGCAATCACATAAACATGAAAGTAAAATGCTAATAGAACACAATAATAGATCAATAGAAGACAAGCCAAATATAGATCAGATTTACAATTCCTTTTGTCTAGCAAAGATATGGGATATTGATGCATTACGACAGTCCGCAGGATGCTTCAACCAACAAATTTTTTCTCGGTCAACCACTCTTTCATGTGTCATACCCACAACCCCCAAAGACAACTCATCACAAGTCAACGCTAGTCAACCCAAAAACAACGCAAAAAAGTCAATGCAGGCAACAATAGAAAGGTCAACACAACAAATTAGGGCTTCGGTCAAACAACCCAGAATTCCTTGATTTTAGTGCCCATCTATATGACCTAAAATCAGAATTTTGGCAGAAGATTGAGGTCAAACGACTAAGGGTTGACCACAGTAAATGCTGGTCAATGCTACAACAAAAAGCCCTAGATAGATCCGTAGAAAACAATAGCTTTGCTCCACACGTGTGAGGGGGAAAGGGCCTCCAAAGGCTATTGAACCAATCAGATCACAATGAGAGAATGTGTGATGAGTTGATGATGAAATGACCTTTAAGTCTCTCCAATTTATATCCATCAATGAGGGTGTGTGACACATCTATTAGGCATGTGAGCCTACATTACAAATCTGGCTGACCTTGCACATGTGGAAAATAAATTCCAAATAAATGTTCTGCTTATCCGATCAAGATGATCTTTAGATCAATCTTGCACCTGTTCAAAAGAGGAATCCAACAAAAATATGACCATTGTCATATGAGCAGTGCAACATGGAGTTTAGACCTAGTTGCCCAAAATTAACAGTTTATTTATGGGTTTTGAAGTTATCAACGCTATGTTTATTTTTAAAACCATCTAACCTTATCGATAAGGTGTTTCATTCTTATTGTACCGAGAGTTTCAATCCACCTTATCTCATTAATTTATAAAACAACCTTGGCATATTTGGCCCAAAGGAGTTCGAGAACCGACACTATTTAACCTTATCTATTTCACCATGATGATGGAGGGAGTGATTTTGAAGTCTTGTATTCAGATTCTAGAAGACAGAGGCTGTTTTGTTTTCAGTGTAACTTGGTCGTCCGGAGGCGGAATTAGGCGCAAAGATAGGCGTTGGAAAGCTAGGAGAGAGATCTTTCTATTGACAGTGACCAGAGCTGCCTGCGAGCACGTTTAGTCTGGTATTTTTCTGTGTAAATACTTCCTTGGATCAATCCTTAATAAAACAAACACTCATCTTGAAAGCGGTCTCGGAGACGTGGTTCACCAGGGACGAACTCCGTAATCAATGTTTGCTGTCTCTTATCTCTGTTCTTTGCTGCAATTTCATGTTTAATAAGCTTCTTAAGTTCTGGTTTAAGTCGTTAAATCATTTGCTTTGCTTCAGTCTTCCACATTAAGCGATTGAGTTAACAATCAATTCACCTGTTGGCAAATAATCAGTTCTACTTCAGTATTAGATCAGATCTATTTTAGATCATATATTTTGGTATTAGAGCAGGTTGTGTTTTAAGATTTTTTCCACTGAATGTTAACCAGGTCCATATTGCGATGTGGAGAAGGAACGCTTGAGGAGATAGACTCAGAAGTTGGAAAGCAAAAAGTCGCTCATCAATCAACAATGGGAGGAATCGATGCAGGTGAAACTTCTGAAGTGAAGGTCATGGGCGAAGAACAAATTCAACAAATGTTTTTGAACATGCAGCGGATGTTGGGAGAACTCTACGAAGAAAAGAAGGCGAGAGATGCAACTCCTTCTTCAAAGGCATCGAAGAAGGACAGGGGAAAAGGAAAAGCTGATAAACCTCCTTCTCCTGCATCATCTTCTTCATCATCATCATCTTCTTCTTCTTCTAGTTCAGATTCTAAAACATAAAAGAAACCTCAGAAATCTCTTTTGAAACTTGATGTAAAATTTGAACTACCTATTTATGATGGTGAAATGAATCTTGAGAAACTAGATAACAAGATTAAACAGTTAGAAGTGTATTGTAGAATTTAGAACATTTCTAATGAAAGAACAAAAATTCAGTTAGCTACACTTAGAATGGGGGGAACAACTTTAATCTGGTAGGAAAGTAAAACTCAAGTAGATTTAAAGCGGAAAGGTAAAGTCATCTCTTCATGGTCTAAGTTTTTAAAAGCTCTCAGAAAACAATTCTGTCCTTTGGGATACATGCAACAAGCTGTTATTGATTGACAACATATGAGGCAAGGTAAAGGGAAAAATGTTCAGGAGTTTACTTAGGAGTTCAGGAAGAAAGCTTTGGCGCTTGGTATTCCTTTGGATACACGTGAAACTTTATTAAAGTACATTGGTAGTTTACATTCATATTTACAACATACGTTATTGATGTTTAATCGTGATGACTTTAATGAAGTGTGTGTTCAAGCCATACATATTGAATTAGGTGGCAGACCGTTCAAGTTTTCACAGAGAGCGTCCAAACAGTTGGAAGTCAAGGATTCCAAAGACATAAAGAGGAAGAGCAATTCGAAGGGAAAGAAAACAACAACAACTCAGAAGGAAAGTGAAAGACGTACCTATACTCACTGCTAGAGGATCGAACATGATGAAGAGAGATGTTGGAAACTTCACCCAGAACTCAGACCAAAGAAGTTCTAGAAGAAGAAAGGTGAAAAGAAGGCTAATGCAGCAATCCAACAAGATTTGGGCTCTGATTCAGGTGATGAAAGGAAAATAACCGCAATGGTTTCGACAGGTAAAAGTTTTGACACTAGTTCAAGTTATAGTACTTCTGCATCTTCAAACATAAATCATCTGGATGAAGATAAAAGAGTTGAATTATTTCACATAAGGGTAACTTCTAAGCACACAAAAAATAGATACTTTGTTTGACAATGGATCACAGGCAAATTTAATATCTGAAGAATTAGTTAAGAAATTGGATTTGGAGACATAGAATCATCCAAGACCATACCCATTAGGTTGGCTAAAAGAAAAGACTAAGATTAATGTCACAAAGCAGTGTCATTTAAAATTTGCCATCACAACTAATTACATTGATGAAGTGGATATAGATGTGATACCATTAGACATATGTGGAATAGTGCTAGGAAGTCCTTATCTCTATGATTGGGATGCAGTGTTTCATAGGAAAGAGCATAAATATCACCTTAAGAAAGATGGAATTGAATACATTGTCCGGGCACATAAAATCAAGACTCACTTGGATTTAGTTACTGCTAATCAGATGAAGAGACTAATAAGTTCAAGTAAGAGATATGTACTCATGGTTGTAAAAGAACAACATAAGGATCAACATGATGCTTTTTCAGGTTGTGAATCTCAGTTTAAAGATAGCTTGGTTAAAGTGGCAGATTCTTTTCAAAGTCTATTTAAAGAACCAAAACATCTGCCTCCTAAACGGGAAATGCAACATGAGATATAATTGATGTCTGATGCCCCTATTCCTAATGTCATAATGTATCGCATGTTAGTTATAGAGAACAAAGAAATAAAGAAACAAATCCAAGAGTTGGTTGAAAAAGGTTTCATTCGACCTAGTTCATCTCCATGTGTTTCACCCATAATTTTGGTTCCTAAGAAAGACGGGACATGGAGAATGTGTGTCGACTTTAGGGCCTTAAATAAAATCACAATCAAGAACAGGTATCCTCTTCCTAGAATAGATGATTTACTTGATCAGTTGGAAAATGTTGTCTATTTCACTAAGTTGGATTTGCATAGTGGGTATCATCAAATTCGCATTGCAGAAAATGACATCTGGAAAACTGCATTTAAAACTAGGCAGGGACTATTTGAATGATTAGTGATGCCTTTTGGTTTGTGTAATGCTCCAACAACTTTCACGCGGGTTATGAATGATGTATTCCGTCCATACATTGATAAGTTTTTCATAATATACTTAGATGATATCCTCTGTCAGGCCAGGAGGTAACTCCGCAAATTGGAATATGAATTTGATGGAGGGTGTGCATGAATTTATACATAGAGGTGAGACTGTTGGGATTCATTTCCCAATATCTCTTAGCCTTCCTTATTTCCTAATTTACAATATTACACAATCTCACCCAATCCATTAGGATTAGGTGTCAACATTCCCCCCCTTAATCTGAAGGGATGTTGGTGAGTCCAAGCATCGTTCTGAATTTTTCAAACTTTTCTCTTCCAAGTGCTTTGGTGAAGATGTCTGCAGTCTGTTCATTTGTGGAACAATGACGTAGATGGATAGTTTTGGCCTCAACATGATGTCGAATTAGATGGTATTTTGTATTGATGTGCTTTGTTCGATCATGGAACTTTGGGTTCTTGGCCAACTTTATTGCAGAAGTGTTGTCGATCATGAGTGGAGTTCAATGCATTTGTTTCATCTGCAAATCTTCAAGGATTTTCCTGAGCCACACAATTTCCTTTGTTGCTTCAGCTGCTGCCACATATTCTGCCTCAGTTGTGGAATCTGCTAGAATTGATTGTTTGCGTGGTCTCCATGAGATAGCTCCTGATCCAAGACTCATGGTATAACCTGAAGTAGATACCCCAGTTTCTTTGTCCCCATCAAAGTCTGAATTAGAGTATTCGATCAAGCTGAAGTCGCCCACCTGTGTATATTTGAGTCCAAAGTCTTGAGTCCCCTTCAAGTACTTTAGAACTCTTTTTGCAGCAGATCAATGTCCTTCAGAAGGTTTTTGCATAAACCTGGAGAGGATTCCAACAACAAATGAGATGTCTGGTCTGTTAGTAGTCAGGTAGATAAGATTTCCTACAAGCTGTCTATACTTCGTTGCATCCTCGAATTCCTTCCTTTCAATGGATGTGAGCTTCAAGTTTTGTTCCATTGGAGTGGTCAAAGGATTTCATTCATCCATGCCAAACTTGTTCAAAAGATCTCTAATGTACTTCTATTGAGAAAGGAATATAAATTTAGGATGTTGAGTTACTTCAATACCTAGATAGTAGTGAACATAGCCCAAATCAGTCATTTCAAAACCTTTCTTCAATTCTTTCTTTATGGATGCAGTATAACTCTCATTGTTCCCTGTCATCGAAAGATCATCTACATACACCATAAGATATACAACTGTTTTCCCAACTTTCTTAACAAACAAAGTTGCATCATCAAGATCAAAATGTTTGAAGTTAAGTTTCAGAAGATGCTCAGTTAATTTCTCATATTAGACTCGCAGTGCTTGCTTGAGGCCATACAAGGATTTTATAAGCTTGCATACTTTGTGTTCTTGGCCCTTCACAACAAATCCTTCTGGCCGAGACATAAAAACCTTCTCCTTTAGATCTCCATTCAAAAAGGCGGTTTTTACATCCATCTGATGGACTTTCCATCCCCTCTGAGTTGCTAAGGAAAAGAGTGTCCGGATGGTGGCCCATTTTGCTGTGGGGGCAAAAGTTTCCTCAAAATCGACCTCTTCCTTATGTGCAAAACCTTTTGCCACAAGCTTGGCTTTGTGATTGTCAAGTGAGCCGTCCGCTTTGTACTTGTTCTTGTAGACCCACTTGCAGCCAATTGGTTTGGTTCCCAAAGGAGGATCAACAAGCTTCCAAGTGCCATTCTTTATCAAGGCATCATACTCCTTTTGCATCGCTTCATTCCATTTAACATGAGAAGCGACTTCTTTGAAGGAAGTTGGTTCAAGATCTGTAGACAAATTCAGTTGATAGTTATAAGCAATATCCATATCAATAGGTGAATCAGAATTATCTATGTCACCTCCATTTTGTCTGGTGTAACTTCTTGTTCCTATCTTTCCAACCTCATCGGGACGAATTTTTCTAGTGTCTTTGTCAGCCCATTTGAAGGACCTTTCTGAGATGGCCTAGGCTGCTCATTTGACTGAGTTGGAATTGAATCAAGATTTAATCTCCCAATTTTGTTAATCACATCGTTCAAGGTGTCATCCGTGGTTGGTTCTTCATGTGGGGGAGAGAGTGCTTCAGAAGATGATTCCACAGATTGATTCAATATAGGAATCGCCCCTTCAAGATGTCGTATCTGATTATCAAATTCTTGAAACGACTTTGCATGTGTGAATCCATCCAAGCGATCAAGTTGTCGCTCAACAACATTGTCAGTCTTGGAAGATTCAAGGAATATGACATCTTTGGATACTACAAACTTCTTATTGACTTCATCATAGAGATGATATCCTTTGGAGCTATTGGAATACCCCAAGAAGATACATTTTCGACTTCTAGCACCAAGTTTATTCCTTTGTATCTTAGGTATCAAAGCATAACAGGTGGAACCAAAGACCTTGAAATGCTTTACCGAAGGAATGTGGCCATCCACATTTCATAAGGAGTTTTTTTCTTTTTTCTTTTTCTCTTGTTCTGATTGAATTTAAAGGACACCTAGTCTTTATGTACACAACACATAGAACTGCATCAGCCCAAAACATCAATTTTAAATTCTTAAAAAACATCATGGAGCGAACCATATTTAAAATTGTCCTGTTCATTCTTTCAGATACACCGTTCAATTGGGGATTATAGGGCACATTTGTTTGATGTTTGATCCCATGTTGGCGAAGATAGTTTTCAAATTCGTTTGAAGTGTATTCTTTTGCATTATCAGTGTGCAAAGAGCCAAAATGAGTTTGTGCATCATTTTCAATCCATGCATGAAAATTCTTGAATGTTTGAAAAGCATCAGATTTGTTCTTCAATAAGTAAACCCAACACATTCTGGTGTAATCATCAATAAATGTCATCATATATTTATTTCCATTTGCAGAAGCAACAAGCATGGGGCCACATAAATCTGAATGAATAAGCTCAAGTTTCCTATGTGCTCTGGAATGTGAATCATGAAAGGACTGTTTGCTATGCTTTCCTAGAATACAAGCATCGCATTGCTTAAGTTTCCTAGGAATTGTAGGCAATCTAGTAACACCACTTTTCTTCAACAATCGAAGGCTGTCATAGTTTAAGTGTCCAAATCTAGCATGCCATAAAAGGCTTGATGGGAATGTACCTTCATCATGATGAGAACTGAATGCAAAGTTTTATGCATGAGTAGAGGAACCTTGCAGCTTTAGGAGTCTTCCATCTTCTATTCCCTCCATGACAAGTGAGCGATCTGATGCTTTTTTGACCTCAACCTTGCCATCAAACATGTGAATGGAGTGTCCTTGCTGGCGGATGTGGACCAAGGACATCAAGTTTCTCCTCAACTCAGGGAGGTATAGAACCTCATGTAGTAGATGATCTAGAAGACTAAGCAACTTAAGCCTGATTGTGCCAAGCCCTGATGGCTTGAGGTTGGATTTATCTTCGAAGTATACTGCTCTATCAACTTTGTCAGTAAATTCTTCAATTTTTTTTTTTCTTTTCTAAAAATCATGTGACATGTTTCTCTTGAATCTAGCAACCAATCATTTCTCCAAGATGTAAATGAAACATCAAACAAGTCTTCAGTTACTCCATTATTACAATGTGCTACAACATAATGAGCAAATTTAGGTGCTTTACCTTTGTCTCTGTCATGAGTTTCACCTTTTTCTTGATTTCTTTGCTGCTCAATTTTATCTCAAGACAACTTACATGTCGATGCATCATGCCAATCTTTATTGCAGCATATGCAATGAAGATCAGATTTTCCAGTTTGAGTTTGTCTGCCTCCCTTCCTCTGAAATTCCTTCTTTCTCTTCCCCTTCAGCCACCTCTTCCTCTGGAAGAATCTTGAGCATGGCTCTTCTCTCTATGTGCGAAACATATAGCCTCTTCAGAAGACAGAGGGGCTGTCATCTTTCCAAAGGCCTTCTCTCTTTCTGCAAACTTTTTCTCAAGGGAATCAAAGGTGATTTTCATGAGGTTTCCACTTGGTTGCAGTGACTCAAGGTAATGAGTAAGTGGGATACAATGCCTTAACATAAGCTATGAGAGGTATGTCAACTTCTACACCAGTATTCTTAATGTCATGCATGATAGATCTTACTTCTGATGCTAAAGCAAGAGGGTCATCATTTTTCAATTCAAGGCTGAACAACTTAGTCATTAATTGAACAGTTTCAAGTTCTGAATGTGAGTCATAGAGTTCTTTTAATTTGCTCAAGGCTTCATAGACATTTGAAAACGGTGTAATATGGCGACTCACCTCTTCATTTATAGAAATTGCAATCAAGGCATAGGCCTTGAAATTATTTTTTTCCCAAATGGCGATCTCTTTGTTTGAGGTGGGCTTTGTCGGTGGATTGTCTCCTTCTCCTTCACAAATTCCTCTCCACAACTCATTAAAAATGAGTCTGCTTGATTTTTCGAGACCATTCAGGATAGTTCTCCTTGCCGGAGAGAACAACTCCCACAATAGATATGAGAGAATGCATTCTTTAAAAAAAAATCACTTTGCTACCATTGTAAAATACTCAATTCTGGTGCTAAGAGAAATTAAATTCTGCACACGAATTTTTTTTTTTGTAAAACTTTTCTTTTGGTAAAAAAATGCAGAGGGCAGAAATGGGGGAGGGATTATTTGAGGGAGGGCAGAAATGGGGGAGGGTGGGCGCATGTGGGAGGTCAAATGATGAGGGTGCAGGAGGTGCGAAGGGCCACGAGAGGCTGAGAGCCACGAGAGGCCGAGAGCTACAGGAGGGCATGTCGTTGGGGATTGACTGCGTGTATGGAGGAGGCCCTAGAAGCAGTGGGAGGGCAGCGTGGCCGAGAGGGAGGCTCGATGCAGGAGTCCGGCGATGGAGGAAGACCGATGGTGTAGCTGCAGTGAAGGGTCGATGACGGATGGAGTGAGGGAGCCGACAGAGGGAGGCTGCATTGGTGATGCAGTGGGAGCGATATAGCAACAGTTGGCGGTGGAGGGAGACCCAAGAGGCCAAGGGGGTCACGCAACACGTAGCAAGTAGGCTGAGCTGCAATGGGGAGGCCACACAATAATGGCAAGGAGGCCAAGATGCAGTGGGGAGGCCACGTAGCAATGGTCAAGGGAGCGGAGTGGAATGCCAAGGCTGAGCTCAGGAGGCGTAACTCCCAGGAGAATCGAGCACCGAGGAGGTAACTCATAGGAGATGGGAGCGCCACAGATAACTCGTAGGAATGCTGAGAGCGTGAAGGAGAGGGCAGAGAGGCCATCACTGTTTTCAATTTTTTTTTTTTATGTATCTACAAAATTCAATGAGGAATAATGGGCAACAGACTATATGACAAAGAAGGAGCAGTTCTGCCAGGTGCTGGCTGAGAGGTAGAGAGGCAGGTCTGCCAGGAGGGAGTTAGAAGGGCAAGCATGCCAGAAATATAGCTGGCTCTGATACCATGTCAGGCTAGGAGGTAACTCCGCAAATTAGAATATGAATTTGATGGAGGATGTGCATGAATTTATACATGGAGGTGAGACTATTGGGATTCATTTCCCAATGTCTCTTAGCCTTCTTTATTTCATAATTTACAATATTATACAATCTCATCCAATCCCTTAGGATTAGGCGTCAACATCCTCATTTTCAGTTCCAGTATGGAAGAGCATGTTAGGCATGTTAAACAGGTTTTCAAAGTGTTGCACAGGGAAAAATTGTATCTTAAACTATCCAAATGTGAGTTTGGGAAAACTTCAGTGATTTATCGTGGTTACATAGTTGGAGGTGGTCATTTGAAGATAGATCCAACTAAAATCGATCTGATTGTTAAGTGGCTAAGACCACAGAATGTGACTGAAGTTAGGAGTTTTCTAGGTGCATTTCAGTATTGGAGAAAATTCATTTCTCAGTTTTCTTTGATTGCATCACCGTTACATGCTTTAACAGGTTCTAAAGCTTCCTTTCAGTGGGGAGGGAAACAACAAAAAGCTTTTGATTCACTTAAGCAGAAAATTGTCATAGTACCAATCTTAGCTTTATCAAATCTTCAACAGCCATTCGAAATTGAAACAGATTCTAGTGGTTATGCAATGGGTGAAGTTTTACTTCAAAATGGGAAACCTATTTGTTTTCATTCAGAAACTTTTTCTAAGGCAGTAATAAATTATTCGACATATGATAAAGAACTGTTTGCTTTGGTTGAAAGTGTAAAGAAATGGAAACACTACGGGCCTCGCATGTATGAAATAGTTGTTAAGTACATGAAAGGATGTGTGATGTGTTCGACAAGCAAGCCAAGTAATCGAAAGATTGGTTTGTATATGCCACTTCCAGTTCCTTTGCAACCATGGGACATCATTTCCATGGACTTTGTTGGAGGACTTCCTATGTCCAGGAGAGAGCATGATTACATGTATGTTGTGGTTGATTGTTTAAGCAAGATGTGCATTCTTGTTCCATGCAAAAAGCAAGTGACTACATAACAGACGACACAAATGTTCTTTCAACATGTATGGGTTCATTTTGGGTCACCTACTTCCATTATTTCTGATCGAGACACTCGCTATGTAGGAGAGTTTTGGTCCACTTTGTGGGGACTCATGGACAAAAAGCTGAAGAAGAGCACAACTTTTCATCCACAGACCGACGAACAGATAGAAGTGGTGAACAGGACAGTGATACATATTCTCCGAGGTTACTGCAGCAGGCATCCTAAGTTGTGGGATGAATCTTTACCTTATGTGCAACATGCTTACAATCGAGCCTTACATTCTTCGACTCATTGATCGCCATTTGAAACATGTTTTGGGTATCTACCAAAGTCACCAATGGACTTCATGTTCGGTGAAGAAGATAAAGTGGATGGACACGACGATTCAAATAAAGAAGTTAAGTTCATTCAACGGATACAACAGATACATGAAGCAGTCCAAGATATTCTAGCGTTGTGAGAGAAGAGTCAGGCCAAGTACAAAATGCACCACGACAAGCATCAAGTCGATCATCATTTTCAGGTCGGTGATCAGGTATGGTTGTATATTCGTAAAGACAGGTTGAAAGGTGAAGGTAAGAAATTGAAACTCATTAGGTATGGTCCTTTCAAGATTGTTGAAAAGGTTGGAAATAATGCATTCCGGTTAGATTTACCACCTTACATGCGTATTTATTTAGTTGTAAATGTAGAAAATTTGAAGTTGTATGAACCTCCGATGATCATTGATCCAAAGGAAGATACAAAGATTCCTACCGTTGATGATTTGGCACCTGAGTATATGAATGAGTTGCAGGAATATACCATCTAGGACAAGAAAGTTCACACTTCCAGGCGAGGAGATGTTGAATATTTTCGAGTGGGGCTCAAGGGCATGAATCTGAGAAAGGCGAGGTGGATGGAGATTGGAAAAGTGAGGGAGCTGTACCCTCACCTGATGTCTACTTAAATCAAACTTTTGTTGGTCCAAAGGCTTTCAAGTGGAGAGGATTGATCCAGGAGGGTCTTTCTTCAGTGCAGTTCGACAATGAAGTACCGTTCATCTCCAGTGATGTCCAGTTTGTCCGATGAGAAGTCCGGACATCTTCAATTTTCCCGATGACAGTTACTTCGTCATGGTGATGATGTGGTTCGAATTTGGTGCATGGTCAAATTGTCATGTGGTGGAAAAATGTATATGCATGGTGATGTCATTATGTAATGGTGTGTGGTAATCCTATGGTGGCAACATGTGGTAATGATGTGATGATCCTAAGCTAAGGTGTAAAATGGTGATATGTAACTTTGGACTAAGTCCTAAACCTAAGTCCTAAATCCCAAGACCTAAGTGTTAGAACTAGCGCAAAACCTATGTATTAAACCTATGGTGTAAAACTTATGCAAGGTTTCGGTCTATATATTAAAACATGTAATTCAAACCATATAACATTGCATTTAACTGCACGGGGAGCCTAACTGTAGCGGAAGCGTCAGGCGGAGGTGACATGTGAACAGGATGGGATAGACTGCGCAGTTGGATGATTAACGCAGAACCTAACCACAGCAGAGAACCGCATCCGCCGGAGGATGGAGCTGTCACATGTGGAGTCACCGCACTGTTGGAAGCCGCCGAGGACAGAATCGCGAGGTGGCATCTAATGGTTAGATCACAATCCATCACATGCAAATCGTCCATCGCTCCGCGCCGTTAGCAGACCGTTAAGGTCTATTTTTATTATAAAGTTTATTTATGGGTTTTGAAGTTATCATCGCTATGCTTATTTTTAACACCATGTAACCTTATCCCTAAGGTGTTTCATTCTTATTGCACCGAGAGTTTCAATCCACCTAATCTCATTAATTTGTAAAAGAACCTTGCCATATTTGGCCCAAAGGAGTTCGAGAACCTGCACTATTTAACCTTAGCCATTTCACCATGATGATGGAGGGAGTGATTTTGAGGTCTTGTATTCAGATTCTGGAAGAGAGAGGTTGTTTTGTTTTCAGTGTAACTTGGTCGTTCAGAGGCGGAATTGAGCGTAGAGATAGGCGTTGGAAAGCTAGGAGAGAGAGCTTTCTGTTGACAGTGACCAGAGGTGCTTGCGAGCACGTTTAGTCTTGTATTTTTATGTGTAAAGACTTCCTTGAACCAATCCTTAATAAAACATACGACCATCTTGAAAGCGGACCCGAAGACGTAGTCCACCAGGGACGAACTCCATAATCAATGTTTGCTGTCTCTTATCTCTGTTCTTTGCTGCAATTTCATGTTTAATAAGCTTCTTAAGTTCTAGTTTAAGTCGTTAAATCATTTGCTTTCCTTCAGTCTTCCACATTAAGCAATTGAGTTAACAATCAATTCACCTGTTGGAAAATAATCAGTTCTACTTCAGTATTAGATCAGATCTATTTCAGATCAGCCATGAAGGAGAATTGTGGATGGAGGATTGGATAAGCATATGTGAATTCCTTGTGGATAGAAAAATCCAAGAGAGGAAATTGACTGACACTCTTTGAGGATTGGACAGGTATCCAAGACAAGAGTGGTCGAAGAAGACACATATTCTTTGAAGATTGGGAATCCAATATAAGAATAGTCTTAAAAGGACATACCTAGTGAACATTTGGATGGGGTATGTACCTTGAAGAGGTAGTGTGGTATCTCACATAAAGCCTCCCAGCATTATTCTCTTGTATAAGAAAGAGCTTGTCAAAGTTAAGGCCTTACTATGTTGAAATGGTTGGTCATGCTGCTGATGCTTAAAGATGGCTTACCAATCCAACTCTTCTTATGAGAACTTTTTAGTTTGAGAAGAACCAGTTGAACAATTATGAATACCTCCCTAGTTAAGAGGGAGTGTTGGAAAATGTATCTAGTTTCGTTCTTCATAATTGTCATTGTACTCTTGTTAATATGTATATCTTGGGTAACAAGAAAAAGAAGAAAGAAAAATTATTATTTACAAGCATGAGTTTCATGCTTCATTTGATTGGTCTTCTAGGTGTTGAGAAATTGTAGGGCTAGAGATCAATCCAAATTCTCTTCTTGATAATTACTTGTGAGCTTATTTGATTTACTTATGTCTTTTCTTCTTAGCTTATTTAGTTTTTTATCAATTCAATTATCAAAATACAAGAGACACCAAAATTAGGCTCCTTGAGCTAGGGCAAAACCTCTCCCTCTTGGAGAGGAAAACCCACGAGAAATTTTTCTTATAGATTTTCAGATGACAAGTACCAAGACCATGACTTAGACCCTTAACTCTTGAAAGCCCTCAAGACCTTGTTATTGCTTCCTGTTTGGCTCCTTAAGTTGCTTCTTCTTCTTTACATCGACCTGCACTGTCTTGCATTGTCCAACACCCTTGAGTACTTCCTTCTTCGTTTATACACAGTTCTGCACTTGCTCCTTCAGTGGAACTCAGTCTTTCTCCAAATATCTTGACCTTCACTATTTTTGCTTTCAAAAGGACCTTTCTTTACCTTTCAGTACTTAGCATATATTAGCACCGAACAATACACCATACTCGAACATTTGTAATAGCATAATCTTTCCTACAGGATTTTGCATCAAAATAAGGATCACGAGACTTATTTCTCTTCGCTGAAGTGAAGCTTTTGTTTACTGACTTAACCCTTTTTCTTCGCACCAAATTTTAGTCCTTTTAGCACGTACTCAAATTGGCCTTCTTTCTCGCTGGAATAGGTCACGACTCCTTGGATGTATGCGAGGTACAACAACTTAAATTCAGATTTAGTTATACTTCGGCCTTCTTCATGGATTATCCTTTATACCCTTCGAATTAAGACTGATCCTTGGTTCATATTCTACTCACCGAACTTATTCGAAAATCTTATGTCAAATGAACTGGAGAGCAACTTATATATAGAGGTATACTTTCTGGTTTTAGGCCGACTCACCAATCTGAATTTGGGCCGACTTGTCCATAGCTTGAAGGCTGACATGAAAAGCATTTAATGAGGTATTTATTCACGTATATTCTAGCGTTGTGAGAGAGTTGTCTTCATTGTATTGGAACTTGATTTCCAACGCTTTTTGAGCTTGTCTTCTAGTTTGTTTGAGGGCTGTTTGTGAGCTTCTTTACAAGGTCTTTGAAGCATAGGTATCTAAACTAAATCCTTCATGTATATGACACTTAATGATAGAAGAAGACAAGAACCTAGAAGACATCAAGAAGAAGTCTATCTACATAATAAAAATCTTGCTCATGAAACCCATGAAGCAAGTACACCAAATACATTTTATTATCTTTGTATTTTTTTTTTTACATAAATACATAATTACATAGTCAACATGAAGACTGACTTAGTTACACTTTTCAACACTCCCTCTTAACTAGGGAGGTATTCATACAGGTACATGGTCACTTTCAAACTGAAGAATCTCATAAGAAGAATCAGATTGGTAATAGCATCTGTATAGCATCATATCAACCATTATTGTCCTAGTACAAGGCCTTGATTAACAGCCCCATCTTTCAACGAGACAATGGGCTACAATGTTGGCGAGACACATGACTAATAGACACCATAGTCATTGTCTGTCCAAGGTACATACCCAGAGTATGACCTTCTTGGACTATTCTTCTCTTGGGTAGCCAACCCTCAAAGAATATCAGTTCACGACTACTCTTATCTTGAATGCCCTATCTCATTCTCAAAGAGTATCGAATGCAAGATGATTACCCAATCCTCCATTCTGTCTTCCAGGTGAAGACCAGAATGATGTGTTTATCCATTCTCTTCACATGGCCTTCACTAAGACTTACGACTGATAGTCCTGGTCTAGTGCATGACACATGTAATAGAGAATCACATGCATCACTCCCTCTTAACACAAGAAGAACATACGTCAATTTTCTTCCAAGCAAGAAACTTACCACCAGGCTCCCTATCAACCAGGGTCCTGTAGTAGCAATCCAACTACTCATGAAGAATTCCTCCCCTCGATGTCATGGTTTTCGATATTGAGGAATCTTCAACTTTTGGCTTCATAAGGCATAGATCATCCATCACTTTCAGTCACGAGTCATGTCCACTATCAGAAAGTGATTCATCAGTCTTTCTCATCTGGTCCACCGTTATGCCATGCTGCTTTCCTTTGAATCATCTCCAAGGATCATACATCCTTTCTCATGATTAGCAACCCTGCACAAATTAATCTAGATAAACATATACAAAAGTTACCTTAGTGATGATCTTTCACCGTGACATCTTCCTGTAGGCATCGACATCCTTCATACAGATTGACACATCTCCTAATGATATGTTTTGCCAAAGGTCTTCTTCTTTACCAGACTTCCGTCAGAGTCTACATATCTTCCTAGGAGATATTCTAGTCATATCTTCTTGGCCTCTGAATGATAACTGCCTCTTGACATGGTTGCATTTCATGATCGCTTCCTCTGTGCACATTCTTCATTCCTAGGATCTTACAAATTTTCCAATAGCTTGTTTATGTACAACCACCTCATATTCTATGAGGACATATTATGTTGATTTCATCTGTCAGTGCACCGAGAGATCCTCCTTGATAGATCATACTTCTAAATATGGAAGTCTATTACCTGCAACCATATGACATGACTTCACAACATCCAGTGTCGGCATATAAATATATACATACCTCATACCTTTATCATTTAAGTCATCCTGTAGTAGTTTTACTAGAATGAAGGGCTTCATTCCCTTGATCTGCTTTATTCATAAGTCATCACATCCCAGAATTCTGTTTCCATGATGTTCTTTGATCTTGATGATTGCCTTCCATCAAAATTGTTATTAGAGAGGTTTTTCCCCGGAGCTGCAACACCAAGAGCTC
The DNA here is from genome assembly GCA_034641835.2 of Pinus albicaulis. NCBI lineage: Eukaryota > Viridiplantae > Streptophyta > Pinopsida > Pinales > Pinaceae > Pinus > Pinus albicaulis. The sequence continues at coordinate 205,329,301 of CM076573.1, read as the reverse complement.
TTACCATGCTTTTATCATGATGTTGTAATATACATTGCTTTCTATCATACTATTTTACAACCAACATAAATCACTTGAAGGAGAAGATGATCTCAATCATAGTGGAGATCCCTTGCTTCTTTCTTAGATTTCTTTGCATTAGGTTCTTCTCTTATATCTGAGACATGGGCTTCTTCCTTTTTCCTCTTGTCCTTTCTAAATGTAGGACAATCTCGTTTATAATGCCCAATATCATTACATCCAAAGCATCGTGCTTTGTCCACATTTCTCTTCTTATTCTGAGTACCAATCTTACTGAATCTTCCTTTCTTCCTGGACATGGTGGCGAAGGCTTGATTCCCTACACTTGATCCTGTTTTCATTTTTGATTCTTCTATCTTACCTAGACTTTGGAATGGCATGGCTTCTTCTCTCTCATCTATGTTTGTAGTGAAACCTCTCCATTCTTTCGGTAAATTGTTTTGTACCATATTGAGTGTTTCTCTATCTCACATTACTTCTCCCAACTTCAGTAATTGATCTCGTATTGCGAAAATCTCCATCATATATGGAATTATTCCTTCCTATGACATTCTCAGTTTGTATAGTTTTTGTCTTAGAGATATTATTTCCTTTGTAGAACCTTTCGAGAATAGTTACACCAATTTATCATATATTTCTTTTGAGGATTCTAGCTTTGATACATAGGAAATGAGAGAGTCTTTTATGGATTCTATAAGAATCCTTTGGGCTCTTATGTCTCCCTTCATGTATTTGATATATGCTAGAATGTCTTATTTTGGAGGTTGAGTTGTAGATCCTTCTATGAAGCCCATAACTTCATTTTCAATTAGCTTTAGATCTGTTCTTTTCTTCCATGCATTGAAGTTTGATAACCCAACCAATTTGTTGCTCTCTAAACAATAAGTCATGTTGACAGATTTAGATGAAGTCATAGATACTTACTTGAGAGAGTGAATTTTACCTTCAGCAGCTTCCTTGATGATGATGAAGAGGTTAGGAACTTCTTCCAAGATAGAATCCTTTGATCTAGGTGATCTTGGATCCTTGATGGTAAAGGATGTCTTCAAAAGATAATGTCCTTTTCTTAACAATGTCTTGAATGTAAATCTTTGATGGCAAAGATTATTTTCTTGAATGGCTGATCCTTTACTAAAAATAGCTTGAGAGTCTTCCTTGCAAACTGATTTGACTTTACACTCAAACTTTGAGTTTTGCTTCTTGGAGTGTCTCTTTGTCAAGCAGCCCTTGAGTTCAACGCTTTAGCTCTGAAACCATGTTGAGAAATTGTAGGGCTAGAGATGAATCCAAATTCTCTTCTTGATAATTACTTGTGAGCTTTTTGATTTACTTATGTCTTTTCTTCTTAGCTTATTTAGTTTTTCATCAAGTCAATTATCAAAATACAAGAGACACCAAAATTAGGTTCCTTGAGCTAGGGCAAAACCTCTCCCTCTTGGAGAGGAAAACTCACGAAAAATTCTTCTTATAGATTTTCAGATGACAAGTACCAAGACCATGACTCAGATCCTTAACTCTTGAAAGCCCTCAAGACCTTGTCACTGCTTCCTGTTTGGCTCCTTAAGTTGCTTCTTCTTCTTTACACTGACCTGCACTGTCTTTCACTGTCCAACACCCTTGACTGCTTCCTTCTTCGTTTATACACAGTTCTGCACTTGCTCCTTCAGTGGAACTCGGTCTTTCTCCAAATATCTTGACCTTCACTAATTTCACTTTCAAAAGGACCTTTCTTCACCTTTCAGTACTTAGCATATATTAGCACCGAACAATACACCATACTCGAGCATCTGTAATAGCATAATATTTCTTATAGGATTTCGCATCAAAATAAGGATCACGGGACTTATTTCTCTTCGCTGAAGTGAAGCTTTTGTTTACTGACTTAAACCTTTTTCTTCGCACCAAATTTTAGTCCTTTTAGCACGTACTCAAATCAGACTTCTTTCTCGCTGGAATAGGTCATGGCTCCCTGGATTTATGCAAGGTACAACAACTTAAATTCAGATTTAGTTATACTTCGTCCTTCTTCATGGATTATCCTTTATACCCTTTGAATTAAGACTGATCCTTGGCTTGTATTCTACTCACTGAACTTATCTGAAAATCTTATGTCAAATGAACTGCATAGCAACTTATATATAGAGGTACACTTTCTGGTTTTAGGCCAACTCACCAATCTGACTTTGGGCCGACTTGTCCATAGCTTGAAGGCTGACATGAAAATCATTTCATGAGGTATTTATTCACGTATATTCTAGCATTGTTAGAGAGCTGTCTTCACTGTATTGGAGCTTGACTTCCAACACTTTTTGAGCTTGTCTTCCAGCTTGTTTGAGGGCTGTTTGTGAGCTTCTTTACAAGGTCTTTGGAGCATAGATATCTAAACTAAATCCTTCATGTATATGACACTTAATTATAGAAGAAGAAAATAACCTAGAAGACATCAAGAAGAATTATATCTACATAATAAAAATCTTGCTCATGAAACCCATGAAGCAGGTACACCAAAACACATTTTATTATCTGTTTTTTTTTTTTTTTACATAAATACATAATTATATAGCCAACATGAAGACCGACCTAGTTACACTTTTCAACACTAGGTAAAGCATGTTCTTCATGTTTCTAGAGTTTGTCATCTCATAAGATTTATTGTCATGAGTCAAGAGAATCAACATCATGTATATAAGAATTATCTGGGCAAGATGTACCATGTAAAAGAATTTGTTTTGAGTCAAGAATGTCAAATAAGCCTCGTAGCACAAGTCAACCTAGAGAGGGCTATTCAACCTCCACAAATGAGTCTAAATAGAAGCTACTCGACCTCATTTGGAAACCAATTCAGTCTGCAATTAAGAAGTTCAATCTAAAGTGCGAAATTCAAGGAAGAAGTCAAGAAAGGCAAGGAGAAAAGAAGTTGGAGCTAGAAGAATGAAAAATCGAGTTTTTGGTCAAGATTTTTCCCTAATTTTTCTCACATGTGTGAAGATACTGAGTTGTTGCAGGGGGTGAAGTTGTAGACCTATTGCAGGTCCGAAATACTGTTCCTTGGGGCTGAAATTTTGAGTTTGGTGTAGCTCTAGAAGGGTTTGACTCTTGTTGATTTGGTTTGACTTTGACCTTATTGGAAGGGTTGCTTGGAGGGCTGACTTTGTGCTAGGAGGAGGTGTTGGTCTTAAAGTTTGGGTCTTGGTTTTCTCATTTGAAGCAAATTCTATAAGAAGTGGAGATTTTCTAGGTTTTCCCCTTGGAGGGGTTTTGCCTTGGCTTGGACCCTAATTTCTGTGTCCATTATCTTTACTATTTTGTTCTTGATAATTGTTTGATGAGAAGATCTAGTAAAGAAATACAAGAAGATAAAGTAAAGTTCACAAGCAATTATTAAGGTTAAGTAGAAATTGTATTAATAGCTGCCCTACTACATTCTCCAACATGTCACATCCATCATTCGAAGCTGCTCTCTAGAGACCAAGAACTTCGCTTTCGGCAAAGCCTTGGTGAGTATGTCCGCTGTCTGCTCGTTAGTTGAAATTTGATGGAGTCTCACTGCTCCTCTTTGCACCATGTCTCGAATATAGTGATACCTAATCTCAATATGCTTGGGCTTGTCATGAAACACGAGATTCTCTGCTAATTGGATCCCACTCTTTTTGTCGCAATATATCACCGTCAAATCCAGAACCTGCTCAAACAACTCTCCAAAGAGCTTCCTCAACCATACCATCTCACAACTTCCCATGCTGGCAACAATATACTCAACTTTGGCAGTACTAAGGGCAACAAACTTATGCTTCCTGCTCATCCAAGATATCATGGCAGTTCCAAGACTAAAACAACTTCCTGAAGTGCTTTTCCTAACAACAACATTTTTAGCCAAGCCAACATCACTATATCCATGCAACTGTACATTTCCAGTAGTATGTCTCAGACCAAGATTAATCCTCCCATGCAAATATCTCAGCGCATGCTTGGCAACAACCTAATGTGCATGAAGAGGCTTTGTCATGAATTGGCTCAAAGTGTTAACTGTAAAACATACGTTCTAATGGGTGTTCACAAGGAACATTGGTGCCCCAATCAATTGTCGAAACTCAGAAGGATTCACCAAATCAAGGCCTACAACATCTCCACATAACTTCTTGAAGTTCATCTCCATTGGTGTGGCCAGGGACTTGCATTCTACTATTCCAAATCTTTCCAATAATTTCACAATATATTTTCCTTAAGACAGGAAAATCTCTGTGGGATTTTTCCATACTTCTAATCCCAAGAAGTAATGCTTCAAACCAAGATTTTTCATTTCAAGCTCAGAGGCTAGCTACTGTTGGAGAATGTAACTAGTTTTGGTCTTTAGAATTTGTACCATTATGTGTTTTATGTAAAAAGAAAATGAAAAGAAATAAATATTATCATTTTTCTAGACAAGCATGTTCTTCATGCTTCTATGTTTTTGAGTCAAGGTCCTATTTGGACCCATTGTAAAAAAAAATAAAATGATTTTTAAATATGTAATTTTGGGTCAGAAACCCCTATAGGTGCCAATGTCTATTCACACTCCCTCTGAACTGTATAAATAGAGGGAAGATGGAGCTCATTTGGACACACACACTTGATGGATTGTGGTCTAAAATATCACAGAGAGGGTAGAGAAGAAGTGGAGGGCCGAAGTATGAATGAGAGGATATCTTCTTGAGCTAGAGTTTGTGGAAGATCTGTGTTGGTACATCTCTTGTTGCTGGTCTTTTTCTGATGAATCTGTTGGAAAGAAGGAAGGTTTGACTTGGCATCTAGAGGTGGAAGTTTCTGTGGTTATGGGTCTTGGATATCTCATTTGATCCGATTCTATAAGAAGAGAAGTTTCTGGGTTTTGCCCTGGATTGTGCTAAAATTTGGGTACTAGAGGACAAGTGGTTCCCTAAGGCTTTGATATTTGGCCTAGGGAAAAGTGTCCAAATGTATTTAACTTTTTCTCCTAAAGTGACTTTATAAGTGGTAAAGTCAAATCTAATTTAAAAGTGACTTTATAAGTGATAAAGTTACTGAGTCTAATTTTAAAGTGACTATAATAAAGTCAATGTGAAATTAGAAAGTGAAAAGTGACTTTGGAAATACAAGGCTAAGTGGGTCTTTATTAAAGTGGGGTGAATTAAAAAAAAGAAAGTGAGATTTAAATGCACATTTAATCTCGATTCTCAGCCCTAGATCTAAAGCTATCTCAGCCATTGGATTTAGGGATTCTTCAAAAGTCACTTAGTGTTAGGTTAAAGGAGGAAAAGAAGGAAAAGGTCATTCAGTCTTTTATGAGCAGATTGAGAGAGGAGGAGAAGAGAGCAAGGAGATATTTTTGAGCAGAGAAGGAGGAAGAACAATACCTTGGCACGCATACCGAGGTAGCTAGATATCAGCAAATCTGTAGAGCAAGCAGCGATACGAAGTTCAAGGCAAGTGGCACAAATTTCGAGGAGGTGAAAACAACATTTAATGCAGCACAAATTTCGACGTCCGTACAACAGTTAAGGAGGCATAGAAATCGAGGTCCGTACATCAACAAAACATTTCTGTTTTTTGGAATCTGTACAGCAGTTCAACAACACACAAATCGAGGTCCATATAGCAGTCGTACAACACGTTTTTCGAGGCAGCAAGTGGCAGAAGTTTCGAGGGAGGCTGTACAGTTGTTTCGACACTGTTTTCAGTGTTGTCCGTACAACATTTAAGGCTATACTTTTTGCTGTAAATTTCTGTTTGTATTTGGCACGAAAATTGAGGTGGAGTTTGTGCACGGTTTTCGAGATAAGTAAAAATACTGGTTGCTGGAATTTTTACTGTACTTTTCGTTTCTCTGTAAAAGTAATATTCAGAAATAAAGAGGAGCTTTCGAACTGGTTTTCCCCAAGAGTTGTAGGGGGTTTTTCTAGGGTCATATTGACCAAAAATCAACGTGTCATTTTTTGTGTGTGTGGCTGAAATTCTTTCTGAGTTTTATTTCTCCATTTTCCAGTACTTTGAAATTTCCAGAATTTGTGTTTTCAGAAATATTTATTATTTCCAGCTTGTTGAATGTATGTTTATGGGAATGGGCATTTAATTACATGGGAGTAATAAGGAGAAACTGACAATTGGGGTTGGGTCAAAATTTCTACATGGTATTGGAGCTTGGCTGGCTGAAAAGTGCAGTTTGGGACAACAAGTGAAAAATTACAGCAAGCTAATATTTCACACAGAAAACTGAACCTTTACCACAACTTTGAAATTTTCAGTTTGTTAGGACAACAAGTATGTCTTTGGGCTTGAGGGTGGAGGATAGGTTGGATGGGCATAGCAACTATAGTACATGGAAGGAGAGAATCCAGAGCATCTTTGAGGAGGCAGAAGTCTAGGGCATAGTGGTACATACACACAACGTCCAGTAGCAGTGCTTGCTGACCTTGTTCAGCTGGCAGATTTTAATAAGAAGAATGCCAAGGGAAAGAGACTGATTCTGGATGGTATTAAAGACCACGTCATTCCTCATGTGAGATGAAAGAAATTTACACATGAGATGTGGACAGCCTTGAGCAATCTCTACCAAAGTACCAATGAAAAAAGAAAAATGGTCCTACGGGAGATGCTGGAGGCCATTAAGATGGCAAAGACTGATAGTGTTACTATATACCTCACAAAGATCACTAATGTGAGTGATGAATTGGCAGCTGTTGGAGAGGCCATTCCACCCACTGAGTTAGTGCGGAATACAGTGAATGGTCTTCCCAATACATGGGAGAATTTTGCGGATGGGATTGTTGCACGTGAGACCCTTCCCACTTGGGAGAGGTTGTGGAATGATTGCATTCAGAATGAAATAAAAAAGAACCATCTTGGGGCAGTTAAACCAATTGAGGAGGATGACAATGTAGCATTGTTAGCAAGAGGCAAGAAAGGCATGGGAAAGAAGCAAGCTTCCACAAGTGGTGGTGGGGGCAAAGGCAAAGGTAAAGGTAAGCAGCAGTTGAACAAGGAGAAGGACTATTCCAAGGTGAAGTGTTGGAATTGTCAGAAATTGGGACACTATGCAGTTGTGTGTCCGGAGAAGAAGAAGAAGGGAAAGGACAGGACCATGCCAACATCAACAGAGATAGAGGACTTTTCGGAGAGCTTTGACTGGGAGTTTGGGTTCATTGCTTGTGAGTCCACTAGTGTAGGATCACCTGCCACAGAGGTTGAGAGGGAGTGTGCATTTCCCTCCACTAGCAGAGCATCTTCAGGTATTTGGTATGTTGACAGTGGGGCTTCACGTCATATGATAGGAGTCTGTGAGTACTTCTTAGAGCTTTCAGAGAGTGGCGCTGATATAGAGGTAGTACACGGAGACGACAACATTGTTAGAGCAGTCGGTGTGGGTACATTGACATTTGATAGGGAACCCAAACCTCCCTTGAAAGTGTCGAATGTTCTATATGTGCCAGGGATGAGGAAGAACCTTATATCCGTCTCAACATTGGAGGACAGAGGGTATGAGGTATTCTTCAGGAGAGGACATGTGCTTATATATCCCAGGGGTGCTCCAGCTGATTTAGCTAGAGTGATTGGTGTACGCCATGCCAAGTTGTACAAGTTTGCGTTTCAGCCCCTTTTGGTCTTGAGCAGTAGTACCGACAGTAAAGCTAGCAGTTCAGAGCTGTGCGAGATTTGGCACTGCAGGATGGGGCACATGTATCATGGGGCCTTGAGGACATTGCTGGAGATCACCACAGGTGTGCCAGATTTAAGTTCTGATCACATTGATACATGCAGACGATGTGCTATGGGGAAGTTTTCCAAATCCCCTTTTCCCAGTAGTGACAGCAGATTGACTGGGATTCTTGATTTGGTTCATACCGATGTGAGTGGTTGGATGTCTCATGTTTCCTTGAGTGGATATGAGTACTATGTTTTATTCATTGATGATCACTCCAGGAAGACCTGGATTTATTTCTTGAAGACCAAGAGTGAGGTCTTTAAGCGGTTTCAAGAGTTCAGAGCTCTTATGGAGACTCAGACAGGTCGGAAGATCAAGTCCCTCAGGTCGGACAATGGAGGGGAGTACACCCTTGGTGAGTTTGTTGATTATTGTGCGGAGACATGCATCAGGAGGGAGTTCACAGTTCCTTACAACCCCCAGCAGAACGGGGTTGCGGAGAGGAAGAACAGATCCATCGTTAGGGCTGCCAAAGTCATGCTACATTATCAGGGGTTATCGTTGTTTTTATGGGCAGAGGCCTGCAACACTGCTGTGTACTTGCAGAATAGGAGTACACATCATGCCTTGGGGCATGTGACTCCGGAGGAGGCTTTTTCTGGGAAGAAGCCTGATGTTGATCACTTTCGTATCTTTGGGTGTATTGCATACTTATACGTACCCAAGGAGAAGAGGATGAAGCTAGAGTCCACTGCAGAGAAGGGCATCTTTGTGAGCTACAGTGAGACCTCGAAGGCCTTTCGGATTTTTATTCCTGCACAGAGGAGAGTTGTTGTCAGGCGGGATGTGAAGTTCGAGGAGGACAAGGCTTTCAGGAGGTCACGAGAGTTAGAGTATCTGGATTCACCACACCCTCAGGAGCAGCTGAGTCAGTCACAGGGATCCAGTGGGTAGGGATCAGGAGGCACATCGATTACGGTGTCAGGTCCATCAGTGAGTAGTGGCTCGCAGAGTCAGAGGGGTGGTGCTTTAGGTAGCATGTAGAGCAGTCCGCAGAGTAGTTCACTAGGTAGTCCACTGATTGACAGTTCACATGGTACTTCAACATCTACAGGCACAGGTTTAGGCAGGAGGACAACGGACAGGCATTCAAGAGTTCAGGCTTCTGATGAGGATGAGGACTTTTCCACTCCGGTGGGTGAGGTGTGCTCAGGGAAGAGGAAGCCCAAATGGCACTCCCGACTATTGCTGATGCCCTCTCTCTCCATCCTGCAACTCTCCTTCTGTTTCGATTTTATCTACCGAATTTCAGCTAGTGAGAAAATTGATTTGCTCGGGCAACTGAGTATCTGCCTGGTGTGTTTCCAAACGCCCATCGAAGTCCTTCTTATAATATTCTCATTGAGAATCAACGACCCAGATTAGATTGTAATCAATGACTTAGATCATATTGACTTGATCTCCGTCTTTTTATAGAAGATTTAAACCCAGTTCTACTAATACCCTTTAATTATTTTAATTCCCTAAGTTTAGAATTAGGGGTTCATTAAAAATAATTAATTCTCTTGACAATGGTCAAGAATATTTTGAACACCTCTCTATCTTGAGAAGGAGGCCTCGTTCCTGTGGTGGGATCATACCATTTTGGATTAACTGCATAAGCTGCCATATGAAGAGTGGTGTTCAATTTATTCCATCGCCCATGTCTAAACTCTTTCAGTTGTGGCCATAAAGTGGGATCGTTCCTATCTATGATGGTTTGGATCCTCTCACACATGGAGTCCATGTTCTCATAAATCTCACCTAAGCATGGACCATCTGTATAGCGGATCATATCACAAATTGGTTCTATAAATTCCACAACGAATTTGGCATCAACTCAAAAATGATCATGCAAAATCAACCTCTTCACCTCCAAAGCTGCATCTGAGGTAGATAACTTCCATTAATCCCACATGTCACTGACCACTGTGGCAAAAGCCTTCTTCATCTCCACAAGCCTCCTAAGTAAAATGTAATAAGTTGCAAATTTGGTATCTTCAGGTTTAAGAAGCTCCATTTTGGCATGCTTGCGGTAAATGGCTTGTGATTGATAATGGTTGCATATAAACATTTGAATTTTGCTACCATTTTCTATTATTGTTCGGATTCATTCAATTTTCCCAATGCCCTTCAATTCATTATTCAAAAAATGCACTGCACATGGTGCCCAAAAAATATGCCTGGGTACATCAAAGACAAAATTAAAATATTAATAAATCAAAATGTTTATTGTTAAAAATTAGAAAACAAATCAAACTTGTAATTAAAAAAAAAAAAATGTAATTCATGTAATTTAAATGTAAAATAAATCCAACTTGAAATTTGAAACTTGTCACTATCATGTACTCCTTTTGAACCATTTCCCCTGTTGATTTGCACATTGGAGCTGCATTAGTAATAACTTGAACAACATTGGATTGCCCCACCTCTGCAATGGCATCACATAATTGGTCTTTCAAGAACACAATGTTCTTTTCTTGACCAAAACAATCAATGGCCCTGAGAAAATAAGGACTAGAGAGGGAAGAGACAATGATGTTTATCAATGGACGATTCCTACAATCAGTCCATCCATCCATAGCAATTGAGCATCCATCTACACTCCAAGATGCCTTCGAGGGTGCCATTGTCTTCTTAGGACGAGCTTTCTCCCTATCCACCAACATGTAGAAATTTCTGAATCTTAATTCTTATATTACTGTTAATCCGGTTAAGCTTCTCCTACTTATACAAGTTATCAACTGAATAAATTCAAGTTAACATCAAAGCAAAACACATAACAGATCTCTACCAATTCAGATCTAGAATAAGCACATGCACACATACACAAAGTGACACAGTGATTTCTAGCAAACTGTCCGCGGAAAAACCCAATGTGGTTAAACCGGTCTCTGGTTGCTGGAGGGCTCTATTATTAAGAATATTTCTGAATACACAACTCTGGGTTCCAGATTTGGAAAACCCTACAGAGAAAACTCTAGATCTGCAGCTCCTGGTTGATCTAAGACCAAAAATACTGACTGATCCACACCCTCAAACGGGATTTACAGAACTCAGCTAGATCGAGGCCTAGAAACCCCAGCGCTACCCCTGAAAGACACTGCTGCTGCTGCTGCTGATGCCGTTTGCTGCCGCTGCTACCGTTTGCTGCTGCTGCAACCGTTTGCTGCTGCTGCAACTGCCGTCTGTTGTTGTTGCTTCTGCTGCTACTGCTGTTTGCTAATGCTGTCTGCTGCTGCTGCTGCCTTCCTCTGCGCTGTCCTTGCTGATCTCTTCTCTGCTTCTTGTGTATTCTAGACCTCGGGATCAGATCATCCCCTTGGTCTAAATTTCCCTCTCTGCAACTAAAACACTTCTGAGAATTCTTAGCAACCCTGCCCTAGAATCTCAGCTTAGCTTCAGTGCTTTGCCTCCATGTGTGTATTACAAATGACCCTAAGCCTTTCCTTTATACTTTTCTCGTTGACAAATCAATGGCCAAGATTAAATGTTTAATCAATGGATAAGATTAAAAGAAAGGTTGATCTGTGTGACTTAAGATAATTTCATCACATGTAATTAATTTTACTTTAATTATTTTATTTTCCGAAGTTTTAACTTGGAAATACATTAAAATAATTAATTAATTAAATATCTCCTATAGCAGATGAAATTTCTCAAATCCATTTCTGGGTCTTGTAGATTTAGTGTACTCTAGTCCCTCCACAAAGTTTGGGAGCTAGAGCACAACTGATGCTACCCCAAATACACAAAATCTCAACACTCCCTCTTAGCATCAAGGGTGTGCTCTAGCAATAAATCACACTCATGCATTACATGATTTTGGGCACTGGTTCTGTTCTGTTGAAGCTTGGCCTCCTGCCAATCAACTCTACACTGCTGCTGCCATTCTGTACTGCTGCCCATGACTCTGCCACTACCACTGCAACCACTGTACTGCAGCTCCCTCTTCTTCGGAAGACCACCCTTTACTCTAGTGGAAGGGGTTCTCGATCATTCCCATCTTCTCTCTAAAGTAAGTGAACTTAACCTTATTCAGAGCCTTTGTGAGAATGTCTGCTACTTGTTCACCTGTAGGAGTGTATTGTAACTGTATTGGTCCCTTCTGAACATAGTCTCAGATAAAGTGACACCGAATGTCAATGTGCTTCAACCGATCATGAAACATAGGATTTTCAGAGAGCTTGATGCAACTCTGATTATCACACATGATCTTGGTCGGCTCTATTCGTTTCTTAAGTAGGTTCAAAATTAATTTGCGGAGCCATATGCCCTCACACGAAGCCGTGCTTGCTGCCATGTACTCTGCCTCAGCTGAGCTCAGTGCTACGGACTTTTGTTTCTTGCTACACCTGGAGGTCATTCCTGATCCGAGACTGAAACAGTACCCGCTGGTACTTTTCCGATCTACTGTGCTTCCAGCCCAGTCTGCATCTGTGAACCCACTTAACTGAATTTCATTTTCCTTCGTGTATTTTAGCCCATACTCGACTGTCCCTCCCAAGTATCTGAGAATATGTTTAGCTACTTCCCAGTGAGCCCTCCTTGGTTCCACCATGAACTGACTGAGGGTATTCACTGCATAGCAGATCTCTGGTCTTGTATTGGCCAGATACATCAATGACCCGATGAGCTGTCTGTACAAGGTAGGATCAACCTCATCATCCTCTGATGTGTCTATCTTCTTCCATTTAGTGATCATTGGCGTGGCCATGGGTCTACAGTCTTCCATCTGGAATATTTTCAGAATCTCTGTCGTGTATCTTCCTTGCCCTAGGAAGATTTCCCCTTCATGCTGCCAAACTTCTAACTCAAGAAAATAGTGCATCCGTCCCAGGTCCTTCATGTCAAATTCTGTTGCCAGATTCTCCTTGTAGTCCATGATGAGCTTGGATGACCCAGTAAAAAACAAGTCATCCACATACAAAACAAGAATAAGTGGCTCATCTCCTACTCTCAAGTAGTGTAAGTTGGGATTTGCGTCACTCTTGACGAACCCCATCTTCTGCAAGTAGCCATCAATCTGACCATGCCATGCCCTGGGGGCCTGTTTCAAGCCATACAAGGCTTTCTTAAGTCTGCAAACATGAGTCTTTTGCTCATGTGTCTCGAAGCCCTCTGGCTGCTCTATGTACACTTCCTCCTCTATCACACCGTTCAAAACGCAATCTTGACATCCATTTGATGAATCTCCCATCCCATCTGTGCTGCCAAAGAGATGATGGATCTGATACAAGTGTACCGTGTTACTGGAGCAAAGGTTTCTTCATAGTCAATGCCTTCTTTCTAGGCATACCCCTTTACTACAAATCTTGCTTTGAATTTCTCTATGCTACTGTCTGCAACATATTTGATCTTGTAGATCCACTTGGATCCTACAACAGATCTGTCCTATGGTCTAGGGACTACTTCCCAGACATCATTTGTCATGATGGAGCTATACTCCTCCACCATGGCATCTACCCATACCTGATGCTGAGCTGCTTCCTGAAAGGTAGAGGGCTTTCCAACCTGAGCTACCGGTGCTTGATATCTGTCAAGTTTTTTCCTTATCCTCTTCCTCAATCTGCGTATCTGTGGCCATCTCTCGAGATTTCCTAAAGGCTCTTTCTTCAAGGAATTTTACATCCCTTCTTACCACGACTTTCTTGCTCTCTGGAATATAGACATGGTATGCCTTTGCATTCTCACTGTAGCCCATCAGAAAACCCTTTTCTACAGTTTAATCTAGTTTCTTCCTCTTTTCCTCTGGAACATGGCATTATGTTACGCTGTCGAATATCCTGATGTGGCTCACTTTAGGCTTGCTGCCTGTGAACACACTTTCGGGAGTCACCTTCCCCAAAGCCCTATTTGGAACTCTGTTCTAAATATAGACTGCTGTGTTGCAGGCCTCTGCCCATAAGAATTTGGGCATTTCCTGGTCGTACAACATTGTCCTTGCAGCTTCTATTATGGTTTGATTCTTTCGTTTTGCAGCTCCATTTTGTTCTGGATTGTAGGGAGCTGTCCACACTCTCTTGATGCCTTCCTGTGCACAGAAATTTGTGAAGTCTTTATCGATATATTCTCCCCCATTATCTGACCTTAACTTCTTGATCTTCTTTCCTGTAGAGTTCTCTACCAATGCTTTGAAATCTTTAAACTGATTAAAGACTTCATCTTTGGTCTTCAGAAAGTAGATCCAAGTTTTCTTGGAATAATCATCAATGAAGGTGGCAAAATATTTTGCCCCACTGAGAGCTATTGTAGACATCGGATCGCAAATGTTAGAGTGTATTAACTCTAATACACCTTTGGCTCTGCTGTTGCTTCTTGGAAACGTTGCCTTAGCGTACTTCCCTAGTACGCATCCTCTGCAAACATCGTCTTTCTTTGTGCTGAGTTCAGGAGCCCCTATGACAATATTTTTGAGAATCCCCAAGGCTCTATGATGTAGATGCCCCATCCTTTTGTGCCATAACTCATTCAGATCTCTGTCATCTGTACTGCCGATCAAGGCCACCGGAGATTCAAGCTGAAGCTTATACAACTTTTGACTCCTTACTCCAATTTGTGCCTTTTTACTCTAGTTAGGATGTTTGACATATATTTTGTCTTGAATAAAGTATACATCATAGCCCTTGTTCTGAAGTTGAGACACCGAGAGTAAGTTCATCCCCAACCCTTGTACATGCAGAACATTCGTGGCTCGAATCTTGTGGCCATCTTCCTTTTGAAAAGTTACGGTACCTCTCCTGATGGTGGTACATTTTCCTTTGTTTCCCATAGTTATTTGGAAATTCATCTTCTCCTCTTGATAGCTCGAAAAACATTCTCGAACCCCCATCATGTGAGCAGATGCTCCACTGTCAATATACCAAACATCAAGAGGAGTTGTGCTTGACACACATGCAAGATCCTCCTCTAGTCTGGTTGCCAGTACTTTCATGTCATGTTCCCTCTGCATTTCTACATGCTCTGGAGGACTGCGTGAGTTCTTTTGGTTGCATGAACCCTTCCCTTGGTTCATGTCAGATTTTCCCTTCTTGTCAACTGCGCTGCCCCTTCCGATTTGCAATTGCTCCGATACCATGTAGAAATTTCTGAATCTTAATTCTTATGTAGAAATTATTACTGTTAATCTGGTTAAGCTTCTCCTACTTATACAAGTTATCAATTGAATAAATTCAAGTTAACATCAAAGCAAAACACATAACAGATCTCTACCAATTCAGATCTAAAATAAGCACATGCACACATAGACAAAGTAACACAGTTATTTATGGACAAACTGTCCCCGGAAAAACCTAATGTGGGAAAACTGGCCTCTGGCTGCTAGAGTGCTCTATTATTAAGAATATTTCTGAATACACAACTCTGGGTTCCAGATCTGGAAAACTCTATAGAGAAAACTCTAGATCTGCAGCTCCTGGCTGATCTAAGACCAAAAATACTGACTGATCCACACCCTCAAATGGGATTTACAGAACTCAACCAGATCTAGGGGTAGAAACCCCAGCGCTGCCCTTGAAAGACACTGCTACTGCTGCTGTCATCTGCTGCTGCTGCTGCTGCCGCTGCTGCCTTCCTCTGCGCTGTCCTTGCTGATCTCTTCTCTGCTTCTTGTGTATTCTAGACCCTGGATCAGATCATCCCCTTGGTCTAAATTCCCCTCTCTGCAACTGAAACACTTCTGAGAATTCTTAGCAACCCCGCCCTAGAATCTCAGCTTAGCTTCACTGCTCTGCCTCCATGTGTGTATTACAAATGACCCCAAGCCTTTCCTTTATACTTTTCTCTTTGACAAATCAACGACCAAGATTAAATCTTTAATCAATGGCTAAGATTAAAAGAAAGCTTGATCCGTGTGACTTAAGTAATTTCATCACATGTTTAATTAAATTTACTTTAATTATTTTATTTTCCTAAGTTTTAACTTAGGAAATACATTTAAATAATTAATTAATTTAATATCTCCTAAACCAGATGAAATTTCCCAAATCCATTTCTGGGTCTTGTAGATCCAGTGTACTCTAGTCCCTCCACAAAGTTTGGGAGCTAGAGCACAACTGATGCTACCCCAAATACACAAAATCTCAACACAACACAGCTCAGAGCTTCTCATAACCGGGGGCTTTATATCTTGGATGTCCATCATTAATAACACGGACCATTTGCTCAAAACAGGGTTAACGAGGTGGATTGAAGGGAATGGCACATGCAAGAAAAAATCTTGCTATTGCAAGATCAACACCGTCCCTACCTTTTACATCAAACATGTCATAAAGGCCACCGACTTTAGGCTTCTTGTGTGCATGACTGGTAGTGCTTTTTGATGTTGTAGATGGAACTTGCTCATGACCAAATTGAATTTCATCATCAGAGGGTAATTCTTCCTCATTGGAGTCATCATCTTCATCAACATTACGACATGGCTTAGAGGTTGCCTTGCCTGCCCTACCATCAGCCCTTTGTTGCTCTCTTTGTGCACTAGGGTGTCTAGTGGGATCATCTGGGTCTCCAATGCAAGGATAACCACCCTTCCTTGGTATCTTCATAAAATGATTTTTAACTCTGGTATAGCTCCCTTTCCATTCAAGCTTACATAAATTGCATTTTATTGTTGTTGTCCCCCCAACACCCTTTGGAGGTTTTAGCCTATCCACATATTTCTAGAGTGGATATTGTGGATTTGATGAAGCCATTCTTGACTTTGGAAATTAACCAATGGCCAAACCTGAAAGCAAAGACAGTAGAAAATTAAAAATGTGAACACTGAAAGTGAAAATCAAAGAAAGAACGAAAGAAAAGAAAACATATCTTTATAATTTATTAAAATTTAAATTATTTCAAGCAGAAATTAAGTACATTGAACATTCTTTATATATTGAGCTGCGAGCATGGTCGTAAAATTAAAAAGACAGAGGACTAGCCCCTTCGCTTGAGAATACAACTCAATGGCTCATCTTTGTACAATGTAACCATTTCCTGAGAAAATTTCAAAATAACCCCCTGCTGCGCAACACCAAAATTGCTAGTTTTTATTATTTAAAAATTAATTTTCTATTTAGGTTTATAGGGAAAAAATTGATTAAGGATTTGGTCTCTCCATTTGTAACTTGGGAGTGGATTAATGGAAAAGCTTGTGAGCAATCTAGCTTCAAGCATTGGACTAAGGTAAATTATTTTCTTGCTTAAGTTAAGGTAATTTAAAATTTTAATCCCAAAGCTGAGATGTCTGAGATCCCAGTGCAAATGAGCTCTCCAAGTGGCAATCTAACTGTTGAAGAACACCTTTGCTGGCCAACATATTCCTCTTTCCAGTGGCAGCGTATGAGTGTGAATAATAGAGATGTCTAGCTGTGTGGAACTGAAGGGGAGAATATCCCATAATTTATTGCTGCTAACTCCCACGAACTGCCACCAAACTGAGGCTTGTTGACTATTGTAGACAAGGCTGATATGACCCACGTATTTACTTGAGAAGTCTGCCAGTGTATAGGCCCAAAACTGAAGTATTAACTGCAGCCCTTGTGGAAAGGAGTGGACTAAAAAATAATATAATAGACAACGTGTGCTACTCTGGTTATTAATTTATAACACTGGCACTGAAAAATGGAAGATTCCAAAAATATGTGTTGCTAGTAACAAAAAAATGGAAAATATGCTCAAAAAAGAATACCTGTGGTCCTGCTGCAGCGCTGTACCCAAACACCAGTGTCACAAACTCGTCGTCGGCCGATGTCCGTTGACCAGTTGGGTCTCTTGTTGTGTTGCTGTCTGAGACTCTTCACCTATCACCTGTGCGAAAATGGATGCTGTATATTTGTCACCTGTGCGCAATGCTGCGAAAAACTTTTTTGTCACCTGTGCGAACTACGTCATGCCATCACTTGTGCTCACTGCTGTGAGAATGGATGTCGCCGGTGCTGGAAATCGGGCTGTTGTTCGAGCGGGGAGCAATATGAAAAGTGCGTGGATTCTGGAATGAAAAATAAACCCAATGTTGATAGGCACCAATAAATAAAAGCCTAAAGGTCAAACTGACATTCAATTAGGGTTTTGGGATTTTTAATTAAATAATTTTTTTTTCCTCCTGGTGCCTTCGACAAACTCGCCAAGAACCCTTTTTTGGGGTTCTCCATACCCAATGCAAGAAAAGAACCCGTTTTATGTTAGCGAATTCTCGGGTTCTTACAAGAAGAACCTAGTTCTTTAGGGTTCTTCTCCGAGGTACCCATTCCAGCACTCAGAATGTGGGGACGGGAACCCAGGACGAGTTCAAGAACCCCACCCCTAGGTTCAGGAACTTGTGCAACAGAGGGTCAAAGTCCCAAATGGTCAATGGTCAACATGTTGAAAAAGGCAATAAGAAAGATTCTAATTTAATTTTCCCTTGAATTAAATTAGAAGAAAATTGTATTACTTATTACATGACAACTTGTACGAGTTAACTAAGTTAGTTTGCCTTAGTTGGTTCAATTAATTCGAGTTGAGGGCCTAACTTGAGTCATGTAGAGTGTCTCCTACGTTGTAGGAGCCCATGTTGAGTTATTTTGAGTTGTAATTAATTAATTCAGTGAATTTGAGTAGAGTTAATTAAACTAGTTGCAACTGTTGGAGGAATTAGTGGGAGGTCAAGTAGTGAGGTGTGTACTCTGTGATCAACTAGTTAAATGATAAATCAACCATAAATAACTCATGCATGCAAGATCTACGAGTTACCCAATTGAGATTGGAGTTCAAGGGCAGTGTACTATCAGTTGTATAATTATCCGAATTGTACAGGCGGTGCATGCAGTCATAGGAAGAGCCTAAAGGAACTGCACAATTCAATGGAGGAAAATTCCTATTAAATATGGGCCTAATTCCTCATTAAACAATGTAAGGAAATAGGGATTTGGGCAAGCAAAAAATTGGTTACGTATTGGCCAAGGCTTGACTAGGAAGCAGTGAGACAGATAGAGATAATGCAGAGGTTGCTCGGGCTTGAGCAAAGCATTGTGATCTTCTCATATTTTCTGACTAATACACAATATAGATAGCAGGGTTTTTAGTTGTGGCTGTCCCTAAGAAATCATTGTATAATGTGTTGATTGAATTCTTTCTCTTATGCTTCATGATTTCATGATCGTTTATTGTTTCTGCAATTGGTAGAGTAGATTCATGTCTATTGTTTTAGTAAATTATGATTAGTAGTTTGAATTTACAAGGAATTTCTACATTGTATCGTAGCAAGATTGAAATTAGAAATAGTCATTGAAGTCCTCATGTATAGTGATCTGAAGAACTAATGAGCTGTTAGGAGGCAAAGTTGATGGAGCCCTAGTTTAGGGCAGATCCAAAAGCCCTATGTGCATACTTCTTAATGGAGCTAGAAGGCTGCTAGTGCGCAAATCAGTGAGCCAATGTTTAGTGACACGAAAACGAGTTGTGATCATTAATATTGGCAGATTGAGGGGTAGAGAGATTTCCCACATGGAGATCGAGACTCAGAGGGAGTCTAGTTTCAGAGGGAGCAACCCTATGGAAGCTTGTACTTCAGTATCTGGGGAGATCAAACTCATTATTGCAGTAGTTGCAGCGACAATGCGGAAACAACAACTGAGCAGTAGCAACAACAGTATGAGTAGATCAAATTTCGCCATGCATGCAACCATACCTCCAGGAGTGAGGTGGGGGGATGTAGATCCTTATTCCAAGAGTGCAGAAATTTGGGCAGGGTCCACTGAGGTGTTTTTGTCTCATGGATTATTACCTTTCTACGGGGACCCACAATATTCTTGAGCAGGAGGATTGATGTTAGTCAGATACTGAGGAGTGCAGAGCAATGTTGATAATAGCGCAGGTGACTCAGTAGCAGAGTCAACAACAACACAATTTTCGCAGTGGACAATTGCAGATTGATTTAGTGATTATTTTTTATTATTCTTAGTTGCAGATGTTGTAGTAGTAGCAACAACAATGAGAGGAGTTGCATGCAACACATTCCAAAGGTGCTAGATTGAGGTAGTTGTGAATGTCTTTCTTGTTGAGATGGAGTGTTGAAAATGGCAACAAGAAAGATTCTAATTTAATTTTCCCTTGAATTAAATTAGAAGAAAATTGTATTCCTTATCACATGACAACTTGTACAAGTTAACTAAGTTAGTTTGACTTGGTTTAGTTAATTCGAGTCGAGGGCCTAACTTGAGTCATGTAGAGTGTCCCCTACTTTATAGGAGCCCAGGTTGAGTTTATTTTGAGTTGTAATTAATTAATTCAGTAAATATGAGTTAGAGTTAGTTAAACTAATTCCAACTATTGGGAGGTCAAGTAGTGGGGTGTGTACTCTGTGATCAGATAGTTAACTAATAAATTAGCCATAGATAGCTCATGCATGCAAGATCTACGAGTTACCCTGTTGATATTGGAGTTCAAGGGAAGTGTATTATGAGTTGTATAATTATCCGAATTGTACATGTGGTGCATGCAGTCAGAGGAAGAGCCTAAAGGATCTGCACAATCCAGTGGAGGAAATTTCCTATTAAATAGGGGCCTCATTCCTCATTGAACAATGCATGGAAATAGGGACTTGAGCAAGAAAATTGGTTAAGTATTGGGCAAGGCTTGTCTTGGAAGTAGTGAGACAGATAGAGATAGTGCAGAGATTGCTTGGGCTTGAGCAAAGCATTGTATTCTTCTCATATTTTCTGACTAATGCAATATACAGATAGTGGGGTTTTTAGTTGTGGCTTTCCCTAGGAAATCATTGTGTAATGTGTTGATTGAATTCTCTTTTGTATGCTTTGTGATTTCACGATCGTTTATTATTTCCGCAATTGGTGGAGTAGATTCAAGTCTATTGTAATTGCTATTATTTTAGTAAATGACAATTAGTAATTTGAATCTACAAGGAATTTCTACACAACAAACCTCCAAAAGAACTTGGTCAACTATCAAAAATGCGGCCTTGAATGCTAGTCAAAGTGCAGTCTAGGAGTCCCAAAACAATCCTCCAAATTTGGTCAAAGTCAAAGTCAAAGGTCTACTAGAAGCCTAGTTGCATATCTGCAGTTAACCAAGGTCAAAGTGCCCAGAAAAGTTTGTCCTCCTTGTCAAAGAATTTGGCCTCCAAAACAGATGTAAAATTTCAAGTCAAACCAATTCAAACCAATCCCAAACTCCAAAAAGTCAACATTGGTCAAAGGCTAGTCAAAGACAGAATTTGGGCCATTCAGAAATCTTCTCTCTCCTCGCACGTGTGAAAGAGACTTGCAATTTTCAAAAGTCAAGCCTCCAAGAGAAGAAGAAGATGTGTGATGATGATGTCCAAATGAGGTGACATTGAGGTGTATTTATATGCTTCTTTGGAGAACCAATTATGACTTTAGGGCCTTAGGCTGACCTGTACTTCTGTATACTTTTAAAAACAATATTTTTCCTTGACCAAATTAAATACTTCCAAGGGCAAAGAGGGTCTTCTCTGGATGAGGAACGTTGTCCAAAGGAGGGAATGTCCCTGAGTTGCCAAATTAACACGCTCAACATATTCGTCAACCTAAACTGGAAGAGTCAGGCTCTCTGTTTCTAGTAACGATTGCTATTTGCAACCTAAGAAACCGGATTCGTAGTTTACCCCCATCGTGTCCCCAATCGGGCGAATTGGACACGATTTGTGGGGATTCGTGTCCAATTGCCCGGATACGATCGTGTCCATACAGGACACGATAAGTCCCAATCGATCGAATCCCTTTTCACCGGATTCGAGTTGCGCGAAAAAGCGTCCGCATGCTTATAAAATCACAAATTTCTCCCTTGTTTCTTACAAATGCTAGGGTGTGAGTTGAGTCAATAGGATCAGTCATAAATGTGCAAGAACAAGGATTGAGGCTTAAGCACTTGTTATGTTTCTTATGATTTTTATATGACAAATTTTAGTGCTTTTGGGCCTATTGTTATGACATTTTTTATGATTAGGGTTACAACTCTTAAATATATCACAGTTAAGCAAGAAAAGGAGCTTGCTGTCCTCTTACTATTCTTATCACCAACTTAGTACTTTTAAGCTCTATTATTGTTGTGTATTTAGGTTTTGCAATAAGTGCTTCAGACCTGATGCTATTGAAAAGTCTGCAAATAGGCCACGGTGGAGAGGACTTAGGTCCCAAAGGCCCGCCACCTTCCTTCAAAGGCTAGCATGTCAAGATGAAATCCCAAATTACAATGTTTCGATCATAAACCAACACTGTGACCTCTCCAAAGAATAGCACCAATCTTGCAATCACAGAAGTTAGCTCAAAAATATAACAAAGGTATGGGACAAACCTCCAATGATTGTGGCTAGGGCATGGACAGGTCTTTGAGTGCTCGGATCAGGTTGATGACTTGCAGTTGTTTTGTATTTTTTATTTCTATTTGCCATTGGCATTGTACTACCTAGAGGCTAGTACTTATGTAACACATTTTGATTTTGATGGCTTAATGAGAAAACTACAGTATCTTGTCTTTCTCCTATTGGATCATTGATGAATATGTCTATTACTTTGTAATATGTATGATTGTATGATGTATCAATGTATCATGTACCTTTGTAAAACTTACATCTAGATGAAGATCTATGTTTGAATCAATGAATTTGTGTAAGAAATATCTAATTTTTAATATATATATATATATAATAATATATAACGTGTTTGGACGTGTCCTGTTCTGGGGGGTCACCATGTACGAATCCGACACTCGAATCCGCGCGTCCGTGGTGTCCCGTGTCCCCGTGTCAGGTGACTTATTCTGCAACATAACATGGTTTAAAAAAAAAACAAATTCCCGTAAAAAGTTCCAAGATGCTTTTCCTAGGTCATCCCCGCATCAGATATATAGATAAAGGTTGCACACCTTGAGTGAATGTCTTATTTTCCTTTTGTCTTTCCAGGTTGCGTATCCTTAATAAAGTGATCTTACTTGTAAATGTTGGTCCATCGTTGACCTATGCTGTTATCAGTTTAATGATCATGCACTGTGTTATGTTCAGTATTTACTATATGGTGTCGCTTAAAAGCTGGTGTGTTGCAATGATATTGTATCATTGGTCTTTCGTTGACCTGTAGCACACAAAAACATAGCAACAGTTACACTCCCATATTTTCTACTTGCCACATAATTTGTAGCATAGTCCATGATTATTTCGACAACACTTTTGGCCCCAGCTTCATCCACAACCTCTGCCAACAATGAATATATCAGATTTGCATTCTTTACATGTGCGGATGCATCAATGGATTTCAGGAATTGGATTCCTTTAGGGCATGCCACAAGAAAATCAGGGATTGTTTTATTCCTCTGATTTTTCCATGTATACGACATAATTGTACAAGCAGTACTCTCCCATGAACTTTGAATGCCTTCGAACTATCCTTTGACACACTCCAACTATAATATTCAAAGAGAAGGATGTCTCTTCCAAAGAAGGAAGATTGAATGTCTAAGATGCAGTGTTAGCCTCCAAAGGACCCTCAAAATATATAGATGTTGAACCACCCCCTTAAAGTGTGCAAGTCAACCCCTTTAAGATTCCTCCAAGGTGGATGTGTGGGCCTCCAAGGCAAATACATCTTCCAAATCAAGAAATAAAACACTACAATGGGGTAGCTCCTCCAAAAGAGCTCCATGGTTATGTGTGGGATGTGTAAGGTCAAAGTCTTGCTTAAAAGTGCAATGCAAATCCCCTAGGGTCCTCTAATGTGGGCACATGAGTCTTCCAATAAGCAATGAAATGTCCCTCTATAAGTGGACGATGTCGTCTAAATCAGCTCTAACAAGTGAGTGTGAGGTCTCCAAGGTGAATGAATGCCCTCATATCAAGCAAACTCAACAAATCATGGAATGACCCTCTCCATGCAAATGATGTCCACCCATACTAAAGTGGCTAGAAGAGAGGTCCTGCAATCGGGTGGACCCTTAAAACAAGTAAAGAACAGCTCCAAAGTGATGAAGGGAGAGAGCACTCAGGAATCTGTAACGTGGCATGGCACGACAGGCCCCAGTGCATGAAGAATAGTTCAAAATTGTTTTCACCAATGCATTGGGAGCTGTGAACTGCCTTGGGGAGTGTGAACTGCATTGGAAACTGTGAATATGCCCAAAACTCTGAATGAAGCCTATTCCCTGCTCAATCCCTAGGGTGCTTCAACAAAGGGATTGTGCATCATCAATATTGTACACCATCAGAAACCTCTAGCTCAACATGACATTAAAACGGAGAGCACCCTCCAGACTGTCCAAAGTTTAAAAATTCAATGGGTAGTGAAGAAATTTACTAGGGTTAGGGGTAACACACACAACAGCCTCTCTTAATCCTCACATTCAAACTACAGCCTCCTTCACTACTTCAAACGCCCCTTGTAATGATGATCTCGACCTCCGCACAGTCATTCTAATATTGAAATTGCTGCTCACAGTCACAGCTACTACGTACAATATATGCAATGAGGAATCATGAGAGTGATAGTGGAAGGGTTATGTATTTAAGAAAGGCATGCTTACTGTTATCCTTTCATTTCCCTCCAGACCATGTTTAACCCATCAAATGACAATGACTTTTCATGTACTTGCTAAGTGAGATTTGTGAGTCTAGGCTTTAGACTCATGAATCTCAGCAAGTCTGGTCAAGTGGGCAGTCTATAACTTTGTATGAGCTGAGTACTCAATTCAGGTCAGACTGCGGAATACTCATGGGGATTGATGAGTCTCCCATGAGTCAAACTTCAATGATTTAATGAACAATGTATTCAACATGTAACCTTATTGGGTACTAAACATATGCTAGTCCTTTACTCACAAAACCTAGAAGAGAAATTATGGCAAGAAGCTCCAATTTAACCTTTACAGTTTGTAACACATGAACATGTTTTTCATTAAGGGGGAAGTTGCACCTATTTATGAAGAAAATCTAACCAGTGTCTTTAATGGAACTGGTGGAACTGGCTGGTCTGACCGGTTTGGAGGAAAAACCAGTCCGAATTGGTGCTCTAGACCGTTTTAGGATGGTTCAGTAAATAACCAGCTGGTTCTGTACAATACCATATGGTGCAGCCTAGGACCAAACCTAATTAAAAAAACAATAAATTAGGTTATTTGCAAGCATAAGATCTAAACCTAGGGCCCTGCTAATTGTATTTAAAGAGACCATCCCCTCTCCATTTAAAGAGACCATCCCCTCTCCATTTCACTCACCCTAATCCTTTTTACTTATATCATAACATTAACATTAATTGTTTCGGGATGTTTTAGAGGGGTTTCAGCGTCATTGGATTTCATAGGGAGAAAATAGAATTTTAGATCACATTCAAGGTTTAGCAGACTTAACAATTTTCAGAATTTAAAGGTTGACGGGATTGTAATGTTTCCATTGGATTGTGTCATTTATGAGGGTATGGAACTGGCATTTTATGCAGAGCACCAAGCCCTTAATATACCTTGATGTTGGTGGCATTGATTGTTGTACTCCTCTATCATGACCCCGGTAAAAATGTACCCTTCACTCAAGCGAAATCACTGATTTGGCATGTTAATCTTTTTCTAGCTTATTTTAATGCTTAGAGGGTGATATTGAAAACAAAGATCTCAATATTGGCACGATTTTGATGATATGTATAATGTAGGTATTAGATGTAGTATGATTTTTGTTGGACTGTAGAGGCCATTTAGAGCCTCTTTGTTTCTATATTTTTGGTCTAGAGCTGGATTGCACTCGGCACTGTTTTGGTTATATGCACCCCTAGTTCCCATATACAGGAGAAACTTTACATATTTGTGTATAATGATTTGATGCTTATGGAGGCACATGAATGTATATGTTTCTTTTGCAAAATTTGAATGTTTTAAGTAGTTTTGGTCAACTGGTTTTTTGGTCTGGTTCTTTTCTGGTGTTTTTCTGGTTTTGGTCCAGCTCACATTTTCAAGGTCGACCAGTTTGATGACTGGTCTGGTTCTGATAACATTGAACCTAAATGCATAACTTCTTTTTTGAAGAGATTACAGGTTTTCTTTTTTTATCAAGTTTCCCGTGCATTCTTCAGCGTATTTGTTTTTGTCCTAAGCTGTTATATTGTATGCCTGACCATGATTATATTCCCATTGATAACCTCCATTTTTAAAACTAGCTGTTTGAACTGTATAATATTTTTTCGCATCTGATCTCTTTAAAATACTACTCTCCTGTTTCTGATACTGACATGTTTGTTTGGTTTGATGTGAATTGTATCGTTTATATGGATGATACTTGAAACAGGGTAATCCAGATGGACAGATCATGCTTGCATCCACAATAACTCCATTACCACAGCCAAATTTGCATGATGGAAACTTTACTGAAGATGGAAATCATATATCCTTTGGAAGGTCGCTCTCTGTCATTGTCGTTCTGCTTGCATTGGCCTTATCGTTACTTTTTTTTTCTTCAAATTTTGCTCTCTTATGATTCTTCATTTTTCTAAGACCAACTTTTATGTTTTAAGCCATGTTTAGAAGGTCAGTTGTT
The DNA here is from genome assembly GCA_034641835.2 of Pinus albicaulis. Lineage (NCBI taxonomy): Eukaryota > Viridiplantae > Streptophyta > Pinopsida > Pinales > Pinaceae > Pinus > Pinus albicaulis. Next base: position 205,303,079 of record CM076573.1, on the reverse strand, counting down.
TCATTAAATGTATAATGACGAAGTTTTCAGCTTCATTTCTACATGGTATTCTTTTATCATTTTGATTATCAAAACCTTACAATATCAGCTAATATGGAAGTGTTTGCTTTTATGCAGTATGCTTGTTCAGGCTCTTGTTTCAACTAATGGTCAAAATGACCTTGAGGTAGGGTTTTCAAAAATATTTTCTAGTGAGGAAATCCCTTTTATTGAAACATATAAGAAGTTTATCATTGTTATATAAGTAATAGATAATTGAATGGCTTATTAGCAGAAATTACCATGTAGATACAGGCCATATAGCAGCATGCTAGTTTATAAAAATGCATTGCATTTTGGTCATACGTTCATGTGTGAATAATTCATTTAATGATGAATAATTTTTTTACCATTAATCATATGTATTATGGAGAACATGAACTGGAATTTGAGATTTTCAAAATATTTTAGGTTCACAAAGACCTTTGTTCATAACAGCCTGGCATACTCATAATGTGTATATAAGTGAAATTATAATGTTTCAAGTTCCTACCCACGTAATTAGCATAGAAAGAAAAAATAGAGACAAAGTGGTTCGTTGAACTTATACACTTACTCATCCCACAACTTCAAGATACCGCATCAATTTTTTTCTTATGGCACTTCCTTGTGACACTAATTTTCCTGTCACGGGAGGGTTGTGGGGGAGCCCCCCCAGATCCACTCCCGAAGTGCGCTCTGAGCGGGAGCGAATCGAGAGTGACCTGGGAGCGCGTTCCCATAAAAAAATTCAGTCCCTTGCTTTTTCACAATATATATATTTTTTTTTCACAAAGATGTTCCAAACACAATTTTTTTCCAAAGAAACGAGTTTTTGAGTGGCACAACCTAATATTCAAGTCTATGGCCCTAATATTGATATGCAATTCATGATAATGTTTCCTTTGTCTTTCATTTTTATTTTTTTACTTAAATTTTTAACATTATCATGAAATGGCTCAGGATGTTTGAGAGTGGTTTCGACCTCATTGGATTTCATATGGAGAAAGTAGAATTTTAGATCTCACTCAAATTCCAGCGGACTCATCAGTTTTTCAGGATTTCAGGATTGGGGGAATTGCAGTGTTTCCATTGGATTTTGTCATGTAGTAGGGTATGGAACTCGTATTTAATCAAGAGCACCAAGCCCTCTATGTACCTTGATGTTAGTGACATTGGTTGTCAAACTCTTCTATCATGGCCCTACTAAAAATCTACCCAACACTCAAACAAAATCTTGATTTGACATGCTACGTTTTCTCTATCTTATATTAATGCCTAGAGGGTGATATTAATGACAAAGATCCCAAGATAGGCAATGATTTTGATGATATGTAGGTATTTGTTGTAGCATGATTTTTTTGGATGCTAGAGGCCATCTAGAGCCTATTTGTTCATGTATTTTTGGTTCATAGATGGATTGCACTCGATGCTATTTTGGCTATGTGCATCCTTACATGCTATATAAATGAGAAGTTGTAACTTGTGGACATGTGGTTGATGAAGATTATAACTTCTAGATGATTAATGTTATATGGTTTAATGCATGTTTTTATGCTTTTTATATCTAATTCATCATTCTACATGATTTTGTTGATATATATGCATCAAAAAATATAAAAATATAAAAATATATATTATATAAATATTCGCTTTCGATTAGCCCCCAACTCGGGACCTTTTGAAAATGTCACTCCTCGCTCTAGCTTCCGCTCTCGCTCCCAAGCAACCTTGGTCACGACATTTCACTCTTTAAATTGTTTCCTTCTGATGTGAGAATTGTCACATCAACATATGATCACAGGCAACATATTCACCATAATGTTGGGGTAATAATTTTTCCTAATGTTTAGAGCATGAAATATTGCACAAGTGAGTGTGACCAACGTTGCACGAAGCGGGGACGTTTTCTGGAAGCATGGACGCGGAAGCGTCATTTCCCAAAAATCTAGGAAGCGAAGCATCTCGAAAGCGTCTACTATATATATATTATTTTTTTTGCATTTACATTAAAAAAAACATCCCAAATACCAAATTAGTTGTATAGGACATGAAAACATGCATATTTTTACATAAATCAAGATAGACATGGCATCCATGATTCCATTGTACATCAATGATTAATTATTCGAGCATCAACCATCTAGATTCTAGCAATTACAAACATAAATTTTTAAGCATATCATAAACGTAAAACATTTAAAAGATAAAATCATCAAACATTCAAGTAACTTATCTAGCAAGTGAGCAACTATCAACATGAGTCATGTCCAAAATTCAAATAATAATGTTTACAAAATAGGCCACTTGGCCACCACCAAGACAGTAGACTCAAGTACACAATAAACTAGGAAAGTAAGACAAAAAGGTTCAAATTCACAACAGGACTACAAGTCTAATCTATGACAAAAGTAGTAAACTGTGAATATATTTACTAATCTCTCCTCCTTCCACCATGAACAGGACGTGAGCCTCCATGTGGTGGCAATGAAGAAGATGGTGGCTCTGGAAGTTGTGGCAATGGAATTGATGAAGATGAAGCCCTTGCTGTTGGTTTTGAAGCATGGAACCTAAGAAACAAGGGATCGGGTGGGGGTGGCATCTCAACTCGATCATCATCATCCTAGATAAGAGCATCCTCCAATTGATCTAATCGCAACACTCCAGTGAGTGCAGTGAGGGTAGCTGAAGAAGCAGAGCTAGATAAAGGGCAACGCAACACCAGGAGGGACGCTGCCCAACGAGGCTGACGCAGAGCCAACTGAGTGATGCAGATGTAGCGTAGAGCCTTCAAGAGTGACGCAAGAGCAGCCTGCGCCAAGCTAGTCTGCTCACGCAGAGGCCAGCCAGAGGGACCTAGTCTGTACTTTGAGGTTGCTGTGCAAATTTGTTTAAGTCTGGAAGCAAAGCTTCAGATCTTCAGCGGTTGCTAGTGTGGCAGAGGTTCTGTCGGTGCAGAACTGTGCCTAACAAAGGTGACAAGAGATGGAGGAGAATAGTTGCTCAACAGATCTCGCCAAATAGATTTGAGATTCGATCAAGGGGGTGATCGTAGAGAATTGATTCAGTTGTTTTTGGCTGAGGATTTTCGGGAGGTAAATTAGTTGTCAGAGGGAGCAACTACTATAGAGGGTTTCTAATCACCAAGAAACCCAGATCCTGTTTTTTGTTGAGTGTTGCAGCAGAAAGAGGGAGAGGAGTATCTATTCCGACAGATTTGAGCAGAGATGGTGTCTCATGGATTGAGAGATCAGGATAGGTTGGGCGGCTTGTCCAACTTTGTTATCTAGAGGGCTAGGATCCTGACAATCCTAGATGAGTACGAGATCAAGGACCATGCTGAGAATGTCCTAGTTGTGATTACCGTTGCATATCCTCTGAAGAAATTCAAGGAGAATCAAGCGCGGGCAAAGCAGGAGTCAAAGATCATGTCGTGCCACATATTGCCGGGAAGAACACGACAAATGAAATGTGGACAACTTTGGACATGATGTATCAGGGAGGCTCCGTCCAAAGGAAGTTGTTCCAGATGTAGAAGGGTGAGGAAATAGATCCATTCCTCTTTAGACTTCAGAGTATCCGGGATCAACTGATTGCCATGGGTACGACTCCGGATGAGGGGTTCTTGGTGATGACTACCCTGAATGCAGTCACTGAGGAATGGGAAACGTTTGTCCAAAGCATCTTGGGCAGGGCAACATTACCATCATGGGCGGATATGTGGGCAATCCTCCGACAGGAGGAAATCAGGAGGTTTACCAAGAGGCAAAGCAACAATAACGGTACAGTTAAAGTAAAGAAAGAGGAGGAGGAGGATGCAACCCTTGCATCAAAGGGACAGAGGCAACAAGTGAAGAAGAAGAGGGACCTATCCAAGTTTCAGTGCTTTAATTGTGGCAAACTTGGACACTTCGCCAACAATTGTCCTAAGAAGGACAAGGGATCTTTTGAATCCAAGGCTGTAGCAACAAAGGGGGACGATGGTAGTGACGATAATGTAGCCATGAGTGCTCATGAGCCACATAAGTGGGGCAATATTGATCTATAGAGCAGCTACAGATGGAGAGAGACAGGATCCTTGAGGTGCCCAAACTCTTGGAACACATACGAGCTACGGGAGCCTTAAGACAGTAGCGGGACAAGTGGAGCAGTGGGTGCAGAAGATCACAGTGAAGTAGAGGGCAGAGTTGGGACTCTATAGAAGGGAGCAACACAGTGCAGATGCAGTAGCAGTGTAGGAGAAACAATGCAGAGGATGATGGGACTTCAACAGCATAGAGGGGGAAGTTCTTACGTAGTGCAGAGCTGTAGCAGCGCAGTGGTTTCAGGGAGACAACATAGCACAACAACCAAGGGAGATTCAATGCTGAAGTGCAACCCGACAAACTTGTTTGTCAGTGATTGGGGCAGGGGTCCTTCAATTGCTTACTTCTTAGCAGCTGAGTTGCAGTGCAACAGTTAACAGTGATAGTGCTATGGGAAGTATGATGCAACAAATTGAGAGGGAGCTGCAGTACGGATGTAGCATTATTAGTGGCAACGACATGGGCAACAATACAGAAAGCAACAATGCAGTGGATGGAGGGCAAGAGGCCAAGCATCGACATCGCAGAGACCGATGCCGAGATCAGGCAATACTTGGTGTGGATGTATTGCTAGAGCACACTCCTCGCTAAGATATTTGCCGCAAGAAGGGCAACTGAAGCAACAAATATCTAGAAGAAGGCAATGCAACACCAAGAGGGGCGCAGATCCTGCAAGGGTGACGTAGAGTCAGTTTGCTGACGCAGCTCTAGAAGAGGTGACACAGATCCAGCCTGCTCACGTAGAGCCTGATGCAACACCAGAAGAGGGACACTGAGCCAGTTTGCTCACGCAGAGACTGAAACAACACCAAGAGGGTGACGCAGTCCAAGACAGGAAGTTGCTGTGCAGTTTTTCGAGATCGGAAGTGCTGTTTCTGATCTTCAGAATGCTGGTGTGGAACAGGTTCTGTTGGTGTAGAACAATGCCTAGCAAATGTGACTAAAGCGGGAGGAGAACAATCGCTCGACATATTCTCTAGCCAAGGAAATGTAAGTTTGATCAAGAGGAGTGATCATAGAGGACTGATTCATTAGAATTAGTGAAGGATTTCCGGGAAGGAAATCACTTGCCAGAGGGAGCACATTCTCTAGAGGTGTTCTTTCACCAAGAAGCCCAGATCCAGTGTTTTACTGAGCGTAGCAGCAGTGTAAGGGAGAAGAGCTTGTGATTCGACAGTTTGAGCAGAGATGATATTTCATGCGCTGAGAGATCAGGATAGGTTGGATGGTGTATCCAACTTTGTTATCTGGAGGCCAGAATCCTGACAGTCCTAGATGGGTAGATCAAGGACCATGCAGAAAACGTCTTAGTTGTGTCAACCGATGCAGATCCCTTGAAGAAATTCAACGAGAATCAGGCATAGGAAAAGCACTTAATCAGGGATGGAGTAAAGGATCACGTGGTCCCACATATTGTCGGGAAGAACACGACAAATGCGATGTGGACAACATTGAACATGATGTATCAGCATAGTTATTAAAACCGGAATCGGTGACCGGACCGGTGGACCTAATGAACCGGGTTTCGAACCGGAACCGGTCTAATCGGTAGCGGTCAGATCTCAATGAACCGGTTTTAAAAAAAATACATTAAATAATTATTTTTTAATAAAAAAAACTATTTTTAAGATTTGCAACCATGATTCCAAGCCAATAGAGACAAAATATTAAAATTTTGCTCATTATAGACCATGTAGAGGTGAATATATCAATTTGGCTTTTCACCTATGATTAGTAGATGAAAAGAGTGTGAGTAAAGAGGTTTCTATCACAGAAGATAAATCAATTTTGATATCAAATACATGTACAATGGTTCAAGTCTTTATAGACTGGTCAGAGAAGGAATTAGAAAAGTATGATACAAATTATCTTAAAATTCTACTTGAAGTCTTCAAATCTGGGTTTGCATCGAAAAAGCAAGACATGATTCTTTCTCATTATATATATGTTTAGAGGCTTTCTTACGGGAAAAGTCATTAGTGCCTAGAGAGATGTAGTATTGCCCCTGCTGTAATGAGTGCTGCCAGCCTGCCAAGCTAGAAAAAAGTTTGGATTTGTGTAGGCTTCCTAAAGTTATAGTAGTTCATCTGAAGAGCTTTTTATATATCTGGTCTATGAATCATAAGCTGGAAATGTTTGCGAATTTTCATTTTCATGACTTTGACCTGACAAGATATGTTGCAGTTGCAAGGAATGATGAGTCAACTATACGTGATTTCAATACACCTGAGGTTAAGAAACATGAAAATACACCTTGCAGATGAGATAACAAAGAAGGCTATTATTATTAATGACTATCAAACAAATTCCTCATTTGCAGGAAGTGTGTCAACAAACTACCCAAGTGTTTGGCAATCCTTAAGTATGGGATTTATATTCTATTTTAAGAAATTGTTTCCAAAATGAAGACAAAATTTCATCTACCAAAAGACATGAAAGACAACTGAAGACATTTTAATGGTGGGAGAGAGATTCAGATTTTGGCAACTAAAAGGTTGTGTTCTTTTTGTAAGTCGGATGAGCTACTACTAAGTTTGTAATTTCTCAGATTTAAGGATTGTATTCTTGGATTCATGGCATGGATGAAATAAAGCCTTGTAATCTTCATTATTTTCTGTGTTAAACAATCCTACAACAACCTAGGTGCTAACCGGCCGGTTAAGGACGGAACCGGCCAGTTTATGGATAAACCGGCCGGTTCCATCCTTAACCGGCCGGTTAGCACCGATTAACTGGAAAATTTGGGTCAAAGGTAGGGTTAAACCGGGTTGCATGGGCGGTTTGAACCGGTGGGCATGCTGATCGGCCGGTTTGACCGGTTACCAGTTCAAACTGGCTGATTTTTAATACTATGCGTATCAGGGAAGCTCCGTACAAAGGGAAATGCTTCTGGAGAATCAGATGTGGTTGTTCTAGATGCAGAAGGGAGAGGAAATCGATCCCTTCCGCTTTAGACTTTAGACTATCCAGGACTAGCTGATTGCCATGGGGTCAACTCCGGATGAAGGGCTAATGGTGAGGACTACCCTGAATGCAGTCACCGATGAATGGGAAACGTTTGTCCAAAGCATCTTGGGTAGAGCAGCGTTACCATCCTGGGGGGACATGTGGGCAATCCTCCGTCAAGAGGAAATCAAGAGAATAACTAAGAGGCAAAGCAACATCTGTGGAGCCAAAGTAAAGAAAGAGGAGAAGGAGGATGCAACCCTTGCATCTAAGGGACAGAGGCAGCAAGGGAAAAAGAAGAGGGACCTATCAAAGGTCTGGTGCTTTAAATGTGGCGAAATTGGACAGTTTTCCAGCTCTTGTCCTGTCTCCTAAGAGAAAGGACAAGGAATCTTTTGATTCCAAGGCAACAATAGTGAAAGGAGACGATGGTAGTGACGATGACATAGCCATGAGTGCTCATGAACCAAGGAAGTTTGGCGATATTGATCTATAGAGCAACTACAGATGGTGGCGGGATGAAATGAAATGATATCTAGATTTGCTGCATGGGTTATCCCGCATTGGGTTTTTCCGGGGACATTTGTTTGAAAAATCTGTGTAATTTTGTCACATGTGCGTGCTGTTCAGTAAATGATCTGTAGATGTGTAGGCTGCAGTTTGTATTTGCTTTAATGTTTTTTCTGAATACTTCAGTTAAATAACTTATAAGTTAATTAAACAAGTAAGCGAAGTAGATCAAGACACTGCAGTAGGGTTTCTGTTTTGAAACTTTCACAAGACAAACCATGGATAGAAATACAAACCTCAAAAGAAATACAATCCTCAGATAGTATGTGAGCCATTTGTCTTAATAAGCTAGCCTGTAATGATAAATCTTCACTCTAGAGGGACAAAACATTCCTGTAGCTCGCCCCTATTGTTTTAAAGACCGAGTGCAACTAAACTTTCTTACCACAGAATCAAATTCAAAAACGTCATACCACACCTTAGAAAAGGAGATCGAACTATTAGAATATTTTTTGCAAGTCTCTTCTGATAAATTGCAGAGATAAGAGGTTGAACCTCAGAAACTTCTTAGTGATTGCATTCTCTCTTGCTTGGGCTTGTCCTCACCTAAGCTCTTATATCATGTTAAGTTTTGTTAATATGTTCTTTGCTTAGGATAATTACTTTAATGTTTCATATTAGCCCATTTACATTTCCAATTTATTTCCATTAGCAATCACATAATCCATTATCACATCGACAGTAACTGAAGAAAGAACATAGACGATAAATGCAGAAGACAAGCCAAGACAAGAGAACACAGGATTGGCTCAAGCCAGGGAAAAACCCCAAGATGGGGAAAACCCTTGATAAATTCTTCTTTTTATTATTATCAAAATGTTCAACAGAGAAAGAGAGAGAGAGTGAGTACAATCAAATTCAAAATTGACTTGCCAATATGAAGATCAGTACCACTGTTCAAATGCTAAAGAAATTTCCCAATTAAGTCTGAATCTTGGTTAGGTTTTATTCCACACTGCTACAACTCTTCTACTCACCTCCAGATCTCCTTTCAAGGTAACGACTTCTCTTCACTAGTTTCTATCCACATCTATCAGTTGTTCTGAGTTGATGCCAACCCCAAATAGGCCTTTCGGTTCACCTGATCCATGGAGACTAGGCCTACGACCTAGCAGTGATACCAACCAACCTATCAACCTTCTATTTCAAGGACTATTAGCACTAAGGCCTACCTGAACCAATTTGTCAAAAATGAAACTTACAGTTGAAGAAAAGACCCAAACAAAAGTGTGCCCAAAACACCATCAAATAGCCCAAAACAATTCACAAATAAGCCCAGACTTTCTCCAAACCAACCTCGGCCTCCTGCATGTGGAACTTGGCCCATGAAGGAGACAAAAATGTGTTGGTCAAAGTTGTCATTGATGTCAATATGGCATTTTTGGAGATGGGAAATATTCTTGTCATGCATGAATTACCCTTTCGTGATGTTGCCCTAATCTCATGCAAACCCAAGGAGATAACCCTAAGCATGAAGATGATGCATATTCAAGTCACCTGATGCATATGCAAAAGACCCTAGCTATCGATGATGAGCAAACCCTATACCCTAACCCTATCCTAACCCTAAGTCCAACTTCAAATTGCAATTCTTAACCTATGAAAGCCGTAGCTCTAACATGGTTAAACCATAGATATGTTGAGAACCTAGATAAAGACTGAACAAATCGAGATGCATATGCTACATGAAATGATGAAATCCTAAGCATTAAAATGTTAATGCAAGTCCCATGTATATAATACCCTAGACTTATTGAAGCATGCCCAAATCCTAGCAGATATATCTCTATCCATATAATGGAAAGCTAGTTTTTATGATGCCTTTATTATATAAAAATAAGTAGACTATTAAATATGAACTAAACCTTAACCCCGATACCTTAGCGACATTAAACATAATACATATCAAATACGTGGACACTAAAAGATATTTAACGTTGGACATTGCATGCTTAATGGACGTTGGACGCTACATATTACGCTAAACATACTTGACGATTAGAAGCTGCACATTTTATAAACATATTACATAATGTTGGTCGTCTAATTCACACATGTTGGCTCCCTTATGTGAACTTGTAAATACATATACATATATACATGATGTGAGATCATTGGGGAAAAGGACTTCGGATCAATCAAGCAAGAATTGAAGATACAATGTGAAAGGAATCTCAGCGAAGATCAATACGAAGATTTAAGACATTTTTTTCGAAGCTGAGATATAAAGAAAATCGCAGAAAGATAAGGCTGATTAGTGACAAACTTCTGAAGAATATATCTGATCTCGTGAAATGATTGATGAAGGACGTTTAAAAAGGAATCATTTTGATGGTCTATGCTCAATCTCCACCAAGTATCGATCCAGTCCATCGACAAGCTCAAGTTGAATCTATTCAAGTTTTTGGTTGGCGTATACACAACAATTCATAACAAGCAAACTCAAGCACATCTGTTTTGGTTCGATTATTCTCTTATTCTGGTTCAATTTTAAAATACGATCAACAAAAAGAAGCCTCTGACCTGTTGAAGCCTCGGATCAACTTACACAGACTTAATTTGCTTCTTGTTGAAAACTATGCGAGGTTTTGTTTCTTTTGCAGTCTCACACCTGTAACAACTCTTTCATTGTGCACCTGTGAAAACCCTAAGACCCGCAGTATCCTCGGACTAGAGCTCTTGTAATGAATACTGAATTCAGTAATTTATTGTGACATCTATTTGAATACTGAATATACATTTTGATCTACTGAAGATGCCTTTTTGATACCTATGAAAGCTCACACTACCTGAAAATTCATGATGTATTGTTGAAGACTTTCTTGCGGACCTGTGATGACAGTGTTTGAAGAATATCCTAGCACCTCTAGTGTAGATCTGTAGTAACAAGCTTGTTAAAGCACAACCATGGAGTGATTTTATTGAAAAACATCTTTTGAGGCTACCTTGAGAGCGTTTTTAAAGATTAATCTAGGAAGCAATTTGCAAGGAATATTAAAGGTGTTTTGGAACATTGAAAACTGTTGGAGATATTTATAATGTATTGTTGACTAGCTAGTAAAGTGCCTATTGTGTAGACTTAAGTTGATCTTGTACCAAATATTGGAGCAGCCTCTTGAAGCATATTGAATCAGATCTTGGAGAGAATCTTGGCGAAAACATAATTGAAGCATCATCAAGGAATTCTTGGAATATTCCTATTAAAGGCATCTTGTTGAGAAGCTTTAGCTGATCTTGGAGACATTATTGGAGACCATGATGCATTGAAGCCATCATGAGGTGACCTTGGAGAATTTGTTTGGGTAACATGAAGAGTTGTGGAGACACCTTCATGAGAAGACGAAGTTGTCATTGATGAGCTAAGTGCCTTGGAGATCGTTTGAGGGTAGTGCTAAAGGTGAAGATATTGTCAGGGCTCGTTGTAGAAGATATTGGGAGCCGTGAAGAATCATTAAACTTATCTTGACAAATTGAAGTTGTGGGTTGGAGCCCTAGAGGATATGAGTGCTCAAGAAGACCAGGTTGGAGCATGTACCAGAGATAGGGTTGGAGCCCTAGAGGTTGGAGCCTTATAGAGACAAGGCTGGTGCCTTGAGAAGATAGGGTTGGAGCCTTGTGAAGTCCAAGTTGGTGCTTGGCAAAGTACAGGCTAGACCCTGGTGGACTGGAGATTGGTGTATTCATCTAGGGTCGGAGCCCTACACTATATTATACTTGATTTATTGTAAAGAAGAGGACTGAAGTCCTCGTTATTCTTGATTAATAAAAGTATTTCTTCTTATTGTTCATTCTGTGTTCTAATTATAAGTGATCTAATTGGTAAAAAAACAGTTGAAAAGAAATAGTTGTTCACCCCCCTCTTAGTATTTCCAACAAAATGATGCCACCCTTGCCCTCATCACCTTCGCTGGAGAGCTTCTTCTTCTGCGGCTATTTCAGAGAGGAGAAGAATGAGATATCGATGTGTCTAATGAGGATAGAGGTCACGTCCTTTTATAGGAGATGGAGAGGGGTTTAATTTGGTTAATTAACCCCAAGCCGACCTTGATGAGTTACACATGAGTGGACTTGTATTCAAAAATATATTTTCCCTTATCCAATATTAGTGATCTTTAGGTCGATTTTGGTCCTCTTGGAAAGATGAATTCATTGCAATAATCGTCTCCATCAAATAAGCTATCCAAAGTGGAATTTGGCCCTAGTTGCCAATTTTAACATGATTTTATATGGATAATTTGTCAATGAAACCTATAAGTCTTTGACTAAACTAAGGACTTCAATCTTTTTCGAATCCATAGAGAAAATGTTATGGTAAGGCCTAGAAATCCTCAAGTTCAACAGATCTATAACCTTTTTAGTGTTAAAATTTGTTGAAGCACCGAAATCTAACATGCAATTATGAAGCAAACGATCATTGATATCCAAGGTCAGGAAGAAAGGCTGATGATCCTCATTAGTCATGTATCGATTTAAATCCTTTAATTTAATTTCTTCATCCTTTGGGCTGTTATCAATTTTATCCTATTGAGCCATACCCAAAGCTTTGAAGAATGCAACTCTTTGGGAAGGGATCTTTAAAAGTTCCAAGACTTGGACAAACATATTATTACTATTTATCCATGCAGCCCAATCAACCTTTAATCCTGATTTATATCTTTCAGACGCAACCTGTTTACTTTGACTTTGGTCTTTTCGTTTCCTTTGATAAGTATAACCCTTACTTTTAGTAATTTCCAAAATTTGTTTCAGAGATGGAGTTTCACCATACATCTGTGTGAGAGGATTTTTTTTGTCACTGAAATTATTTATGGTGAAGGATGAATAAATCATATCCTTGCAACAACCTTCTTTGGAATAATTCTGACTAACATTATTTATCTGTTCATTTGCTGCTTCATCCAAGATTTTTCTAGCAATAACACACAAACTTTCTTCATGGAAACTTTTACATGGTGTACAAAACAGGATAGGTTGATCAACAATATTGGCAGACCCAAGTGGAGCAGGAGGTCTTTGATCACTAGGAGGATTCCTTCTTGGCCATGGATTATTGTTTCGTCTGTTATTATTATTGTTTCTAAGATGTACATTCTGCACTTGATTTATTTCCATCTGAATTAGCCTAAAATGCATATCACTTATCGTTCTAGCATGCTTAATTCTCATTTCCTTAATTACTTGAGTTAATTCTTTAATTGAGTCACACTCTTCTTCCTTGATTTCTTTGCCTTTAGACTTGACCAGACCTCTTTCAAAACCAGTGATCTCAGACTTACACGAAACTTTCTTATCCTTCTCTAATTC